>CM024618.1:29203611-29803611 GCA_014182575.1 Eucalyptus decipiens | reverse complement strand
TTTGCTTGCAAGGTCCTGGCTATTAGAGATGTTTGTGATTGTGCCACCTCAGATTTGGCTGTCCTCTTGTTGAATCATGTGTAGCTTTCGGAGAAGCAACCATTTCCCGGAAAGTCTATTGACTGCCATGGCCACTACTTCGAAGTTAGTGGACGTAGTGCCCCTGTGATGCTTTCGGTTGACTAATTGAGTGCTCTTTGTTGAGGTGCCATATCAAATATTTGTGGCACTATGAGATCCCTTTGTGCATTAGGCACTAATCACTAAATAGCTTAATATGCTGTGGAAATTATCTGGAGGTACTGGATGGTAATTTTTATTATCAGGCTTATGTGAAGGATGCAATAGGAATTTCCTTGGTCATTGCTCTCTGCATCTTGACAAGTGATGCAGATCCTATGATTGATCTTGATGAGTGACGCAGACTCTATGGTCTTTTTATCTTGTAGGTGTGATTATTACTTCTGTGCTTAATCATATCCACCGATCTTGTGACTGTTTTATCTTAATCAATTCATGGTTTCTGTATACCATATCATGTGGATGTCTTGAGGTTGACTTTTTTCTTTTGATTCTTCTAAATTGAAATTGATTTGACATTATTTGTACTTAGAAAATCTCGCTTAAGTCTTTCTCCATTGAAAACATGAGCAATGAGACTGGCAAGATCATAGTTCTTGTCGGTTGAGATCCGGCTGTTCCTTCCGCAGCATACACAGTAGTGTGATAACTTGTATTTGCTACGTATAAGATCTGTGTGATTTCCATTTTACCTCACAGTCGAGCTTCCATCAGGTGCTACTAATGGGCAAGTCGCAGGTGGAGAAAGAACTGAGAAGCTCCTTCCTGAGCTGGCGTGCGCACCTCCACAAGTTCAGGGTGAAGGGGAACTCATGGTGTAAGTTACATGATATCATGGACCCAGTCGAGCAAACCTCACGGGCGAGGTAGTGGCCAGCGCAGTGGTCACAAGAAGCACCGGTCAGGCATGAGGCTCCACCTCCAGCCACAAGGTCGTTCTCAGCGCTTCTGGGAGGACAAATTGTGCATAGAGTAGAAGATGCGGCAGCTGGCTGCTAAGACCTGATAAAAGGGCTTAAAGGGATATATGTATAGATGTTTGTAATTTGCGTTTTCCATTGTCCTGATCCGGGTCTCATAAATTTTGGAGCTTGGGGATGCGCTTTTAGTTGGTAGTTGTTTTTTTCTATGGAAGTGTACAGGATTAGTCTTCTGCAGGTTGACTATAGGATGCTGTTACTTACCATCAGGACTGAGATTATGCTTGTTTGCTTTTAAGAAAGTTCTGCTGTATTGGCGGAGAGCATTGGTGAGCGCGGCCACTCGGCGTTTCATCGGTCTTTCCAGCAGTGACACCCTAAACTCCTAGTCCGAAACATAACAATATTTAGTTGGATAAAGTGTATGAGGGGTCTCTGCATCTCTATCTTCGTTTCAGCTTGGAAAGTGGAATATCTCAGTCAAATCTGCTAATAGTACGAGTGATGAAATTATTTGATTGCATAAGTCAGGCAAGTTAGACGATTTGATTGTTAAAAAAGAAGAGGAGAAAAGCTACGAAAGTAACATCTTACATAGGGAACTAAATCATACCAACACCCGACATGGAAATGCTGATTTTCACACTTTGGCTCGGCTTTGCTTCGGCCAATTATGGCAGCGTGGGCCGTCAAATTTCCGAGGTAAATAGACACGATTATGATTACCAGGATTATCACTGCTTATGCACTCAAGTAAATTTTTATCTTAGGATTAATACTACCAAAAACCTTAAATTGATACATTTATGATAAATTTACCTCAAATTGGTGTGTTTGAGATAAATTTAAACTGCTAGTTTCCATAAATTGGATTAATGCCACAAAAATATTATATAGTAGACAAAGGATAAAACCTTAAACTCCATGTGTCATCTAATTCAGTAATTTGATGGTAAAATGAAACGAAAATTAATGGAGGGTAAATTTATTGAAGGTGTTCAAATTTGGGATTTTTGGTGGTAAAAAAAATAAGTGGTATAAATTTGTTACAGATGTATTAGTTTCAGGTGGTGGTGTTAACAAGACAGCTCAAGAATTAGGAGATGATCATGATCCCAGTTCCTTGCGTCCTACCTTGGATTTTTTTTTTTTTTTTTTTTTTCGAACAACCGTCCTACCTTGGATTGCATGAGGACTAAAGACGAAAATGAGATTCTGAAACGGGGGGGTTTAACTTTTAACGGGCCGGCTTCGGCCCAAAGACCCGGAAATGTTTTAGGTCCGAGCGGTCGAGCAGGAACTCAAGATCGGGCCCTAAAAGCAGCAACTCAGGCCTCCACAAAAGCCCAAAGGCCTAAAGGCCCGAGAAAGGGAGCGCAAAAACGACGTCGCTGCCATCCTCAGGAAACCCTAGCTCCCCTCGGGAACCCTAGTATATAAACCAGCCTGCAACTTTCTTCATCCCCTCCATTCCACAGCCTCTCGCGCACCCCCCCTCCATCAGAGCTCCGAAATCCCGACGACGGCGAGATGGGTCGCGTGATCCGGGCGCAGCGTAAGGGTGCGGGCTCCGTCTTCAAGTCCCACACCCACCACCGGAAGGGGCCGGCCAGGTTCCGGAGCCTCGACTTCGGGGAGCGCAACGGGTACCTCAAGGGCGTGGTCACCGAGATCGTGCACGACCCGGGCCGCGGCGCCCCGCTCGCCCGCGTCGCCTTCCGCCACCCCTTCCGCTATAAGAAGCAGAAGGAGCTCTTCGTCGCCGCCGAGGGCATGTACACCGGCCAGTTCGTCTACTGCGGCAAGAAGGCCACCCTCGTCGTCGGCAACGTCCTGCCCCTCCGCTCCATCCCCGAGGGTGCCGTCGTGTGCAACGTCGAGCACCACGTCGGGGACCGCGGGGTCTTCGCCAGGGCCTCCGGGGACTACGCGATCGTGATCAGCCACAACCCTGATAACGACACCTCCAGGTATTTCCTTGTTGGTTGCAATTAGCTTTGCCCGCTGTCGGTCTGCTCATTTTGATGTTGTGGTGTGCATAATTGTCTGAGTTTACTTGCTGGGTTCTGGCCATTTTGGTGGATTTCGAGTTTCAGCCATGATTTCGGCGTTTTCGGCTTGGTTTGCCCTTGCTTAGTTCTTCACTGTGTGCTCTGGTGCAGCGTGTCGTGGTGCCGTCTATGGTGTTTATCACAGAGGTCCGACAGCCCCATATGGGATAGGGATTAGATTTCCGAATTGCTTAATTTGTTGTAGTAGTTATCTAAAGGGGCTCTTGATATCAGGTCGCTTGAATGCTTTGATATAACTTTCTTGATGCCTATCTGATGCTGTTTCTATCTTGTATTTGTGACTGAAACTTCTGTTCTTCATCATATCTGCTGGTTGGTCCGGTTATGCAGCTATTGTGGCTCATTTTGTTTACACGTCTTTCACGACCCACAATTATGTGAAGATAAGTTAATTGATCTGGTTATCTGAAATGTGAAGTTGGGTTGACATGACTTGTGCACATGAAATCCGGTGTGCTCTTGCTCCGCTGAGTACATTGGCTACAGAACTAAGGAAACTACAATGTTCTTGCTGGTTCATGTTTTGTTATACTGCAACATATCCACTAGTTCGCCAAACTGAGTTTGCTACAATTTTAAGCTGTGTGAAAGTGAACTGATGTCTTATGTTACTTCAGAATCAAGCTTCCATCTGGGTCGAAGAAAATTGTGCCAAGTGGCTGCCGAGCAATGATTGGGCAGGTTGCTGGTGGAGGAAGAACTGAGAAGCCCCTTCTTAAGGCTGGCAATGCTTACCACAAGTTCAGAGTGAAGAGGAACTGCTGGCCCAAGGTGCGTGGTGTGGCCATGAACCCAGTTGAGCATCCTCACGGAGGAGGTAATCACCAACACATTGGTCACGCGAGCACAGTCAGGCGTGACGCGCCACCTGGCCAGAAGGTTGGTCTCATCGCCGCTCGGAGGACTGGTCGGCTCAGAGGACAAGCCGCCGCAACTGCTTCCAAGGCTGATAAGGCGTGAAGAGATATTCCTGTTTTTCTTCATTTGGTATTCCGTTGGACTCGGTTTTGGGTATTCTACAATTATAATTCTGGGAATTTGCGGATGCATTTTGTAGTCGAAGTTTTGCTCTGGTTTAATGTATCAGATAGTCTTTTATATGCTAAATTGCCATGAGATGTGGTGTCGCATTGCCTCTCATTAATTATTTTTCCCTTCTCTCTATGAATATCAAATAAATTAATTATACTTAATACTTTTTAACGAAATCATGGATATTCCATTCGTGATTCCACGTCAAAATATTCATGACTTATATTATTCTCTTAATGGGTCGATCTGGATATGACAATAATCGATTATCTGCAGTAATTGCTCACGTCCTCCAGTAGACAACCATCCATCCGAGCTTTGGGATAGGGGTTGTAGGCTTTGATTTTTCTCTCCTGATCTAATTTGGGAGTCGTTTTTCGCTTGGTTTAATGTCTTCTTTCGTCCGTTGTTATTACTTTTCTTTGCTTGTTGTGGTGAATATATTTGCTTGAAGACCGATTTAGATACAGTGGAGTTTTTTTTTTTTTTCGATTTAAATATAGATTTGGGAGTTCCTTGGAGGCCTTCAATTTGTAATGGTTTACCATGTTGTTGTTTCGCATGGTATGACGATGGAAGGCATAGTTTCTGGAAGGGAAGATCTCAATGTGCGGTGGTTGGCTGTTGATTATTTTTTGATATTATGACAGATCTGACCTTTTACTTTTCGAGTTTTTTTTTTTTTTTTTTTTTTTTTTTTTTTTTTTTTTTTTTTGTTATAGTTTTTTGTGAATTGTTTTGCTTGGAAACTTTTTATATTTCTATCATGTTTGATTTTGTCAAAGAATTTTAGTTCACTTAGGAGAGAGAAAACATAAAAAAAATAATTTGTCAGTATTTTCCATTAGCCAAACCTATGGAGTTAACTAGAGGAATTAATTGCACAAACTTGACAAATTTCAAGACTTGATTACATATTTTGAAAGTTTTAGGACTTAAATATAGGGTGTACTTATCTTCATAAGAAATCATTAGAAAAATTATTCGTCAACATTTTCTATTAGTCAAACCTATGGAGTTAAGGAGAGAAATTAATTGCACAAACTTGATAAATTTCAAGACTTGATTACATATTTTGGAAATTTTAGGACTCAAACGCAGGGTGTACTTATCTTTATAAGAAAACATTAAAAAAATTATTCGTCAGCATTTTTCATTAATCAAACCAATGGAATTAATGGGAGGAATTAATTACCCAAACTCAACAAATTTAAGGACTTTATTACACATTTTGGAAGTTTTACGACTCAAACATAGGGTGTACTTATCTCTATAAGGTAATATATATATGTAGAATTGCCAAACTGAATTCATTTAGGTTCTGATTTGTATTGGGCTAAATTTCACAAGAGTGTATACCACTACCTTGAACTTTCTTCCTTTTATCTTTGTGCTTTACATATTGCATAATATATAACGTATAGTATGTGGGGTGAGTGGCTTCGTTTACTTGTGTTATGAAGTAATACGGAGATTAATATATACGTGGGGTTGCACGACCTTGACAGTGGTCGCTTGTCATCGCGTAACCTCCGCAACGGGCTGTCTTCTCTCTTTCAGGCTTCGCCCGAGGTGCCATCTACATCAATATGTGCTCCCACTTTCATTCTTTGCTTTTTTAGTTTAAAACTAGAGTCCATTACAAATTTTTAGCAAATAGTGTTTTGCATTTCGTGAAACCCTTTTAACTTAAGGTTCTTTGTGTCTATGTAAAGGTATTTTACAAAACTCAACCAAACGCACCGTAATGCATTTTTGCAGTACGTGAAGCTTTGTTGTTCGATCTAAGAATAGAGGAAGAAATAAATACGAACTTCCCAAAGGTGAAGAAAATTTCTCTTACTTATCCTTTTTATTAGGAAAACAAATAGATCTATGTGATTTTAGATGAAACTTAAGGGAACGTTTTCCTAATGTTTTTGCTTTTGAGTCTAACAAAAGAAAGAAAAAAAATCGCGTCAAAGTTAGAATATTTTCTGTGATTTTTTTTTTTTGGCTCCCTCTAATTTTTAAAACTTTGGAGCAACAATTCTATGAATGATCAATTTAATACCAAAACTTTTTGACTGATCGCTTTAGTGTTAAAACTTTTTAAAGCAGTCATTTAAGTGACTTCAACAAGCCATGCTAGATTTTCGGCAAACTAAGTCATTATATTCACTTAGATGATCATTTTTCCAAAGTGGTCGCACTTAAAATAATTGTTTGAAAAGTTTTAACACTAAAGCGACTCCTTATAAAAAATTATGGCATTGATGATGTCCTTTCTGTTAGAGAAAATTTCGTATTATTTTGAAGTTGACAAAACCTTTCCTAAAAGTCTAATCTGAAGGGTTGCGGACTCAACTCGTCAAAATTTGAAGATCGTGAAAATCTCAAGACTCAAATGTCAAAGTCTGAAAACTGTTAGACTTTAAGCTCAAAAGTTTGACCTCACTGACAGATTCCAGACCGACGAAAGAAGACTTATTCGGATGCGATTTTATCTTCAAAGATTTAGTTCATACAGTTTATGGAAGTTATCACGGCTGGAGATAGCACATTGTGATCATTTATTGGAATCAATTTGGATAATAAGATCTTTTGAAGGGCGAAGTATATTTGGAAGGTCTTTACCAAAAAAAAGAGAGAGTATATTTTGATTGTTCTACTTATGGAAACCAAAATCCTGATTGTATGAGCGAGCAGAATTGGTGAGCTATCATCACATTCCTTAAATGACTTGAGATCTCATTGATTGATCCTGTCTAACGGGTAGATTGGAGAAACTCCTTTGGAAAGTGCCAACGGTTATGAAGGCATGGAAGAGTATATAAGGAAGACTCTCAAGTTGTTCTAGTATGTGCATGAAAGAAAAATTCCAAAGTCTGAAACTCTTAGTTCTTTACTTTTTCAATCGTTGAACTCATATTGTACTCAAAAGAGAGAACGAACATTCGTGAGACTTTGAAAGAGTGTAGCAGAGTATCTACACCGTGAAGTCGAGGACGTGAGACTGTAAAAATTCTTTTGATTCATAGTGAAATCTAGCCAGTAGGCTGTTAGTGCGGGAGAGTGGACGCAGGCTTGATCTAAGCCAAACCACTATAAATCTTGTGTTTCTATTCTCTTTCCATGAACTCCTTACTTTATTTCATAGTTTTATATAAGTGCTCGTAGTTGTTTGCATCTTCAGTCTATTACTTTTTAAAGACAATTTGATTTACTAAGTCTTGCGAAAATTTCTATTAACACCTATTCACACCCCTCTAGGTGTTGTTACTAACTCTTTCAATTGGTATCAGAGCTTGTGTACTTATTTTTTTGAAGTGTTTTTACTACTGAGTTAAATATTTATGGCTAGTATTTTGGCTCCAAGTTTAGTTGAAGGCTAAAGCAACACCAGACCTCCCTACTTTGATGGGAAGTAATATAATCTTTGGAAAAACAAGATGAATGCATCTCTGAGATCGAAAGATCCACTGGAATGTGATGTGGTAGAAAAATGGATCATTCCTAAAGCTACATCAACCTCAGGGAAGGAAGCTGTAGATGCTAAAGAACTGACACAAGTAGAAATAACCAAGAGATAAGCTCTTGATACTAAAGCTATCTACTCTTTATATTGTGCTTTATCTCCTACTGAGTATAACATAATTTCATCTTGTGAAATAGTCAAAGAAATCTGTAATAGTTTGCACGTCACTTATGAAGGAACTGATCGAGTTAAAGAAACAAAAATCAATATTCTACTCGGACAGTATGAAGCCTTCAAGATGAAGTTAGGAGAATCCATCACTGACATGTTTAGTCGTTTTACAGAAATTGTAAAGGTCTAGCATATCAAGGACAGCCAATCTTAGGATTAATGAAAGTCAACAAATTGTTGCGTGGACTATCTAAAGACTGGAATCATGTGAAGACCTCTCTAAGAGAAACCTAGATGATCATGCCTCTTTCTATATATGAATTTGTTGGCACACTTAAATCATATCAAAGCATTTTTTATTAATCAAACCAATGGAGTTAATGGGAGGAATTAATTACCCAAACTTTGCATTTTTTATTAATCAAACCAATTTGAGTCCATTACAAGTTTTTAGCAAATAGTGTTTTGCATTTCATGAAACCCTTTTAACTTAAGGTTCTTTGTGTCTATGTAAAGGTATTTTACAAAACTCAACCAAACGCACCGTAATGCATTTTTGCAGTACGTGAAGCTTTGTTGTTCGATCTCCCAAAGGTGAAGAAAATTTCACTTACTTATCCTTTTTATTAGGAAAACAAATAGATCTATGTGATTTTCAATGAAACTTAAGGGAATGTTTGCCTAATGATTTTGCTTTTGAGTCTAACAAAAGAAAGAAAAAGAAGAAGAAAAATCGTGTCAAAGTTAGAATGTCTTCTTTGTGATTTTTGTTTTTGACTCCCTCTAATTTTTAAAACTTTAGAGCAACAATTTTATGAATGATTACTTTAGTGCCAAAACTTTTTGACTGATTACTTTAGTGTTAAAACTTTTTAAAGCAACCATTTAACTGACTTCAACAAGCCATGCTAGATTTTCGGCAGACTAAGTCATCGTATTCACTTGGATGATCATATTTCAAAACTTGCTGCCCTTAAAATAATTATTTGAAAAGTTTTGATACTAAAGTGACTCCTTATAAAAAAAAATATGGCATTGATGACGTCCTTTCAGCCCTAGGAAAGATAAAAAACTATTTTGAGGTTACGAATTTTTGGACTTTGAGGCTTTCATAGGTTGTTAGTCGCATGTTCCTAGCCTTGATGCACAATGTTAAGGGTTTAATTAAGTTAAAGGTGGTGCACTGGCTATGTGTCCTTCGCGTGATAAGATGTGGACGAAAATTTTCAGCTCGTACACCACATGACTTGGAGAAAAATGTTCAAAGGATGCCCCCCGCCACATGCTAATAGGTCAGACATGGACGATAAGTCGTGATCATGATGGCCATAAAGCGCATCAGTTGACGGCGATGTGGTGTGAGCCATGCACTCTTGTGCATTGTTTTATCGTAGCGATGACTTCATTCCATAATTTAATATGGAGAATAGTATCCAAGGACAATAATATGCTGTTGGGGATCGAAGCAATCAATTCAATGCATCGGAATCGCTGCAATTTAATATGGAGAATAGTATCCGACAATAATATGCTGTCTAGGGATAGAAGTAATCAATTCAATGCATTGGAATCGCTGAGAATAGTATCCAAACTTTAACTCTAGGCATATATTTCAATCTTCTCAATTAAAGCATGTAGTAATCATGCCAGTACGAATATCAAAATCTAATTTTGTCGCTTTACTTTATCTTCGGACAAATGTAAAGAATTACTTGATAATTATGCATCCAAAAGTAATGTTGCGAGTTGTGTGTTGTGAGTGTTTCAAAAGGCGTACTACTTTTTCATTCCTGAAATGTTACGTAGGGTGAACAAGTGCTTTTGTATTTGATTCCTATATCAAGTTATTGGTTATAAAGAGTAGCTGTTTTGAGGATGCTGCAGAGGTAAATGCAAGGCTAGTGCTGTTTTGCCTTACTTGTCCTCTCCCCTATAATCCTAAGATTGACGGAGGGTGCCCGATCATTGCGCCTTTTGGTGCCGACATTAAAGTTCAACCATGGGATTTTCGCTGTTCCCCGAAAACACTCAAGAACTGTGGAAGGAGTGGGAGCTGCGGTTGTTCGTCCTCCTCAGCTTGTTCCTCCAATTGATACTTGTGACTCAGGGCTTTCGGAGGAAATCCAGCTACAAGTGCTGGATCCGAGTCGTGGTCTGGACGGCGTACCCATTGGCTGACCTCATCGCAACCCTCACGCTCGGCGTCCTCTTGGACCGCCTGGCCACCATCAAGGAAACGAAGGGGACGATTGATCCGAAGAGCCAGATCGCTGCTTACTGGGTGCCGTTCCTTCTCCTCCACTTGGGTGGGCCTGACACGATCACCGCGTATGCCCTGAAGGACATCGAGCTGTGGTTGAGGCAGTTGGCGCGGCTTTGCGTCCATGTCGGACTAGCTTGTTACGCCTACTTTGTGACCTTCTTAGGGTCTACACTCTCGATATTAGCAGCTGGCATGATCCTGGTGGGGTTCATCAAATATGTAGAGAGGACATTGTGTTTGTACTGGGCAACCGAAGGTCAACTTCGAGATTCGATGCTTTCACGTCCTGAGTACGCTCTGAAGAAAGAGGAGGTTCCGGCTCCGGAGGACCTCTCAGTGAAAAGCGGTCAAGCCATCGACAAAGAAAAGGACAGTACTCTGGTCGAAGCGTATAAGTTGTTCAAGATCTTCAAGCCTCTCTTCGTGGGCCTCATCCTCAGCTCTGACGACCCGGAGGCCAGTAAGCGCACGTTCATGAAGAGTGCCATCGACTCGGCAACAGCTTTTGGGATAGTAGAGATCGAGCTCGGGTTCATGTACGATCTGCTCTTTACCAAGGCACCGTTGCTGACCTGTGCCCCAAGCATCATTCGTTGGGTCATTAATCTCTCGGTGCCGTGTGCCGCGTTGGTATTCTTCTCTTTACAGGATAGGAAGGATTA
Source organism: Eucalyptus decipiens (assembly GCA_014182575.1). Lineage (NCBI taxonomy): Eukaryota > Viridiplantae > Streptophyta > Magnoliopsida > Myrtales > Myrtaceae > Eucalyptus > Eucalyptus decipiens. The sequence goes on along the minus strand of CM024618.1, from coordinate 29,792,953 downwards.
CCCGAAAGTCGATATCTATATCACCTTCTTGCTGATAGGTGCGGCTATACTTTTAGAGATTTACTCGGTCCTTCTTGCAATTTCATCCGATTGGGTCGACCACTTGCGTCTTCAGAGACCTGGCGGATCCACAATATCATCTGCCGTGGCTTTTCTCCGGATCTGCCAGACCCCCAGATGGTCGAATTCCGTGGCCCAGTTCAGCCTCTTGAAATTATCTGTCGGGAAAAGAAACAGGATCTTCACCAAGTGTCTGAGGCTCACCAAGTTATATGAGAAGTTGGAGAAGAACTTCTACATCGATTACAAAGAGTTCAATAGCAACATCAAAGAATGGATCTTCTATCACATGAGGGATACGGTCCATTATCTGGAACATGATGCCGGAGTGAAGAGCGGGCCCATGAGTCTTAAGCTGGAGGCTCTGCGGAGGTCAGAAAACGATCACCTGGACTCGCATATGAAGGATACGGAGTTCGAACGGAGCATTTGTTGGAGAAATCGTTCTAGAAGATTTTGAAGCTGACAAAACGTTTCTATCGAGTCTAGTCTGGATATTTGCAGATTGTCGAAGACTTTCGATCACTGAGACTCGCACTCAAGACTTAGAACTCAAGACTCAAGAATCAAGACTCAAGACTTAAGACTCAAAATTATTCTCATTGATAGTCTATCTGATTCAGTGTCAGAGGAAATCCAAATCCGAAGAAAATGATTAAGGATTTCATCTTATTCTCTGGAGAATATCTTTTGGCTGGATAAATATAACGGATTCTTTGATTCGTATCTAGATCAATTGAAGATCCGATGATCGACGAAGTATTCTTGGAAGGTTCTATTCATGGAAACCTAGATCTTGATTGTCTGAAACACCTTGATTATTGGTATCAGAGCCCGTGTTCTTACTTTATTTGAAGTGTTTTACTTCAGAGTAAAAGATCCATGGCTAGTATGCTGGCACCAGGGCTGATGGAAGGGCAAAGCAATACCAGACCTCCCTACTTTGATGGAAAGGATTACAACATCTGGAAGAACAAGATGAAAGTATTTCTACGATCAAAGGATCCTCTCGGAATGGGACGTTGTGGAAAAAGGGATCACTCCTACTTTGCTGCATCGATCTCGAAAGAGGAAAAGAAACAATTGAGACTAGTGGAATGACTCAGGAAGAAATAAATAAGAGACAACCACTCGATGCAAAAGCAATTTACTCTTTATATTGTGCTTTGTCACCAACTGAATATAATAGAATATCTTCTTGTGTTACAGCAAAAAAGAAGTATGGGACGATTACACATCACCTATGAAGGAACAGGTCAGTGAAGGAGACCAGAATCAACATTCTCCTTGGTCAATATGAATCCTTCAAAATGAAACCAGAGAACCTATAACCGACATGTTTAGTCGTTTTGAGATATTGTCAATGGTCTTGAGAATCAAGGACAAAAAATCACTGATCCCATGAAAGTGAACAAGCTACTGCGTGGACTCTCTAAGGATTGGAATCATATAAAGACTTCAATAAGAGAGACGCAAAGAATTATGCCACTATCTGTCGATGAGCTGATTGGAACTCTTCAGTCTTATGAAGTGGAACGAATTAATGAAGACGAAGATCCAAGAGGTAAGAAATCCATTACATTAAAATCAAATGATGATTCTGATGATGCAGATTCGAAGATGATCCGGACGATGAGGAGCTTGCTCTTATGATAAGAAGATTCAGAAAACTGGATAGGAAAGGAAGGAGGTTCAACTCCAAGAAACAAAGTTTTCAAAGACAGCAGTCCAAGTCTCGTGATGATGAGGAACCGAACAAAGATGTAGTTTGTTTCGAATGTAAGAAAAAGGGACACATAAGACCCAACTGTCCTCTTCGAAGAAGAAGAAAGGAAAAGCTGAAAAGTTTCGAAAAGCACTCAAAGCCGAAACTTGGAGTGATACGAGTGTGAAGAAAGTGATGATGAATATGCCAATCAGTATCGATGGCACAATCAGGACTCGGACTCGGATTCCTGGATCGACTTAGATAGTGAATTGGAGGTAAGTGATTTTAAAATTCCTGTCAAAGTCTCTAAATATATTGATGAACTATGTTTTAATCTTAAGACTTCTCTCAAAGGAGTTTCCGAACTAAAAAAGGAAAACTTAGCTTTAAAACAAAAAGAAAACATTTTAGAAGAAAGAATCAAAAGTTTAGACTTGAATGTTTTGACTCTTAAAGAAAAAGAAGATAATCTCTTAAAAGAAAATACTTTTCTAAAACCGACTTATCAAATATTTCAAGGAAATTTTCTATAGAATCTGAAAAACTTGAAAAAGTTCTTTCGGTTCAAAGACCTTACTTCAATAAGTCCGGTCTAGGTATGACAAAGCAGAAACAATTCCCTTGATTGATTTTCCTAAATTAAAAGAAAGAATTAAGAAAAGACCATCGAAAGAGGCTTACAAAAATCATTTCAAGAAAGTTTTTGTAAAATCTGTAGGTCGAAATGCTCTAAGATGTTCAAAGTGTAACGGTAAGGATCACTTTGAAAAAGAATGTCCTATGATTTGGAAGCCCGTTAAGAAATCATGGCCTTATAATGTTTATTCTACTAACACCAAAGGACCCAAGAAAATTTGGGTACCAAAGAAAGTTTGAGACTCTCTTTTGAATGCGGGTCTCCGTCAAGAAAAAGGTAAAATGGTATCTTGACAAATGGATGTTCAAGACACATGACAGGAGACTCAAATTGCTTCATAAAGCTTATTCAAGTGAATGGAGGAAAAGTTTCATTTGGAGGAAACAACAAAGGAAATATTGTGGGATTTGGAACTGTCAAAATTGGAAATCTCACAATAAACAATGTTTCTCTAGTAGAAGGACTCAATTACAATCTTCTAAGTATTAGTCAACTATGTGATCTTTTTGGATTTAAGATTTTCTTCCAAGAAGGAACATGTTCGGAATCGGTAAAGACTCTACTCGCTTTCAAAGGTCGAAGACATGGAAATATCTACCTCCTAGACGTAAAACCAAATGAATCGCATTGCTTAATCTCAATTCAAGACGAAGCAAGCTTATGGCATAGAAAGCTCGGCCATGTCAACATGAAGCAATTGGCCAAAATCTCATCAAAACAGCTTGTTCGAGGACTACCAAAATTATCATATCAAAAGACCAATCCTTGCACACCATGCATTCTGGGAAAACAGGTAAGAAATTCATTCAAACCAATAAATCATGTCTCTACTAATCATGTACTGCAGTTGCTGCATATGGATCTTTTCGGACCAACCAGAACCCAGAGTATTGGAGGTAAGAAATATTGCCTAGTAATTGTAGATGATTACTCCCGTTTTACTTGGGTATATTTTCTTGCAAGTAAGTCGAAACATTCTCGTATTTTGAAAAATTTGCTAAAAAGATTCAAAATGAAATTGGATGTGTTATATCAAGTATAAGAAACGGATCATGGAGGTGAATTTGAAAATCAAAATTTTACAAAATTTTGTGATGATTCTGGATTTAAACATGTATTCTCCTCTCCATATACTCCTCAAAGAAAATGGAGTTGTGAAAAGGAAGAATCGATCTCTTCAAGAAATGGCTAGAACTCGTTAATTGAAAGTAAAATTTCTTCACGATTTTGGGCCGAAGTCTGTTTCAACAGCATGCTATATAATCAATAGAGTCTTTCTAAGACCTATTCGGAGAAAACCCCTTATGAATTATTCAAAGGAAAGAAGCCTATTGTTTCATACTTTCATGTATTCGGATGCAAATGTTTTATATTGAAAAATGCAAAAGATCAAGTTGGTAAGTTTGAAGAAAGATCGGATGAAGGCACTTTCCTTGGATATTCTACATCAAGCAAAGCCTACGAGTCTATAATAAGAAGAGCCGGTCTGTGGAGGAGTCAATGAATGTCAAATTCCAAGACTCTACGCAAGATGAGTCCGATCGGACTCGGCATGAAGAGTCGAACCCGCTCCGAGACCCTCAAAAGATTACAACTCAAGAAGCTTCTCGGACTCCAAGATCAGCATCAAGCTACTCGAGAAGACTCGAGATAAAGAAAAAGATCTTCAACCGTTAAATCAACCAAGAATGGAAGCATAAATCCAGTCATCCTAAAGATCTCATTATCGGAGAAATTAATGAAGGAATTCGCACTAGATCCAAAAGGCGTGAAGAGTCTAGTGCTGTAGCTCTTATTTTTGAAATTGAACCAAAAAGCATAGAAGAAGCTCTATCGATGAAAGCTGGATTGAAGCCATGCAAGAAGAGCTCGGAGCAGTTCAACATTAATGACGTTTGGGATCTGTCATCTAAACCAAAAGGTAAAACATTATTGGAACCAAATGGGTGTTCGAAACAAGATGAATGAAAAAGGAAAAGTCGTACGAAACAAAGCAAGACTCATGGCAAAAGGATATACGCAAGAAGAAGGAATAGACTATGATGAGACTTACGCTCCCGTGGCAAGGTTAGAAGCTATTCGTCTATTACTTGCGTTTGCTTGTTATAAAAATTTCAGGTTATTCCAAATGGACGTCAAAAGCGCTTTCCTAAATGGATTTATCCATGAGGAAGTTTACGTGGAACAACCTCCGGGTTTGAAGACCCAAAGAAGCCGACTCGCCTTGGGACCGAAAAGGCTCGTATGGTTTAAAGCGAGCACCTCGAGCTTGGTATGACAGACTAAGTAAGTTCTTATTAAAGAATGGTTTTGCCAAAGGTAAAGTTGATACTACTTTATTTATTAAAAAGGAAAACAAAAGCTTTTTACTTGTTCAAATATATGTGGATGATATCATATTTGGATCCCCTAATGAAAGTCTCAGTAAAGAAATTTTCAAAGTCTATGCGGGATGAATTTGAAATGAGTATGATGGGAGAATTAACATTCTTTCTTGGTCTTCAAGTAAAGCAATTGAAGGAATGAACTTTCATCTGTCAAGAAAAATATACTAATGATATTGTCAAAAGGTTTGGATTGGAAAATTGCAAAAAGACTGATATACCAATGTCAAGTTCGTTGAAAATAGACAAAGATGAAGAAGGGAAGAAAGTTGATCAAAAGCCGTGCATGAAGCATCATCGGTTCACTTCTTTATCTTACGCCTCTGGACGACATTTTGTTGAGTGTTTGCATCTATGCTAGGTTTCAATCAGATCCTAGAGAATCTCATCTCAAGGCTGCAAAACGTGTTATTAAATACGTTGCCTCGTCTTCAAGCATCGGTCTATGGTATCCTAAGGAGGGAGACTTCAATCTTCTGGATATTCGGACGCCGATCCGGCTCTAAGTTGCGAGTCAATAGAAAGAGTACTTTAGGAACCTGCCGGTTGCTTGGAAGCGGGGACGGTGTCTTGGTTTTCAAGGAAACGAGCACCGTAGCTCTCTCTACAACGAAGCGAGTATGTAGCTCTTGGAAGCTGCTGTTCGCAAATTCTATGGATAAAACAACATCTACAAGACTTTGGGATTGAAGACTCATGCACGAGAAATCGATGTGACAACACCAAATGCAATCAATCTCACCAAAAATCCAATCCTTCATTCAAGAGCAAAGCATATAGAGATTCGACATCATTTCATTAGAGATCATATTCAAAATGGAGAAATCTCAATTCAATTTGTTGATTCGAAAAGTCAACTAGCGGATATATTCACAAAGCCTTTGGAGAAAAATCAATTCGATTTTATCCGTACCAGACTCAACATTTTGAAGCTTGAAGAGGTTAAAGTCTGAAGAATCTACATTTCTTATCAATCAGACTCTAACCTTCAGACTATGAATTCTCAGACTCAGACCTTCATTGTATAGACTGTAAGTTATTTTTATCTCGAAAAGGTACGATCATTCATTCAGTTATAATTGATTGATACCATCTTTAATTGCCATAAAATAAAAAAAATTGGAAACATGCCTTTTCAAAAAGGGATAATTTCTTTTAAAATGACAGTTATTATTTTTTAAAAGAAAGATGACTGTTCACTTTCCTTCGTATCGATTGATCTTTCCTTTTCAAAACCGAGTTATATATACACAGTTTTCTTTTTTACTCGATTCTCAAAACCCTAAAAGGCATTCTCCTCTCAATCCTGTTTTCTACTTTGTGTTCATACACGAGAAAGTTGTCATTTTTCTTGGGAAAGCGAGTGAAGAAATCTCTCATCGACAAGAAAGAATGTCTTTTTCGAGAAAGTCTTCAAGGATCGCAAGCAGGGGACCACAAAGAATGAAGGAGGGACCTACGCACTTCGATCTCACCGAGGAAGATGATTTGTCGGGACAGCAACAGAGTCCTTTTCCTTCTCCACCTCATCACTCACCATCTACCCCACAAGATGCGGGTCATCATCAGGAGGAAGTCATACTAGAGGACGTTGAACCTGTGAGAGCTCAAAAACCCTCTTTTATTTACAAGCTCTATCGTGCGTTGAAAGCTTCGGTTCTCCTCCTCGAATTATATAGATGGTTTCCTTAAAGATAAGAATTATGGGAATGAGTACAAATTTTTGAAGCGAATGGAGGAATTGGGAATTGCTCCCAAAGGAAAGGGTGAAGAGGCACTTGCGAACATTCCAAGTGACCCTCGTGTTGGAGGATCGAATCCCATTGAGGGAACGATGATGATAAAATGTTTAGTGATTTTTAACCAAGAATGGGCATTGCTGCAAAGGTGAAGGGAAAGAAGATGGAGTTGTTTAAATCGAAGGAACAGGGAGAACCTGTTCTTCGATGTTAAAACGAGGGGTGATAAACCCCGGAGTGTTGATTTTGATTTCTGGATGCTATTAATGTGAACTTAAGGGAAAAGTTCAAACTGCTTCAACTTGAGTAGTTTTGCACTGATACCACAGATGGTTATGCACACTTAACTGCATATTTCTATTCGAATCTCAGTTTTCTAGATGTGAATAGAATATCATTCAGTGTTCGAGATCAGGTCTATGTGATAGATGTGGACATGCTAGCGGACATAATTGGTGTTGAACGAGGACGTTATCAACCAATCAAAGTCTCGATTGCTCGTGCTACTCGGAGCTTGTCAAAAACAGAGATACGAGAGGCGAAAATTACATACTCGAAGATGAGTGCCATCAATATTGTGCTGCACAAAATTGTGATCAATTGCATCAGGCCAAAGTCTACATCAAAGATTGATGGGCGAAATCCAAATCCGAAGAAAATGATTAAGGATTTCATCTTATTCTCTGGAGAAGATCTTTTGGTTGGATAAATATAACGGATTCTTTGATTCGTATCTAGATCAATTGAAGATCCGATGATCGACGAAGTATTCTTGGAAGGTTCTATTCATGGAAACCTAGATCCTGATTGTATGGGTGAAAATGATTGATGGGCTATCGTCAGATTCCTTTAATAGCTCGAATGATCTTCTTGATTGATTCCGTCCAACGGGTAGATTGGAGGAATTCCTTTGGTAAGTGCCAACGGGTATGATGGCATAAAGGAGTATAAAAGGAAGACGTTCTAGTTGTTTTAGTAGTGTGATCGATAGAGAAATTCCAGTCGAAACACCTTGATTATTAGTCGATACGATCGAGCGAAATTGTATACACAGAGTGTTTATACTTGGTGATACCTTGAGTGAGTGTGATAGTTCATCTACACCCAGAAATCAAGAAAGATCAACGCTGTAACATCTCTTTGTTCATAGTGGAATCCAGTCGATTGGCTGTCAGTGCAGAAGAGTGGACGTAGGCTTGAATCAAGCCGAACCACTATAAACCGCGTGTTTAATTCTCTCTTTCATTCACTGAGTCTTACGATTGATTGTTATTTGTTGCAATTTCTTAACTGTCTAAGTATTGTACGTCTATCAAGAAAAATCGTTTATATACCTATTCACCCCCCTCTAGGTATTAGCACTAGCAATATCAGCATCCTCATCTGGCACATCGCCACCGAGCTCTGCTACTACAAGGACCACGACAACATGCATAGAGAAAGCTCGGAACACATCAAGGACTACAAGATGAGTAGGCTGGTCTCTCGGCACATGCTGTATCTTTTAGTATATCATCCTTTCATGTTGCAACCAGGGATACACGCACCCCGATATACAGACACTTTGGTTGACGCTCGGCGGTTCTTCGAGGACAAGCTAGCGGTGTTGTCAAAGAAAGAAACAATCATCAACTCATCAATTGTCAAGACGTGGGCGCAGAATTTATTCATGAAAAAGAATATGAGATATTGCCACACCGGAGTTAAAAGCTGCGACAAGGCGCACAAGTCAGCAGAGTCGCGCGATCTATGCGAAGTCCGCCATCTTCTGCTCCAAGTGGGAACTCAGCTGCCCGCCACGAAAATACGAAGTGCCAAAAGCAAGTCGGTGCTGTTAGACGCGTGCCATCTCGCATCCCAGTTGAATGAAATCGAGCCAGAAGACTTCGGTAGGAAATGGTACGTGATCAGCAAGGTCTGGGCGAAGTTTCTGATATACGCGGCTTGCAAAAGCTAAGGCTACGAACACTGTAAGAGCCTGAACGAAGGAGGAGAGCTTATCAGCCATGTTTGGCTTCTAATGGCACATCTCGGTGTAGCGGAGCTGGTGCAAACTTCCGAAGGACACTGCAGTGACTGCACTACCAAACTGATCTTGAACTAGAACTTTCAGGTGGGATGCGTCTTTTGCTTAACCTACTGTTACTTGAGTAAGACAAATAAAGCTCATCATCATCATCATCATCATCTTGATGAGATGGTGAGGTTGAGTTGTTTCAATACCCGTTGTACTTGAGGATTCAGGAAATAATGAAACTGCGTATCAGCTGTTTTCCTTCATCAGAGGCATTATCATTGGCACGGAGAGTTCGAGTCCCTCGAAAGTCGTTTAGTAACTTCCGGCATTTATCCTCAAAAAGTGTGAAGGAACTTTTTCATGTTGGTTTACTGCAACCCCAAAACATAACAAATTTTCTTCCCGGTTTGTACACTTTTGACTTTGAGAAGGCCAGTATGTATCTATATGCGAGACCGAGACTAATAATTTTTTTTTTTAGAGTGATTTGTAATTTTCGATAAAAAAAGAGTAACTTTCGACCTACCATAAATTACTAGCTAGCTTGTTTACGTGGTTAATAACATTTTACTTAGTAAAATCCAGTTTGGGGCCGGTTTTTGCCTATTTATCACTTTAAGTCATGATTTTCTCTTAAAAATTTAAAAACAAAAAAATTATCTTAAGATCCGAAAAATAATGAAAAACTCGCTGTTTATTCTCAGCAATTTTTACTAAATCTGAAAGAGCTCGCTTGTGAAGTAAGTGATCCTTTACCTCTGTTAGTGATTAGAAGTATAGGTATTCCCCAAACGTCCAGGCGTAATGCGCCGACGCGTCAATACAACTGAGTATACATAATTTTCAGCAGCTATATAAATATCTCGGTAATGGACATAGACTCGCAGACATAACCTTTGGGAAAACAGTGGTATCACAACAAAATTGCAGGCGACTGTTCTTCAAAATAAGATCAAATGATAAAATAAACCAACAACTAAATCTAGATTTATTAACTTTTCAGTCACTCAAAAGCATCTCTGTTTGATCCAATGTTTATGCATAAAAATATGTTATCGGTTACAAATATCCTGTAGTAGAAATTCCTGGCAGAGGCAGAGCACCACTTATATGAACTCTAGCTATCATGAATTCATATAATTTCATGAAGGAGTATCTCCAGCACCACCAAGGAATCATAGTGGTGTGTTTGTTATGCGGAAAAAAAAATGATTCGGAAAATATTTTCATAAAAATAATTGTCGTATTGCTTACAAAAATAATTGAAAAATATTTTTATCATCTATGAATATGTTTTGACATAATTTTTTTCGAATAATTAAAATATTATTCATCTTCTAATTATTTTAAGCGATACAAATAATTATTTTTAAATATTTTCCAAATTATTCATCTTCCGCAAAACAAATGGAGTCAAGTGTGATATTTAATATTCCTAAGCAGAAAATTACCAAAATACCTATAAAATTTTCTAGGCCGACGGGGACATTAATGATAAAAATTCCACAAATCGTAAATTACCTAAAAAGAGCCCAATTACAATAAGATTGGAAAATTGTCCTTAAATGCATTACTTTCAGTCCATAAACTCTGGCATTTGATGTCCATAAACTCGAACAAAGATTCAAATGCCATAAATAACTCTTGAGAAGCATAAATAAAAACAATGGATAAGGTTCATCTAAGAAAAATCATGTAAATTTCTGGTAATTACAATTTATATAGACAAAAAAGTTCATATTTTTTTTTTTGAAACTTCCACATTTATACCGTTACTCCCTGAAATGTCACGATATACAAAATTCAATGGATAATATTTTTCCATCATCTATAATGAAAAAGATAACATTTTCAAGCCCATAAAAGTGTTTGAAATTTCAAATACTCTAATTTTTGAATCATTGTTTGAAATTTCCAAAAATAGCAAAAATTATGAAAATTTCTTGAAAATACCCAGGACGTAGAAACTTCCATGCCCATAAAAGCGGTCAAACCAAAAATTTGATCGGTTATCAGGATAAGCTGTACAAGCCATTTGAAGTTAGCACATCTGTGAAGGACACACTTTTCAAATTTTACAGATTCAATGGGCTAACTTTGGACCTCATAACTCCGCCGGAATTCCACTTTGGACAGATCAGGTGTGTACAACAACATAAGTGGTAATGAATAAGAACAATCAATGGAGTAGTTGACAAAAGGTTGGGATTTGGGACTGACCATTGCCTTGCTTGGTTGCATTTAACAAAACTCATGCAATAAATAAAAACAACTAAATTAGTGGATATATTGCAATATGAAAGATTGATGTTTGCAGCAACTTGTGAAAGACAAAGCAAAAAGATGAACCTGCAGATGATGGAAGAAGAGCACTGGAGTGTCAGAAGGTGGAGGGTTACAATTTTCGGTTTGGGATAATGTTTTTTGTCGGTGAAAAGTTTAGGTAAAGCGCATTAAATATAATGCATACAGAAATTCAAGACGCGCCAAGAAAAAAGGAGGCCCAGACGGATTCGCCTTTCTTGGAACCAGACGTGTATGAAATATTACTTGTGTATTCCTAAGCGGCGTGGGATTCAGGCCTTTTGCAGAGGCCTTAATTTTTTAAAATAAGAATAAACTAGAAATAAATCCTATAGAATTAGCGAGATTGACTCACAGGCTTAAGGGATAAAGTTAGAAGCCCAAGGCACGCTAAAAAGGGAGGTCTAGATGGCTTCACATTCTGCAGAATTAGGCATATATGCACCCTCATTTGTACACATCCAACTGATAAAGGGATTCCGATTTTTATGAGTTGGAGTGTGCGATGAAAATTAATGAGAAAGGGATATGAAACCGAGCGTATAATTAGATATTCTTTTCTTTTGCTTCATAACTTTATTTTACTTGAGGACAAGTTTGGAATAAAGCTCAGTAAAAGTAAGGCAAAACCTGGCTTCCTTTGACGTATAGAAGATATTATCATTCACATATAACTTTTTATTAGCATCAAGCCAAGAAACGAAACATTTTATCAAGAGGCTTCAAAATATTTAATCGATCTTTTTAGCATATATGGAAAAAGGAGGCATGGCTTTTTATTTCTGACTTCTTATTATTTGACATTTGAAATTTGACTGATGTAGAAACCTATATATAGGGACATTTGCAATTGCAATCATGTCATATTTCATAATTTTTTGGAAATCAAGTTATGCATACTTTTATTTTGACAGAAATTTTTGCTCAAATAACGGAAAATTCAGGGGATGGTTCAAGTACGCAGTTGCTATTTTCTAAATAAAGTTGACCTTAATTTTGAAGTTTTAGCAGGTAGGATTGATATAGCTAGAACGAGTACCTAAAGGGGGGTGAATAGGTATAAAACGATTTTTACTTAAATCACACAATACTAGACAATCGATGGATATAAACAGCAATCGAAAGACTGAGAGAAGGGAAAAGAGAATTGAACACAATGATTATAGTGGTTTGGCTTTTGTTTAAGCCTACGTCCACTCTTTTGCACCGACGACCTATTGGCTAGATTCCACTATGAACAAAGAAGTGTTACGGCGTTGTTCTTCCTTGATTGATGGTGTAGATGATCTACCACACTTGCTCAAGATACCACTAAGTATAAACACTCTTTTGTGTATACAATTTTGTTCAGAATGAATCGACTGAATATCAAGGAACTTTAGACTCTGGAATTCGTCTATCGAGCATGCACCGAAATAACTTGAACGTCTTCCTTTTATACTCCTTCATGCCATCATACCCGTTGGCACTTACCAAAGGAATTCCTCCAATCTACCCGTTGGACGGAATCAATTAAGGAGATCATTCGAGCTATTAAAGGAACTTGACGATAGCCCATCAATCTGTTCGCCCATACAACCGGGATCTTGGTTTCCAAGAATAGAACTTTCCAAGATTACTTCGTCAATCATCGGATCTTGAATAGAAAGAATCCGTTAGCTTAACCTAGCCGGGATATCTTCTCCGAGAGAATAGGACTATCTCCTTAACCAAACACTTAGGTTACGGATAGCCTTTCGACACTTTGGATTAGAAAACTGTCAATGAGAATATCTTTAAGTCTTGAGTCTTGAGTCTTGATGTCCAACCTGTCTTCGGACTCTAAACCGAAAAAGTCTGTAATAATCCGACTAGATTGAAAGAAACGTTTTGTCGGCTTCAAAATATTCGGGAGGATTTCTCCAACAATCTCCCCCTTTTTGATGGTGACAAAACTTTCTTGTAGATTTGAACAACTTTGACCTGCAAAATATTACTAAAGTAATATGGCTATCTCATAAAAATTAATAAAGAACAACCGGACTACGCATCCACGGGAAGATTGGTTAGTCCTTCACAAGTAAAACCATATAACAATACTTGATGTAACTAAGCATTCGGATATCAAAATCCACACTTAAATCGACCCGTTCAAGTTCAAGCTTACAATAAACACATAAAAGAAATAGAATTTAAAGTTCAGAGTTCAAAGTTGGCAATTTTTCCCCCTTTTTGTCATCATTAAAAATGTGAGAAAGTAGTCAATTCTGCTTGGGAATGCGAACGATCAGGAAATCTCCCATGGATTGAACTAATCCTTCCAGCCTTTTCAAGTCTTCCCTTAGATGAGCTACCTCTTCTCCTTTGGCATTGGCTTGAATTTGAAAAGAGAGATCTTTGATCTGATCCTGCAGGGAAACATAAGATGCTTTCCCAACATTCTTCAGGACTTGAATTTCACAGTCCAAAGCATAGATTTGACCATGCATTTCCAGAAGGATATCAAGAATGCGACTAAAATCTGCCGAATTATCCGTCTGTGCACTGACATTTGCTCGGTCTGATGGAGTAAACGCAGACGATGGATCTTCTGTGTAATCGCGCAGTTTCGATGTTGATGTATCATGACCTTCTCCAGGCATTTGAACATCTTCTGGATTTGCTTTAGAGCGACTCACATCTTCATGAGGAACATATGTAGTCTTCCTGTGCTCAACTCCTTCCCATGTTTCTAATGCTTCTCCCCCTGTTTCTAAAGCCTCGGATGGGAAAGAATGAGGGTCAATCTATGCGTCTTGAAAAACTTCATTTTCATCTGCGAGACTTTTCTTTGGCTGCCTCTTCTTCTTCTTCTTCACTTCTTTCTCTGCTTCTTCTTTCTCTGTCGCTACTCTCTCTTTCTCTTCTTGCTCGCTCTTTCTTTCTCTTCTTCTCGGCCTTTTCTTGTCTCTCTTCTTCTCTCTGTTTTCCTCTGCTTCTTTTTCCTTCTCCCGACGTTCCGTTGATTCAGATACAGAACGTCTTCTCCTTATCAATGCAGAAATAGTGCAATCCTCCTCCTCTTCTTCATCCACCAAGAGTCTCCTCTTTTGCTTTTTGGATGGTGGATTGATTTCCTCTTTTCCTTTCCTTTTAGATGCGGAAGGTGCTGGAGATTTCATTTTGAACTGCTCCATTTCCTTTTCAAGTTCTTTCAGACGCATTTTTGTCACCATTCGCAGACCCACCACCATTTTATCGCATGGTCGAACACACGAGAGATTGTGGGGGCTCAATGTTTAAGTGTCTGAAGATCTTGGTCACAAGACTTGCATAAGGCAGTTGTCCCTTGTCCTTCACCATTGCTCTATACATGTGAAAGAGAATGATGTGAGGAAGAGAGAATTTCTTCCCTTTGATGATTGCATACATCAATTTTGCCTCCGAATTTGACATATCTGTCTTTGATGTCGATTTCGGCCTAAGACAATTGATGACAATTTTGTGCAGCAAAATGTTGATAGCACGCATTCTCGTGTAGACAATTTTCCCTTATGTACTGTTGCCTTTCACAAGATCCAGCATAAGACGAGCACTGAAAACTTTAATCGGTTGATATGATCCTCTCTCTACTCCAATGATATCAGCCAACATGTCCACATCTACTATGTAGTCTTGATCTCGGACACTAAAGGACATTCTATTTGCATCCAAAAAGCTAAGATTCGAATAGAAAGATGCAGTCAGTTGAGCATATCCTTCAGTAGTGTCAGAGCAAAATTGCTCAAGTTGCAGTAGATCAAACTTCTCCCTTAAGTTCACATGAATAGCATCCAGAAAATCAAAATCAACGCTTCTAGGGTTTATCACCCCTCTCTTCAACAGCCTGAAAAACAAATTCTCCTGTTCTTTGGATTTAACAAATCCATCCTCTTCCCTTTCACCTTTGCAGCAACACCCAATCTCGGTTGAAAATCATAGAACATTTTATCATCGTTATTCCCATCAGTAGGAGTCTGTCCCGGACACACGAGGATCACTAGGAATACTAGCAAGTGCTTCCTCTGCCCTTCCTCTAGGAGCAATTCCCAACTCCTCCATTTGTCGCAGAAAAAGATACTCATTTCCATAGTTCTTACTTTTGAGAAATTCATTCACGTGGTTCAACGGAGTTCCTATGCTTTTCAAAGCACGATAGAGTTTATAGATAAAAGAAGGTTTTTGTATTCTTACGGGCTCGCATCCTCGATTATCTCATCCTCTCGATGGTGACCCGGACTTTGTGGGGTAGATGGAGAAGAATCACGTCTGGAGAGCGAATCGGGCTCATTGCTGACTTGATAAGTCATCTTCTTCGGTGAGATCAACATGGGTAGGACCCTCTCTTGCTCTTTGTGGTCCCATGCTTGCGATTTTTGAGAACTTCCTTGAAGAAGACATCTTTCTTTGACACTGAGAGATTTCTTTAATCGTTTTCCCAAGAAAAGTTGACAACTTTCTCGAGTTTGAACACGAAATGGAAGCGAGATTGAGAGAAAAAATGCTTTTCGAGGGTTTAAAAGATAGAGAAGAAAAAACTGTATATATATAGCTCTGTTTTTAAAAAGGAAAAACCAATCGGTACGAAGGAAGATGAACCGATGAATTCTTTTAAAATCAATAACTGCCATTTTTAATGGAAGTTATATTTTGAAAAGACACAATTCCCTTTTTCTTGGTAATTATAAATTAGTAAAATAATCATACCTTTTCGAGACAGAATAAAATAACAACTTACAGTTTATAGCCATGAGTCTGAGTCTGAGAGTCTCTAGACTTTAACTTCCTCAAGCTTCAAAATGTTGAGTCCGGAGCGGATAAAATCGAATTGATTTTTCTCCAAAGGCTTTGTGAATATATCCGCCTTGACTCTTTGAATTAACAAATTGAATCGATATTTCTCCATTTTGAACATGATCTCGATGAAGTGATGTCGAATTTCTATATGCTTTGCTCTTGAGTGAAGAATTGGATTTTTAGTGAGATTTATTGCACCGTGCTGTCGCATCGATTTCGTGCATGAGTCTTCAATTCCGAAGTCTTGTAGCTGTTGCTTAATCCACGGAATTTGCGAATAGCAGCTGC
This sequence comes from Eucalyptus decipiens, assembly GCA_014182575.1. Lineage (NCBI taxonomy): Eukaryota > Viridiplantae > Streptophyta > Magnoliopsida > Myrtales > Myrtaceae > Eucalyptus > Eucalyptus decipiens. The sequence goes on along the minus strand of CM024618.1, from coordinate 29,777,022 downwards.
CAAGAGCTACATACTCTGCTTTTGTTGTTGAAAGAGTTACAGTACTTTGCTTCCTTGAAAACCAAGGTACTGTCCTGTTTCCAAGCAACTGGCATGTACCTGAAGTACTCTTTCTATCAACTCGCAACTCGGCTAGATCTGCGTTTGAATATCCCCGGAAGATTAAAGTCTCCTTCTTAGGATACCGAGACCAATGCTTGAAGATGAAGCAACGTATTTAATAATACGTTTCGCAGCACTAAGATGAGATTCTCTAGGATCTGATTGAAACCTAGCACAGATGCAAACACTTAACAAAATGTCAGGTCTAGAGGCAATGAGATAAAGAAGTGAACCGATGATACTCCTGTATAATTTTTGATCAACTTTCTTCCCTTCTTCATCTTTGTCTATCTTCAAGGAACAAGACATTGGTATGTCTGTCTTTTTGCACTTTTCAAGCCCAAATCTTTTGACAAGATCATTAGCATATTTTTCTTGATAAATGAAAGTTCCTTCCTTCAATTGTTTTATTTGAAGTCCAAGAAAGAATGTTAGCTCTCCCATCATACTCATTTCAAACTCATCTTGCATAGACTTAGAAAATTTCTTGCACAAACTTTCATTAGATGATCCAAAAATAATGTCATCCACATATATTTGAACAAGTAAAAAGCTTTTATTTTCCCTTTTGATAAATAAAGTAGTATCAACTTTACCTTTAACAAATCCATTATGTATTAAAAACTTACTGAGTCTGTCGTACCACGCTCGAGGTGCTTGCTTTAAACCATACAAGGCCTTTTTCGGTCCCGAAGACGAGTCGGCTTCTTTGGGTCTTCAAACCCGGTGGTTGTTCCACATAGACTTCCTCATGGATAAATCCATTCGGGAAGGCACTTTTGACGTCCATTTGGAATAACCCGAAATCTTTATAACAAGCAAAAGCAAGCAATAATCGAATAGCTTCTAACCTTGCTACTTTGCGTAAGTCTCATCATAGTCTATCCCTTCTTCTTGCGTATATCCTTTGGCTACGAGTCTGGCCTTGTTTCGTACGACTTTTCCTTTCTCATTCATCTTTGTTTCCGAACACCCATTTGGCTCAAATAACAGTTTTACCTTTTGGTTTAGATGTCAATTCCTAGACATCATTAATGTTAAACTGTCTGAGCTCATCTTGCATAGCTTCAATCCAGCTTTCATCAGACAAAGCTTCTTCTATGCTTTTTGGTTCAATTTCAGAAATGAGAGCTACGGCACTAGACTCTTCATGCCTTTTGGATTTGGTGCGAATTCCTTTATTAAATTCGCCAATAATTAGATCTTTGGGATGACTGGACTTATGCTTCCAGTTGCTGGTTGATTTATCTGGCTGATGATCCCTTTCTTTGCCTGAATCTTCACAAATGGCTTGATCTTTGGTCTTCCCGAATCTGTGACGCCTCTTGTGTTGAAGACTTTGGAGAGGTTGGAGCAAGATCGGACTCTTCATGATGAGTCGATTGGATTCATCTTGAACGAGTCTTGAAATTTGACATTCATTGACTCCTCCACGAGTTTGACTCTTCTTGTTATAGACTCGTAGGCTTTGCTTGATGAAGAATATCCAAGGAAGATGCCTTCATCGATCTTTCTTCAAACTTACCAACATAATCTTTTGCATTTTTCAATATAAAGCATTTGCAACCGAACACATGAAAATATGAAACAATAGGCTTCTTACCTTTGAATAATTCATAGGGGTTTTCTTTAGAATATGTCTTAAAAAGACTCTATTAATAATATAGCAAGCTATTGAAACGACTTGAGCCCAAAATCGAGAAGAAATTTTACTTTCAATTAAAAGAGTTCTTGCCATTTCTTGAAGAGATCTATTCTTCCTTTCCACAACTCCATTTTGCTTGAGGAGTATATGGAGAATAGAACATATGCTTAAAGCCAGATTCATCACAGAATTTTGTAAAATCTTGATTTTCAAATTCACCACCATGATCTGTTCTTATGCTTGAAATAACACATCCCTTTTCATTTTGAACCTTTTTAGCATTATTTTCAAAATACGAAAAGGTTTCGGATTTACTTGCTAGAAAAAATACCCAAGTAAAGCGAGAGTAATCATCCACGATTACTAAGCAATATTTCTTACCTCCAATACTCTGGGTTCTGGTTGGTCCGAAGAGATCCATATGAAGTAACTGCAGTACATGATTAGTTGAGACATGATTTATAGACTTATATGAATTTCTTACCTGCTTTCCCAAAATACATGGAGTACACATATCGATCTTTTGATAAGGCAATTTGGGTAAACCACGAACAAGCTGCTTTGTTGAGATTTTGGCTAATTGCTTCATATTAATATGCCCAAGCTTTACGTGCCCACGAGACTTGCTTCGTCTTGTATTGAAATCAAGCATTGCGATTCTTCCGTTTCAAGTCTAGGAGATAGATATTTCCATGCCTTCTACCCAAGAAAGACCGAGTAGAGTCTTTGCTTGGTTCGGAACATATTCCTTCTTGAAAGAAGATCTTAAAACCAGTATCACATAGTTGGTGATGCTTAGAAGATTGTAATTGAGTCCTTCCACTAGAGAAACATTGCTTATTGTGAGATTTCCAATTTTCACAGTTTTAAAACCCACAATTCTTCCTTTGCTATTTCCTCCAAATGAGACTTTTCCACCATTTACTTGAACAAGCTTTATAAAGCATTTTGAGTCTCTGTCATATGTCTTGAACATCCACTTTGTCTAGATACCACTTTACCTTTCTCTTGATAGATACACGCATTCAAAGAAATATCTCAAGCTTTCTTTGGTACCCACATTTTCTTGGGTCCTTTTGTGTTAGTAAGATAAACAATTGCTAGCCCAAGTTTTCTTAACGGGTTTCCAAACCATAGGACATTCTTTTTCAAAATGATCCGGACTTTTGCACTTAGAACACTGAGAGCATCTCGACCTACATGCTTTACAAAACCTTTTGAAATGATTTTTATAAGCTTCTTTTGAAGGTCTTTGCTTAATTCTTTCTTTTACTTTAGGAAAATCAATTAAGGGAATAGTTGCTTCGTCATACCTAAACTAGACTTATTGAAATAAGGTCTTTGTACTTGAAAGAATTTTTTCAAGTTTCTCGGACCCTATTGAAAATTTCTTTGAAATATTCGATGAGTCAATTTTTAAACGAGAATTTTCTTTCAAAAGATTTTCTTCATTTTCTTTAAGAGTAGAAACATTCATGTCTAAACATTTAACTTTTTCTTTCAAAATATTTTCCTGCTGTTTTAAAACAGAGTTTTCCCTTTTAAGTTCGAAATCCTTTTAAGAGAAGTCTTAAGACTTAAACACAGCTCATCAATATACTTAGAAACCTCGATAGGAATTTTGAAATTACTTACTTCAAATTCGCTGTCTAAGTCTGATTCAGAGTTTGAGTCTGAGTCTGATTGCGCCATTAGACACAAGTTGGCATATTCATCATCACTTTCTTCACACTTTGTATCACTCCAGGTTTCAGCTTTGAGAGCCTTTCGAGACTTTTCAGTCTTTCCTTTTTTTTTTCTTTAGAAGAGGACAGTTGGGTCTGATGTGTCCCTTTTTCTTACATTCAAAGCAAACTACATCTTTGTTTGCTTCATCATCATCAACAGTCTTGGTCTGTTGTCTTTGAAAGCCTTGTCTCTTAGAGTTGAATCTTCTTCCTTTTCTATTCAATTTTTTGAATCTTCTAATCATTAGGGCAAGCTCCTCATCGTTCATATCGTCTTCAGAATCTGTAACATCAGAATCATCATTTGATTTTAATGCAATGGATTTCTTACCTTTTGGATCTTTGTCTTCGTTTATTCGTTCCACTTCATAAGACTGAAGAGTTCCAACCAACTCATCGACAGATAGTGACATGATTCTCTGTGTCTCTCTTATTGAAGTCTTTATGTGATTCCAATCCTTGGAGAGTCCACACAGAAGCTTGTTAACCTTCATAGAATCAGAAATTGGTTGACCTTGATTTTGAAGACCATTCACAATTTCTGTAAACGACTGAACATGTCAGTTATTGATTCTCCAGATCTCATTTTGAAGGCTTCATATTGACCGAGAAGAATATTGATTCTGGTCTCTTTCACTCGATCGGTTCCTTCATAGGTGATATGTAACCTATCCCAGACTTCTTTTCTGTATCACAAGAAGATATTCTGTTATATTTAGTAGGTGACAAAGCACAATACAAAGAATATATTGCTTTTGCATCAAGAGTTTGTCTCTTGATTATTTCTTCTGAGACATTCCGCTAGCTTCCACGGCTTCTTTTCCTCTTTACGAGACAGCTGCAACTTTAGGAATGATTCCTTTTTCTACAACGTCCCATTCCGAGAGGATCCTTTGATCGTAGAAAAGCTTTCATCTTGTTCTTCCAGATGTTGTAATCCTTTCCATCAAAGTAAGGTGGTATGGTATTGCTTTGCCCTTCCACCAGCCCTGGTGCTAACATACTAGCCATGGATCTTTTACTTTGAAGTAAAACACTTCAAATAAAGTGAGTACACATGCTCTGATACCAATTGATATAGCTAGAACGAGTACCTAGAGGGGGGTGAATAGGTATAAAACGATTTTTACTAAAATCACACAGTACTAGACAATCGATGGATATAAACAGCAATCGAAAGACTGAGAGAAAGGGAAAAGAGAATTGAACACAATGATTATAGTGGTTCGGCTTTTGTTTAAGCCTACGTCCACTCTTCTGCACTGACAGCCTATTGGCTAGATTCCACTATGAACAAAGAAGTGTTACAGGCGTTGTTCTTCCTTGATTCATGGTGTAGATGATCTACCACACTTGCTCAAGATACCACTAAGTATAAACACTCTTTTGTGTATACAATTTTGCTCAGAATGAATCGACTGAATATCAAGGAACTTTAGACTCTGGAATTCGTCTATCGAGCATGCACTGAAATAACTTGAACGTCTTCCTTTTATACTCCTTCATGCCATCATACCCGTTGGCACTTACCAAAGGAATTCCTCCAATCTACCCGTTGGACGGAATCAATTAAGGAGATCATTCGAGCTATTAAAGGAACTTGACGATAGCCCATCAATCCTGTTCGCCCATACAACCAGGATCTTGGTTTCCAAGAATAGAACTTTCCAAGATTACTTCGTCAATCATCGGATCTTGAATAGAAAGAATCCGTTAGCTTAACCTAGCCAGGATATCTTCTCCAGAGAATAGGACTATCTCCTTAACCAAACACTTAGGTTCTGGATAGCCTTTCGACACTAGATTAGAAAACTGTCAATGAGAATATCTTTAAGTCTTGAGTCTTGAGTCTTGAGTCTTGAGTCTTGATGTCCAACTGTCTTCAGACTCTAAACCGAAAGTCTGTAATAATCCAGACTAGACTGAAAGAAACATTTTGTCAGCTTCAAAATATTATGGCAGGATTTCTCCAACAGGGATAAGGATGACATTAGTGCCAAAATTTTTTTAAGGTGCATACTTTGGTGCCAAAATTTTCTAACCAATCATTTATGTGCCACAGTTTTTATAAAGCAATAGATGAAAAAATTGATGCAACTCACTGAGGTCACTTAAATGGATACTTTTAAAAAGATTTGACACTAAAATGATCATTTATAAAATTTTGCACTAAAGTAATCATTACGATATTTGATTAGATTGGTTTCCAAAAGTAGCTTAATATTGATCCTCGCAGTTGGTCAAAGAAAAATGCGTTTAGTTTAGCTCAAAAGACTTTGGGCTTCTAAAATCCCTTAGGAAAAGGTAGGGCATCTAATAAATTTTTTTGGAGAGCATTGTGTGAAAGCCAGCATTGGCAAATATGAAATTTTAATGTAGGTGGGGATCACTTTTAGCATTTTCAGAATGTTATTATGATGTCTAATGACTTTTTTTCCTTCTAATCTTGCCCTCACTTATAATTGTGTATCTCACTTCTGCCCTCTAGAAACATTGTTTATCGTCTTTCTTAGACACTCTCTTTGCTCGCTAGTTGCGCCGGTCACAAAGGAAGAGGCTCACTTAGGGTAGTGCGGCGTGACCTCAGCGAGGGGCCGTCGTCTCTCATTCAGGCTTTGCTTGAGGTGCCATCTTCGTCGATTTGTGCCTCCACTTTCATTTTCTCTCTCTCTCTCTCTGAAACTAAAGTCCTTTACAAGTTTTTGACAAATATTTTTTTGCATTTTGTGAAACCCCTTTAATCTAATGTTTTTTGCGTCTATGCAAAGGTATTTCATAAAGCTAAACCAAACGCTTCGTAATCCATATCCGCAATGCTTGAAGCTTTGTTGTTCAATCTAAGAATAGAGCAAGGTCAGAGAAGAAATAAATACGAACTTACCAGAGGAAAGAAAATTTTATTTACTATCCTTTTTGTTAAGAAAACAAATAGATCTATGGTATTTTAAATGAAATTAGTTTAAAAGAATGTTTGCTCAATGATTTTGCCCTTAAGTCTAACAAAACAAAGAAAAATACTCAAAAGCAAAATAGTGTCAAAGTTAGAATGTTTTCTTTGTGATTTTTGCTTTTGGCTCGCTCTAATTTTTAAAATTTTACAGCAACAATATTATAAATGATCAATTTAATGCCAAAACTTATCCCTTTAGTACCAAAACCTTTTAAAGCAACCATCTAAGTGACTTCAATGAGCCACGCCGAATTTTCTGCAAGCTAAGTCATCGTATTCACTTAGATCATTTTTAAAAAATTGTGGCACTTAAAATGATTGTTTGAAATTTTTTAACACTAAGGTGTTATAAAAATTGTGGTATTGATGACGTCATTTTCGCTCTAGGGAAAAATAAAACTTATTTTGAGGTTATGAATGTTTGGATTTCGAGGATTTCGTAGGTTCTTAGTCGCAAGTTTCTAGCCTTTATGTGCAATGTTAAGGGTTTAATTAAGGTGACCTAAAGGTGGTACGCCGGCTGGGTTCTTCGCATGACAGTACGTGGAGGACGAAAAATGTTCAGCCCATAAGAAAAATGTTTAGTGAGTGCCGCAGACCACATGCCAATAGGTCAGACATGGACGAAAGTCGCGATCATCATGGTCATAAAGCACATCAGCTGATAGGGATGTGATGTGAGACGTGCGCTCTTATGCATTCTTTTATCTGAGCAACCACTTCATTCCAAGATTTCATACGGAAATTAGTATTCAACGACAATAAGATGCTGGTTGAGAATTGAAGCAATCGATTCAATGCATCACAATCGCTTCAACTTGGAGTGAGCATTTAGCACCATTTTTTTGACATTTTTGCGTCTCTACTTGTTATAGCAACCTACATGGGTTATTTTTATATTCCACATGGATCACGTTGGGCTGGTGGGGCATGCTAGAGAAATTGCTAAGATCACAACGATTATAATAAAGTTAACAGGATTCGAAATTTTGAGAAGTGATTGAGAAATCAGAATTTAATTCTAGGCCTATATTTCGATCTTCTCAATTAAAGCATATTATAATCATGTCAGTACAAATGTCGGAATCTTATTTTGTTACTTTACTTCATCCTCAGGCAAATGCAGAAAATTACTTGACAATTATGGATTCAAAAGTATTGTCGCGAATAGTGTGTTGTGGTGTTTTTGCTTTTTTTACCATGGGATTTTCGCTGCTCCCCCAAAAACACTCGAGAACTGTGGAAGGAGTGGGAGCTGCGGTTGCTCGTCTCCTCAGGTTGTTCATTCAATTGACCCTTGTGACTCGGCTTTCGGAGGAAATCCATCTACAAGTACTGGATCCGCGTCGTGGTCTGGACGAAGTACCTATCGGCCGACTCCATTGCAACCCTCACGCTCGGCATCGTCTCAAGCTGCCTAGCCACCATCAAGGAAATGAAGGGGGCTATCTATCCAAAGTATATGAGTTCTTCACTGTCTGCTCTGGTGCAGCGTGTCGTGGTGCCGTCTGTGGTGTTTATCACGGAGGTCCGACATTCCCCGTATGGGGGAGGGTTTGGATGCCCGAATTGCTTAATTTGTTGTTGTAGTTATCTGAAGGGGCTCTTGATATCAGGTCGCTTGAATGCTTTGATATGACTTTCTTGATGCCGATCTGATGCTGTTTCTATCTTGTATTTGTGACTGAAACTTCTGTTCTTCATCATATCTGCTGGTTGGTCCGGTTATGCAGCTATTGTGGCTCATTTTGTTTACACGTCTTTCACGACCCACAATTATGTGAAGATAAGTTAATTGATCTGGTTATCTGAAATGTGAAGTTGGGTTGACATGACTTGTGCACATGAAATCCGGTGTGCTCTTGCTCCGCTGAGTACATTGGCTACAGAACTAACGAAACTACAATGTTCTTGCTGGTTCATGTTATGTTATACTGCAACATATCCACTAGTTCGCCAAACTGAGTTTGCTACAATTTTAAGCTGTGTGAAAGTGAACTGATGTCTTATGTTACTTCAGAATCAAGCTTCCATCTGGGTCGAAGAAAATTGTGCCAAGTGGCTGCCGAGCAATGATTGGGCAGGTTGCTGGTGGAGGAAGAACTGAGAAGCCCCTTCTTAAGGCTGGCAATGCTTACCACAAGTTCAGAGTGAAGAGGAACTGCTGGCCCAAGGTGCGTGGTGTGGCCATGAACCCAGTTGAGCATCCTCACGGAGGAGGTAATCACCAACACATTGGTCACGCGAGCACAGTCAGGCGTGACGCGCCACCTGGCCAGAAGGTTGGTCTTATCGCCGCTCGGAGGACTGGTCGGCTCAGAGGACAAGCCGCCGCAACTGCTTCCAAGGCTGATAAGGCTTGAAGAGATATTCCTGTTTTTCTTCATTTGGTATTCCGTTGGACTCGGTTTTGGGTATTCTACAATTATAATTCTGGGAATTTGCGGATGCATTTTGTAGTCGAAGTTTTGCTCTGGTTTAATGTATCAGATAGTCTTTTATATGCTAAATTGCCATGAGATGTGGTGTCGCATTGCCTCTCATTAATTATTTTTCCCTTCTCTCTATGAATATCAAATAAATTAATTATACTTAGTACTTTTTAACGAAATCATGGATATTCCATTCGTGATTAATAACTTATATTAAATCCACGTCAAAATATTCATGACTTATATTATTCTCTTAATGGGTTGATCTGGATATGACAATAATCGATTATCTGCAGTAATTGCTCACGTCCTCCAGTAGACAACCATCCATCCGAGCTTGGGGATAGGGGTTCTAGGCTTTGATTTTTCTCTCCTGATCTAATTTGGGAGTCCTTTTTCGCTTGGCTTGATGTCTTCTTTCGTTCATTGTTGTTGCTTTTCTTTGCTTACTGTGGTGAATATATTTGCTTGAAGAAGTTCTCCTCTCTCAATTTTTATAGTGTGGAGTTTTTTTCTCCCGATTTAAATATAGATTTGAGAGTTTCTTGGAGGCGTTCAATTTGTGGTCGTTCACCATGTTGTTGTCTTTGTATGGTCTTTGTCTTGGAGCCATAGTATCTAGAAAGGAAGATCTCAATATATGCCTGTCATTGACAGTTTTAATGGTCAACTACTGATTATTTATTGATATTATGATAGATATGATCTTTTGTTTTGTGAGTTTTGTTTTGTTTCATAGTTTTTTGTGATTTGTTTTGCTTGAAAACTTTATATATTCCTATCGTGTTTGATTTTGTCAAAGAATTTTGGTTCACTTAGGATAGAGAAAACATTAAAAAATAATTGGTCAGTATTTTTCATTAGTCAAATCGATGGAGTTAATGGAAGGAATTAATTACATAAATTTGACAAATTTTATGACTTAATTACATCTTTTGGAAGTTTTAGTACTCAAACATAAGGTGTACTTCTCTCTATAAGAAAACATTAAAAGAATTATGTCAGCATTATTCATTAACTAAATCGATAGAGTTAATGGGGGGAATTAATTGCGTAAACTCAACAAATTTTAAGATTTGATTATAATTTTTGGAAGTTTTATGACTGTGTACTTATCTCTATAAGTTAAATATCTATCGAATTGCCAAGGTGAATTCATATAGGTTCCAAATTTGGGTTGGGCTAAATTTCACAAGACTCTATACCACTACCTTGAAATTTCTTCCTTTTATCTTTGTCTTTTACATATTGCATAATATATAACGTATAGTATGTGGAAAGAGAGCCTTAGTTTGCTTGTGTTATGACGTGATACAGAGATTAATGTATACCTGGGGTAGCACAACCTTGATAGCCGTCGCTTGTGATCACGGCCTTGACAATGGGCTGTCGTCTCTTTTTCTGGCATCGCCTGAGGTGCCATCTTCGTCAACATTCTTTGTTTTTTGATTTTAAAACTAGAGTCCATTACAAGTTTTTGGCAAATAATGTTTTGCATTTTGTGAAACCCTTTTAACCTAAGGTTCTTTGTGTCTATGCAGAGGTACTTTTCAAATCTGAACCAAACACACTGTAATGCATTTTGGCATTGCTTGAAGCTTTGTTGTTCGATCTAAGAATAGAGAAAGAAATAATTACACACTTCCCAGAGGTGAAGAAAATTTTACTTACTTATCCTTTTTGTTAGGAAAACAAATAGATCTATGTGATTCTAGATGAAACTTAAGAGAATGTTTGCCTAATGATTTTGCTTTTGAGCCTAACAAAAGAAAGAAAAATCGTGTCAGAGTTATAATATATTCTGTGATTTTTGTTTTTGGCTTGCTCTAATTTTTAAAACTTTAGGGCAACAATTCTATGAATGATCAATTCAATGCCACAACTTTTAGAATGATCACTTGAATTGATCACTTTAGTGTCAAAATTTTTTAAAGCAACCATTGAAGTGACTTTAACAAGCCATGCTAGATTTTCGGTAAATTAAGTCACCGTTTTCACTTAGATGATCATTTTTAAAAAAATTGTTGCACTTAAAACAATTGTTTGAAAAGTTTTAATATTGAAGTGATGCATTATAAAATTAATGGCATTGATGACGTCCTTTCCGCCCTAGGGAAAAAATAAAAACTTATTTTGAGGTATGAATTTTGGACTCTCAAGTTTTTGTAGGTTCTTAGTCGTATGTTTCTAGCCTTGATGCGCAATGTTAAGGGTTTAATTAAGTTAAGCTAAAGGTTGTGCACCAGCTTTGTGTCCTTCGCGTGACAGGATGTGGACGGAAATGTTCAGCTCGTACACCACGTAACCTGGAGAAAAATGTTCAACGGGTGTCGTACACCACATGTCAAGACATGGACGATAAGTCGCGATCATGATGGTCATAAAGCACATTAGTTGACGGTGATGTGGTGTGACACTTGCGCTTCTGTGCATTGTTTTATCGTAGCGACGACCTCGTTCTAGGATTTATTATGGAGATTAGTATCCAAGGACAATAATATGCTGTTTGGGACTTGAAGCAATCAACTGTACGCATCGGAATTGATTTAACTTGGAGTAAGCATTTATCATCCTGTTTTTAGCCTTCTTGCGTGTCTCTACTTGTTATAGCAACCCAAATGGGTGAATTTTAAATTCCACAAGGATTATGTTGGGCTGGTGGGGGCATGGCAGATAAAGTGTTAAGATCACAATGAATATAATTAAGTTCTCATAATTTGAAATCTTGATAAGTGATTAAGGAACCAAACTTTTAACTCTAGGATTATATTCCAATCTTCTCAATTAAAGCATATAATAATCATGCCAGTATGAATGCTCGAATTTAATTTTGTCGCTTTACTTCATCCTCAGGCAAATGCACAAAATTGCTTGATAATTATGCATTTAAAAGTGATCTTGCGATCGTGCATCTTGGATGTTTCAAAAGGCCTACTGCTTTTTCATTCATGAAATGTTATGTAGGGTAAACAAGTGCTTTTGTATTTGATTCCAATATCAAGTTATTGGTTATAAAGAGTAGCCGTTTTGAGGACGCTGCAGAGGTAAATGCAAGGCTAATGCTGTTGTGCCTTACTTTTGTCCTTTTCTCTATAATCCTATGATCGACCTAGGATGCCTGAACGTTGCGCCTTTTGGTGCCGACATCAAGTTCAACCATTAGATTTTCGCCACTCCCTGAAAAACTCGAGAACTGTGGAACGATCGGGGGCTGCGGTTGTTCGTCCTCCTCAGCTTGTTCCTCAAATTGATCCTTGTGACTCAGGGCTTTCGGAGGAAATCCATCTACAAGTACTAGAACCGAGTCGTGGTCTGGACGACGTACCTATTGGACGAGTCCATTGCAACCCTCACGCTCGACGTCCTATCAAATCGGCTGGCCAACATCAAGGATACGAGGGGGACGATCGATCCGAAGAGCCAGATCACTGCTTTTTGGTCGCCGTTCCTTCTCCTCCACCTGGGTGGGCCTGACACCATCACCGCGTATGCCCTGGGGGACAATAAGCTAAGGTTGAGGCAGTTGGCGCGGCTTTGCATCCAAGTAGGACTAGCTTGTTACATCTACTTCATGGTCTTGTCAAGGTCTGCACTGTCGATTTTAGCAACTGGCGTGATCCTGGTGGGGTTCATCAAATATGCAGAGAGGACACTGTGCTTGCACCTGGCAAGCGAAGGCCGACTTCGAGATTTGATGCTTTCGCTTCCCGATTTCGTTCCCATATACCCCAGGATAATGGAGCGATACACTCTGAAGAAAGAGGAGGGTTACCGAGTCGGCATTGACGAGGTCACGGAGGTTCAGGCTCCGGAGGAACTCTCAGTGAATAGCTGTCAAGCGATCGACAAAGAAAAGGACAGGACTCTGGTCAAAGCCTATGAGTTGTTCAAGATCTTCAAGCTTCTCTTCGTGGGCCTTATCCTCAACTCTGGCGACCTGGAGGCCAGTAAGCGCATGTTCATGAATAGTGCCATGGACTCGACAGCGGCTTTTGGGATCGTAGAGGTTGAGCTCGGGTTCATGTATGATCTGCTCTACACCAAGGCACTGTTGCTGAACCTTGCTTGGGGCATCATTCGTTGGGTCATCAATCTCTCGGTGCTGTGTGCCGTGACGGTATTCTATTCCTTACAGGATAGGAAGGATTACCCAAAGTCGACGTCCATATCACCTTCTTGCTGATAAGTGCGGCCATCCTTTTAGAGATTTACTCGGGTCTTCTCGCAATTTCATCCGACTGGGTTGACCACTGGCGTCTTCAGAGACCTGGCGGATCCACAATATCAACTGCCGTGGCTTTTCTCCAGATCTCCCGGAACCCAACGTGGCCCCTTCAGCCTCTTGAAATTATCTATCAGGAAAAGAAACAGGATCTTCAGCAAGTATCCATGGCTCGCCAAGTTAGATGAGAAGTTGGAGAAAAATTCCTACATCGATTACAAAGAGTTCAAGAGTAACATCTAAGACTGGACCTTCGATCACATGAGGGGGTACAATATCTGGAACGGAACAGCAGATTGAAGAGCGGGTTGACCAGTCTTGATCTGGAGGCAAGTGAAGAGCTGATGAGGTCAAACAACAATCACCCTATCTGGAGTGGGAAAGATGGAGTTCGACCATAGCATTCTCATCTGGCACATCGCCACTGAGCTCTGCCACTACAAGGACCTCGACCAGAGTCAGGGAATAGGACCAGAGCACGTCAAGGACTACAAGATGAGTAAGTTGGTCTCTCGGTACATGCTTTATCTTTTAGTACTCCATCCTTCCATGTTGCCAACAGGGATAGGGTTGCTCCGATATGAAGATACTTCGGTTGATGCTCATAAGTTCTCGGAGGAATAGCTAGTGGTGTCGTCAAAGAAAGAAACCAGCATCAGCTCATCAGTTGTCAAGACACGGGCGCAGAATTTTTTCAAGAAAGAGAAACATGGCCACACTGGAGTGAAAAGCTGCAACAAGGCGCGCAAGTCAACAGAATCGCGTGATCTATGGGACGCCTGCCATCTTCTGCTCCAAGTGGGAACTCAGCTGCCCGCCATAAAAATACGCGGTGGCAAAAGCAGGTCGGTGCTGTTTGATGCGTGCCATCTCGCATCCCAGTTGAATGAAATTGAGTCGAAAGACTTCGGTAGGAAATGGTACTTGATCGGCAAGGTCCGGGCGAAGTCTTTGATACATGCGGCTTACCAAAGCAAAGGCTACAGACACTTCAAGAACCTGGACAGAGGAGGAGAGCTTATCAGCCATATCTGGCTTCTAATGGCTCATCTTGGCGTGACGGAGCTGGTGCAAACTTTTGAAGCAAGGATAAATACACTAGAAGTGCCAAAAGTTATGTACAGCTCTCACTTTGGTGTCAAAAGTTTCTGTCAGATCACTTAAGTTTCAAATAAGAGGAAAAACGATCACTCCGGTGTCATTGGCGAGAAATTCCAGTCAAAATGATTATGTGACTTTTATATTTAAAAAAATTAATAATTGATGTGGCAAAAATTGAAGAAGACTGTCCACGTGGAATGACATAAAATGACGCCGTTTTCCTTTCTCCATAAGAAACGACATCGTATTATGCCATTCCACGTGGACTCACTTACAAGATGATACCGCATTGCTATGGCCAAAATGCATGGTTGAAGAGGGAGTAAAATATGATTCGTACAGGCGGCATACGAACTACGATTCTCGCTCGACACCGGCCGTAGCTCGCTCACCCACCGTCGTTCGCTCGCCTGTCGTCGCTCGGCCATTGCTGTAGTTGCACCATCGTTCACTATCGTTCATTGGCTGTGTCCCCAACCCTCGCTCACTTAGGTTTCTCTATGTGGGTCAAATGAGTAAAAAATTTAGGGTTTTGACGGACAAATTAGAGCATAGAGGGCAAATTGAGGGGTCGGCTTAGGGGGAAAGTGGCGGGGAAAGTGGTGGGGATCTCACTTTTGTGGGGATTGAATATACAAATTTAGGGTTTTGTTGTTCGCTTTCTTTTGTGGGGACTGAATAGAAAATAGGGCACGAAGGGGAAAATGGGGGCTTGACTCATAAGGAAACAGTGGTGGGATTTTACTTTGTTTAATTAGTTGGACTGCTTTTGTGGAGGATTGAATGTGATTGAATTGAAAAATGGGCAGTGGGGACCTCATTTTGTTTATTCAATTCGGCTTCCTTTATTTCTGTAAAGGGACCGAATTGAATATATTTGTCGCCTTTATTTCTTTCGACAAAATGACAAGGTTTGCATGTGAAGTTGTTGATTTTGTCATGTGGTCCCAAAAACTAATGACTTTTTTTCTTTCTTGGGTGCAACATCGACATGGATGAGATTTAGGTATGCGTCATTATTTGCTATGGTGGAGAGTTTCTTATTGGCGCCGATGATTGGAAAGATACTGGTGGAAATGAAGGTATTATCTATATCAATATTCGAAAGCCATTATCTATTGATTTTGTGAGGGATTTGGTGTATTTTTTTACGATACAAAGTGCAAAAACTACATTATTATTATGGAAAGGAATAGAATGATGACTTGATATTTTTTAATGACGATAATGATATTAAGGATATTATTTACCATTATCTTCACGACGACGGAGTTAGGATATATGTTGAGTATAATAGTGATGATGGGGATGGCGAGAATGATGATAAGGATGAGGATGGGGATGAGTAGACCATCACCAGAAGAGGAGAAGTGAGGGATCCTACTCAATCAAGTAATCAGGTTGGGGATGAGTTTAGGTTAGATGAAGGGCAAAATGAGAGGGAGAGAAGTTATATTGATAGAGATGAACAAACAGGGAGATGTCTTGAAATCTCCTCTGAAGATGTGGGCAATAAAGACTTCATTGAATTTGAATAGGAAGTTGCTCTATCCAGTGAGTCGAAAGATGAATATTTGGCTTTAGTAAGTTTCCCAAGTGACGAAGATGATGATGAACTCGCACAATTAAGACAAAAGCAAAGAGAATTTCTCAATTTTTTTTTTTTTTTGCAGCTTCAAGAAAG
The DNA here is from genome assembly GCA_014182575.1 of Eucalyptus decipiens. NCBI lineage: Eukaryota > Viridiplantae > Streptophyta > Magnoliopsida > Myrtales > Myrtaceae > Eucalyptus > Eucalyptus decipiens. The sequence continues at coordinate 29,761,159 of CM024618.1, read as the reverse complement.
AGGCTCGAGCCAGTGAATAGGGATGTAGCTCTAGCTGAAGGTAATAGAAGTGAAGATGAAGAAAGCCGCGGCGATGAAATTGTTGGTTCGGAGAATGAGGTTGGCAATGATGATGAAGAACCTACTCGTGGAAGAAAAAGTAAGTACCCTTACTATGATCCTACTGTTGATAAACTTGTTTTAACTGTGGACATGAGATTTGACGATGCCAAACAATTAAAGGAAGTTGTTGTCTAGAACTCTATTGCTAAACAGAGGAGCGTTGAATTCATTAGAAATACGAAGAAATTTGTGAGAGCTAAGTGTTCATAACTCAATTGTTCATGGAAGCTCTATGGCGCGCTGAGTAGGAAGGGGTCATTCCAGATTAGGTCCTTCTAGGAGGAGCATACTTGTCCAATTATATGTAACAATAAAATGGTAATAAGTGTGTGGTTATCGAAGCATTTTTTTAATACTATCAAAGCAATGCTTGAGATCAAGAGTTCTCAGTTTCAGCTGTTAGTGAAGAAGCAATTATAGGTTAATGTGTCGAGGAATCAACGCAAGAGAGTTAAGCTGAGGGTGATGAAAATATTGATGGGTTGGTATAAGGAAGAATATGCGTAGGTATGAGATTATGCTAGCGAATGTATACTTCAAAACCCATCTAATAGGGTATATGTAGAGGTTATGGAGAGGTCACTCCCTGATCTTGAGTCTAGTTTTGATAGATTTTATGTTTGTTTTGATGCATGCAAACATGGTTTCTTGATTGGTTATAAAAGAGTTATATGATTGGATGGATGTTTTTTACGGTTTATGCAAGGGGGAGTTGTTGGCTACTATGGGGAGAGATACCAACAATCAAATGTTTACGATAGCTTGGGTAGTGGTGAAGATAGATAACAATGATACTTGATCCTGGTTCCTCAAAAATTTAATGACCGACCTTAAGATAACTGATGGGGGAGGATGGGCATTCATGAGCGACCAACATAAGGTAATACCATTGTTAATTAATTCATTTCCTTTTAATATTAATTACTTGCATATTTTTTCCGACTTGTATTTATTGATTTGAATTTTTGTAAGGACGTATTTCTGTATTGGCTAAGTTGATGCCACATGCTGAGCATAGAATGTGCGGAATGCACATATATGCAAATTGGTCAAAGGAGATAAGTTGCAGAAGTAGTTCTAACAAATAGCGAAGAGTACCAACATGACTGATTTCGGATTAGCTAAATAAGGATTGTTGCAGTTGACAAATGAAGGTTTTGATACACTCTTCCAGATAGAAGCTAAGCACTAGTGTTGAGCCTTCTTCAGTGAATAGTTCAAATGCAATATCATTAATAACAATTTGAGTGAAACTTTCAATGGCAGAATTTTAGAGGTTAGGTGTGAACCAAACATCAGCATGCTTGATGATATTCAAGTTATTATCATGACTAGACTGCATAGGCAAAGAGATGAGTCTATGAAGTGGACTAGAGACTGTGATTCTAGGATTGTGAAGGGATTGGATGCAAACGTTGCTACTAGTAGGTTCTGCCATCCAGTTTGGAATGGAGATAATGAATATGAGATCATTCAAAATCATGATAAGTATGTTGTCGACCTAGATAAAAGAAAGTGGTGATGCCGAGCCTGGTAACTAAATGAAATTCCCTATGCCCATGCCATTTGTGCTATTCAGATGAAGCAAGAAAACCCAGATGATTACCTAGATGATTGGTACAAAAAAAAATCATACCTTACTCTTACTAATTCATGATGCAGCTGATTAGAAGTAGCAAATTTTGGGAGTCAACAAATCATGAAGGCCAAAAAGGAGACGAAGAATGCAGCAGGAAGAGGCATCAAGTTAGAGGATGAGTAGGACTAGGGTAAAGATGAAATGCTCCTATTGCCATAAGGAATAATACAATAAAAAATGTTGTGAGCTGAAAAGGCAACACCAATAGCAAGATGTAATGGCTGATTTAGTGCTAGGATTGGACCTACTGAAAAGTGAAAATCTTGTCCCTAAGTTCTTCATCCCCTTTTTTGGCCTTTTTGCTAGTCTTTACTTGTCGTTATAGCAACCTAAATGGGTGATTTTGATATTCCACACGGATCATGTTGAGCTGATGGGGCGTGCTAGACAAAGAGTTAAGATCATGGTGATTAGAATGAAGTTCACAGAATTCGAAATCTTGAGAACTGATTGAGAAACCAAACTTTAACTTTAGGCCTATATTTCAATCTTCTAAATTAAAGCACATTATAATCAAGTTAGTATGGATGCCGGGATCTGATTTTGTTGCTTTACTTCATCCTTGGGCAAATGCAAAGAATTGCTTGACAATTATGCATCCAAAAAAGGTGTCTTGAGTAGTGTGTCGTGGGTGTTTCAAAAGTGTACTACTTTTTCATTCCTGTAATGTTATGCGGGGTTTCTAAGTGCTTTTGCATTTGATTCCAATATCAAGTTATTGCTTATAGAGAGTAGCCATTTTGAGGATGTTGCAGAGGTAAACTTTACTTAGTATCTTTTTTGTTAGGTATAGGAAAACAAATAGGTCTATGCAATTTTAGATGAAGCTATTTAAAGAGAATGTTTGCTCAATGAGTTTTCTTTTGAGTCTAAAACAAAGAAAGATAGTGTCAAAGTTAGAATATTTTCTTTGTGATTTTTGTTTTTGGCCCACTCTAATTTTTAAAACTTTAGAGCACCAATTTTTTGAATGATCAATTTAATGCCAAAACTTATTGAATGATCACTTCAGAGCTAACATTTTTTAAGCAATCCATTAAGTGACTTCAACAAGTCACACCAGATTTTCAACAAACTAAGTCACCACGTTCACTTAAGTGACGGCCTATAAAAATTGTGGCATTGATGATGTTTATTCCGCTCTAGAGAAAAATAAAACTTATATTGAGGTTATGAATTTTTGGACTTTGAGGTTTTCATAGGTTCTTAGTCGCATGCTTTTGGCCTTGATGTGCAATGTTAAGGGTTTAATTAAGTTAAGCTATAGGTGGTGCACCGGCTGTGTCCTTCACGTGACAGTATGTGGAGGATGAAAACGTTCAGTTCATACACCACGTGGGAGAAAAATGTTAAGCAAGTGTCACACCCCACATGCCAATAGGTCAGACAGGGACGAGAAGTTGCGACTATGGTGGTCATGAAGCACATCAACTGACGGCGATGTGGTGTGAGACGTGTGCTCTCATGCGTTGTTTTATCGTAACGACGACTTCATTCCAGGTAGGACAATAATATGCTGTCTCCAAATGGGAGCAATCAACTCATTGCATCGGAATCGCTTCAACTTGGAGAAGCATTTATCAATCTCTTTTCAGCCTTTGCGTGTCTTTACTTATTAAAGCAACTAGAATGGGTGATTTTGATATTCCACAAGGATCATGTTGGGCTGGTGGGGTGTCCCAGATAAAGAGTAAAGACCATAGTGATTAGAATGAAGTTCACAGGATTCAAAATCTTGAGAAGTGATTGAGAACCCAAACTTTAACTTTGAGTTTATATTTTAATCTTCCCCATTAAAACAGATTATAATCATGCAAGTACGAATAACGGAATATGATTTTGTTGCTATACTTCATCCTCGGGCAAAGTATAGAATTGCTTGACAATTTTGTATCTAAAAGTGGTGTCACGAGTATTGTGTTGTTGGTGTTTCAAATAGCGTACTGCTTTTTCATTCCTGTAATGTTATGCAGGGTAAGTAAGTGCTTTTGTATTTGATTCCAATATCAAGTTATTGGTTATAAAGAGTGGCCGTTTCGAGGATGTTGTAGAGGTAAATTCAAGGCTATTGTTGTTTGCCTTACTTTGTCCTCTCCCTTTATAATCCTAAAATCGACTGAGGGTGCCCGATTGTTGCGCCTTTTGGTGCCAACATCGAGTGCAACCATGGGATTTTTGCTGCTCCCCGGAAACACTCGAGAACTGTGGAAGGAGTGGGAGCTGCGGTTTCTCGTCCTCCTCAGCTTGTTCCTCCAATTAACTCTCGTAACTCTGGGCCTCCGGAGGAAATCCATCTACAAGTACTGGATCCAAGTCGTGGTCTGGACGACGTACCTATCGGCCGACTCCATTGCAACCCTCGCGCTCGGTGTCCTCTCGAACCGCCTGGCCACCATCAAGGAAGTGAAAGGCACGATCGATCCGAAGAGCCAGATCACTGCTTTCTGGGCGCCGTTCCTTCTCCTCCACTTGGGTGGCCCAGACACGATCACCGCGTATGCCCTGGAGGACAATGAGCTATGGTTGAGGCAGTTGGCGCGGCTTTGCGTCCAGGTAGGACTAGCTTGTTACATCTACTTCATGGCCTTGTCGGGGTCTACGCTGTCGATATTAGCAGCTGGCATGATCCTGGTGGGGTTCATCAAATATATAGAAAGGACATTGTGTTTGTACCTGGCAAGCGAAGGTCGACTTCGAGATTCAATGCTTTCGCTTCCTGATTTTGGTCCCATATACCCCAGGATAATGGAGCAGTATAGTCTGAAGAAAGAGGAGGGTTACCGAGTCAGCATGGACGAGGTCACGGAGGTTCCGGCTCCGGAGGACTTCTCAGTGAACAGCGGTCAAGCCATGGACGAAGAGAAAGCCACGGCTCTGGTCAAAGCCTATGAGTTGTTCAAGATCTTCAAGCTTCTCTTCGTGGGCCTTATCCTCAACTCTGGCGACCTGGAGGCCAGTAAGCGCATGTTCATGAACGATGCCATGAACTCGGTGATGGCTTTTGGGATTGTGGAGATCGAGCTCGGGTTCATGTACGATCTGCTCTACACCAAGGCACTGTTGCTGAACCGTGCTTGGGGCATCACTCGTTGGGTCATTAATCTCTCAGTGCCGTGTGCCGTGTTGGTATTCTTCTCCTTACAGGATAGGAAGGATTACCCCAAAGTCGACATCTATATCACCTTCTTGCTGATAAGTGCGGCTATACTTTTAGAGATTTACTCGGTTCTGCTCGCATTTTCATCTGATTGGGTCGATCACTGGCGGATTCAGAGACCCGAGCGATCCGTGATATCATCTGCCGTGGCTTTTCTCCGGATATGGCCGAACCCAAGATGGTCGAATTCTGTGGCCCAGTTCAGCCTCTTGAAATTATCTAGTAGGAAAAGACACAGGATCTTCAGCAAGTATCCGTGGTTCGCCAAGTTAGATGAGAAGTTGGAGAAGAACTTCTACATTGATTACAAAGAGTTCAAGAGCAACATCAAAGAATGGACCTTCGGTCACATGAGAAAAACGGTCGTTAATCTGGAAGGGAAGAGCGGGTTGGCAGGTCTTAAGCTGGAGGCTAGTGAAGTACTGAAGAAGTCAAACAACGGTCACCTGATCTGGAGTGTGGACGGCATGGAGTTCGACCAGAGCATCCTCATCTGGCACATCGCCACTGAGCTCTGCTACTACAAGGACCACGACGTGAGGCAAGGAAAAGGACCGGAAGACATCACAAACTACAAGATGAGCAAGTTGGTCTCTCGGTACATGCTCTATCTTTTAGTTCTCCATCCTTCCATGTTGCCAACAGGGACAGGGGTGCTCCGATACGAAGATACTTCGGTTGACGCTCAGAAGTTCTTCGAGGACAAGCTAGCGGTGTTGTCAAAGAAAGAAACCAGCATCAACTCATCGGTTGTCAAGAAGTGGGCGCGTAACAAGAAAGAGAAACATGGTCACACCGGTGTTAAAAGCTGCAAAGAGGAGCACAAGTCAACGAAGTCGCGCGATCTATGTGAAGTCTGTCATCTTCTTCTCCAAGTGGGAACTCAGCTGCCCGCCACAAAAATACGCGGTGGCAAAAGCAGGTCGGTGTTGTTCGACGCATGCCATCTCGCGTACCAGTTGAATGACACCGAGTCGAATGACTTCAGCAATAAATGGGACTTAATCGGCAAGGTCTGGGCGAAGTTTCTGATATACGCGGCTTGCCAAAGTAAAGGCTACGAACATTCCGAGAGCCTGAGCAGAGGAGGAGAGCTTATCAGCCATGTTTGGCTTCTAATGGCGCATCTCGGCGTAGCAGAGCTGGTGCAAACTTCCGAAGCACAATGCATCACCAAACTGATCTTGAACTAGAACTTCCAGGTTGAATGCGTCTTTTGCTTAACCTACTGTCACTTGAGTAAGATAAATAAAGCTCATCATCATCATCATCATCTTGATGAGATGGTGAGGTTGAGTTGTTTCAATACTTGTTGCACTTGAGGATTCAAGAAATAATGAAACTGTGTATCTGCTGTTCTTCTTCACCAGAGGCGTTATCATTGGCACGGAGAATTTGAGTCCCTCAAAAGTCGTTTAGTAACTTTCGGCATATCTCCTCAAAAGTGCCAAGTAACTTTTTCATGTTGATTTACCTAGCAACCTCTTACCATAATTAATTTTCTTCCCGGTTTGTACACTTTTGACTTTGAGAAAGCAAGTATGTATCTATATGCGAGATGGAGACTTGTAATTTTTTATTTCTTAGAGTGACCTGTAAGTTTCAATTTTTTTTTTTAAAAAAGAGTAACTTTTAACCTACCATAAATTACTAGCTAACTTGTCTACGTGGTTAGTAACATTTTACTTAGTATAATCCAGTTTGGGGCCGGTTTTTGCGTATTTATCACTTTAAGTTATGATTTTCTCTTAATTTTAAGACAAAAAAAATTATTTTTAGACCCGAAAGTAATGAAAAACTTGCTGTTTATTCTCAGCAATTATTACTAAATCTGAATGAGCTCGCTTGTGAAGTAAGTGATCCTTTTACCTCTGTTAGTGATTAGAAGTATAGGCACTCCCCAAACGTCCAAGCATAATACACCGACGCATCAATGCAAGTGAGTATACATAATTTTCAGCAGCAACATAATTATCTCGGTAATGGACATCGACTCGCGGATATAACCTTTGGGAAACAGTGGTATCACAACAAAATTGGAAGCGTCTGTTTCTCAGAATAAGATCAAATGACAGAATAAACCAACAACTAGATCCAGATTTATTAACTCATCAGTCACTCAAAAGCATCTTTGTTTGATCCAATGTTTATGCATAAAAATACGTTATTGGTTACAAATATGCTATATTGTAGAAATTCCTAGCAGAGGCAGAGCACCATTTATCTGAACTCTAGCTATCATGAATTCATACAATTTCATGAAGCAATATCTCCGGCACCACCAAGGAATCATAGTGGTGCGTTTGTTACGTGAAAATAAAATGTTTTGCAAAATATTTTCATAAAAATAATTGTCGTATCACTTACAAAAATGAGTAATTGAAAATTATTTTTATCATCCATGAATATATTTTGACATATTATTTATGTTCTAATTATTTTAAGCGATTCATTCCTCTTTCATAAAATGAACAGAGTCAAATGTGATATTTAATTTCCCGAAGCAGCAAATTACCAAAATACCCATAAATTTTTCATGGCCGACGGCCACATTAATGATCTAAATTCCACAAATCGTAAATTACCTAAAAAGAGCCCAATTACGATAAAATTGGAAAATTGTCCTTAAATGCATTACTTCAGTCCATAAACTCGAATAAAGATTCAACTGCCGTAAATAACTGTTGAGAAGCATAAATAAATACAATAGACAGGGTTCATAAAAAAAAAAAATGTAAATTTCTAATAGATACTATCTATATAGAAAAAAAAGTTCATATTTTTTTGAAAATTCCACATTTATACGGTCATTCTGCAAAATGTGACAATATACAAAACTCAATGTCTAATAGTTTTCCATCATCCATGATGAAAAAGATAACATTTTCAGCCATAGAGTAGAGCCATATTTCAAAAACTCTTATTTTTCCATCATTGTTTGAAATTTCCCAAAAATAGAAAAAAAAATGAAAATTTCTTGAAAATATACAGAACGTAGAAACTTCCATGCCCATACAAGCCGTCAAAACAAAAATTCAATTGGATATCAGGATAAGCTATACAAGCCGTTTGAAGTTAGCACATATGGGAAGGACACACTTTTCAGATTTTACAGATTCAACGAGCTAAATTTGGATTTCATAACTCCTTCGCTGAAATTTCATTTTGGATGGATAGGTACGTACAACAACATAAGTGGTAATGAATGTGAACAATCAATTAAGTAGTTGGCAAAAGGTTGGGATTTGGGACCAACCATTGCCTTGCTTGATTTCATTTAACAAAACTCATGCAATTAATAAAAACAACTGAATAAGTTGATATTTTGCAATATGAAAGATTGATGTTTGCAGCAACTAGTGAAAGACAAAGCGAAAGGATGAACCTGCAGATAATGGAAGAAGAGCAGTGGAGTGTCAGAAGGCGGAGAGTTACAATTTGCGGTTTTGGATAATGTTTTTTGTAGGTGAAAAGCTTAGGTAAAGTGCATTAAGTATAATGCATACAGAAATTCAAGACACACCGAAAAGAGGAGGCCCAGACGGTTTCGCCTTTCTTGGAACCAGACGTGTGTGAAATCTTAGTTTACCTGTGTATTCCTAAGCGGCGTGGGATTCAGGCCTTGTGCAGAGGCCGTAATTTTTTTTTTTTTTTAAAATAAAGATAAACTAGAAATAGATCCTATAGAATTGGCGAGACCGATTCACTGGCTTAAGGGCTAAAGGTGAAATGCATATAGAAGCCCAAGGCACGCTAAAAAGAGAGGTCTAGACGGCTTCACATTCCGCAGTATTAGGCATATATGCAACCTCATTTGTACACATTGAACCGATAGGGGACTCTGATTTTCATGAGTTGGTGTCTGCAATGAAAATTAGTGAGAAAGGGATATGAAATTGAGTGTATAGTCAAATATTCTTTTATTCGCTTTAGATCTTTATCTTACTTGAGGACAAGTTTGGGAATGGAACTTAGTAAAAGCGAGGCGAAACCTGGCTTCAGTTAATGTATAGAAGATATATCATTCATATATAACCTTTTATTAGCATCAGGCCAAGAAATCGAACATTTTATTGAAGGTTTTCAAAATATTTAATCGATCTTTTTAGCATATATGGAAAAAGCAAGCATGACTTTTATTTCTAACTTTTTAGTTTCTGACATTTGAAATTTGACTGATCTAGAAACCTATACATATGGACATTAAGGTCATTTGCAATTGCAATCATGCCATTTCATAATTTTTTGGAAATCAAATTATGCATACTTTATTTTGATTGGAATTTTCATTTGAATAGCATAAAAGTAAGGGGAAGGTTAAAGTATGTAATTGCTATTTTCTAAATAAAGTTGACCTCAATTTTGAAGTTTTAGTAGGTAGGGATGAGAATGATATTGGGAAAATGTTCCAAAAAGTACTAAACTTATTTTACTTTTGCTAATTCAGTTATAAACTGTTTTACTCATTGTCAATTGAGTTCATTCAGCCAATTTTGGTTGGAAATTACTGATGTGGATGGCTAGCACTACGTGACACTTTTTTAATAATATTTTTGAACTTTCTATGGTTTCTCTCCCCCCCCTCTCTCTCTCTCTCTCTCTCTCTCTCTCTCTCGGTTTTTTCTGGGGATTTTCGGATCTAGGGCTAGAAAGGATTGCTGGTCAACCCTCGCCTGCCATAGGTGAGGGCTGCCGTCTCTAGGCAAGGGCGTTGTGCCCCTCATTGGCAAAAGCAAGGGTGTGCAAGTGTGGCACCCCCGAAATGGCCCCCGATTTGTTAGGGTCGCCACAGTTCGCTTACCTTTCACTTGTCCTAATAACATGTCACTCTAATACCATTTGAATTATAGTGGGTCCATATATTCTAGGGTTTATATTATCTTAATCGGTCCCAGCGCAGTTCATATATTGAAATCATACTCGACATCTCCCTAACCCATACTTAAACTAAATAATACAATGCAATGCACACCAACTACACATTTCATATATATAGAAGCTAATGCCGAACCACTTTTATTTACATACTTTGATCGGACGTCAAGAGTCGGTACATCCAAAAGGCCAAGGCTTTACTAAGCTTGGCTATAACCCAAAAGAACCTAACCCTACATCAGTCATGTACATTGATCCATCATCCAGTGTCAGTTATCCAAAAAGTGTCACCTGCTACCAGTCACACGCACAATCACACCCAGCGCGGTGCATCGGCTGGCGGCAACGGCAGCATCCCCATCATAACCCCGTCGCGGCGAACATGGACGAACAATAACTCCTGGACTACGGGGCCATCAGGTAGACCCAGGTCATACATAACCAAAACTCGAACACAGATGAACACCAGTCCACGAGCACCAACATAGGGATGCTCCGAACACTCAACCTCAACATCGGACGGTAAGCCATAGAAAGTACCATGAGTGACCGGTAATAGAGGCATCTCTCAAAATGAAATGTTAGTCCCCAAAAGGGGTGAGTACAACCACTCAACAGTAAAAGATCCATCAACCCACAAAATGCAACAAACAAGGCAACCAAGATTTCATGTGAGATGCACATATTATCCATGCAATCATACGTATGTCTCCATGAGATCCATTCAAAACCTTAGTGACCACACTTCCAATGCCAAACAATACCAATTCAAGTTCATAGACAATTATATCCCATGCCATATGCACACACACATGCGCATGATTCAATTTCCAATTTTAATTTTCAAAAGGATCTCATTTTTCTTCCAGGGACCAATGTTTGCATCCCTCATATCGCTCGCACCCAACCTGGCATTGCGAGGAACCTCTCGCACACACCTCCGGGCATCCCGACACTCCTAGGGCATCGTCGACTCAAGGGTCCGACGATATCATCAACATCACAATGCATATTCACATATATGTTTCACTTTCACAATAGCATCTGATGCAATAATATCAAATGTTTAAATCAACTTTTTTGATATCATATGATATGCTAAATGTCACCACATATGCTGTATAAATAACAACCCAAGATACCACATCTCATAGAGCAATTCATTTGTTCTTGAAAATAAAACAATTTTCGGATAAAACAAAATGCACTTCTTTAATTAAAATTCTGGAAAAATTAGTAAATGATCTTAATAAATTCTAAAAATTTAACATGTTATAAAAAAAGATCTAGAGAAAAAAGGTTTTATGAAGAACAACACGTCAAGAAAGTTCCATATAAATCGCATAAGTCCATGCACCACAGCAAAAGAAATTCCAACACCACTTTTGCACAGTTTCAGAAATAATTTTGATTAAGTCCTTAAATAAACTCAGAAAATTCTGAGATTTTAATATGTTATATTTCAGACATAGAGGTAAAATTCTCATGAAGAAATCGAAGTCGAATTCATTCTGGATCAAAAGCTATAATTATTATAACCCTCCCTAATTCTCGGTACAGTTTCCAGATCATTCCCTTTCAAAGAAAAATTGTTTCCCGACCAATACTTGTCCGTTTATTCTCAAATTTTAGTAAGTTACTCCTCAAGATGTCATCTACAACTTTCATCAAGGAAATGAGATCAAATTCTGACTGGATAATTGCACAAAATTCACGGAATTGGCAGAGGTCATGCTGTGTTTTCATAAAACAGTTTACCAATCCTAAAAAACTACTCCTACTAGTTCGAAACTTCAACATCCAGCATCAAATTTATGCACCCTCAAGTCTATTTATACTTCACACAACCACAACAAGCAAAATGTAGCCTAACATACTTTACTTGCCTTAAGTTCGCGCAAACACAGCAAGCAAGGCGGCAACTTGGGGCTTCGGGCGTGACTCAACCGACGGCGGAGCTAGGCAGTGTCGACGGTGGCAGCTGGTGCACGCACGGCGGGGCTGGTCTCCTTCTTCCCTTGCCAATGCACCCTCACGAATTCCCTCTTTCTCTCGAACTCTCTCTCTTTCTCTCGGATTCTCTCTCTCGCTCGCTCGCCCGCTCGGTCTCCCTCTCTCTCGGTTGCTGCCTCGTCCATTCTGCCCCTCTCTCTTTCTCTCTCTATTTTCTTCCTTTCACCCTCATGATTAGCTAGTAATTATGAGGTTTTGCATGGGAATGGACACTTGGCTTCAAAGGAAGGACATGTGGCTTCATCCATGGGACAAATGGAGAGGGTGGCGTGGGCTTCTCCATCCAGCTCCTCCTCCCTTCGGTTGACGGCCTTGTGGGCCTCCATGGGCCGCTTGAGCCCAAAAGTCTTGGGGCCAAAAGAAAATCCAAGTAAAAGGCCCCCAAACTTTATAATATAAACCCATAATCTTTGCACTATTATGAAGCATTTCTTTATTTTTCTTAAAGAAATAAATTTTGCACTCTCATAATCCAATTGCTTCACATACAACTGCATAACCAAAGTTCCCGCGTGCAGTCCCACTCTTCAAAATTTTACCTGATTTTTTCAGCAAGCGTGTGCCTCACGAGTGGCCGACTTCCATCCCTTTGGCACAAAATTAATTTACCAATGTCCAAATTCCTCTCTTATTCCATGTCTACTTAATTGGTATGGTTGGGATTTTCGGATGCCATAGCAAGCCCTCGCTAGGAAACGATGAAGGTCGCGATGCCCTCGATAGATATGGCAAGGCGAGGGCAGCAACCTTGCTTGGGGCCATCGGCTAGAGCCGACAGGGGCATCTCGGCCCTCGCTGTTTTTGGTGAGGGCTCGTGCGGCCTCACTTTTACTGGCAAGGGCGTCGTGGCCCTTGCCTATGGCTGGCTAGTGTTGTCGGCCAGGTTGGCGAGGGCGTCGCGGCCTTCATTGTTTTTGGGCGAGGGTTCATGTGCCCTCACTTTTGCTGATGAGGGGTCATGGCCCTTGCCTATGGCTGGCTAGGGTTGCCAGTCCTCGCTTGTGGCCGAGCCAACTTTATATTCGAAAACCCAAAAAAAAAAAATGCAAAAAAAATAACAAAGAGGAAGATAAAACCATAAAAAATTCAAAATATTATAAAAAAAAGTGCCACATCAGCACCGACCATCCACATTAGCAATTTCCGGCCAAAATTGATTGGATGGACCGAATTGACAAGAAATGAAAATGTTTAGGATAAATTGATAAAATTGAAAGGTTTAGGATTGAATTTGCAAAAGTGCAATAGGTTTAGGACTTCTCAGATAATTTTCCCAATTGATATCAGTACTATAACTATTGTAAGGCTCTTATTTTGGTGCCAAATTTTTTTAAATGATCATTTATGTGCCACATTTTTATAAGGCAATATTAAAATCACCGATGAAAAAGTGATGTCTTAATATTTTCACACAAGAAGTTTTAAAATTGTGTGTTAAGTCACCGATGAAAAAGTGATGTCTTAATATTTTCACACAAGAAGTTTTAAAATTGTTTGTTGCGTAATATATATACCAAACAACATTGCTAAATTGTGACATCCTTGTTTTGACATCCTCGTCTTGATCCGGTTTTTCAAAATGGAATTGTTTCAACGAGTGATTGTTGGATGAGATCGTCTTGAGGATCGACAAACCACGAGAGCATAAAAAAAGGCCACTTTGGGGCGAAAACTTGGTTTTTCATCAGTAAGGACGTACAAGTGTGGAAAAATGGAAATGGGCCACGGGCGGGGACCTAATGGGCCTGAGCCCAAGTGGGCGGCTTAAGGCCCACATGCCTAAGGAGTGGGCGGTTGAGGGAGGCCCATGGGTCCTTCAAGCCCATCATGTGACATCTCAGATTTTCAGTCATGTTTTCAATTGAATAAATCGGGCATTTCATTGACGCGTCTATAGGGCTGTTCTCAGAACTGATCATTCTAGAGATAACTAAATTATCTGGGGAAACTATTAAGAATTTTAAGGCAAATAGACTTGAGAATTCGACCAGGAATCGGCTGCTCGACCGTGTTCATCTGCTAAGATCATTACGGCACATACGTAAATTGATTAGAGATCAAATATAGGTCAGCTTGACAGAGATGTGTGGCTAATCGTGGGTGACACCACTAAATTGGAAAATTCTCGTCGGCCGATACTAGACTGAATTCTCTATCGTTTTGATACCCTGTGTCCGTATTTGAATTCTCGAGATTTCTACAACAATCAAGAGTTGCCAATGTGTCGAGTGGGTTCATTGTGGCTCGAAGAAAATCGACCACGGGTCATTTGCACTAAAAAGTTCTGAAAACTACCCGGTAGTCTAGGTCACGCTAAAAACGCGTCGAATGGAAATTAACCGTGAATTCGAACCCAATTTCAGAAATCGAAAGTTCTGTGGTGTCACGAGCTATTTTAGGAACGTTGATTTAGTCTCAGAAGATTTTTCGGAGATTCCGGAATTTTTACGGAAAATCAATTCGGACGTCGTGGGAATTTAACATAAATTCAGATCGGCCGAATTGAAGAGATTTTCGACTTTCAATCTGAGCTATAAGGCGAAGGGGACCTATAGAAATTATGCGGACTTTTTCTACATCAAATTGGACGTCAAATTTGGGAAATTATCGAAGAAATAGATGTCCCGAAAAATTGTGAAATTCGGATTTAAAGGAGGGCAGCATTAATTTGGACTTTAAATTGATTTATTGATGGAATATTGTGCTTGAAAGTGATTGAGAGACATAGGGGATGAGATTGTGGGCTTGTGGGGCCAAAGCATTCAATGTAATGGCTAAGGATTATCTAAGTTCACCCTCCTCTTAGCTGGCTTCTCCTTTACGTGCGCTCCATCTTCGGTCTTCATCATCGCTCGCCAATCTCCCCCTCCGCAGCTTCATCTCTCTCTCCCTCTCGTTGTTGCTTCAGCCCGAGAGCTCACCGACCGGCCCACAACAAACGAAGTAGCTTCACGTGTGAGGTCCCTTGCGGTTGCCTCGTCCAGCGCGCGTCCACGAAGTCCACCGAAGCCACCGAAGGAGCTGCCCTCGTCCGTTTCCTCTCAACGCGTCTCTCTTGGCCCAAGCGAAGCTGCTCCTCCATCAAGTGTCTTCTGCCAGGCGTCCTCTTCAGTCAACAACCGGAAGCACTAAAGCCTCTTTGTTGACCGATCAACACACGTGAATCTCTCCACCAGCTCAACGCCAGCAAGACCGAAGTCCATCGTCTTCATCCAAGTCTCCACGCGTCCCCTGCTGGTCAAACGAAGCTGCCCCTTCTCCCGATTGTTGACCACCGAAGCTCACGCGGCTTCAATGAATCCCCATCGCCAGCTCACGTCCAAGTCTTCGGTCAATAGAAAATGCCCGCAAGAGCCTGTGTTGACTCCATCGACGAGAGTTCTTCAAGCTATGGCTGTCCGCTCCATCTCTCGGCAACGACGCCAGCTGCATCTCCACGGACGTCTTCGCCAGCAGCTGCTTCCGTCCATGCGTCATCAGCTCGCGTGTCTTCGGCCAATTGAATCCTAGAAGCCCAGCAGCAAATCCAGCAACTTTCGTGGACCATCTGCCAACAAAGCTGAAGCCCGGCAAGCCCACGTGAATCTTTCTTGTGCAGCCCAGTGAAGCTGGCACATTCGGTCCAAGCCCATCTCAGCCTGTGAATTTCAGTCCAGCTTTGAAGCCTGTGAAAATAGGCCCACTTGAAGTTCAGCCCATTGGATTTTAAGCCCAGCGAAATTTGTTGGTTCAGCAGCCCATCTCAGCGAAGCCCAACAAAATTGGAAGCCCGCGAAGCCAAGCCCAAGCCCAAAAATTTCTGTGGGCTTGTGAGGCTTGTAGGCCCGGCCCAAGTGTCCGTCGACGTCCCCGAAAGTTCGGGTCGCGTTGCCGTCGCGGTGATCCGGTCCCCGCTTTTAATCAAGTGAGTAATCTCACTAATCCTCGCTTAGTAGACTAATGATGCTTAAGGGTTGATTAGATTTGATTAAGTGCAATTAGGTGGTTAGATTAGTTTTGATCAATTAAATTAGTGACTTAATGATGCATGTTAGGTGGTTAGACTTAGTCATTAGCAAGTAGAGACGTACTATTATTTATTGAATGCATCTCGGGATTTTTCTTGACCCTTATTGGGCTTCAATTAGGCATTACGGGCCTAAATTGGATTTTTAGTATTTATTTATTAATTTTCGAAATTAATTATTTAATTATTTATTTTTCGGAAATTAGGCAATGATAGTCGACGACTGAAATTTCGTGCTGATTGTCATGGTGCAGTCCGTTTATTTATTTGAGCTCTACGTTGTGCTAAATTGAATTAATTGTGCAATTTGAGAAATTATTCCTAAATTGATTAAGATTGAGTAATTGAGTTGCGGATGGCCGAGTATGATTGTTTAGCGTCAATAATGCTTTGATGGGCTATTAAGTGGAGAAGTTTGTAAGAGTGAATTGAATATACTTTTGGCTGAGATCCATCGGGTACGTTAATATCGTGTGAAAATTGAGTGAGTTGATGGGTATGTGGGGATTTATCCCAAAATTGATCAGTGTCGATATTTAATTAGAATTTGACTGTGAGAGGTTGTGAGTTGAATGTCGAAAGTCGCCCAAAGTATGGCTGTGCCAGTAGGGCCGAGTTCTGCCACCGAATTTGGAGTCGGTTGCGCCCGTTAGGGCCGTAATCTGCCACCTGATATGGGTCGCGCCTAACAAGGCTGTAATTTGCCACCTGATAGGGGTCGCGCCTGATAAGGCCGTAATCTGCCACCTATTAAAGGTCGCGCCCATTGGGTCGTAATTTGCTACCTAAAGATAGGTCGTGTCCTTTGGGACTGTAATTTGTTGCCAAGAAATTTGGTAGACTATGCTTGTGAAGTCGTGAGTACGATTTGAGACTGAATAAGGGAAACGACTGGGGAATAGTCGAATTAACATGAAATCGACTAGGTTGATGGATCGAGATATTGATCTGTGATGTAATTGCTTGGGTGCCTATTAAACTGTGCTAATATGCAGGTGGAATCTGATGCCAAGGTAAGTTCTCTGACCTGTGCGTGTATAGGCAGCCCGGTTAGCATATTGGTTTCCTAATCGAGTCTTAGTGGGGTAGAACTTGCTGAGACATAGTCTCATCCCGGTTATGGGACAACATTTCAGGACCCTGATGAGGAGCCTGAGGAGAAAGAAACCGAAGAGGAGTGCCTGGAGGAGAACCTCGATGATGGTCCGAGTACGACCCGGATGAGAACTAAGATCCTATCCTTTTTTCTTAATCATGTTTAGTGAATAGACTTTGAGTTATGCCATGTATAAAGGTTTGGTCAAGGATTTCAATGTGAGAAATATGGCATTACTTTTCTATCCCATTGTTTTATTGTCTGGGGATTTATAACTGCTTCCGCATGTGCTTAATAAACGAAAGGGTCGGCGATATTTAGTCCTGGGATATCGCATTATAAAATCGACTAAGTAGAAGGATGTGTGCATGCCTGAGGATCGGGGCGTGACACATCAAGCCTTCTTTTGGCAAGATCTTGGCATTAAATGCATGCAAAGATGTGAATAGTGTATGAATAGTGCGAGATCTTGGTGAAAGGACTGAAACGCCATTCCATTGGACTAAGGACAAAAGGGCAAAGATGGAAATTGGCAAGAGAAGGGGGCCGCTCAAGCATTTGGGCAACAGATTGGAGAAGTTTGAAGACCTATCTAGCCTCCCTAGCTAGTCTAGTTTAAGCCTAGACACTCAAGTGTGAAATCCCCTCATTAATGCAGAGATTTTCACTTATTGAAGAAGCTTTCCTTGAGTGATTGATATGAGTCCAAAAGCTTGTGAATTGATGTGCATTAATGAGCAAGATTTCTCTTGTCTCTCTCCTCCCTCTCCCCCAAAGCCATCGGCCATCCTCTCCCTCACTCTCACCTTGTTCTCTCTCCAAGATGTCACTTCCTCATTAATGGAACCCTAGATTTGAGGGATTTTGAAGACTTGGAGTGCATGGCATTGAATGGACAAAACCTCACTCTCTCTCTCTCCTTCCTCTCCCCTCACCGACGGTTCTCTCTCTCTCTCTCTCACCTTCATTCTCTCTCATTCCTCATTTGTTTGGTTTCAAGCTCTTAATCTCTCTCCCTTCACCACCAGTCGAACACCACCTCCATTGTTGGCACTTTGTCAAGCTTATTCTTTTATTTTTCCTCTTGTTTTACCTCACCGGCAACCGTCCTTCGAACCTTGATGCCAGATTGCCATTTGCGCTGCCGAAGCACCGTCCAAGCCAATCAACCAGCCTCCTTAAAGGTTGTTCGGTACTAAGTAGCCTTCACTCGTGCACTCTCTCCCTCGTTTCTTCTCCAATTTAGTCCCTCGTGAAGCTTGGATGCCATATCGACGTCGAACCGCCGCCGGACCACCGCTGTGCCACTGCCAGACCACCATTTAGCTACTGTCCAACTCCCCTACTACCTGTAGACGCATGATCAGTAGTCCACAGCTACTGTTCGGTCTTGCTATTCCTTCCCCCAACGCGTTTTGAAGCCCAGATCGTTTGTGAGTGGCTTTCTAGCCCTTGATTAGGGTTATGGTTGCATTTAGGGATTAGTTTAGGACTTGTTGGTGGTTGAATGATAATTTATTGATATGATAAGTTATTGTTGGAATTAGATAGGTTATTGAGTCTCAAAGTGATAAGTTATCATGTTTAGGGCAATAAGTTATCGGATTACGATAAGTGAAATTGATATATGATTTTATCATGCCATAATATGATGAAATGCTATTATGTGATATAGGAATTATTTGTTAGATGCATTATAGGGTTTATGTGATATGGGGATTATTGGTTAGATGTGATATATGAGTTTGATAACTCTATAAAAATAGAGTTATTTTACCTATTTTTGGCAACAATTAATGCAATATCTATGAGAAAATATTTAGATTTTCTTCTGATTATTTAAATTTTCCTTGTTTATGCAGAATAATCATATATGGAGAAGATAAGGAAAAAAAAATGGCAAAACTCAGGAATTCAAATCAAGCAGCAGTTGAAGATGGATATCAAATCAGTGAATCATTGATTTTGTTTCCTAATGTTATTTGCAAGCGTTGGGAGATAGATAACTTGTATATATCCTATGAAGAGGAGAACATTGAGAGCCTGAGAGAGCAGTTAGGTTTTTGTTAGATCGTTTTTCATTATTCTGAGAGTTTTTCAAGTATTTTGAAGAAAAGACAAAAGTGATGACAGAATTCTTGTTTTTGATTTAAGATGTTGGGTTTGATTTATATTTTTATTTCTTCTTCTACTATGTTCTAATTTTCTTTTGTTAGGGCTACGATGTAGCATAACCATGATGATGTGAATTTCATGATTTTTATATTTTATAATTGATTTCATTCATTTGAGTTATATATTATTGTGCATAATGCTTTTAAGTGACTGGCCACCACTTGAATGATCTGATATGCATGTTTGAGATTGAGAAGTGATAATATGCAATTGCTCATTATAATATATAACCATGAATTAAACGTGGATAGTGGTATACCGCATTATTTGTGTAGCTTTCGGTGATAAAGTGATCCAAAAGACTCATTGTAAATCGAGAATATTCATAGTTTTTAATGCACTTTTGTTTATTTTAATTCACATAGAGATATAATGGATTAATAAACTGAGTAGGTTTACTATACCTAGAGATAGGATAGTAAATAGGTTAGGAAATTCCGTTACCACATGTTTGATATCATTCTTGTACTCACAACAATCTGAAATTCATATCTAGTGGTTATGGTGAAATCAGATGCTCTAACATATTTATCTGATTGATTTACTACATTTAGTCTCCAAATTTTATTTTTAATTTATTCTAAATTATATTTTGATAAGTTAGATAAATTTTAGAATTAATCTATTTTAGTATTTAATTAGTTTATTAATTATCGATCTCCGTGGGATGATACTCTTTCTCATCATTATATTACTTGTTCAACACACTCACTTGCGTTTAGTATTTTACAAACGCTTATTGTAATAAGTGATCCATGGGCCATGGATTCTTTATGAATTAGATAATGCATTTATATAATGTAATATGATGCATGTGTGTAACATAGTGGCATATCGCATGAGTATCACATGAGTTAAATGAGAAAGATAAGAAATGAATTATGTGATGGTATGCCTGTGTGATCACCAAAGATCCTAATGCGTTTTATGCAGTGATGATGCCCAATTTAGTTCGGATGCCCCCAAGTCAACGGGATGCTATTTGCGGATGGATTTCGAAACGAAACTCCATACAGGAATAACTGTCCTGATGCGTTTACACAGGACAATGCCGTGCTCGATGGGGCGAGACAATGCTTGGCTACGTCAGATGATTGTGAACTTTCGGATTGGCCTTGGGTCTTGAGTGGCCGTAATTATCTGAACATATTTATATGGAAAGTGCCTGAGATTCATATGTGTTTGGGTCCAGATTATTGCATGGCATGAGCGCATGATTTGAACCATAATGCGCATTCATATATTTAGCTTGAGAGTATGGAATATATGCTATGGAATTGCCTATGCGTCTATATTGATGGCCTTGAATAATATATTTGTTATTATGAAAATAGTGAGGGTAAAGCAAGAAGAGCGTTGCCATGTTTTGTCATCAATAGATAATTGCTTGTTTATGGCGCTTCCGAAGTGAACGAGTTCCCTACATGAGGTCTAGGAAGTTCACTCATTAAGTCTATCTCATATTTGTTTGTTGAAATGTTTACAAGCCCTAAGAATGGTTGAGCCGTTCCGTTAGATACATTTTGGCCTCCCCGTTGAGCACGGTCAAGAGGTGACAAACTATCTTGTACGGGGAGGGGCCAATACGCATTACACGTATTACATCACAACCATTTGGGTCAACGAAGGTCTACCTAACCTTATGAAATCCCTTGACAACGGATGCTGAATCACGGTAGAGGCCAAACCGATGTTCCTTATAGAATGCCGTCCTGATGCGTTTACGCGGGATGATGCCATGCTCGATGGGGCGAGACGATGCCCGGTTATGCCGGATGACCGTTGACTATTGAGTTGGCCGTGGCCATTAGGTCGTAATAACTGGGACATGCCTGAATGACTGAAATAGCTGCGCCCGATTATGAGACAAAATTATGTGGCACGGTATAAGACATGTCATAACGGTTTGGCCTTATAATCGGGACCCTTATGATTGGTTGAGATATGAGATAAGATGTTCTAGTTATTAAATACATTTGCAGTGTGCATATGAGATATATGACGTGCTAACGTGCAGGAAGGTGCTGAGGCAAGGTAAGTCCTATATGGTGCATGTTTAGGCTGCCTTTAGGTGAATTCTCGTCCTGATCAGGGTTTAAGGTGTAGACTCGTTGAGACTTTGTCTCACCCCGTCGTGGTTTAAAATTTTACAGGTCCTTAGATGAAGGTTTGACACGTTCATTTTGGGTGGCCACGAGAGGTGGAGACCGAGCGTACCCTTCTCCCCATCCACGGGACCCCTTGGACCCATGAACTTGTAGTGACCACAATTTAGGTTGATGAGGGCCTACCTCGGTTGGTATCTCATAGCTTAAAAGTGTGATTTCGACGGGCTTGCCGTCGATACCGAGTATGAGGAGGTACTTGACCCCATCGTGGATGCTGATATTTTGGAAGATATCACGGCGAACCTGGGGCTCGAGGTTGAAGGGCTCGGAGTAGAGGTAGCTGATCCCTTGGACATCGACATCCCTGACACTTTCGTGGTAGACCCGAATCCCGAGTAAGGAGGGTTCGAGGTAGAGTTAGCTTGGTAGCTTCTTTTGGATCTAGACTCTTGTATATAAACCCGATATGTTTATAAAGTGTGTTTTGTGAAAATTGGTTGTCCTACTGTTCTATCCCATGTTTGATTGTTGTATGGAGTTTATGAGTTTGCTTCCGCATATGCATAAAAAGAATGGGTCGGCGACGAGTCTTGGGAACATGGCAATTTAATCGACTATCGAGGAATGTGCGCGTGCTCGGAGCTCGGGGCGTGACACTTGTTGAGGATAGTTAGGAGGTGATGGAGTATCCTGTACTGGGAAGGGTCGACGCATATTACACGTGTTACGTCATGACCATTTAGGTCAACGAAGGTCTACCTAATCTTGTGCCACTCCGATTTGTGGCTTGGTACTTTTGGGTGGGCAACAAGAGCCATGGTCCCATCCATGGTTTTGATGGTCCGCCGGGTGTCAAAGGCTCTGGGGGAGGCATAAACTAGGATGCCAAGGACGGGGACCTTCTCGATGGGAAGATGTCCAACCTCGAGCTCAACCTCAAGCTGATCATCGAGCTGGAGCCATGGATCCTGTAGGCCATTGAGGCTTAGATAGTAGTGGGGTTGCCAGTACTTTTTGGACCACCCTAGAGGCATAGGTGTACCCCAGGCCATTTTGTAGAAGGTTGTGGCAGCGCGGTCAAGCATGTCAGATGTAATGAAGCTAGTAACGATAAAATGCATAAGCGGAAACATAAACAAATCTCCAACCATCGGAATGGAAGCAAGGGGTGCCATGCGCTCAAAGCGGGTCGGGGCGTGACATTATCCTTTTTGTTAGGAAAAATTGTCGCGATCTCTTTTTTTTGGCGCTCGCAATCGGGTGCGAGCACCTAAGGAGGCTAATGGCTTGGCTGAAATTGGTTAAGCCCGGACTCTCCCAAGTCCACCAATTCACGACTTAATGGTTCGAGTTTTTAACCTGTAAATCAATTTCTAAAATGGAGTCGCCACTAATCGATTTGGGGTGGGTTGATTAGAAACCCAAGCAAAGTATCGGGAGAAATACTAACTCCTGCGCAACCAGAGAAATTAGGATCGGGGACTTGATTACACTAGTTAATCACTAATGCCCTTTCGGTACCTAATCTTGTTTAAACCTTGAGGTTTTGGGATGTTCGAGGAATTTTCCATGCATTTTTTGAGGAAAAACAATTTTTGAGTCTTTTTATTTTTATTTTTTTGGACATAAAAGAGATTTTTTTTTGGATTTTTGGTATTTTTGGAAAGATACAAGTCTTTTTGGCTTTTTCTGAATTTTTTGGTTTTTTCATGAATTTTTGGCATTTTTTGGACAATATGGAATATTTTGATTTTTTGAATTTTCGGAAAATAAAATATTTTTTAATATTTTTCAAAATATTTTTGGAAAATCAATTATTTTTTATTTTTCTCAATTTTTTTTAGAAAATAAAACATTTTTCAACATTTTTAAAATATATTTCGATTTTCTGGAAATTAAAACATTTTTTAATAATTTTTTGAAAATAAATTATTTTTGATTTTTTTTTGAAATTATTTATTATTTATTATTTATTTAAAAATATTATAAAAACTGGCCCGGGTCGGATCCGCGGGTTAGGTTCGACCCGGCCAGCCCGATATGCGAGACGGCTCGCTACGCGGCCCGATTTTTTTTTTAAAAAAAAAAAAAAAGCTTTTAAACAAAATGATGCCGTGGCCGGGCGTTCGGGGCGCTGGCTCGGCCCGACGACCCGCCCCCCCACGATCTGCTCCTCGACCCGGCCCCTGGCGAAACCCTACCCGAATCCGACTCGACTCGTAGCCGCCGCACAAAACCCTACCCACTTTGCGGCCCGGATCCGATTCGATGACCCGAGGCCGTGATCCGAGGAATCGAGAACCCTAGGGTTCTCGATTCGCGGTGTCGGAGGGAGGAATGCTGAGGCGCTGTGGCGGTGGCGACGGCGACGATGGCAGCGACAAAGGCGGCGACGACGATTGGGCCGCGGGGAGGGGTGATGGTGACGGTGGCGGAGGCAGCGGTGACGACGATGACTCCTATTTACCTGCAGTGGCCCACGGTGGTAATGACAGGGTAGTGATGGCAACGATGCTAGATCGGTTGAAGGCGGCAACGGCGAAGACGAGCAACGGCAACAAGGGCGGGGACGGACTGACGGCGACAACCATGGCGAACGACGATGGCAACGTTGGTTCCTGGACGGTCAGATCTGGCCGAACCCGCGCTGGATTTCCCTCTCTCTCACTCGGGATCGCCCGGCGAACTCCCCGAAGTCTCTCGGGGACCCCTCCGAGCTCACCACGCCACGACCGACCCTATGCTCGAACTCCCCGAAGTCTCTCAGGGGATCTCGAGCTTCGGCCGACCTCTCTCCCTCTCGGACCTCTCTGTGCGTGTCTCTGTTTTCGGTCTCTCCCTCTTCGTCGACGGTGGCCCCCCTCTATTTATAGGTGCGGGAGCGGCCGATTGGACCGCCGTCCCATCCGCCATCATCACCTCCTCCGGTCACGTCCCGTCGACGCCACCTGCTCCTCTGCTCCGCACACGACTGCCGTCTGCTCATGCTTCTCCAGCGTCACGCCTGCCCGCGCCTGCTCTTCAGTGGCGCGAGGAAGAAGACGACGCGGAGGGGCTGAGCTTGAGGCGACGATGGGCCGAAGGCCCATGCGGGGGGGCGCTTCTTTGCTTCTGTTTTCGCTTTTTTCGCTTTTCTTTTCATTTTTTTTATTATCTAATAAAGAAAATAATAACTTAATAAAAAAATAAAAAAAAAATAAAACAGACCTAAACAAAATTAAGGCATCAACAGCTGCCCCTCTTTGAAGGTGAGTTCGTAGAGGTTGCATTCAAAGACAAACTGATGCCTAAATTTTATCTATGCATGCGCAGCAGATTATACTTTTACTTGGAACCTATTGTTTTATGCAAAAAGAGCAATATAACATTACATATACTAAGACAGATAAGAAGATACCTGTAGTTACTTACCGGGAGTGAGTGAGATAAGGTGTGAACCCCGAGTTTGGCAAGTATCAATGTGTCATCTTACTTGGTGATATGAGGAAGTTGCTTTTCCAAGGCTCGAACCATTCTTCGGTCGCTTGTTAAAACAATCAATGATTTGTCTAGGACCCGAACCTTTCTTCGGTCGCCTTGACGAGAGATTGCCCCTCCAGGACTCGAACCATTCTTCGGTCGCCTGTTGGAGTAATCAGTGGTTTGTCTCGGACCCGAACCATTCTTCGGTCGCTGTGACGGGAAATTGCTTTTTCAGGACCCGAACCATTCTTCGGTCGCCTGTTAAAACAATCAATGATTTGTCTAGGACCCGAACCTTTCTTCGGTCGCCTTGACGGGAGATTGCTCCTCCAGGACCCGAACCATTCTTCGGTCGCTTGATGGAGTAATCAGCGGTTTGTCTCGGACCCGAACCATTCTTCGGTCGCCTGTTAAAACAATCAATGATTTGTCTAGGACCCAAACCTTTCTTCGGTCGCCTTGATGGGAGATTGCTCCTCCAGGACCTGAACCATTCTTCGGTCGCCTGTTGGAGTAATTAGTGGTTTGTCTCGGACCCGAACCATTCTTCAGTCGCCGTGACGGGAAATTGCTTTTTTAGGACCCGAACCATTCTTCGGTCGCCTTGACGGGAGATTGCTCCTCCATGACCCGAACCATTCTTCGATCGCCTGTTGGAGTAATCAGTGGTTTGTCTCGGACCCGAACCATTCTTCGGTCGCTTGTTAAAACAATCAATGATTTGTCTAGGACCCGAACCTTTCTTCGGTCGCCTTGACGGGAGATTACTCCTCCAGGACCCGAACCATTCTCCGGTCGCCTGTTGGAGTAATCAGTGGTTTGTCTCGGACCCGAACCATTCTTCGATTGCCTTGACGGGAAACGCACCGACCTTTCTCAGGGCATCTCAATTGTGGGTGCCTGATTTGTATCGAGGACACCAGTTGGTACCCGACCTTTCTCGGGAGATGCACCGACCTTTCTCAGAGCATCTGTTTTATGGGGGTGTCTGACCTTTGTCAGAGACAACAGCTGGTACCCGAATTTTCTCAGGAGGATGCGCCGACCTTTCTCAGGGCATCGATTCTGGAAGATACCTGGACATTCACAAGCATATCAAAGAGTACCTGGATATTCACAAGTACTAACCTGAAGGATATTTGGGCATTTGCAGGCGTCAAAATGGGTATTTGGCTGATCATAGGTATTGAAGGGGTACTCGGATGATCACAAGTATAAATTCTTGGGGGATACTTGGACATTCACAAGCATCGAAGGGGTACTTGATAATTGGAAATATTAAGGACATACCTTGGATATTTTGTGAAGGTGTCCCACCTCTTGGCAATTGGGAAATATCGAGGGCGTACCAGGGATATTCGTGAAGGTCTCTCACCTCTTGGTAGTTGGAATATCGAGGGCGTACCTGAGATATTAGTGAAGGTCTCTCACCTTCTGGTAATTGGGAATATCGAGGATGTACCTGAGATATTCGTGAAGGTCTCTCACCTCCTGGTAAAGGGGAATATCGAGGACGTACCTAGGATATTCATGAAGGTCTCTCACCTCCTGGTAAAGGGAATATCGAGGACGTGCCCCGTATATTCGTGAAGGTCTCCCACCTCCTGGTAGTTGGAATATCGAGGACGTACCTTGGATATTCATGAAGGTCTCTCACCTCTTGGTAATGGGAATATCGAGGACGTACCTCGCATATTCGTGAAGGTCTCTCACCTCCTAGTAATGGAAATATCGAGGGCGTGCCCCGTATAATCGTGAAGGTCTCCCACCTCCTGGTATTATAAACTTGACTGTGGTATGAGGCTTACTTGGATTGCTGCAGGCATTTAAAGGGGTGGGACACCTGGATAGCCATAGGTGTACAAAGTACTGGAATACATTGATGAACACAAGTATTTAATGATATGATCTGGGACCACTCAGGCAGGTCCAAGTGCTAGAAAACATACCTGGACGGTGGTGCTAAGCAAAGCAATGGAATGCTTGAACAGCTGCTATATTATTTGGGGACAACTTGGGCAGGCTGAGTGTCATGAAAAGGAAGTATTTGGACAACGGCGGGTACTTGACGATATGGGGATACCTAAACAGTAGTAGGTATTTAACAATAAATGGATACTTGGTCAATCACAAGCATTAATGCTCTAAGGACAACTTGAACAGGTAGAGTGTCAAGAAAAGGGAGCATCCGAACGATGGCTGGTATTCAAAGACAATGGGATGCTGAGACAGTTGCAAGCATCCAAACTCAAGGGACGACTCGAATAGGTCGAGTGTCAACAGAGGGAGCACTCGACAAGTGGTGGGTACTCAAAAACAAGGGGGTACTTAGACAGTTGCAAACACCCAAACTCAAGGGACGACTCGAATAGGTCGAGTGTCAACAGAGGGAGCACCCGGCAAGTGGTGGGTACTAAAAAACAAGGGGGTACTTAGACAGTTGCAAGCACCCAAACTCAAGGGACAACTCGAATAGGTCGAGTGTCAATAAGAGAGTACCTGGACAGTGATAGGTACTTTAAGACAAATGGGGATAGCGATATGCTTACCTAGCAATATCTCTGATCTTTGAGAGTATGTCTGCTATTTGCACAATATGCACACATGATTGTATATACTGTAAATTCATAAATTCAAATGTGATTTATGCATGATAATTTTATCAGTTTCGTATCATTTGAATTCCATTGGGGAAGATTTTGAAAGACAACATTTATTCGGAATATAGATGCTTTGAGCATGCCAGATGAGAGACTTTCAGTCTGAAAGGACTTTTCACTCACTCTCATGGAGAAGGCTATCCTGACCATTGATGCAGGATTTATAAGGACCACACTATCTCACTGTCATCATGTCAACAGGGATCCGAGTATTCTCGCAAACAGTACGACTTTACCAATGTGAGAGGTCTTTGTTGAAACTGTAATGAAGTCTTGGTTAGTGGCTCATCAAAGGGGACCATCAAGGTCAAGGCTTATGAACAGAGTGCCGCACGATTGTCTCCGGGTTTGCAAGTCAAGAATCCTGCAAAAAGAGATAGAGTAATCTTGCTCGTACTTCTTCGAGCGAGGTTTATAGACATATGAAATCTTACGTTAATTGAAATGCCCATAGTCTGAAGAGACTTTTACAATGGGATGCAACGTAGATTTGGCTCATGTGTAAAAGGGTAAGAGCTGGTGATTGCCTTGGCATTTGTCGCTGGTTTTTCTTCTCACTGTCAGATGGAGGCTCTATCAATTGAACCACAACAACAACTTTTTCTTGGCTGTACTTTTGGACTGGAGGGCATTGGCCTTGTTTTTACCAGGCACACTGCTTTTTTCATTCCCCTATTTCTCATCTCAATTTTTCATTCATGGGCATTGACCTTGCTTTTACCAGGTACACTGCTTTTTTATGCCCCAGTTTTTGTTCTTGTTTGCTTGAGGAATTGATCTTGGCAAGTTCAAGCAAACGCCTTTGTTAGACTATGGAGTCTTCATCTTTTGTTGGCACTTTTGATTATGCTGCTCAAACGACAGTGGCTTCTGCTTTGCCTCCATGTGAGGGTGAATTTTCAGACTCAATTGAGTTGTACAATGGATACAAGTGCGTAAATAAAGAATTGCTCTTCACGACTCTAGGGCACTTAAATTAACGTGAGTGTTCATATGCAATAAAGACATTCGAAGATTGATGCAAGTGCAAGCAAGAAAATTTCTATCCCCTTTCTCACCTTGTGATGCTGATTTGCTTTCGACTTGCCCCTGTGTGGGGTGGTTCTTTGTCGGGAGTATAGCAGAAATTTATCAGTATATGGGGCTCAAAGTGAGTGATGGAATGCCTCTCACTGCTTTGATCATCGTACCATTCGCGAGAGAACTCTTTACCCTGTAGTCATGGAATTTTCCGCACTCATCTTACAAGTGTATAGATGGGGGATTGTGTGTAGGATATGGCTTGCCTGTCATCATTCTGACGCGCCTCATCCAACATGCTCAATCAATCTTGTATTCTTCAATTAGCTGTCTATTCTAATAATTCTCAATGGAATCAATGATTTAGACAGACAAAATCATCATGTAGAATTCACCTAGAAAAATGCATGCAGTGTATGATGTGATGGAGTTTGTACTCTCAAAATAAATGAATGGCTTTTTACTCAAGAAGAACTTATTAACAGCTTTAGGGGTGTTTACTTGGTGGAACGATATTCACAAATGCGTTGAAATTTGAACATTTAAAAGAGTTATTTACAAAAGGTTATTCACAAATGGGTGTCGATGGATGTCCCTATTGATTAGGGATATGACGCGTGAATAATCAGCTAAAGGTTGAGAATTTGATCGGGTGTCTCTGCTCTTGTCCCGGGTTTGGATCACTTGGTTTCCCCCATTTAACCATTAAGCCTGGCCCTTGAATCCCAATGCTTCTTGAATGTCGATGATAGTCTCTTTGCAGTTCCATGCTTCTTTCGACCGGCCTTTCTTACTTGTGGCCACGTAGGCATGATTGCTAGTTGTTGATTTACTTTCAACGCCTTCCTTTTGTGGAACTTCCCCTTCTGTCTTTGATTAGCAGCATTGGGCAAAGTCATGTATCTCAGGCTTCTATGGAATTTGAGATGGACAATCAAAACTTCCACCTTTCCAATAGCAATTGCTTCTTGCAAGGGCATGCATCTGGAACAAGAAGTAAGGCTTCTAGATTCTAAGATTGTTGACTGGGACAGAAGGTTCCTTCTAACCAGGTTGGTTCCTGAATGACGCATCTTTTACACCAAGCTAGGCGAAATTGACATGGATTACTCTTATGCGTCTGCTTGGGTAATGTTGATTTGCTCAAGTTATGCCATCAAGTTTGCTACTTGATTTTCGACACTTCCTTAAATGCTGGTGATTACCATTCATTTTTCTCCAAATACACGATTTTTATGATGGTGTAAATACATCACTCATATATAAAAGGTGCATAGGCATTTTTAATATGATAGAGAAGTGTTTGGCAATGCCAGACAATGAACATCATTCAAGGGTAGTACTTTTTTACAGAATCGGAATTAACTGGTTTAGAGAATTCTCGCCCATCCATCTCAGTTAGGATCAAGGCTCCCCCGGGGAGTATCTTCTTTATTACATAAGGACCCTTGTAATTTGGGGTGAACTTGCCTCCAGGCTCTGGAAAGATTGGCAGCGTCTTTCTCAAGACTAGCTCGTCTACCTCGAAGTGCTTGGGTTGCACCTTTTGATTAAATGATCGAGCTACCTTCTGCTGATAACACTGACCGTGACAGAGGGCTTTCAGTCGCTTTTCATCGATCATGTTCAGCTGCTCGAGCCTTTGTTGTGTCCATTCCTCCTTAGATAATCCAGCCTGGGATAAAATTCGTAGGGAGGGGATTTCTACTTCCACGGGTAAAACTACCTCCATACCATAAACCAGGGAAAAAGGGGTTGCCCCAGTAGAAGTTCGAATCGAAGTTCGATATGCTGTTAGTGCGAAGGGTAGCCTCTCGTGCCAGTCGTGGTAATTTTCAGCCGTCCTGGCTAGGATTCTTTTGATGTTCTTGTTGGCGACCTCTACAGCCCCATTCATTTGCGGACGATAAGGGGATGAGTTCAAATGCTGGATCTTGAACTTAGAAAATAATTAATCAATCAGCTTGTTGTTCAGATTTGTCCCATTGTCGGTGATGATGGAATCTGGCACGCCATATCGGGCGATTATGTCACGTTTGATAAACTTCATAACATTTCGTGCAGTTACACTTGCATATGATGTGGCCTCGATCCATTTCGAAAAGTAATCAATTGCAACCAAGATGAACCGATGCCAGTTTGATGCCTTTGGGTTAATTGGGCCAATTACATCGATGCCCCACATTGAAAACGGCCATGGCTTAGATAACTGATGCAGTTCGGTTGGAGGGACATTTATCTTATCCCCGTGAATTTGACAACGATGACAACTTCGTACATGCTGAGCACAATCATTCTCTAAGGGGAGCCAGTAATAACCCAGTCTCATTATCTTCTTGGCCAACATACGTCTATTCATGTGAGGGCCACATACTCCCTCATGTATTTCTTGCATTATTCATGTGGCTTCTGCCGCATCCACACATCTTAGCAGGACTGAGTCATACGATCTTTTGTATAGATTTTCACCGCTGACGAAAAACTTTGAAGCCATTTTCATTAGGAATTTTCGATCAGAGGGAGTGCTTTGTTCAGGGAACTCCTACTTCTGGACGTATTTCATGATGTCGTAATACCAGGGTCTCCCGTCGGGCTCTTCAGTTATGGCCATGTAATAGGCCTGTCTTGCCAAGACTTCAATTTTTAAAGGCTCTACTTCTAACCCTCTCGTTGCTTGCAACATAGATGATAGCGTTGCTAGTGCATCAGCGAACTGATTATGAATTCTAGGTAGGTATTCAAACGAGATGTCTTGGAATTTTCCCGCCAACTTTTCTAAGTAACCATGATAAGGCACAAGTTTGGCGTCTTTTGTCTTCCATTCGCCCAATGTCTGGAGGATTATTAAGGTAGAATCACCGAACACCTTTAGCTTCGTCACTCCCATTTCAATAGCCGCTTGCAGGCCGAGGATGCATGCTTCATACTCGGCTATATTGTTGGTACATGGAAACATCAATTTTGCAGCCACAGGATAATGCTGTCCATTTGGGGATATCAAGATTGCCCCAGTGCCGGAGCCTGACAAATTTACAGCTCCGTCGAAGAACATATTCCACGTGTCTTCTTCTACCGCGGAAATTCGATCGTCCGGGGGATTATCCTTGCATACTTCTTTAGGACAATCTGCTAACATATCGGCAATCACCTGCCCTTTAACTGATTTTTGTGACATCACTTGAATGTCGAATTCTGAGATCAAGATTGCCATTTGGCCAATTTTCCTACCAATGCTGGGCGACTGAGCAAATACTTAATCGGATCACTTTCGGTTATGAGGAAAGTTTGGTAATGCAAGGTATACTGTCGGAGTCTATGCAACACCCATACTAATGCGGCGCATGTTTTTTCTGATTTGGAGTAGTTTTGCTCTGACGTGGTGAACTTTTTGCTCAAATAGTAGATGGCTCGCTCCTTCTTGTCATGGGGCTCCTTTTGTGCCAGCATTGCACCTAAGGACTTACTGTTGTTTGTAAGGTAGAGAATTAAAGGGTGCCCCGGGACTGGAGGTACTAGAATCGGGGGTTTCATCAAATATTGCTTTAGGTCTTCAAATGCCAGTCGGCAATCATCATCCCATTTAATTTGTGCGTCTTTCCTGAGAAGTTTAAAGAAAGGTTTTGCAGTTTCAGAAAGCTGGGAAATGAATCGATCAATGTAATTTAATCTCCCCAGGAGGCTCCGGACTTCTTTTACAATCGAGGGAGGAGGCATCTCAAATATCGCCTTGGTTTTTGATGGATCTACTTCTATCCCTTTACAGCTCACAATGAATCCAAGTAATTTGCCAGAAGTTGCCCCAAACACACATTTCGCTGGATTCAAGCGCAACTTAAACTGGCGAAGTCACTCAAATAGTTTCTCCAGGGTCTTCACATGGTTTTCTCCATGTCTGGTTTTGGCAATCATGTCATCGACATATACTTCAATTTCTTTGTGCATCATGTCATGGAAAAGGGTGACCATGGCTCGCTGGTAAGTTGCTCCAGCATTTTTCAGGCCAAAAGGCATGACCTTATAATGGAAAGTTCCCCATGGAGTAATGAAAGCCATTTTTTCCTTGTCTTCCTCCTTCATCTTTATTTGGTTGTATCCCGAGAATCCATCCATAAAAGAGAACAATTTGAACCCTGCAGTACTGTCTACTAGAATGTCTATGTGGGGTAATGGGAAATCATCTTTCGGGCTTGCTTTGTTCAAGTCACGATAGTCGACACAAACACGTATTCGACCATCCTTCTTCTTCACTGGCACAATGTTTGCTACCCAGTTGGGGTATCGTGAGACTTCGAGGAAACCCACTTCGAGGAGCTTCATTACCTCTTCTTCAATCTTTTTTGACAATTCCGGCTTGGTTCTTCTTAGCCGTTGTTTCTTGGGGGCTATATCAGGGTTGGTTGGCAAACTATGCTCCACGATCATTGGATCAAGGCCTGGCATATCCGCGTATGACCATGCGAATACGTCTTGATACCTTTTTAAAAGAGCAATCAGGTTTACAGCTTCTTCTTCAGGAAGGTTGGCGCCAATCTTTATCTCTCTTGGACCTTCTGTGCTACCTAAATTGACAGTGACGGTGCCTTCAGTGGTAGAGGGCCTTGTTTCTTCATGACACTCCCAGTCTCGTTGAATTTCATCGGAATTATCAAAGTCATCATCTGAGCTATTAGAATTGCTATCATGGCTATCCACGATGTTGGTTTGGACCATTCCCATACCCTCGCTTGCCGCTAGATTATTCCTGTGTCATAGAGTAGATAGGTTAAGGGAACAAATAAAGTTAGTAGCATGCATGCTTCTTTCTTTTGAAAATGTGGTAAATTGTTTTTAAAGATTAAAAACAAGGAAACATGAGGAGACCCGGGCCTCAAATTTCTTCTTTCATTTGACGGCTGGCTATCATCAACGGGCCGGTTTGATGTGTCTCCTCATGCCCTCAAAATGTTTTTAACTTTATTTATTAGTAGAGGGATTTACATAATGATTTCAAAAAAATAGTTCCTTGAGTGGAACTGATGTTGAAAACAAAACAAGCTAGACATTAAAAAATATGTACAGGCTCCCACGTAGGGGAGTATGCAGAGGAATTAAAAAGGATTCTACTCGAGCGGGTCTGCGCCCATTTCCCCCGGCGGTCCTTCATTGATAACGCCCATGAAGAAGTCTTCATACCAGTTGCCAGCCACGTCTCCCTGTGCTTGCGGCTTTGCAGATTCCAGATCATCCATGCCTTCCCATCCATCAGGGACGATGTGATGATGATGATCATAGAAACTTTGGGGGATTGAATAATTGACATAGTAGTCAAATTTACCACTTGGCTGACCCAAAGTGTCCATGATCATCTCTCCTCTACGTGCTTCCTTAGCATGCTCAGGGAACATGGTACGAGTGCTGGGTACCACGAGGAGGTGATCTTTGCCAAAACACAGCCACGGAGAGCGGAACGTGAATACCCCAGCATCTAAAAGATCCTGAACCTTGTCTTTCAGGATGGTACAGCCATCTAACGAGTGTCCTAATTCCCCTGAATGATTATCACATTGCTTGGATGGATCATAATCAAGGAAGTACTCGGGAGTAGGATGACTCAGTTCCCTAGTGATTAGCCCTTGCTCTAGGAGGATGGGAAAAACGATGGCCATCGATTTAGGAAGAGGCGAATACTGCCTCATGCTTTTTGAGGACTGAGATAGCCGGACCCCTTGCCAGATCGCATCAATAGGGTCGTCTTCATTTACTTCCAAATCCTCATTATGACGAGAGCGGAATGCGCGGGTAGCTTGAGCGAAGTTTTCCGTCAAGTGGTGTACTGTCTCGCGTAGTTCATCAACTTGGCGTTGAAGCTGGATGAATGAGAAGTTATCGCCTGTTCCTTCTAACTGCTCCTCCTCAATAGCACATATAGAAATGTCTCCAAACATGGTGGTCATGTCATCCGGCCCCTCTTTCTTTGAGGGCCAAGTTGTGCCCTCCTGGATTACGGGCAAGTTTGAGCTCTCGGGGTTGAACCAATTTGGAGTATTGATCACTCCCTCCTCTTCACGCATCATCCGGGCTGGGCCTGGGAAAGTTTCCTCGAGACGGGGGTATAAAATGCCGACTTTTTTCTTTGCTTTTCTATCCGGGAGGTATCCTAAACCGACAGTGTAGGGTCTCCTCAAGGCTTTAATAGGTTGATGGATGCCCTGGCCTTCCTTACCAAGCCCTTGTCCTGGAATGAAACCGTGTCCAACCATGATTTTTCCTACCATGATCGCAACACTTGATACTTCGGGGACAAGGGGCAAGGTCCCTCGAGTTTCGTGTACAGTAGACACGAGCTCGAACGATTGATAGTTGGCTTCATTCTTGTCACCCGGCTCAACATAAGG
Organism: Eucalyptus decipiens; assembly: GCA_014182575.1. Taxonomy (NCBI): domain Eukaryota; kingdom Viridiplantae; phylum Streptophyta; class Magnoliopsida; order Myrtales; family Myrtaceae; genus Eucalyptus; species Eucalyptus decipiens. The sequence goes on along the minus strand of CM024618.1, from coordinate 29,726,472 downwards.
AATGGTTGTCTCGTGGTAGATACGGTGGTCTTCTTCTCCTCGGACCGTGATTAGTTTTCCCCCAACCACGAACTTCACACTTTGGTGGAGGCTTGAAGGTACTGCTCCTGCGACGTGGATCCACGGGCGCCCTAAGAGGAAATTGAACGCAATGGAAATATCCATCACCTGGAACAAAATTTTAAATACGGTTGGGCCAATTTGAACGTCGAGCTCGATCTCTCCCACCGTTTCCTTCTTTGTTCCATCGAATGCTCGAATAGAAGTCTTGGGTACCTGGTTCCGTGATCTATCTATTTGAAGGCGACAGAGTGTCGCTAGTGGACATATGTTAAGAGCAAATCCGTTGTCAATCAGCACTCGGGCGACGTGAGATGCATTGCATTTGACTGATATGTAAAGGCCTTTGGTGTGTCCTCTACCCTCCTTAGGGATTTCTTCATCAGAGAATGCCATTTGATCTTTCAGAAGAATGGTGCTGACAAATTCCTCGAGTTTGTCATGCTCAATCGTTTCAGGGACATGTACCTCACTTAATACCTTCATGAGGGATTTTTGATGTTTGACAGATGTCTGAAGCAATTCCAGTAGAGAGATTTGTGCTGGTGATTTTCGTAACTGTTCCACCACATTGTATTCGCTGGCCTTAACTGTGGCACCCCTCGACGGCCCCCGATCCGATTAGGGTTGCCACAGTTCGCTTACCATTCACTTTTTCCTAATAACATGTTACTCTGATACCATTTCAATTGCAGCGGGTCCATACAACTTGGGGGTTTACATTTTTTTTTTTCGATCGGTCCCTTGCCCAATTTATATGCGGAAGCACATCCAACAACTCCCTTCCCTATATTCAGAAAATGATGCACACCTACTAAACATTTATAAGTAAAAGCCGTACACTTTTATTCACTTATCCCAGATGGACATCATTCATCGGTACATCAAAATGCCACAGTCTTCTATACTCGGTTATACTTCAAAAGATGACTGACATCTCCTCCCACAATCGTATGCTCAAGGTCTATCAACCAGTGTCGGCATCCAAAGGTTCCCTCCTTTGCTATCCTTCTCTTCGCGGTCATATCCAACCGCTTAAACCATCTACTAATCTGAAATGTTGGTCCCCAAAAGGGGTGAGTACAACCACTCAGCAGGTAAAGGAATCCAATAACAACTCAATGCATCATACAAATCATACGTGCATTGCAGGCGTAACTTACTTTGCAGCCATGCATATACTTTCATGCATCATCACCACAATCATAACACATACATGTGTATCATCATGTCATACTCATATCATCTTCATCATGACATTATTACATCACACACATGTCATCATCATCATATACATGACACCATCATACCATACACATATCATCATCATCATGACATCATCCTATCACACATGTCATTATCATCATGACATCATCCTATCACACATGTCATCATCATGACATCATCACATCATACATGTCATCATGCCATATCATATATCATCATCGTCATCATCATTGCCATGCATATCATCATGCCATATCATATATCATCATCATCATCATCATCATCATCATCATCATCATCATGCATATCATCATGCATATCATACCATGGGTGATCATCATATCACATCACATATCATCATCATCATGCATATCATCATGCCATGAGTTTATTTTCATCTTTATCTTTAAATTTGATCACCACATCACCCATTTCTCAAATCATCAATTTCATCATCCCTTCAGGCAAAGACCTCCGACAGGGCTCCCAGCATTCAGCCTCCCAGGCCACTGGGCTTCCGGCCCCCCACATTTCGGGCATCTCGCATCTCAACTAGCATCACGAGGCATTCCCTTCGGGCAGAAACCTCCGACAGGGCTTCCGGCCTTTACCCTTCTAGCTAGGCATCTCGCACCCCAATCCTGGCATCGCGAGGCATCCCCCTGGGCACAAACCTCCAGGGCTTCCGGAATTATGTACCGACATACCACCAGGCCTCTCCTGGAATTACGTACCGTATACCACCGGGCATCCCGACACTCCCGGACATTCCGGCAATGCATCCCTGTACATTCCGGCCTCATCCTCCACCACAACCACTTACTCACTTATCATTTTCCACATTCATCATCCTTTTAACCTCATTATTACATGGCATATGATTCACACATGCATCACAATTCATGATCATACATACACCAATGTCATATAACAATGCATAATAAATTCAATGGAATTTATGGCCAATAAAATAAACCATTTTTATTTTATTTTTATTATTTTATTATTATATTTATTTATTTTCATAAATAAATATTAAATCTAATATCTAAGATTTTTCAAAATCATAATATTCAAACAATCATTAAACAAACCAATAGGATGACAATTCCATACAAAATTCATGGCCAAATTGATTTTCACATAATTTCTCAATTTCCACAAAATAGCACATGATATTCGGATAATGACCAGAATGCACAGTTTCCAAATAAATTCGATTAAAATACTCATATGTCCTCCAAAAATTACGAAATTTTACAGGGTGATAGCCAAGACATTTTCGTACAACTTTCATGAAGAACTCCAAGCCAGATTATTTTTAGATTATTTTATACAACCTCACGAAGCTTCTGGAACCACTACCGCATCGTCCAGAATACACATCTCCGAAATATTAAGGTTTCACCCATCTATTCTCTTTAGTTTCCTCTGAAATTTGGATATGTTATGCATAAAGGTGTCCTTTACAAGTTTCATGAAGATATCTAGGTCAAATAACCAAATTATGGTCACCATTTAAGTCCATGAAGTCTCGGGTGTCTCGGAACACACCACCAGAACCATCGTCTCCAAGATTTAGCCGATTTACTAGGCTATACTTCTTCATTTCTCTTAAAATTTTAGTATGTTGTATTTTAAGATGTTACCTACAACTTTCATGAAGACATCGAAGTCAGATTTTCATCACAAACCAACATGCAACCAAGAATCCAGCAAGAGGTCAGTAAAAACTTTACAGATCTGGGGTCTCCGTAGGATGAGAGTTTAACCACTTAAATCTCCATAATTTTCCATGAAATTTTAGTATGTTATAGTTAAAGATTTTAGCTACAACTTTCATGAGATATCGAAGCCAAAATCGAACCCCAAACATGCATGCAAGCTCACACAACATTCTGACTCGAGCGGATTAATGCGAAAACATTCCAGATCTGACATCTCCGTAAGACGAGAGTTTGACCCCTCAAATATCCATAATTTTCCATGAAATTTTATTATGTTGTAGTACAAGATGTTAGCTACAACTTTCATGGAGAAACCGAAGCCAAATTCGGACTCTAAACACACATGCAAGCTCAAACAAGTTTATGACTCCAAACAGTTCATGCGAAAACATTGGTGCAAGAGTAGAAAGTGGATTCCCAACTTGCCTCTAGACCTCACGAACAGCACGAGCGGACGGCACACGGCGGCGAATGGGCTCCTTTCTCTCCCTCTCGGCTTCCTCTCTCTCTCTCGCACGATTCTCTCTCTCTCTCTCTTCCTCTCTTGGCCGAATGGCTAACCAGCCATTCTCTCTCCTCTTCTTGGTTGTATATATTTGCATGCACTCTAGGTTTGCATGAGGGACAAGTGTAATTGTGGAGGAAGACAAGTGTCCACCATGCTTCACCTCCTCCATGCCACTTGTCCTATTGCATGCATCATGGGCCTTGGAGTTGGGCTGGTCGACCACTCCTCTTGGGCCTCTATTGGGCCGGCCATCTTGGCCCATTAAAGGCTTAGGCCAATGGGCCTAAGGCCCAACCTAAAAATTGACATTTTCCTCTCTCTCTTTTTATTTTTTTTATTTTTTTATAAGTATTTTAAACTTTAAATTTTTCACATGGCCAAAGTCTTATGACATTTCATTTATTGAAATTTAATTTATAAAGTGCATGGCCAAGCATAGATTATTAATTTATCCTATAGTCCTAAATTCAAATTCATAAACACAAGCACAATAACACCTAGCCTTAAGAAAACTAATGGCTAACACATAGACCATAGGTAATTTCATTACCTAATTATAGGCTTTAATTTCTCTAGAGGATGACTTGAATTTTGGAATGCCACAATTCTCCCCTCCTTAGAGAATTTCATCCTCGAAATTAGACATTCCCTATGTCTCCTTAAACAAGTGAGGGTACCTTTCCCTCATCTCACTTTTACTCTCCCATGTGGCTTCCTCCACATCACGATATCGCCATAATATCTTAACCAATGGAATTCTCTTGGTCCTGAGAATTTGTTCCTTCCGATCCAATATTAGCACAGGCTCCTTAATGTACCTCACTTTCTCATCTATTTTGATGGCTTCATGATCGAGTATGTGTCCTAGATCGGGCTGATACTTCCTCTTAAGTTAAGGATGCAAGCTCTTAACATGTCTTAATTTATCTCAACATCATAAACAGTTTTAAAACAGTAACCACATCTGAAATTTCTTTTGAACGCTTGAAAATCTTCCTTCATAAAATCAAACAATACAAACCGAGGTTTTCAAAAGCATTCAACAACAACAACAAGCTTTGAAATCATATGTCATTTCCATGTCAAAACGTTTTCAAATTACCAATGTGGAAAATCCTTTGAGTTCTCGAAAATTCCACTTCATGATATCAAATAATGCAAAACAGGGATTTCAAAGACACATCAATATAACAGTAATAGTCTTTGAAAATAGGTAAATCTCATATCGTTGAAACCAATTCACAAAATCAAAGCATGATACCAATTCCATAAAATCCATGATCACGTTTAAATTTCAAATGTTTTTTGGGATCCACATGTAAAGCCTTGAGTCGCACTTGCATCACGGCGCGAAATAAAATACTTTATCAAAACCCTTAGTAAATTTAAATCGGTACATTGGCAAAATTCCAATTTCAATCTCAACTCCAATGGATTGGAATGTTTTCTATAAAAAAATTCAGAATTCTTTGAAATAGAAAACATTTCTTAAAACATTTGGGCACGATGTCATAGTACTCATAAATTTTGATGAAATTCAAGAGATTTTCTAAAACAGTTCACAATCAAAATCTTTTAATAATTCCATACACCTCCTCTGTCTCATATTCAATTCCTTTTGTGAAAACATATATTTCAAGTTCTATCCTAAATGCAACTATCAATCAAATTCAAATTTAGAGAATTCCACCTTCTCGACTCAATTGAACACACCATTTAGCCGAATTATTCCTATACCTTTGTCACCACCAATTCAAGCCTAGAACCATCAAGATTAGCACCACCAATAACTCATTCACTATGCATTCACCGCAACATAGATTCAAGCCTAAAATATACCATCATTCCTTCGATTCAAATATCGATAGTCCACCAAGACTCATTCAATTCAAAGATCGACAATCCACCAAAATAAAAACTTGTCTAGTTTCCACCGAATATATCTCATATCTCATCCTAAAGGATCATCACTTAGACTAATCATTCATCAAATCCACAATTTGAACTTCCACCATTTCACCTTGGAAAGACTACAACCACAAATGATCATATTCACTAAGTCCACCAAACCTTTTCAAACTGAGATCATCACCTAAAATTAAAAGTTGATCATCGTCAATTAAACCTATTATTCCAACATATAAACCACAAATAATTTCATGTCTCATATGACCACTCAAACTCATGACTTCCAAGATCAATCTATACATACTAAATGCCTCCATTAAATGCATCAAGACTTCCAATGAAATCCTCTAATAGGAAGTACTTAGCTCAAATGATCATAACTTAATCCTCAAATTCATCACTCACTCTCCATAATTCACTTCTTAAGCATTGCTTGCAACACTACGCTTAGATGCTGCGCATGATCTTCAGGTCCTTATCAGGATATCATCAAATGAAGACAATCACAATTTATCCAAATAGGCTTAATTATCCTATTCATTAAATCCATGAATGCAGCTAAGGCATTCGTCAATCTAAATAGCATAACTAGGAATTCGTAGTGTCCATAGCGAGTCCTAAACATGGTCTTAGGAATGTCCTCTTTCTTAATTCTTAACTGATATCCTGATCTCAAATCAACTTTTAGAAAAGACCGAACTTCCTTGCAACTGATCAAATAAATCATCAATTCTAAGAAATGAGTACGTACTCTTAATAGTCACCTAATTCAATTGCCTATTATCATGCACAAATGCATCGACCCATCCTTCTCTTTCACAACAAGAGTTCTACAAGCTTAATCATGCTTCCGTTGCGCCACTCTGATAAAATTATCCCAGAAACACTACCTTCCCAGCTCAGTTCATAGTTCGGTTCATTCCTGTCCCCTTTTGCCATTCTAGAAGCCTGCCAGGAGCCGCTCCTTGTTCAGGTCCTCTGACCTCGGCGTCCACTCCCCGCTCTCATCAAACCGGGACGTTACAGGTACACCAGCTTTCGCCTGGTTTGAACCCAAACTACACATCTATTGAAGGGTCTCGTTTCAATAGGGATTAACTTACAGAGTTATTATCCGTTTTGGCTTATCCCATTCTTAGCCTCACGGTTTTATCCTTAGCACACGGGCAAGTACTATCTCAGGAGATCATTCATCCTAGTCCATTGCTCACAAAGCTAGTCCATACTTACGACGACATTAAAGTCATGCATAACTATCACTATCAAATCCATTTCCAGATCTCATTCCCCTAGGGTTATTTCACTCATCTCACATGCCAACGTAGATAACATCATATCTTTCAGCGATGTAGAAATACGAAGAGGCATATCTAGAGATTTGTTCTTACTCCTCACAATCATCTATATTTTTTGGACACAAATGAATGCGTGTCACTCATATCAAATAACGCATATACCTTTTTATCCCTCTATCGAAATCATACCTGAGATAACACTTTTGGAAGCTCCTGCTTCCTCTTGAGTGACCGCATACACCCTTCCTTGTGGTGGTGGCCTTTGTGGATTCCTTGGTAGGTTTGGTCCACCAGTACTTTGTTGTACCTGTCGCACCGAGCTAATATTCGGCTGTAACCTCTTTTGTGGACAATGTTTCTTAAAGTGTCCTATTTGCCCACATCCATTACATCTCAGTTGGCTATTACAAGGTCCTGGCCCATGCCTCCCATCACACTTTCGACAAATATCAGGTGGATAGGGTACTTTCCCAAAAGTCAGGCCACTCCGAGCTCTTCTAAAATTTCCAAAGTTACTCTTTTTCTTAGATTCCCAAGTCGGACCTTGACCAAGATAGGGTCTCTTACCCCTTCGAACATCATTAAAGGTCATCTGCCTCTTAGATTCTGATTGCTCTCTTACTAACTCTTGCTCCACCAACTGTGCCCTCTCATAAATCTCATTATAATCCCTTATATTCAAAGGCACCAGTTGTTTCCTAATATCAGTCCTCAACCCTTTCAAGAATCTCTTAGCCTTTTCCTCTCGATCCTCAACCAACCTAGGAGCATACCTAGACAATTCAGAAAATTTTGCCTCATACTGGTCTACAGTCAACCCCTTTTGTTCTAGCTGAACAAATTCAGTAATCTTCCTATCCTTAGCACAATCAGAGAAATGCTTCATATTGAAAGCCTTAACAAACTCCTCCCAGTTAACATCAGTACCTGGTGGAAAGATTATTTCCTTCGAAGCTCTCCACCAAAACTTCGCATTTCCCTCCAATTGGTACCCTGCTAAAACTATTTTCTCAGCATCAGTGCAATCCAACAGCCGGAAAATTCTTTCCATCCCATCAATCCATTGCTCAACCTCCTCAGGACTTCCTATTCCATTGAACTTAAGTGGCTTCAGCTTCAAAAACTGTTCCACTAGTCCTTGAGTACGGCGTTCTGCTCCGGGCTGTTGCTGCGCCTGCCTTTCCATAAGATTTTCAATATTGGCCAATGCTTGCAGGATATCTTCCATTCGGGGTTCAGCCCTTGCAGCAGAGGCTTCAGCCCTCGATGGATGAGCACTTCCAGCTCGCACCATGACTCTCTTGCAATTTCCAAGCATTGCCTCAGGAATAATCTGATACTCACTGCCTCCACTCAAAGCAATTACTGCTACTACATAAGTAACATATACATGTTACTGGCAATTCAAGGCAAATTACTAGGGATCTACGAGTGAATACCCATCACCCGTTATTCAATTATTTCGTTTTAGATCCTATGGTGTGCATTGTCATCATGTTCCTCAATTCCAAATGAGGCTCCTTATCACTCCACCTATAACCATTGGCTCTGATACCAAAAAGGGCTGTGGCACCCCTCGATGGCCCCCGATCCGATTAGGGTCGCCACAGTTCGCTTACCATTCACTTTTTCCTAATAACATGTTACTCTGATACCATTTCAATTGCAGCGGGTCCATCCAACTTGGGGGTTTACATTTTTTTTTTTTCGATCGGTCCCTTGCGCAATTTATATGCGGAAGCACATCCAACAACTCCCTTCCCTATATTCAGAAAACGATGCACACCTACTAAACATTTATAAGTAAAAGCCGTACACTTTTATTCACTTAACCCAGATGGACATCATTCATCGGTACATCAAAATGCCGCAGTCTTCTATACTCGGCTATACTTCAAAATATGACCGACATCTCCTCCCACAATCGTATGCTTAAGATCCATCAACCAGTGTCGGCGTCCAAAGGTTCCCTCCTTTGCTATCCTTCTCCTCGCGGTCATATCCAACCGCTTAAACCATCTACTAATCTGAAATGTTGGTTCCCAAAAGGGGTGAGTACAACCACTCAGCAGGTAAAGGAATCCAATAACAACTCAATGCATCATACAAATCATACATGCATTGCAGGCGTAACTTACTTTGCAGCCATGCATATACTTTCATGCATCATCACCACAATCATAACACATACATGTGTATCATCATGTCATACTCATATCATCTTCATCATGACATTATTACATCACACACATGTCATCATCATCATATACATGACACCATCATACCATACACATATCATCATCATCATGACATCATCCTATCACACATATCATTATCATCATGACATCATCATATCACACATGTCATCATCATGACATCATGACATCATACATGTCATCATGCCATATCATATATCATCATCCTCATCATCATCGTCATGCATATCATCATGCCATATCATATATCATCATCATCATCATCATCGTCATGCATATCATCATGCCATATCATATATCATCATCATCATCATCATCATCATCATGCATATCATCATGCATATCATACCATGGGTGATCATCATATCACATCACATATCATCATCATCATGCATATCATCATGCCATGAGTTTATTTTCATCTTTATCTTTAAATTTGATCACCACATCACCCATTTCTCAAATCATCAATTTTATCATCCCTTCAGGCAAAGACCTCCGACAGGGCTCCCAAAGATTCACCTCCCGGTGCCACCGGGCTTCCGGCCCCCACATTTCGGGCATCTCGCATCTCAACTAGCATCACGAGGCATTCCCTTCGAGCGAAAACCTCCGACGGGGCTTCCGGCCTTTACCCTTCTAGCTAGGCATCTCACACCCCAATCCTGGCATCGCAAGGCATCCCCCTGGGCACAAACCTCCAGGGCTTCCGGAATTATGTACCGACATACCACCAGGCCTCTCCTGGAATTACGTACCGTATACCACCGGGCATCCCGACACTCCCGGGACATTCCGGCAATGCATCCCTGTACATTCCGGCCTCATCCTCCACCACAACCACTTACTCACTTATCATTTTCCACATTCATCATCCTTTTAACCTCATTATTACATGGCATATGATTCACACATGCATCACAATTCATGATCATACATACACCAATGTCATATAACAATGCATAATAAATTCAATGGAATTTATGGCCAATAAAATAAACCATTTTTATTTTATTTTTATTATTTTATTATTATATTTATTTATTTTCATAAATAAATATTAAATCTAATATCTAAGATTTTTCCAAAATCATAATATTCAAACAATCATTAAACAAACCAATAGGATGACAATTCCATACAAAATTCATGGCCAAATTGATTTTCACATAATTTCTCAATTTCCACAAAATAGCACATGATATTCGGATAATGACCAGAATGCACAGTTTCCAAATAAATTCGATTAAAATACTCCTATGGCCTCCAAAAATTACGAAATTTTACAGGGTGATAGCCAAGACATTTTTGTACAACTTTCATGAAGAACTCCAAGCCAGATTATTTTTAGATTATTTTATACAACCTCACGAAGCTTCTGGAACCACTACCGCATCGTCCAGAATACACATCTCCGAAATATTAAGGTTTCACCCATCTATTCTCTTTAGTTTCCTCTGAAATTTGGATATGTTATGAATAAAGGTGTCCTTTACAAGTTTCATGAAGATATCTAGGTCAAATAACCAAATTATGGTCACCATTTAAGTCCATGAAGTCTCGGGTGTCTCGGAACACACCACCAGAACCATCGTCTCCAAGATTTAGCCGATTTACTAGGCTATACTTCTTCATTTCTCTTAAAATTTTAGTATGTTGTATTTTAAGATGTTACCTACAACTTTCATGAAGACATCGAAGTCAGATTTTCATCACAAACCAACATGCAACCAAGAATCCAGCAAGAGGTCAGTAAAAACTTTACAGATCTGGGGTCTCCGTAGGATGAGAGTTTAACCACTTAAATCTCCATAATTTTCCATGAAATTTTAGTATGTTATAGTTAAAGATTTTAGCTACAACTTTCATGAAGATATCGAAGCCAAAATCGAACCCCAAACATGCATGCAAGCTCACACAACATTCTGACTCGAGCGGATTAATGCGAAAACATTCCAGATCTGACATCTCCGTAAGACGAGAGTTTGACCCCTCAAATATCCATAATTTTCCATGAAATTTTATTATGTTGTAGTACAAGATGTTAGCTACAACTTTCATGGAGAAACCGAAGCCAAATTCGGACTCTAAACACACATGCAAGCTCATACAAGTTTCTGACTCCAAACAGTTCATGCGAAAACATTGGTGCAAGAGTAGAAAGTGGATTCCCAACTTGCCTCTAGACCTCACGAACAGCACGAGCGGACGGCACACGGCGGCGAATGGGCTCCTTTCTCTCCCTCTCGGCTTCCTCTCTCTCTCGCACGATTCTCTCTCTCTCTCTTCCTCTCTTGGCCGAATGGCTAACCAGCCATTCTCTCTCCTCTTCTTGGTTGTATATATTTGCATGCACTCTAGGTTTGCATGAGGGACAAGTGTAATTGTGGAGGAAGACAAGTGTCCACCATGCTTCACCTCCTCCATGCCACTTGTCCTATTGCATGCATCATGGGCCTTGGAGTTGGGCTGGTCGACCACTCCTCTTGGGCCTCTATTGGGCCGGCCATCTTGGCCCATTAAAGGCTTAGGCCAATGGGCCTAAGGCCCAACCTAAAAATTGACATTTTCCTCTCTTTTTTTTTTTATTATTTTTTTATAAGTATTTTAAACTTTAAATTTTTCACATGGCCAAAGTCTTATGACATTTCATTTATTGAAATTTAATTTATAAAGTGCATGGCCAAGCATAGATTATTAATTTATCCTATAGTCCTAAATTCAAAATTCATAAACACAAGCACAATAACACCTAGCCTTAAGAAAACTAATGGCTAACACATAGACCATAGGTAATTTCATTACCTAATTAAAGGCTTTAATTTCTCTAGAGGATGACTTGAATTTTGGGATGCCACATTAACTACGGCCAAAAACTCCTTGGCTTCTTTGTCAGTGACAGGCTTAGAAGACTGCGCACTCGCTTGAGCATAGGTTCGCCTAGATCTCGTGACTAAACCCACATCAAGGTCATAGGACCATGGTACCGCATTGTTACATTCATATTTGTAAGGCTGGGGGATTTCAATAACTATAGCTACTTCCTCTATCGATGCTTTGACTATGGCTCCTCTTCCTTCAGATACATCCTCAGGTGGGGTGGAGTTCTTCTTCTCTTTTTTGGCATTCAGCGCGGCACATTCCTCATCCCAGTTGATGAGGACTTGTGATATAGTGGAAACTATGCTAGTGCGATCAACTTGCACGATTATTCCGGCCTCTATCATCCTTGATACCCTTTCTTCCATTGTTGCCAAAGGTGGTATTTGGTCATCTGAATAATACCCGGCTTCTACTAGCCCTCGGTAGATGTCAACAGTATGTGCATTGACATTTTTGATTTGACTAGCTTCAGAACCAAATATCACATTTACTTTGTCAGCATGATCAGGGAGCGGATTGCTTTGGACATTTGGTTTCGTCGTCTGGAATGAGAAAGCTTTAGTATCCAGCAAGTTCTGGATCCGATGTTTAAGGATGAAGCAATCATCAGTTGAATGGCCTACTTCTCCCATGTGATAATCGCATTTTTTGGACGGGTCATAGCTGGAGAAGCTTTCAGCATTGGGTCGTTTTGGCTCAATTGAAAGGAGATTCTTGCTCCGGAGGATTGCCAAAACCTGGGAGGGAGATCCAGGCAGCGGAGTGAATTGTCTTCGATTGTTGTAGCGTTGAGGCTAACGGCTATTGGTCTGTTGTTGGCCTGCACTTGTCTGAACGGTGGGGAGGTGACCGGTACTCGCAGTGTAGGTGGCATTGACATCGATCAGGGGCTCTTTATCCTTTTTCATGCTGAACCTTCTGCTGACAGGTACAGGCTCGGTGAACCAACCATCCCTTAATCCTATCTCTATCTGCTCTCCCACTGGAATGAGTTGATTGAATGATTCAGCGATCGTAGTCACCATCCGGTTGCGGTATTCATAGGGGAGGGTTTTGATGAACATTTTTCTCAATTCAAAGTCAGTTGGCTCGGGGCTAATCTGGGCGGCGAGATTCCTCCACCTAATAGCATATTCTTTGAAAGATTCTTGTTTTTCTTTTCCGTGCGATCGAGGTCCTCACGAGAAGGGGTAATATCCATTATGAACTTGTACTGCTTGAGGAATGCTTCACTTGCTTCACTCCATGTTTCGATGAGGTTTATGTTTTTCTTGATGTACCACCTCAAGGTGGGACCTACCAGGCTTGATTGGAACAACTGGATCATTAAAGGCACATTACTAACGTATTGGGTCATTCGAACCAAGTACATTTGCAAGTGAGCCCTTGGGCAGGTCGTGCCATCGTACTTCTCAAATTCAGGCATCTTAAACTTTTCGGGCCTTTTGACTTTGGAGTAGATAGAGAGGTCCGTTGGAGTAGGATCCTGCAGGCCTTGCAGTTGCTTTAGCCTTTCTTCTAGCTTCTCCAAACGCTTATCATGCTCAATTTTAGACGAAATGCTGGGTTTTACTTTCTCAACTATGATTTGGTGCGCGTCATCCTCCAATTCGGGCATGCTATCATCAGTTTCTCTTCCCTGCTCTCCTCGGGTGGATGATTGCGGTAATACTACTTCAATTGAGGCCGGGGTAGGGGCCAATTTGCCCTGGATGGAATCTATTTGCTTTGAGAGTTGTTGAAGCATATTGAAGACCTGCTTCATTTCTCTTTCCATAATCTCGACACGGCTTGGTACATTTTCTTCAGCCATCCAAGCTTTTGGATTTGGTGAATATGGCTATGTTGTGATTACCTGTCAACACAGGAAATGGAGAAAATGTAAATAAAGGAAACACATGGAACACTGGCTCATGGCAAGGGTCGAGTCATTCTTATTTATTAACAAGAGATTTATACAATGCCAAAAGGATTTTTGACACAAGTCAGGACGACCCTAGACATTCACATTAAAATAATCACATCAAAAAGCCACGACACCCATTTTTATATGCGATGGGAAGTCTCGATCTTGCGACGCCATTTGCTCTTTTGAGATAACTTTGATATGCGCCTCTTGCTGGTCTCCAAACTTTCTTCAAGAGACTTGATCATTTCTTGCTTGGTAAGTTTGCTACTTACATCAGGGATTACCGGCTGCAACTCCTCAGGAATCCCATGGTTGAGGATGTAAAAGGTGGATGCATGATGGGCTTTTTCCTGTCCCTTCAATCTTCTGGGTACGATAATCCTCTCTGGGTGGCATCTATCCCATGCATTCTGAATTATGTTGATTTCCTCTGAGTAGTCATAACCGGTGGGGTTGAAAGAAACCCGAAATAGTCCTGTCTTGAGTGGTGGCGGGACTTCTTGAAGGATCCTGTACTGGCGAGCTACCCTATATGGATAGTATGAGGTAGCTCCGGAGAGGCCCAGCAGTGGGATGGGATCGTAATAATCAAGCGCGAAATGTGCCTCGCTCGCAAGGAACCACTTAGTTCGCCATATGAATGTCTCTGGGAGCGGGTTTTTTAATAAGTCAATCCATCGAGAATATTCTTCATCGGGAGAATATTTCTCCAAGCTTTGGAATTTTTGCAGTGGGTGCTTGGACTCATTAATTTCAAATATTTGCATGAGGTGCCCGAATCCTTTGATATGGGAAAAGAACCACATTTGTAAAATTTCTGGGGCAGCTCTCATGATCTTTTCTTTTTGATCCTTGAAACGATTAAGGGATAAAAATGTTTCGGCTAAAACCATGTTTACATATCCCGCTCCAAAAATGATTTGATTTACTACCCCTGCGATTGAAGGATTTATTGCATTCTTTCTATAGGGAAAGACAATAAATCCAAAGAACGCCAAAAGGAAGATTTTGGTTTTTTGCGACATCGACTGTTTTTCAAAGCATTCAGTTAAGGATGATAGTGGGAAAGCATTGTTGTTGGTTCTAACAATTTCTCTTACTGAATGATTTTTTAAAAAACGTGATAGAGTGACTATGGGGTTGATGCCAATCTGTGGCTTAGCAAGCTCCGCTCCCAGGGGCATTCCTATGGCGATACTATATTCCTCCAAAGTGGGAGTCAACTCAAATTTTCCAAACACGAAGGTGGATGTTTCCGAACACCAAAAATGGGGGAGGGCTTGCATGACCCCAGAGTGAATATTGATTTGGAGCAATGGGAGGAGATGACCAATCCTCATTTTGACATGCTGCCAAGCTGATCTAACTGATTCCACCACCGGAGGAGCTCTTTCTTTGGGGCAGGAATGAACTTGATATCGATTCTTCCCATCGCTTTTAAAAAAAAAAGGGGCTACACGACCTGACCCTATTTTGCCATGAGCCAGAAAAGACTAAGTAAAAGTAAATAAATAACTTTGCTTTTAAGTAAAAATGGCAAGCACAAAGACATACAGATGGGACGTGTGGCTCGATTTCTAACTCAAAAGGCTTGATGAAATTAAAAGGGTATCCGCCCTTCGCAGTCTCGCGTTAGCAGCGTACCCCCTTAACCTCGGCTAAGAAATTCGGGGAAAAGAAAGGCAACCTCTACATCGCAGTCTCGCGTTCAAGGTCGTATATTTCTTAACACCATCCTAGAAATCCTATGGCGGCCCAGGTCCGGCAGCCGGGTTGTGTGTGTCATGTGTAGTGTTAAAATAATAAAGCATGCATAGCAATTTATAATCACAAGACATTTTAATTAAAAAGAAAATCTAAGATACTAACCTGCACAAAAGAAAAAAACCAAAGTCAGTAAAGCATTTAAACAAAGATAAAATGGCCTAAGTCCTCAAAAATCTTCCCCAGCGGAGTCGCCAAGCTGTCGCGACCTCTATTTTTTGGCGCCCGCAATCGGGTGTGAGCACCTAAGGAGGCTAATGGCTCGGCTGAAATTGGTTAAGCCCGGACTCTCCCAAGTCCACCAATTCACAACTTAATGGTTCGAGTTTTTAACCTGTAAATCAATTTCTAAAATGGAGTCGCCACTAATCGATTTGAGGTGGGTTGATTAGAAACTCACGCGAAGTATCGAGAGAAATACTCACTCCTGCGCAACCAGAGAAATTAGGATCGGGGACTTGATTACACCAGTTAATCACTAATGCCCTTTCGGTACCTAATCTTGTTTAAACCTTGACGTTTTTGGATGTTCGAGGAATTTTCCATGCATTTTTTGAGGAAAAACAATTTTTGAGTCTTTTTTATTTTATTTTTTTGACATAAAAGGGATTTTTTTTTGGATTTTTGGTATTTTTGGAAAGATACAAGTCTTTTTGGCTTTTTCTGAATTTTTTTTGGTTTTTTCATGAATTTTTGGCATTTTTTGGACAATATGGAATATTTTGATTTTTTGAATTTTCGGAAAATAAAATATTTTTTATTTTTCAAAATATTTTTTAATATTTTTCAAAATATTTTTGGAAATTCAATTATTTTTTATTTTTCTCGATATTTTTTAGAAAATAAAACATTTTTCAACATTTTTAAAATATATTTCGATTTTCTGGAAATTAAGACATTTTTTAATAATTTTTTGAAAATAAATTATTTTTGATTTTTTTTTTGAAATTATTTATTTAAAAATATTATAAAAACTGGCCCGGGTTGGATCCGCGGGTTAGGTCCGACTCGGGCCAGCCCGAACGCAGACGGGCCCGCATGCGGGCCCGATTTTTTTTAAAAAAAAAAAAAAGCTTTTAAACAAAACGACGCCGTGGCCGAGCGTTCGGGCGCCCGGCCCGGCCCGACGACCCGGCCCCACGATCCGCTCCACGACCCAGCCCCTGCGAAACCCTACCCGGATCCGACCCGACTCGTAGCCGCCGCACAAAACCCTACCCACTTTGCGGCCCAGATCCGATCCGATGACCCGAGGCTGTGACCCGAGGAATCGAGAACCCTAGGGTTCTCGATTTGCGGTGTCGGAGGGAGGAATGCTGAGGCGCTGCGGCGGCGGCGACGGCGACGATGGCAACGATAAAGGCGGCGTCGACGATTGGGCCGCGGGGAGGGGTGATGGTGACGGCGGCGGAGGCAGCGGTTACGACGACGACTCCTATTTATATGCGGTGGCCCACGGTGGTAATGACAGGGCAGCGATGGCAACGATGCTAGATCGGTTAAAGGCGGCAACGGCAAAGACGGGCAACGGCAACAAGGGCGGGGACGGATTGACGGCGACAACCACGGCGAACGACGATGGCAACGTTGGCTCCTGGACGGTCAGATCTGGCCGGACCCGCACCGGATTTCCCTCTCTCTCACTCGGGATCGCCCGGCGAACTCCCTGAAGTCTCTCGGGGACCCCTCCGAGCTCACCACGCCACGGCCGACCCTATGCTCGAACTCCCCGAAGTCTCTCAGGGGACCTCGAGCTTCGGCCGACCTCCCTCTCCTCTCGGACCTCTTTGTGCGTGTCTCTATTTTTGGTCTCTCCCACTTCGTCGACGGTGGCCCCCCTCTATTTTTAGGCGCGGGAGCGGCAGGTCGGCGAGGCTTCGACCCGCCGGTTGGACCGCCGTCCCATCTGCCATCATCACCTCCTCTGGTCACGTCTCATCGACGCCACCTGCTCCTCTGCTCCGCACGCGGCTGCCATCTGCTCATGCTTCTCCGGTGTCACACCTGCCCGCGCGTGCTCTTCAATGGCGCGAGGAAAAGACGACGTGGAGGGGCCGAGCATGAGGCGACGATGGGCTGAAGGCCCATGGAGGGGGCTGCTTCTTTGCTTCTGTTTTCGCTTTTTTCGCTTTTCTTTTCATTTTTTTTATTATCTAATAAAGAAAATAATAACTTAGTAAATAAAAATAAAAAATAAAAAATAAAACAGACCTAAACAAAATTAAGGCGTCAACAAAAATCTATGTGATTTTAGATGAAACTATTTTAAGAGAATGTTTGCTCAGTGATTTTGCTTTTGAGTCTAATGAAACAAAGAAAAATAGTGTCAAATTTGGAATATTTTCTTCATGACCTTTGCTTTTGGCTTGCTCTAATTTTTAAAACTCTCGAGCAACAATTTTATGGATGATCAATTTAATGCCAAACCATTTTGAATGACAAACCATTTTGAATGATCATTTTAGTGCCAAAACTACCTAAAGCAATCATTTAAGTGACTTCAACGAGCCACGCCAGATTTCGACAAACTAAGTCACTATATTCACTTAGATGATCATTTTTCAAAAGTTGTGGCACTTAAAATGATTGTTTGAAAAGTTTTAACACTAAAGTGACGCCTTATAAAAATTGTGGCATTGATGACCTCCTTTCCGCTCTCGGCAAAAATAAAACTTGTTTTGAGGTTATGAATTTTTTGACTTGAGGTTTTCATACGTTTCTAGCCTTGATGTGCAATGTTAAGGGTTTAATGAAGTTAAGGTCCTTCACGTGATAGTATGTGGAGGATGAAAATGTTCAGTGAGTGTCGCATACCACATGCCAATTGGTTAGACATGGACGACAAGTTGCAATCACGATGGTCATAAAGCACAACTAACGGCAATGTGGTGTGAGATGTGTGCTCTCATGCATTATTTTTGTTCTATCGACAACTTCATTCCAAGGTTTAACACGGAGATTAGTACCTAAGGACAATAATATGTTGTTTGGGAATCGAAGCAATCTTGGGAATTGAAGCAATTGACTCGATGCATAGGAATTGCTTCAATTTGGAGTGAGCATTTATCACCCTTTTTTTGGCCTTTTTGACTGTCTTTAGTTGTCATTATAGCAACCCAAATGGGTGATTTTGATATTCCACATGGATCATGTTGGGCTGATGGGGCGTGCCAGACAAAGAGTTAAGATCACGGTGACTAGAATGAAGTTCACATAATTCAAAATCTTGAGAACTGATTGAGAAACCAAACTTTAACTCTAGGCCTATATTTCAATCTTCTAAATTAAAGCACATTATAATCAAGTCAGTATGGACGCTGGAATCTGATTTTGTTGTTTTACTTCGTCCTTGGGAAAATGCAAAGAATTGCCTGACAACTATGCATCCAAAAAAGGTGTCTTGAGTAGTGTGTTGTGGGTGTTTCAAAAGTGTATTGCTTTTTCATTCCTGTAATGTTATGCGGGGTTTCTAAGTGCTTTTGCATTTGATTCCAATATCAAGTTATTGCTTATTGAGAGTAGCTGTTTTGAGGATGTTGTTGAGGTAAATTTTACTTAGTATCTTTTTTCTTAGGTATAGGAAAACAAATAGGTCTATGTAATTTTAGATGAAACTATTTAAAGAGAATGTTTGCTCAATGATTTTGCTTTCGAGTATAACAAAACAAAGAAAGATAGTGTCTAGGTTAGAATATTTTCTTTGTGATTTTTGCTTTTGGCCCACTCTAATTTTTAAAACTTTAGAGCAACAATTTTTTGAATGATCAACTTAATGCCAAAACTTATTGAATGATCACTTCATAGCTAAAATTTTTTAAGCAATCCTTTAAGTGACTCCAACAAGTCACACTAGATTTTGAACAAACTAAGTCACCACATTCACTTAAGTGATGGCCTATAAAAATTGTGGCATTGATGATGTCCATTCCGCTCTAGGGAAAAATAAAACTTATATTGAGGTTATGAATTTTTGGACTTTGAGGTTTTCATTGGTTCTTAGTCGCATGCTTTTGGCCTCGATGCGCAATGTTAAGGGTTTAATTAAGTTAAGCTATAGGTGGTTCACCGGCTGTGTGTCCTTCACATGACAGTACGTGGAGGACGAAAACGTTCAGCTCATACACCACGTGGGAGAAAAATGTTAAGCGAGTGTCGCACACCACATGCCAATAGGTCAGACATGGACGAGAAGTTGCAATTACGGTGGTCATAAAGCACATCAGCTGACGGCGATGTGGCGTGAGACGTGTGCTCTCATGCATTGTTTTATCGTACTGACGACTTCATTCCAGGTTTTAATGCAATTAATACGCACGGACAATAATATGCTGTCTCCGAATGGAAGCAATCAACTCATTGCATCGGAATCGCTTCAACTTGGAGAAGCATTTATCAACCTCTTTTCAGCCTTTGCGTGTCCTTCCTTATTAAAGCAACTAGAATGGGTGATTTTGATATTTTACAAGGGTCATGTTGGGCTGGTGGGGTGTGCTAGATAAAAGAGTAAAGACCATAGTGATTAGAATGAAGTTTACAGGATTCAAAATCTTGAGAAGTGATTGAGAAACCAAACTTTAACTTTGAGCCTATATTTTAATTTTCTCCACTAAAACAGGTTATAATCATGCCAGTACGAATAACAGAATATGATTTTGTCCCTATACTTCACCCTTGGGCAAATGTATAGAATTACCTGACAATTTTGTGTTTAAAAGTGGTGTCACAAGTAGTGTGTCGCCGGTGTTTCAAATAGCGCACTGTTTTTTTATTCCTGTAATGTTATGCAGGGTAAGTAAGTGCTTTTGTATTTGATTCCAATATCAAGTTATTGGTTATAAAGAGTGGCCGTTCCGAGGATGTTGTAGAGGAGAGGTAAATTCAAGTTGAGGTAAATTATAAATTACCTCAAGGGCTCACACGATGAATAAATATGGATAATTTTACTCACATTCCCTTGTTGGTCGTATAATGCACATGTAGTATGAATTACATGCTATAGTGGATTACTCTTTCTATAAGAGCATATGTCATTTATTAAATATATCAACTATACGGATCTTAGCCTAAACATAGTCACGTGTTTCTCACGTATTCATGTTTAGCCCGAGTGCTATATCAGATCGCTTTCTATAGCGCCCAATTAAGTACTCGCATCCGGCATCTTACAGGCATACATGATTATAGAACTATCATGTTCAATCTTATTATAAATAAATCACATACCTCATCTTGACTCCAATCAAGGCGACATATTTTATATACCAGACTTACTATTTAGTATTTATTTGTACATAACGTCTCATCCCAACGTGCTTTCTAAAGCACTTGAGGTGATTGCTCGTGTGAGTGAGCCAATCATTACCTGTTGACATACTTTTCAATAATATATGTGTGTTTGTATTGTTCTTATAGTGGATTTGTACTTATTGATAAAACATCAAATCACTAATAAACAAACAAGTACAATACATCTGTCCACAAATACATAAACCAATGATCAAATCACTAATAAACAAACAAGTACAATACATCTGTCCACAAATACATAAACCAATGATCCTCTATAATAACATATATCACATTTTACGCAATCCTAGTGACATCCTATGGGTCAAGAATATACCTCTAGGAATAGCCTTCGCAAATGGATCAGCAACCATTTTATTGGTTGAAATGTATTGCAGGATCACTTCTTTCTGCGTTATAATATCTCTGATGAAGTTATTCTTTATGTCAATGTGCTTTGTCCTTCCATGATACTTGGGATCTTTCACATAGGCAATGGCTGCTTGACTATCACAATAAACTGTCACTGGTCTTGGAACTTCAGTGACGGTAGATAAATTTTCCAAGAAACGTTTTAGCCATACTGCTTCTTGCACTGCGGCAGAACATGCAATAAATTCTGCCTCCATCGTAGACAAGGCCGTACATGTCTGTTTCTTGCTATTCCAAGAAATTGCACCTCCATTGAGCAAGAACGCATATCCAGAAGTCGATTTACGCTCATCCAGGTCTCCACCCCAATCGGCATTTGAATAGTCTAATATGTGTAAATCATTCCCTTGGTAACAAAGTCGATAGTCCATGGTGCCCTTCAAGTATCTCAGGATCCTCTTCACTGCTTTCCAGTGTGCTTGACCGGGATTTGATTGATATCGGCTCACCAATCCCACGGCATAACATATGTCAGGTCAAGTACACATCATAGCATACATCAAACTTCCGACTGCACTAGCATAAGGAATAGTTTCCATTACTTTGATTTTTTCTGGGGTCTTAGGACACATCTCAGTACTTAGGCCTTCACCTTACATGACAAAGGTATCAATGGGATTACAATGCTGCATATTAAAACGCTTAAGAATCTTCATAATATAAGATTCTTGTGATAAAGTAAGGAGTTTCCTCGATCGATCTCTTTCGATCTTAACTCCTAATATATAAGCAGCTTCTCCTATGTCATTCATCTCAAAATTGGAGGATAACCATTCTTTTATGGTGATAAGCAAAACCTTGTCATTTCCAGCTAACAAAATATCATCCACATAAAGTGATAAAATCACAAATTTATCTTTGGACCGCTTGACATATACACAGTGGCCTTCTTCGATTATCGTGAAACCAAAAGTTATTATTGCTCGATGAAAACAAAGATACCACTGTCTAGATGATTGCTTAAGGCCATATATTGAGCGATGAAACTTGCAAACTTTATGCTCTTGACCTTTAATTATGAAACCTATTGGTTATTTCATATAAATTTCCTCATCTAATTCTTCATTAAGAAATGCCGTCTTTACATCCATTTGATGTAATTCAAGGTCCAAATGTGCAACGATGGCTAAAATAAGGCGTATTGAGGCAAACCTTACAACTGGTGAAAAAGTTTTCTCATAGTCTATACCCTCTTGTTGAGTATAACCTTTGGCCACAATGCGAGCCTTATACTTTTCAATGAATCCATCCACCCTACGCTTAATCTTGAAGACCCATTTGTTAGACATGGTTTGCCCTCATTGACTCCATCTCATCTTCCAAAGCTTTTCTCCATTCTTCTTTATCAGAGGATGAGAGAGCTTATTGAATAATCTTAGGCTCAATATCGTCTTTTTGAGCAATCATAAATGCTTCCCCTTCAATCTCAAATTAACGACAGGGAATACTTTTACGATTACTTTTACGCAATTGAATTTCTCTTGAATTCAATTCATCAGGCGATGCAACACTCCCACTAAGTCTTGTGTGTTGAGGTAAATCTTCATTTTCCTCTACAACATTAGTAGGTATGTTATCAGGATCTTCCATCTCATATAATTGGAAGTCCTTATCAATCTCACCTCTACTAGGAAAATCGTTTTCCAAGAACATGACATCTCGTGACTCCATTTCAATCACACTTCCATCAGCTTGTTCAACTATAAACACGTACCATTTGGACTGTTCGGAATATCTTATAAAGATACATTTCTTCTCTCTATGACCTAATTTGTCATGTTTATGAGAAGAATCATGAACATAAGCTGCACATCCCCATGGACGTAAACTACTCAAGTTTGTTTTCCTACCAGTCCATAATTCATAAGGGGTGGAAGTGACCGATTTTGAGGGCACACAGTTAAGTATATAGGCAGCAGTCAATAACGCATCTCCCCAATAGGAGATAGGTAAATTTGCTTGCGCCATCATAGACCTAACCATTTCCAATAGGGTTCTATTCCTTCTCTCAGCTACCCCATTTTGTTGTGGAGTATCAAGAATAGTCAATTGTCGTACAATTCTCTTTTCATCACAAAAAGCCTTGAATTGCTCCGATAGATACTCACATCCATGATTGGTTCTTAATGCCTCTATTGTTTTGTTCAACTAATTCTCTACCATCGCTATATATCGTCTAAAGCAGTCTAATGCTTCTAACTTATGGGAGATCAGAAAGACATAACCGAAACGTATAAAGTTATCTATGAAAGTGATGAAATATGAGGCTCCATGTCTCGCCCTCACATTCAAAGGACCACAAATGTCAGAATGTATGAGATGTAATGGAAATTCAGCTCTAGTCCTTTTACCGAATGGTTTTCTAGTTATTTTTCCTGCCAGACAATGTTCACATACGGATAAATTAACATTAGTGAGTGACCCTAAAAGGCATTCTTTAGCTAATCTTTGCATTCTTTGCAATCCAATGTGACCTAATCTAGCATGCCAAGTACTTGCATCAATCTCAACTTTAGTGAGTGACCTTAAAAGGTCTTCTCTAACTATAATTAAAATTGCAATTCAACATGTAATGGATTTCCTACCATTGTTCTAATTTTCTAGCAACTAGAAAAATACAAGTATATTAAAACATATACATCATATCATTGAACCAAGCTTTACACAGCATATATAACATCATTTGCACACAAGCTAGTTACTGTATTTCTTAAATCACAAGAAAATACAAGCTACAAATGAATAAACTGCATTATACCCCAAAAAAATACGTGTACATAGGGTTTCCTACGCATTTTCATACATTTATAAAATTCAAAGTATAAAATAATTATACCACTGTGTAGAGAAGATTCATATGAACCAAATGCCAATGACCACGCTCCAATCGAAGCCCACACGCGCCCCCACGCGCCGCCTGAGTGCGCGGTGCATGTGGCGCACGCACCAGCGAGCCAAATGGCTCTTGGCCGGTTCGACCGGTCCGACTGTTGAGCGGTCAACAATCGGGTTGGGTCGGTTCAACCGGGTCGAATCCCGGGTCGAGTCATGGGTCGAGGTTGCTGGTCGGGTTGGGTTGCTAGTCGATGACCGGCCGGCCAACTGTCACCGCCGGTGACGTCATTCAGCGACCGACTATTGGATGACGTCACGGTGACGTCACCACGCGCTGGTTCGTCAGCCGGCGCGCATCGCGCACGTGCCGGTTCGCCGACTGGCACGTGTAGCACACGCGCTGGCTTTGCTAGCGCTTTAGGCGCGTGGCGCCCACACGCAGCGGCTTCTGGCCGCGCGTGTGGGAGCGTCCGGCGTCGCCCAGTGGCACTCGACCCATCGCCGGACTCGTCTCGATGAGCTCTTTCATCCTGTATATTCAAAAATTAATTTTGACTAAAAAATTATTTCGAAAAACAGCAAAACCTCACAGATGCACACGACCCTAAACCCGTTCTTTGCTCCGGTTCAATTTCGAGTTTTTCATATGGCAATTCCGACTATCAGAGATCCAAACATTGTAGAATACAATCTCTTGATCTCAATATCAAATGGTAAATGAGAAAACTCAATGAAAAACAAGGTAGAAATCACGACCTGGCTCTGATACCAATGTTGGAATTCAAGTTAGCGGAAGACGACTTACCTGATTCCAATGCGCAAACAGCAAATATCCCCGGAACGAACGTTGAATTGCCGATGAAACATGAACAACACTTCCTCACGTTAGTCTAGATGCAATCACAAGGAAAACACCCGATTTCCACGGCGTAAATGCCGATTGTTCTTGCAAAACTGAAATTGGAATGCCTTCTTCTTCTTTGATGGAAATGGAGAGAAATCCGGTGCGTATGTTTGCCAACCGGTCCAATGATTGTGTTTGGGAGGCTTTTATGTGTCTCCCTTCGTACCCCTCCATTAGTGTCTTTCCATCATAACGCATCAAGACGAAACAGTGCGTTCCAATCGCACCCCATCATGGACGTATCGGCTAAATGATATAGCTAGAATAAGTACCTAGAGGGGGTGAATAGGTATATAAAAGATTTTTCTTGATAATTGCACAATACTAGACAGTCGATAGATTTGAGACAAACAATAATCAAAGTAAGACTGAGAGAAGGGAAGAGAAAATTGAACACGCGGTTTATAGTGGTTCGGCTTATTTCAAGCCTACGTCCACTCTTCTGCACTGACAGCCTATTGGCTGGATTCCACTATGAACAAAGAGATGTTACAGCGTTGTTCTCCCTTGATTTCTCGGTGTAGATGATCTACCACACTAGCTCAAGGTATCACTAAGTATAGACACTCTTTGTGTATACAACTTCGCTCAAAATGTATCGACTAATAATCAAGGTGCTTCAGACTCTGGAATTTCTCTATCGATCATGCACTAAAGTAACTAGAACGTCTTCCTTTTATTCCTTTATGCCATCATACCCGTTGGCACTTACCAAAGGAATTCCTCCAATCTACCCGTTGGACGGAATCAATCAAGAAGATCATTCGAGCTATTAAAGGAACCTGACGATAGCCCATCAATCATGTTCGCCCATACAATCAGGATCTTGGTTTCCAAGAATAGAACCTTCCAAGAATATTTCGTCGACCATCGGATCTTCAAAAGATCTTGATTACGAATAAAAGAATCCGTTATATTTATCCAGCCAAGAGATCTTCTCCAAAGAATAGGACTAAATCCTCAACCAAATACTTCGGCTCTGGATTGCCTTCGTCACTGGATTAGAAAAACTGTCAATGAGAATAGTCTTGAGTCTTGAGTCTTGAGTGCTGAGTCTGGTGATCTGAAAGTCTTTAGACTCTAAACAGAAGGTCTGCAATTATCCAGACTAGACTGATAGAAACATTTTGTCAGCTTCAAAATATTCTGGAAAGATTTCTCCAACAATCTCCCCCTTTTTGATGGTGACAAAACTTTCCTGTAGATTTGAACAACTTTGACCTGCAAAACATTACTCAAGCAATATGGCTATCTCATAAAGATTAATAAAATCAACCAGACTCTGCATCCATAGAAAATCGGTTAGTCTTTCATGAGTAAAACCATACAACAACTCTTGTTATAAATGCAAACAGTCAAGCATCAAAATCCACACCCAAGTCAGTCAAATTCAAGTTCACACCCAAGTCATACTCAAAAACAAACATTCAAACACACAAAAGAAATTTAAAGTCAAAGTTTAAAGAGTTAAAATTGAAGAGTTCAAATTGCAATTCTCCCCATTTTTGTCATCATTAAAAAGGTGAGAAAAGAGTCAAGTCTGCTTGGGAATGCGCACAATCTGGAAATCTCCCATTGACTATATGATGCCTTCCAGCCTCTTCAAGTCTTCCCGTAGATGAGCCACCTCTTCTCCTTTGGCATTGGCTTGAATTTGAAGAGCGAGGTCTTTCATTTGATCCGCCAGGGTAACAGAAAATGCTTGTCCAGCATTCTTCAGGACTTGAAGTTCACAGTCCAGAGCATAGATTTAACCCTGCATTTCCAGAAGAACATCAAGGATACGACGAAAATCTGCTATATTGTCCGTCTGTGTGCTCGCATTTGCTCTCTCGGATGGAGTGAAGGCAGTCGATGGAACTTCGGTGTAATCAAGCAGATTTGGAGTTGACGTATCATGTCCTTCCTCAAGCATTTGAGAAGCCTGAAAATCTTCTGGATTTGCTGGTGAGCGACTCACACCTTCACTGTTGACAGCATGTGGTGTAGTCCTTCCTTGCTCGCCATCTCCCCCTGTCTCTAGGACCTCAATTGGGGAAGAGTGATGGTCATGCTCTTAAGCGTCTTGATTCCCTTTCTCTCCGGCTTCATCTGCAAACTTTTCTTTCACTGCTTCTCCTTCTTCTTCAGCTTCTTTCTTTTTGTCTTCTTTCTCTTTCTCTTGTTGCTCCTCTGCTTCTCTGTTCTTTGCTTGTCCCTCTTCTTCTCTCTGTTCTTTTTCCTCTCCTTCTTTTCCTTTCTTCTTCGTCGTTACGTTGATTCGGGTACGAACGTCCGGTCCTTTTCAATGCAGAGATAGTGAGATCTTCCTCTCATCTTCATCCTCCAAGATAAAAGTTCTTTTCTTTTTGGATGGAGCACCCATGGGCTCCTTCCCTTTTCTCTTTGATGCAGAAGATACTGGAGTCTTCACTTTGAACTTCTCAATTGCCTTATTAAGCTCTTTCAGGTGCATTTTTGTCAGCATTTTCAAACCCACCACCATTTTGTCGCATGGTCAAACACAAAGAGTATGTGGAGGTTCAATGTTCAAGTGTCTGAAGATCTTGGTCACAAGGCCTGGGTAAGGCAATTGGCCCTTGTCCTTCACCATTGCTCTGTACATGTGAAAGAGAATGGTGTGAGGAAGAGAGAACTTCTTCCCTGAATTGATCGCGTACATCAATTTCGCCTCGGAGTTAGACACGTCAGTCTTGGATGTAGACTTTGGCCTGATACAGTTGATCACAATTTTGTGATGCAAAATGTTGATGGCACGCATTCTTGTGTAGGTAATTCTTCCCTCTGTATCCCTGTCTTTGACAAGCTCCAGTGTGGCACGAGCAATCGAAACTTTGATCGGTTGATAGCGTCCTCTTTCAACTCCAATTATATCTGCCAACATGTCCACATCTACCACATAGTCGTGGTCTCGAACACTGAAGGATATTCTATTCGCATCTAAAAAGCTAAGATTCGAATAGAAGTATGTTGTCAATTGCGCATAACCGTCTGTGGTATCGGAGCAAAATTGCTCAAGTTGAAGCAGATTGAACTTCTCCCTTAAGTTCACATTAATGGCATCCAAGAAATTGAAATCAACACTCCTAGGGTTTATCACCCCTCGTTTCAACAGTCTGAAGAACAGATTCTCCTGTTCCTTCGATTTAAACAAATCCATCCTTTTTCCCTTCACCTTCGCAGCAACACCCATTCTAGGTTGAAATTCACTGAACATTTTATCATCATCGTTCCCGTCAGTCAGATTCAGTCCCAATACACAAGGGTCACTTGGAATGTTCGCAAGTGCTTCCTCAGCCTTTCCTTTGGGAGCAATTCCCAAATCCTCCATTCGTCGCAAAAAGATATACTCATTCTCATAATTCTTATCTTTAAGGAAATCATCTATATAGTTCAGCGGAGTCCCAGTGCTTTTCAATGCAAGATAGAGCTTGTAAATAAAAGAGGGTTTTTGGACTCTTATAGGGTCTGCGTCCTCGATTATTTCTTCCTCCGGTTGTTGACCCGCACCTTGTGGGGTAGATGATGAAGAGTGACGTGGTGGAGAGTGAATCGGGCTCTATTGCTGACTCAGTAAATCTTCCTCTTCGGTGAGATCGAAATGGGTAGGCCCCTCCCTCATTCTCTGTGGTCCCCTGTTCGTGATTCTTGAAGACTTTCTCGAAGAATACATCATTTCTTGTCGTTGAAAGATTCCTTTACTCGCTTTCCCAAGAAAATATGACAACTTTCTCGAAAATGAACACGAAGTAGAGACATGATTGGGTGGAGAATGCCTTTTTAGGGTTTTTAAGCGAGAAAAAATGTATATATATAACTCAGTTTAAAAAGGAAAAAACCAATCGGCACAAAGGAAAATGAACAAACGCCTCTTTTGAAATCGATAACTGCCAAATATAAGTTAATCTTTTTGAAAAGACAAGATTCCGTTTTTCACGGAAATTATAAATTAACTGAACTAATGATCGTACCTTTTCGAGATTGAATATAATAACAACTTACAGTCTATAGTCATGAATGTATGAGTCTGAGGGTTGGAGATTCTCTAGACTTTAACTTCATCAAGTTTCAAAATGTTGAGTTTGGAACGGATAAAATCGAATTGATTTTTCTCCAAAGGCTTTGTGAATATATCCGCTAGTTGGCTCTTTGAATCAACAAATTGAATCGAGATTTCTCCATTTTGAACATGATCTCTAATGAAATGATGTCGAATCTCTATATACTTTGCTCTTGAGTCAAGGATTGGATTTTTAGTGAGATTGATTGCGCTTTGGTGTTGTCACATCTAATCTCTCGTGCATGAGTCTTCAATTCCAAAGTCTTGTAGCTGTTGTTTTATCCATAGAATTTGCGAACAACAACTTCCAAGAGCTACATACTCTGCTTCTGTTGTTGAGAGAGCCACAGTGCTTTGTTTCCTTGAAAACCAAGACACTGTCCTGCTTCCAAGCAACTGGCAAGTTCCCGAAGTGCTCTTTCTATCAACTCTGCAACCGGCCAGATCTGCATCTGAATATCCCAGAAGATTAAAGTCTCCCTTCTTAGGATACCAAAGACCGATGCTTGAAGATGAAGCAACGTATTTAATAATACGTTTCGCAGCACTGAGATGGGATTCTCTAGGATCTGATTGAAACCTAGCACAGATGCAAACACTTAACAAAATGTCAGGTCTAGAAGCAGTAAGATAAAGAAGTGAACCAATGATGCTCCTGTACAGCTTTTGATCAACTTTCTTTCCTTCTTCATCTTTGTCTATCTTCAAAGAACTTAACATCGGTATGTCGGTCTTTTTGCACTTTTCTAGTCCAAACTTTTTGACAAGATCATTAGCATATTTTTCTTGATGAATAAAAGTTCCTTCCTTCAATTGTTTTATTTGGAGTCCAAGAAAGAAGGTTAATTCTCCCATTATACTCATTTCAAACTCATCCTGCATAGACTTAGAAAATTTCTTGCACAGAATTTCATTAGAGGATCCAAAAATAATATCATCCACATATATTTGAACAAGTAAAAAGCTTTTGTTTTCCTTTTTGATAAATAAAGTAGTATCTACTTTACCTTTGACAAAACCATTTTGTATTAAGAACTTACTTAGTCTGTCGTACCAAGCTCGAGGTGCTTGCTTTAAACCATATAAGGCATTTTTCAGTCTGAAGACTAAGTCTGGCTTCTTTGGGTCTTCAAACCCTGGTGGTTGTTCCACATAAACTTCCTCATGGATAAATCCATTTAGGAAGGCACTTTTGACGTCCATTTGGAATAAACTGAAA
Organism: Eucalyptus decipiens; assembly: GCA_014182575.1. Classification (NCBI taxonomy): domain Eukaryota; kingdom Viridiplantae; phylum Streptophyta; class Magnoliopsida; order Myrtales; family Myrtaceae; genus Eucalyptus; species Eucalyptus decipiens. The sequence continues at coordinate 29,696,239 of CM024618.1, read as the reverse complement.
TTTTTATAACAAGCAAATGCAAGTAATAGTCAAATAGCTTCTAACCTTGCTACTGGTGCGTAAGTCTCATCATAGTCTATTCCTTCTTCTTGCGTATATCCCTTGGCCACGAGTCTTGCTTTGTTTCATACGACTTTTCATTTCTCATTCATCTTGTTCCTGAACACCCATTTAGCTCAAATAACAGTTTTACCTTTTGGTTTAGATGTCAATTCCCATACATCATTAATGTTGAACTGTCTGAGCTCTTATTGCATAGCTTCAATCCAGCTTTCATCAGATAAAGCTTCTTCTATGCTCTTTGGTTCAATTTCAGAAATGAGAGCCACAGCACTAGACTCTTCACGCTTTTTGGATCTAGTGCGAATTCCTTCATTAATTTCGCCGATAATGAGATCTTTAGGATGACTGGATTTATGCTTCCAGTTACTGGTTGATTTGTCTGGTTGATGATCTCTTTCTTTATTTGAATCTTCACGAACAGCTTGATGTTGGTCTTCCAAAGTCTGAGATGCTTCTTGAGTTGTAAGCATTTGAGGGTCTGGAGCAGGTTCAGACTCTTCATGATGAGTCTGACTGGATTCATCTTGCGTAAAATGTTGAAATTTGACATTCATTGACTCCTCCACAGACTGGCTCTTTTTGTTATAGACTCTGTAAGCTTTGCTTGATGTAGAATATCCAAGGAAGATGCCTTCATCTGATCTTTCTTCAAACTTACCAACTCGATCTTTAGCATTTTTCAATATAAAGCATTTGCAACCGAACCCATGAAAGTATGAAACAATAGGCTTCTTACCTTTGAATAACTCATAAGGGGTTTTCTCTAGAATATGTCTTAAGAAGACTCTATTGATGATATAGCACGCTGTTGAAACAGCTTCAGCCCAAAATCGTGAAGAAATATTACTTTCAATTAAAAGAGTTCTAGCCATTTCTTGAAGAGATCTATTCTTTCTTTCCACAACTCCATTTTGCTGAGGAGTATATGGAGAGGAGAACACATGCTTAAAGCCAGATTTATCACAAAATTTTGTAAAATCTTGATTTTCAAATTCACTTCCATGATCTGTTCTTATGCTTGAGATAACACATCCTTTTTCATTTTGAACATTTTTAGCAAATTTTTCAAAATATGAGAAGGTTTCGGACTTACTTGCAAGGAAATATACCCAAGTAAATCGGGAGTAATCGTCCACAATTACTAGGCAATATTTCTTACCTCCAATGCTCTGGGTTCTAGTTGGTCCGAAGAGATCCATATGCAGCAGCTGCAGTACATGATTAGTAGAAACATGATTTATTGGCTTAAATGAATTTCTTACCTGCTTTCCCAGAATACATGGAGTGCATGGATCAAACTTTTGGTATGGTAATTTAGGTAGACCTCGAACAAGCTGCTTCGTAGAGATTTTGGCTAATTGCTTCATGTTGATGTGACCAAGCTTTCTGTGCCATAAGCTTGCTTTGTCTTGAATTGAGATTAAGCATTGCAATTCATCCGGTTTCACATCCAAGAGATAGATGTTTCCATGCCTTCGACCCATGAAAGACTGAGTAGAGTCTTTACTGGTTCCAGAACATATTCCTTCTTGAAAGAAGATCTTAAAACCAGTATCACACAGTTGACTGATGCTAAGAAGATTGTAATTGAGTCCTTCCACTAGGGAAACATTATTTATTGTGAGATTTCCAATTTTCACAGTTCCAAATCCCACAATACTTCCTTTGCTGTTTCCTCCAAATGAAACTTTTCCACCATTTACTTGAACAAGCTTTATGAAGCAATTTGAGTCTCCTGTCATGTGTCTTGAGCATCCACTGTCAAGATACCACTTTACATTTTTCTTGACAGAGACCTGCATTTAAAAGAGAATCTCAAGCTTTCTTTGGTACCCAAATTTTCTTGGGTCCTTTGGTGTTAGTAAGATAAACAGTATTAGCCCATACTTTCTTAACAGGTTTCCAAACCATATGACACTCTTTTTCAAAGTGATCCGGACTGTTGCACTTTGAACACTTGAGGGCATTTTGACCTACAGACTTTACAAAAACCTTCTTGAAATGATTTTTGTAAGCCTCTCTCGAGGGTCTTTGCTTGATTTTTTCTTTTACTTTAGGAAAATCAATCAAGGGAATAGTTTCTGCTGTCATACCTAGACCAGACTTATTGAAGTAAAGTCTTTGAGCTGAAAGAATTTTTCAAGTTTTCGGACCCTATTGAAAATTTCTTTGAAATATTTGATAAGTCAGTTTTAAAAGAGCATTTTTTTCAAAAGACTATCTTCATTTTCTTTAAGAGTGGAAACATTCTTGTCTAAACATTTAACTCTTTCTTTTAAAACATTTTCCTGTTGTTTTAGAGCAGAGTTTTCCTTTTTAAGTTCGGAAATCCTTTTGAGGGAAGTCTTAAGACTAAAACACAGCTCATTAATATACTTAGACACCTTGACAGGAATTTTAAAATTACTTACCTCAAATTCACTGTCTGAGTCTGATCCAGAGTTTGAGTCTGAGTCTGATCCAGAGTTTGAGTCTGAGTCTGATTGTGCCATCAGACATAAGTTGGCATATTCATCATCACTTTCTTCACACTCTGTATCACTCCAAGTTTCGGCTTTGAGAGCCTTTCGAGACTTTTCAGCTTTTCCTTTCTTCTTCTTCAGAAGAGGACAGTTGGGTCTAATGTGTCCCATTTTCTTACATCCAAAGCAAACTACATCTTTGTTTGATTCATCATCATCAACAGACTTGGTCTGCTGTCTTTGAAAGCTTTGTTTCTTTGAGTTGAACCTTCTTCATTTTCTATTCAGTTTTCTGAATCTTCTTATCATGAGAGCAAGCTCCTCATCGTCCATATTATCTTCAGAATCTGTAACATCAGAATCATCATTTGATTTTAATGCAATGGATTTCTTACCTTTTGGATCTTCGTCTTCATTAATTCGTTCCACTTCATAAGACTGAAGAATTCCAATCAGCTCGTCGACAGATAGTGGCATAATTCTTTACGTCTCTCTTATTGAAGTCTTTATGTGATTCCAATCCTTGGAGAGTCCACGCAGTAGCTTGTTTACCTTCATGGGATCAGAAATTTTTTGTCCTTGATTCTCAAGACCATTGACAATATCTGTAAAACGGCTAAACATGTCAGTTATAGATTCTCCTGGTTTTATTTTGAAGGCTTCATATTGACCGAGGAGAATGTTAATTCTGGTTTCCTTCACTCGATCTGTTCCTTCATAGGTGATATGTAATCTGTCCCAAACTTTCTTTGCTGTAACACAAGAAAATATTCGGTTATATTCAGTTGGTGACAAAGTACAATATAAAGAGTAAATTGCTTTTGCATCGAGTGCTTGTCTCTTGATTATCTCTTCCTGAGTCATTCCGCTGGTCTCAACAGTTTCTTTCCCTCTTTCAGAGACTGATGTATCTGTAGGAGTAATTCATTTTTCTACAACGTCCCATTCCAGAGAATCATTTGATTGTAGGAAGGCTTTCATCTTGTTCTTCCAGATGTTGTAATCCTTTCCATCAAAGTATGGTGGTTTGGTATTGCTTTGCCCTTCCACCAGCCCTGGTGCTAGCATACTAGCCATGGATCTTTTATTCTTAAGTAAAACACTTCAAATAAAGTGAGAACACAAGCTCTGATACCAATTGATATAGCTAGAATAAGTACCTAGAGGGGGGTGAATAGGTATATAAAAGATTTTTCTTGATAATTGCACAATACTAGACAGTCGATAGATTTGAGACAAACAATAATCAAAGTAAGACTGAGAGAAGGGAAGAGAAAATTGAACACGCGGTTTATAGTGGTTCGGCTTATTTCAAGCCTACGTCCACTCTTCTGCACTGACAGCCTATTGGCTGGATTCCACTATGAACAAAGAGATGTTACAGCGTTGTTCTCCCTTGACTTCTTGGTGTAGATGATCTACCACACTAGCTCAAGGTATCACTAAGTATAGACACTCTTTGTGTATACAACTTCGCTCAAAATGTATCGACTAATAATCAAGGTGCTTCAGACTCTGAAATTTCTCTATCGATCATGCACTAAAGTAACTAGAACGTCTTCCTTTTATACTCCTTTATACCATCATACCCGTTGTCACTTACCAAAGGAATTCCTCCAATCTACCCGTTGGACGGAATCAATCAAGAAGATCATTTGAGCTATTAAAGGAACCTGACGATAGCCCATCAATAATGTTTGCCTATACAATCAGGATCTTGGTTTCCAAGAATAGAACCTTCCAAGAATATTTCGTCGACCATCGGATCTTCAAACGATCTTGATTACGAATAAAAGAATCCGTTATATTTATCCAGCCAAGAGATCTTCTCCAAAGGATAGGACTAAATCCTCAATCAAATACTTCGGCTCTGGATTGCCTTCGTCACTGGATTAGAAAAACTGTCAATGAGAATAGTCTTGAGTCTTGAGTCTTGAGTGCTGAGTCTAGTAATCTGAAAGTCTTTAGACTCTAAACAGAAGGTCTGTAATTATCCAGACTAGACTGATAGAAACGTTTTGTCAGCTTCAAAATATTCTGAAAAGATTTCTCCAACACTAAAGTACTACACTATGGTTGAGGTAGTTGGCGCGGCTTTGCGTCCAGGTAGGACTAGCTGTTACATCTACTTCATAGCTTTGTCAGGGTCTACACTGTTGATATTAGCAGTAGGCAAGATCTTGGTGGGGCTCATAAAATATGCATAGAGGACATTGGGTTTGTATCTCGCAAGCGAAGGCCGACTTCGAAATTTGATGCTTTCGCTTCCCGATTACGGTCCCATGTACCCAGGATGATGGAGCAGCGCACTTTGAAGACAGAAGTGTTACCGAGTCGACTTTGACGAGGTCATGGAGGTTTCAGCTCCAGAGGACCTCTCAGTGAACAGCGGTCAAGCTACCGACAAAGAAAAGGACAGGACTGTTAAAGCCTATGAGTTGTTCAAGATCTTCAAGCTTCTCTTCGTGGGTCTTGTCATCAACTCTAGCGACCTGGAGGCCAGTAAGCGCATGTTCATGAACAGTGCCATGAACTTGACGACTGCTTTTGGGACAGTAGAGATCGAGCTTGGGTTCATGTACGATCTGCTGTACACCAAGGCACTGTTGCTAAACCGTGCTTGGGCCATCATTCCTTGGTCATTAGTCTCTCGGGGCTGTGTGCCGTGTCAGTATTCTTCTCCTTACAGGACAGGATGGAATACCCCAAAGTCAACATCTATATCACCATCTTGCTGATAAGTGCGGCCATCCTTTTAGAGATTTACTCAGGTCTTCTCGCAATTTCAGCCGATTGGGTTGACCACTGGCGTCTTCAGAGACCTGGCGGATCTACAATATCATCTGCCGTGGCTTTTCTCTGGATCTGCTCGAACCCAAGATGGTCGAATTCCGTGGCCCAGTTCAGCCTGTTGAAATTATCTATCAGGAAAAGAAACAGGATCTTCAACAAGTATCCATGGCTCGTCAAGTTAGATGAGAAGTTGGGGAGGAGCTTCTACATCGATTACAAAGAGTTCAAGAGTAATATCAAGGACTGGACCTTCGATCACATGAGGGGTACGGTCGATTATCTGGAATGGAACAGCCGGTTAAAGAGCGGGTTGACCAGTCTTGATCTGGAGGCAAGTGAAGAACTGACAAGGTCAAACAACAATCACCTGATCTGGAGTGTTAAGGATAGAGTTCGACCAAAGCATTCTCATCTGGCACATCGCCCCTGAGCTCTGCCACCACAAGGACCTCGACGAGAGTCAGGGAATAAGACCGGAACACCTCAAGGACTACAAGATGAGTAAGTTGGTCTCTCGGTACATGCTGTATCTTTGAGTACTCCGTCCTTCCATGTTGCCACCAGGGATAGGGGTGCTCTGGTATGAAGATAATTTGGTCGACGCTCATAAGTTCTTCGAGGACAACCTAGTGGTGACGTCAAACAAAGAAACCAGCATCAGCTCATCGGTTGTCAAGACATGGGCGCGGAAATTATTCAAGAAAGAGAAACATGGCCATACTGGAGTTAAAAGCTGCAACAAGACGCACAAGTCAACAGAATCGCGTGATCTATACGAAGCCTGCCATCTTCTGTTCCAAGTGGGAACTCAGCTGCCTGCCATGAAAATACGCAATGGCAAAAGCGGTGCTGTTTGATGCGTGCCATCTTGCATCCCAGTTGAATGAAATTGAGTCGGAAGACTTCGGTAGGAAATGTTACTTGATCGGCAAGGTCTGGGCGAAGTTTTTGATACATGCGGCTTACCAAAGCAAAGGCTACAAACACTTCAAGAGCCTGAACAGAGGAGGAGAGCTTATCAGCCACATCTGGCTTCTGATGGGGCATCTCGGTGTGACGGAGCCGGTGCAAACTTCCAAAGCACAATGCATTACCAAACTGATCTTGAACTAGAACTTTCAGGTGGAATGCGTCTTTTTTTAAACCTACTGTTACTTGAGTAAGATAAATAAGTTAAGCTCGTCATCTTGAGATGGCGAAATTAAGTTATTTCAATATTTGTAGTTCTTGAGGAGTCGGGAAAAAATGAAAACTGATGGTGCATCAGTTGTTCTTCTTCGCCAGAGGCATTACCATTCGGACGGAGAATTTGAGTCCCTCAAAAGTCGTTTTGTAACTTTCGGCATATCTCCTCAAAATTGTCAAGTAACTCTTTCATGTTGATTTACTTAGGGGATGTTTGGTAACCATCCAAACAGTACCAGATTTTGATTTTTTGTTCCCGGAAATAATTTTGGAACAAAATCGCGTTTGATAAAATTTTTGTTCCCGTAAACAAATTTCTATTTTTTTTTGTTCCCATAAGTAAATTTGGAACAGAATCAAGAATAAAAAAAAAAAGAAGTTGATTTTTGTTTCAGGAATAAACTTTTTCTCTTCTTCTTCTTCTTCTTCTTCTTCTTCTTCTCTTTTCTTCTTCTTCATTGACCGTCATCCTGCGGTTGCTGTCTGCCGCCGTCCGCCGCCATCCACCGCCGTCCGCCACCGTCCACTAGCAACCGGTCCGACGAGCTCACTTGGGCTAGGTGAGGCCTACCTGGCCTTGGCAAGGCTCGCCCAGCCCCACCGATGGCCAGGTAGGCCTCTCCCAGCCTTGCCAGTGGCCAAATTGGCCTCGCCCGATTGCCAACGAGGCTCAGCCGATGAGGGCCGGCCTTGCCGAGGGCCGGTGATGCTTTGGTGAGGTCGCCGGCCTCGCTGAGGGCCAACGATGCTCCAGTGAGGTCGTCGGCCCTCGTCTGGCCCATCGCCAGTCCGGCAATCGACCACAAGAAGAAGAAGAAGAAGAAGAAGAAGAAGAAGAAGAAGAAGAAGAAGAAGAAGAATAGGAGAAAAGGAAAAAAAAAAAAAAAAGGAAAAAAAGAAAAAAAAAGTAAAAAAAATTATTTAAAAATTAAAAGAAATTGATTTGGAACAGAATCAATGAGCACAAAGATATCAAATGCAAATTTATTCTAGAATCAGAAATTTTGGACAGTTACCAAGGTTGCGCATGACAACATTTCTTGGCTGGGGAAGAGTTTTTTTCCAGAAATAGTTCTTTTCTATTTACATTCTAACAATTTCTAAGCAAAAACCCGTTTGATAACGACACAAAATTTCTACTCTTAGAAAAAGAATAGAAATGCGTTTGGTAACGCAACAATTTCTTTTTTGTATTTATTCATTTTTTATTTTTGCTGACGGATTGCCGCCGCCGCCCGTCGCCCCGCCGGCCCGCCAACCGCCGCCGCTGCACAACCGCCAGCCGCCGACTGCCACCGCCGACCGCCGCCGGAAGCCCATCGGCCGCCGACGACCAACGGCCGCCGTTGGTCTTGAGAACATAATAAAAAATAATCATTTCTGATCATAATCTATTCCCGGGAATAGAATGGTTACCAAACGCGCCTTTAGCAACTCCTTAACATAATCCTGATTTGTACGCTTTTAACTTTGGGAAAGCAAGTATGTATCTATATGCGAGACCAAGACTGGTTTCGCAAGTTTCAATTAAAATAAAAAAATAAAAAGAGAGAGAGAGAGTAACTTTTAACCTACCATAAATTAGTAGATAGCTTGTCTACTTAGTTGATAACATTTTACTTAGAAAAATCCAGTTTGGGGCCAATTTTTGCCTATTTATCGCTTCTAGTTATGACTTTCTCTAAAAAAAATTTAAAAAAAATATATTTTAAGATTCGAAAAATAATGAAAAACTCGCTGTATATTCTCAGCAATTTCTACTAAATCTGAAGAACATTATATTATAAAGGAATGAGCTCGCGTGCGAAGTAAGTGATCCTTTACCTCTAGTAGTGATTAGATAAAGAGGCATCCATCAAAAGTCCACAGGTAACTCAAAATAATTTTTGGTTACAAATATGCTATTGTAGAAATTCCTAGCATAGACAGAGTACCACTTATCTGAACTCTAGCTATCATGAATTCATATAATTTCATGAAGCGGTATCTCCGGCACCACCAAGGAATCATAGTGGTGCGTTTGTACGTGAAAATAAAATGATTTATGAAAACATTTTTATAAAAATAATTGTCATATCACTTTAAAAAATAAATGAAAAATATTTTTATCACCTATGAATATATTTAGACATAAATTGTTTTCGAGTAATGAAAATATTATTCATGTTCTAGTTATTTCAAGTGGTACAAGTAATTGTTTTTAAATATTTTTCAAATTATTCATCTTCCGCAAAACAAATGGAGTCAAGTGTGATTTAAAATTCCTAAGCAAGAAAATTACCAAAATACCCATAAAATTTTCTTGGCTGATGTATTAATGATCTAAATTCCACAAATCGTAAATTACCTAAAAAGAGCCCAATTACCATAAAATTTGGAAAGTTGTCCTTAAATGCATTATTTCAGTCCATAAACTCGAACAAAGATTGAAATGCCGTAAATAACTCTTGAGAAGCATAAATAAAAACAATGGATGGGGCTCATCCAAAAAAAAAAAAAATGTAAATTTCTAGTAGATACTATCTATATAGACAAAAATGTTCATATCTTTTTAAACTTCCACATTTATATGGTCACTCCCCGAAATGTCACCATGTACAAAACTCAATGTATAATATTTTTCCAACATCCTTAATGAAAAAGATAACATTTTCAGCCACAGAGGAGAGCCAGATTGCAAATACCCCTTTTTTTTTATCATTGTTTGAAATTTCCAAAAAATAGCAAAAATTATGAAAATTTCTTGAAAATACCCATAACGTAGAAACTTCCATGCCCATACAAGCCGTCAAAACAAAAAATCAATCGGATATCAGGATAAGCTATACAAGCTGTTTGAAGTTAGCACATCTGCAAAGGACACAATTTTAGATTTTATAGATTCAATGGGCTAATTTTGGACCTCATAACTCCTTTGCCGGAATTCCATTTTGGACGGATAGGTATATACAACAACTTAAGTGGTAATGAATGTGAACAATCAATTAAGTAGTTGGCAAAAGGTTGAGATTTGGGACCAACCATTGCCTTGCTTGATTCCATTTAACAAAACTCATGCAATAAATAAAAACAACTAAATAAGTGGATATTTTGCAATATGAAAGATTGATGTTTGCAGCAACTTGTGAAAGACAAAGCGAAAAGATGAACCTGCAGATGATGGAAGAAGAGCAGTGGAGTGTCAGAAGGCGGAGAGTTGCAATTTTCGGTTTTTTTGGATAATGTTTTTTGTAGGTGAAAAGCTTAGGTAAAGTGCATTAAGTATAATTCAAGACACACCAAAAAGAGGAGGCCCAGACGGTTTCGCCTTTCTTGGAACCAGACGTGTATGAAATCTTACTTTACCTGTGTATTCCTAAGCGGCGTGGGATTCGGGCCTCGTGCAGAGGCCCTAATTTTATTTTATTTTTAATAAGAATAAACTAGAAATAGATCCCATAGAATTGGCGAGACCGACTCACAGGCTTCAGGGATAAATGTGAAATGTATATAGAAGCCCAAGGCACGCTAAAAAGAGAGGTCTAGACAGCTTCACATTCCGCAGTATTAGGCACATATGCAACCTCATTTGTACACATTGAACCAATAGGGGACTCTGATTTTCATGAATTGGTGTCTACGATGAAAATTAGTGAGAAAGGGATATGAAATTGAGTGTATAGTTAAATATTCTTTTATTTCGCTTTAGATCTTTATCTTACTTGAGGACAAGTTTGGGAATGGAACTTAGTAAAAGCGAGGCGAAACCTGGCTTTTGTTAATGTATAGAAGATATATCATTCATATATAACCTTTATTAGCATCAGGCCAAGAAATTGAACATTTTATCGAGGGTTTTCAAAACATTTAATCGATCTTTTTAGCATATATGGAAAAAGCAAGCATGACTTTTATTTCTAACTTTTTATTTTTTTTACATTTGAAATTTGACTGATCTAGAAACCTATACATATGGACATTAAGGTCATTTGCAATTGCAATCATGCCATTTCATAATTTTTTGAAAATCAAATTATGCTTACATTTTTTTTTATTGGAATTTTCATTTGAATAGCATAAAAGTAAGAGGAAGGTTAAAGTATGCAATTGCTATTTTCTAAATAAAGTTGACCTTACTTTTGAAGTTTTAGTAGGTAGGGATGAGAATGATATTAGGAAAATTGTTTGAAAAGTGCTAAACTTAGTGCACTTTTGCCAATTAAGTTATAAACCGTTTCGCTCCTTGTCAATTGAGTCAATTCGGCCAAAATTGACTGGATGAATTGAATTGATAAGAAGTGAAAAGGTTTATGACTGAATTGATAAAATTGAAAGATTGAGGATTGAATTAGCAAAAGTGCAATAGGTTTAGGACTTTTTGGATAATTTTCCTAGATGATATCAATAATATAATTATTGTAAGGCTCTTACTTCGGTGCCAAATTTTTTTAAATGATCATTTATGTGCCACATTTTTGTACAGCAATAATAAAGTGATTGACGAAAAAGTGATGTCTTAATATTTTAACACAAGAAGTTTTAAAATTGTGTGTTGCGTAATATATATACCAAACAACATTGCTAAACTATGACATCCTCATTTTGACATCCTCGTCTTAATCTGATCTTTTAAAACGGAAATGTTTCGACAAGCGATCGTTGGACGAGATCATCTTGAGGATCGATAAACCACAAGGGCATCAAAAAAGGCCACTTTGGGGTGAAAACTCGGTTTTTCAATGATAAGGACGTAGAATTGCGGAAAAGTGGAAACGGGCCATGGGCAAGGACCCAATGGACACGAGCCCAAGTGGGCAGCTCAAGGCCCACACGCCTAACAAGTGGGCGGTTGAGGGAGGCCCATGGATCCTTCAAGCCCATCAAGCCTTCTTTTGGCAAGATCTTGTCATTAAATGCATGCAAGGATGCGAAGAGTTTATGAATAGTGCGAGATCTTGGTGAAAGGACCGAAATGCCCTTCCATTGGACTAAGGACATAAGGGCAAAGATGGAAATTGGCAAGAGAAGGGGGCAGCTCAAGCACTTGAGCGGCAAATTGGAGAAATTTGAAGACCTATCAAGCCTCCCTAGCTAGTCAAGTCAAGCCTAGACACTCAAGTGTGAAATCCCCTCATTAATGCATAGATTTTCGCTTCTTGAAGAAGCATTCCTTGAGTGATTGGAATACTCAGTAAGTATAGCTTTGACCATCGAGTAGAACATCGGTTCATCATCAACGCTAGTCAAACATCTCATGCAAACCATGTTGAAGGAAAATTAATAGCAAAAAGCAACCATGCTTCAGGCATATATAAATGGCAATTTTTGCAATCATTCATAAACATGATGCATGCGCTGAGCTTATACACTTCTAGCCTTTCTTTCTTGCTCATGCATGCCATGCTCATTAAGCTTATCTCTTATACTCGGGACTTGAACCCAAGTCTTCTCGAAGTCGTCTTGGGACTCGAACCCAATTTAATTTGGGCTTTTATCCATGTTTCTAGCTTTTTATTGGCTTTTGGGACTCAAACCCAGTTAATATGCTCAGACTTGAATTTAAGTCTCTTTCCAGCCTTTGGGACTCAAACCCCCGCTCAAGCACAATCTCTTCTTGAGCGTGTACTCAAGTCTTATGTACGTGCCATGAACTATGCATTTTATTCTCAAACATAATGCATGTGTCATGAATTTCTTCATCAACAACATTATGAATGAGCCTAAGCCCAAAGCCCTGCTCAAGTAACAAGCATAAAGGAACCTTGTACCACTCCAAGACGTGAACTCGGTACACCTCAATACCGAATCACATCTTATGGCTATGGGTGAACCTCGATACCGAACGAAAGCTATGAACCATGACTTCATTCTAGTCATACAAGAAACTCAAGTACATGAACAAGTCATAGGATACACCAACATCCAAGAATCAATAGAGTTGAAGACGTTCCAAATGTTACTAAAAAAAGGGAGAAACTGCACTTACCTGAGCAAACCTCACACTGCAAGAGGGTGTGAAGAGGAGGAGGGAGGAGGAAACGAGAGGTAAGGTGGGGAAATGAAGAGGGCTTCTCCTATATATAGCCCTTGATGCTATCTTTATCGAGCCACATGATCCAATCTTAAGTTTCCATGTAGCCTAACTAAAATCTTGGATGGCAAGTCTACTTGCCTCATGATTGCACCTAAAAAGTAAGTTGGCATGGCTAAAAGGTCTTACTTGGCAATTTAGTCCATAGACATAATCGATGACGGCCCGCTTTTCGCTTTCCCATTGGTCCACCTATATCCCACATTTAATGAACATTTAATGGAGTTTGATAATAATGGTACCATAGTTGCCAACTTGGCAATCTAGAATCTTCAATCATTAATGAGAGCCCGTGTATCACTCTCCGATTGCTCCACATGTGTGCTATCTTTTTCTAGAACTTCAAAGATATTTTGGGCTACCATCATGACGTTTGAATTTTCAAAGGACACATCACCCATTCATTTAATGAGGGGGTTCTAAAATTTTCTCTTATGTTGTCGTTTTCTTCATTAAAGGTGATCTAGAGAATTCCCCATCTAAGTTCATTCCGAAACTTGAGAAGGGATCATTAGATACACCTCGAAAAATCGAATCATGTACACCCAAGATTCGGCCATCACGCCCCATGCTCAGCGGAACCATTCCTTTGGACGGTTAGTCGGCCTAAAGGATCGGTTGTCCTTCAATCGGTTCAAGGCCAATCCTAAAACTACCCATGGCCTAGCACTAAGTCAAGGCACTCATGGACCTTAGAATTAGTGACGGAATAACTAGGTCTATCCCTGAGCTCATTCCAATCAGCAACCAATCCATTAGTATGGCTCATGATCAGTGCATTACCGATCCACAATCGGACATCTCCAATTAAAGAATCTTTTCTGATCACTAAGGATTAAATAGAGAATGATGCATTTTTGGTCGGAAGGAGATCACATTTGATCAAGTCGGATCGTCCGTGTATCGGTGCATAGCCAAGCAGAATCACCCGTGACCGAGCACTGCGACCGGTCAGATCGACCCATGATCATCTACCGATCCAAAATCATCCCGTGACCAATTCTCATGATCAAAATGTCATCTTATGAGCTGGTGATCCTGCCCCATCGGTATGGTTGGTAGAAATTCACGACTGACACCTTGATCATTTCGTGATCGGTCAGTTAGTCGATTGGTCGGTCGGTCCATGATCAATCCTTGATTCCTTACCGATCGAACTAATCAATTCATGGCCAATAGCTCATGATCGATCCTTTTAGGACCTTATGGCCCATCCTTACGGAGTCAGTATCAAGAGTGTTACATTAAGGGTTGTTCGGTACTGAGCAACCTTCACTTGTTTCTTCTTTGATTTAGTCCCTCACGAAACCCAAATGCCATGTCGATGCCAAACTGATGCTAAACTACCATCAGACCACCACCACACCACCGTCAAACCGCCGTTTAGGTGCTGTCCATCTCCTCCACATCCTGTAGATGCGCGATCAACAGTCGACGGCTGCTGTTCGGTCTTGTTGTTCCATCCCCCAATGTGTTTTGAAGCTCGGATCATTTGTGAGTGGCTTTCTAGCCCTTGATCAAAGTTATGGTTGCATTTATGGAGTAGTTTAGGACTTGTTGGTGGTTAAATGATGATTTATTGACGTGATAAGTTATTGTTGGACTTAGATGGGTTATTGAGTCTCAAAGTGATAGGTTATCATGGTTAGGGCGATAAGTTATCAGATTACGATAAGTGAAATTGATATGTGATTCTATCATGTCATGATATGATGAAATGCTATTATGTGATATAGGGATTATTTGTTAGATGCATTATAGGGTTTATGTGATATAGGGATTATTGGTTAGATGTGATATATGGATTATGTGCTAGATGCATTATTTGAGTTATGTGTTAGATGTGTTACATAGTTTATGTGTGTATATGTGCTATATGGGTTATGTGTATATTTGTTATATAGGTTCAATATCCTATGTTATATGTGTCAAGTGTGCCATTATGGAGTGACATTTTGATATGACTCGTTACTAAAGCATATTATGGTAGGGTAGTATGCCATACAAATAAAAGATGAGTCATTGGTAATTGTAATGGCACGTGATAGATAATTTTGGAATATTATGATGACCTTACCTTATTGTAATCAGTGATCCATATGCCACGGATTGTTTATGAATTAAATAATGCATTTATATAATGTAATATGATGCAAGTGTGTAACATAGTGGCATTTGACGAATAATGTGTCATATCGCATGAGTATCACATGGATGATATGCCCGCATGATCATCTAAGACCCTAATGCATATTACGCAAGGTGTGAACCCGTCCTAATGGGTTTTACGCAAGATGATCCCTGATTCAGTTCGGATGCCCCAAAGTCAACGGGATGTTGATTGCAGATGGATTTCAGAACGAAGCTCTTTACAGGAATGATTGTCCTAATGCATTTTAAGAGGGACGATACCATGCTTGATGAGATGAGACGATGCCGGTTACGCTGGATAACTACAAACCTTTGGATTGGCCTTGGGTCTTGAGTGGCTATAAAATCTGGACATATTTGTATGGAAAGTGCATCAATTTCGTATATGTTCAGGTCTGGATTATTGTATGGCATGAGCACATGATTTGAACCATAATGCGCATTTGTATGTTTGGCTCGAGAGCATGGAATATATGTTATGGAATTGCCTATGCATCTATATTAATGGTCTTGAATAATAGATTTGTTATTATGAGAATAGTGAAAGTAAAGCGAGAAGAGTGTTGTCACGTTTTGCTGTCGATAGATAATTGCTTGTTTAGGGCGCTTCCAACGTGAACGACTTCCCTACGCGAGGTCTAGGAAGTTCACTCATTGAGTCTATCTCATATTTGTTTGTTGAAATGTTTATAGGCCCTAAGAGTGGCTAAGCTGTTCCGTTAGATACATTTTGACCTACTCATTAAGGACAGTCAGGAGGTGACGGAGTCTCCTGTACCAGGAGGGGTTAGCGCACATTACACGCTTTACATCATGACCATTTGGGTCAACGAAGGTCTACCTGACCTCATGCTACTCTGATTCATGGCCTAGTACTTTTGGGTGGGCAATGAGAGCCACGGTCCCATCCCTAGCTTCGATGGTCCGTCGAGTGTCAGAGGCTCTAAGGGAGGCATCAGCTGGGATGCAAGGACGAAGACATTCCTGATGGGAAGATATCCGACCTCAAGCTCGATCCCAAGCTGATCACCGAGCCGAAGCCATGGATCTCGGAGGCTATTGAGGCTTAGATAGTAGTGGGGTTGCTAGTACTTTTTGGACCACCCTAGAGGCGTAAGCGTACCTCGGACCCTTTTGTAGAAGGTCATGGCAGCACGGTCAAGCGTGTAAGATGTAATGAAGCTGATTGTTTAGCTTTTGAACTTGTTGTGTATGAAACATTGACTTATGGCGCGTGCTATGTATGTATGTATGTATATGTATGTATGTATATGTATGTATGTATATATATATATGTATATGTGTATGTATATGTATGTATATATATGTATATATGTATATGTATATTTGTATGTATATTGTATATATGTATATATATGTGTGTGTGCGCGCGCGCGCACTCGCGCTTTTAACTATTCCTGCTGAATGATGGTTGGAGATTTGTTTACGTTTCCGCTTGTGCATTTTATTGTTACTACGAATTGGGTCGGTGACACCTCTTGGGATGTCGTAATCAAACGACCATCAGAATGGAAGCGAGGGGTGCAACGAGCTCAAAGCGGGTCGGGGCATGACATTATCCTTTTTGTTAGGAAAAATCTATGTGATTTTAGATTAAACTATTTTAAGAGAATGTTTGGTCAGTGACTTTGCTTTTGAGTCTAATGAAACAAAGAAAAATAGTGTCAAAGTTGCAATATTTTCTTCATGACCTTTGCTTTTGGCTCACTCTAATTTTTAAAACTCTCGAGCAACAATTTTATGGATGATCAATTTAATGCCAAACCATTTTGAATGATCATTTTAGTGCCAAAACTATCTAAATCAATCATTTAAGTGACTTCAATGAGCCACGCCAGATTTGGACAAACTAAGTCACTGTATTCACTAAGATGATCATTTTTCAAAAGTTGTGGCACTTAAAATGATTGTTTGAAAAGTTTTAACACTAAAGTGACACCCTATAAAAATTGTGGCATTAATGACCTCCTTTCCGCTCTGGGCAAAAATAAAACTTGTTTTGAGCTTATGAATTTTTTGACTTGAGGTTTTCATACGTTTCTAGCCTTGATGTGCAATGTTAAGGGTTTAATGAAGTTAAGGTGCTTCACGTGACAGTATGTGGAGGATGAAAATGTTCAGCTCATAAGAAAAATGTTCAGCGAGTGTCGCACACCACATGCCAATTGGTCAGACATGGACGACAAGTCGAAATCACGATGGTCATAAAGGACATTAGCTAACGGCGACGTGATGTGAGATGTCTGCTCTCTGCATTATTTTTGTTCTATCGACGACTTCATTCCAAGGTTTAACACTGAGATTAGTACCTAAGGACTTGCTTCAACTTGGAGTGAGCATTTATCACCCTTTTTTGGCCTTTTTGACTGTCTTTACTCGTTGTTATAGCAACCTAAATGGGTGATTTTGATATTCCACATGGATCATGTTGGGCTGATTGGGCGTGCCGGACAAAGAGTTAAAATCACGGTGATTAGAATGAAGTTCACAGAATTCGAAATCTTGAGAAGTGATTGAGAAACCAAACTTTAACTCTAGGCCTATATTTCAATCATCTAAATTAAAGCACATTATAATCAAGTCAATATGGATGCCGAAATCTGATTTTGTTGCTTTACTTCATCCTTGGGCAAATGCAAAGAATTGCTTGACAATTATGCATCGAAAAAAGGTGTCTCGAGTAGTGTGTCGTGGGTGTTTCAAAAGCGTACTGCTTTTTCCTTCCTATAATGTTATGTAGGGTTTCTAAGTGCTCTTGCATTTGATTCCAATATCAAGTTATTGCTTATAGAGAGTAGCCATTTTGAGGATGTTGCATAGGTAAATTTTACTTAGTATCTTTTTTGTTAATTATAGGAAAACAAATAGGTCTATGTAATTTTAGATGAAACTATTTAAAGAGAATGTTTGCTCAATGATTTTGCTTTTGAGTCTAACAAAACAAAGAAAGATAATGTCAAAGTTATAATATTTTCTTTGTGATTTTTGCTTTTGGCCCACTCTAATTTTTAAAAATTTAGAGCACCAATTTTTTGAATGATCAATTTAATGCCAAAACTTATTGAATGATCACTTCAGAGCTAAATATTTTTAAGCAATTCTTTAAGTGACTTCAACAAGTCACACCAGATTTTCAACAAACTAAGTCACCACATTCACGTAAGTGACGGCCTATAAAAATTGTGGCATTGATGATGTCCATTCCGCTCTAGAGAAAAATAAAACTTATATTGAGGTTATGAATTTTTGGACTTTGAGGTTTTCATAGGTTCTTAGTCGCATTCTTTTGGCCTTGATGTGCAATGTTAAGGGTTTAATTAAGTTAAGCTATAGCTGGTGCACCGGCTGTGTGTCCTTCACGTGACAGTATGTGGAGGACGAAGACGTTCAGCTCATACACCACGTGGGAAAAAAATGTTAAGCAAGCGTCACACACCACATGCCATTAGGTCAGACATGGACCACATGCCATTAGGTCGGACATGGACGAGAAGTTGCGATTACGGTGGTCATAAAGCACATCAGCTGACCGCTATGTGGTGTGAGACGTGTGCTCTCATGCATTGTTTTATCGTAACGACAACTTCATTCCCGGTTTTAATGCAATTAATACGGAAGGGCAATAATATGCTGTCTCCGAATGGAAGCAATCATCTCATTGCATCAGAATCGCTTCAACTTGGAGAAGCATTTATCAATCTCTTTTCAGCCTTTGCGTGTCTTTACTTATTAAAGCAACTAGAATGGGTGATTTTGATATTCCACAAGGATCATGTTGGGCTGGTGGGGTGTCCCAGATAAAGAGTAAAGACCATAGTGATTAGAATGAAGTTCACATGATTCAAAATCTTGAGAAGTAATTGAGAAACCAAACTTTAACTTTGAGTCTATGTTTTAATTTTCACCATTAAAACAGATTATGATCATGCTAGTACGAATAATGGAATATGATTTTGTTGCTATACTTCATCCTCAGGCAAAGTAGAGAATTGGTTGACAATTCTGTATCTAAAAGTGGTGTCGCGAGTATTGTGTTGTTGGTGTTTCAAAAAGCGTACTGCTTTTTCATTCCTGTAATGTTATGCAGGGTAAGTAAGTGCTTTTGTATTTGATTCCAATATCAAGTTATTGGTTATAAAGAGTGGCCGTTTCGAGGATGCTGTAGAGGTAAATTCAAGGCTATTGTTGTTTGCCTTACTTTGTCCTCTCCCTTGATAATCCTAAAATCGACTGAGGGTGCCCGATTGTTGCGCCTTTTGGTGCCAACATCGAGTGCAACCATGGGATTTTTGCTGCTCCCCGAAAACACTCGAGAACTGTGGAAGGAGTGGGAGCTGCGGTTTCTCGTCCTCCTCAGCTTGTTCCTCCAATTAACTCTCGTAACTCTGGGCCTCCGGAGGAAATCCATCTACAAGTACTGGATTCAAGTCGTGGTCTGGACGACGTACCTATCGGCTGACTCCATTGCAACCCTCGCGCTCGGTGTCCTCTCGAACCGCCTGGTCAACATCAAGGAAGTGAAAGGCACGATCGATCCGAAGAGCCAGATCACTGCTTTCTGGGCGCCGTTCCTTCTCCTCCACTTGGGTGGCCCTGACACAATCACCGCGTATGCCCTGGAGGACAATGAGCTATATTTGAGGCAGTTGGCGCGGCTTTGCGTCCAGGTTGGACTAGCTTGTTACATCTACTTCATGGCCTTGTCGGGTTCTACGCTGTCGATGTTAGCAGCTGGCATGATCCTGGTGGGGTTCATCAAATATATAGAAAGGACATTGTGTTTGTACCTGGCAAGCGAAGGTCGACTTCGAGATTCAATGCTTTCGCTTCCTGATTTTGGTCCCATATACCCCAGGATAATGGAGCAGTATAGTCTGAAGACAGAGGAGGGCTACCGAGTCAGCATGGACGAGGTCAGCGAGGTTCCGGCTCCGGAGGACCTCTCAGCGAACAGCGGTCAAGCCATGGACGAAGAGAAAGCCACGGCTCTGGTCAAAGCCTATGAGTTGTTCAAGATCTTCAAGCTTCTCTTCGTGGGCCTTATCCTCAACTCTGGCGACCTGGAGGCCAGTAAGCGCATGTTCATGAACGATGCTATGAACTCGGTGATGGCTTTTGGGATCGTGGAGATCGAGCTCGGGTTCATGTACGATCTGCTCTACACCAAGGCACTGTTGCTAAACCGTGCTTGGGGCATCACTCGTTGGGTCATTAATCTCTCAGTGCCGTGTGCCGTGTTGGTATTCTTCTCCTTACAGGATAGGAAGGATTACCCCAAAGTCGACATCTACATCACCTACTTGCTAATAAGTGCGGCTATACTTTTAGAGATTTACTCGGTTCTGCTCGCATTTTCATCTGATTGGGTCGACCACTGGCGGATTCAGAGACCCCAGCGATCCGTGATATCATCTGCCGTGCCTTTTCTCCAGATCTGGCCGAACCCAAGATGGTCGAATTCTGTGGCCCAGTTCAGCCTCTTGAAATTATCTAGTAGGAAAAGAAACAGGATCTTCAGCAAGTATCCGTGGTTCGCCAAGTTAGATGAGAAGTTGAAGAAGAACTTCTACATTGATTACAAAGAGTTCAAGAGCAACATCAAAGATTGGACCTTCGGTCACATGAGAAAAACGGTCCGTTATCTGGAAGGGAAGAGCGGGTTGGCGGGTGTTAAGCTGGAGGCTAGTGAAGTACTGAAGAAGTCAAACAACGATGACCTGAACTGGAGTGTGGACGGTGTGGAGTTCGACCAGAGCATCCTCATCTGGCACATCGCCACTGAGCTCTGCCACTACAAGGACTACGACGTGATGCAAGGAAAAGGACCAGAAGCCATTACAAACTACAAGATGAGCAAGTTGGTCTCTCGGTACATGCTCTATCTTTTAGTTCTCCATCCTTCCATGTTGCCAACAGGGACAGGGGTGCTCCGATACGAAGATACTTCGGTAGACGCTCGGAAGTTCTTCGAGGACAAGCTAGCGGTGTTGTCAAAGAAAGAAACCAGCATTGACTCATCGGTTGTCAAGACGTGGGCGCACGATTTATTCAAGAAAGAGAAACATCGCCACACCGGCGTTAAAAGCTGCAACAAGGCGCACAAGTCAAGAGAGTCGCGCGACGTATGCGAACTCTGCCATCTTCTGCTCCAAGTGGGAACTCAGCTGCCCGCTGTGAAGATACGCGGTGGCAAAAGCAGGTCGGTGCTGTTTGACGCGTGCCATCTCGCATCCCAGTTGAATAAAATCGAGTCGGAAGACCTCGGTGGGAAATGGAAGTTGATCGGCAAGGTCTGGGCGAAGTTTCTGATATACGCGGCTTGCCAAAGTAAGGGCGACGAACACTCCGAGAGCCTGAGCAGAGGAGGAGAGCTTATCAGCCATGTTTGGCTTCTAATGGCGCATCTCGGCGTAGCAGAGCTGGTGCAAACTTCCGAAGCACAATGCATCACCAAACTGATCTTGAACTAGAACTTTCAGGTGGAATGCGTCTTTTGCTTAACCTACTGTTACTTGAGTAAGATAAATAAAGCTCATCATCATCATCATCTTGATGAGATGGTGAGGTTGAGTTGTTTCAATACTTGTTGTACTTGAGGATTCAAGAAATAATGAAACTGTGTATCTGCTGTTCTTCTTCACCAGAGGCGTTATCATTGGCACGGAGAATTTGAGTCCCTCAAAAGTCGTTTAGTAACTTTCGGCATATCTCCTCAAAAGTGCCAAGTAACTTTCATGTTGACTTACCTAGCAACCTCTTACCATAATTAATTTTCTTCCCGGTTTGTACACTTTTGACTTTGAGAAAGCAAGTACGTAATCTATATGCGAGATGGAGACTTGTAATTTTTCTTTCTTAGAGTGACCTGTAAGTTTCAATTTTTTTTTTTTTTTTAAAGAGTAACTTTTAACGTACCATAAATTACTAGCTAACTTGTCTACGTGGTTAGTAACATTTTACTTAGTATAATCCAGTTTGGGGCCGGTTTTTGAGTATTTATCACTTTAAGTTATGATTTTCTCTTAAAAATTTAAAGACGAAAAATTATTTTTAGATCCGAAAGTAATGAAAAACTTGCTGTTTATTCTCAGCAATTTTTACTAAATCTGAATGAGCTTGCTTGTGGAGTAAGTGATCCTTTTACCTCTGTTAGTGATTAGAAGTATAGGCACTCCCCAAACGTCCAAGCATAATACACCGACGCATCAATGCAAGTGAGTATACATAATTTTCAGCAGCAACATAAATATCTCGGTAATGGACATAGACTCGCAGATATAACCTTTGGGAAACAGTGGTATCACAACAAAATTGGAAGCGACTGTTCTTCAGAATAAGATCAAATGACAGGATAAACCAACAACTAGATCCAGATTTATTAACTCATCAGTCACTCAAAAGCATCTTTGTTTGATCCAGTTGTTTATGCATAAAAATATGTTATTGGTTACAAATATGCTATATTGTAGAAATTCCTAGCAGAGGCAGAGCACCATTTATCTGAACTCTAGCTATCATGAATTCATATAATCTGATGAAGCAATATCTCCGGCACCACCAAGGAATCATAGTGGTGCGTTTGTTACGTGAAAATAAAATGATTTGCAAAATATTTTCATAAAAATAATTGTCGTATTGCTTACAAAAATGAGTAATTGAAAAATATTTTTATCATCCATGAATATATTTTGACATAAATATTATTTATGTTCTAATTATTTCAAGCGATACAAATGATTATTTTTAAATATTTTTCAAATCATTCATCTTTCACAAAACAAACAGAGTCAAATGTGATATTTAATATTCCTAAGCAGCAAATTACCAAAATACCCATAAATTTTTCATGGCCTACGGCCACATTAATGATCTAAATTCCACAAATCGTAAATTACCTAAAAAGAGCCCAATTACGATAAAATTGGAAAATTGTCCTTAAATGCATTACTTCAGTCCATAAACTCGAACAAAGATTCAACAGCCGTAAATAACTGTTGAGAAGCATAAATAAATACAATAGATAGGGTCCATAAAAAAAAATGTAAATTTCTAGTAGATGCTATCTATATAGACAAAAAAGTTCATATTTTTTTGAAAATTCCGCATTTATACGGTCATTCTGCAAAATGTCACAATATACAAAAGTCAATGTATAATATTTTTCTATCATCCATGATGAAAAAGATAACATTTTCAGCCATAGAGTAGAGCCATGTTTCGAAAACTCTTATTTTTCCATCATTGTTTGAAATTTCCCAAAAATAGATTTTTTTTATAAATATTTCTTGAAAATACCCAGAACGTAGAAACTTCCATGCCCATACAAGCCGTCAAAACAAAAATTCAATTGGATATCGGGATAATCTATACAAGCCGTTTGAAGTTAGCACATATGGGAATGACACTTTTCAGATTTTACAGATTCAACAGGCTAAATTTGGACCTCATAACTCCTTCAACAAAATTTCATTTTGGACAGATCAGGTATGAACTATCAATTAAGTACTTGGCAAAAAGGTTGGGATCTGAGACCAACCATTGCCTTGCTTGATTGCATTTAACAAAAGTCATGCAATAAAAAAACAACTAAATAAGTGGATATTTTGCAATATGAAAAATTGATGTTTGCAGCAACTTGTGAAAGACAAAGCAAAAAGATGTACCTGCGGATGATGGAAGAATAACAGTGGAGTGTCAGAAGGTGGAGAGTTACAATCTTCGGTTTTGGATAATGTTTTTTGTAGGCGAAAAGCGTAAGTGAAGTGCATTAAGTGTAATGCATACGGAAATTCAAGACAGGCCAAAAAGGGAGGCACAGACGGCTTCACCCTTTTTGGAACTAGACGTGTATGAAATCTTACTTTACCTGTGCATACTCAGGCGGTGTGGGATTCAGCCCTTGTGCAGAGGCCTTTTTTTCTTTTTTCTTTTTGAATAATTATAAGTATAAACTAGAAATAAATCCTATAGAATTGGCGAGGCCGATTCACAGGCTTAAGGGTTAAAATTGAAATGCGTATAGAAGCCCAAGGCACGCTAAAAAGGAAGGTCTAGCCGGCCTCAAGATCCGCAGAATTAGGCATATTTGCACCCTCATTTGCACACATCCAACCGATAAGGGACTCCGATTTCCATGAGTTAGTGGTGTTCGATGAAAATTAGTGAGAAACGGACATGAAACCAAGTGTACACTTAAAGATTCTTTTCTTTTACTTTATAACTTTATATTACTTGAGGACAGGTTTGGAATAAAGCTTACTAAAAGTGAGGCAAAACCTGGCTTCCTTTAATGTATAGAAGATATATCATTCATATATAACTTTTTATTAGCATCAAGCCAAGAAATGGAACATTTTATCAAGAGACTTCAAAATATCTAATCGATCTTTTTAGCGGATATGAAAAAAGCAGGCATGGCTTTTAATTCTGACTTTTTATTATTTGGCATTTGAAATTTGACTGATCTAGAAACCTATACATAGGGACATTAAGGACATTTGCAATTGCAATCATGCCATTTTTCAAAAAAAAATTGGAAATCAAATTATGCATACTTTTATTTTGACAGAAAATTTCGCTCGTGTAGCGGAAAATTCAAGGGAAGGTTCAAGTATGTACTTGCTATTTTCTAAATAAAGTTGACCTGAAATTTGAAGTTTTTGCAGGTAGGGATAAGGATGGCATTAGTGCCATAATTATTGTAAGGTGCACACTTTGGTGTCAAATTTTTTAAATGATCATTTATGTGCCACAATTTGTATAAAGCAATATTTAAGTGATTGATAAATAAAAAAATAAAAAAAAAACTGATGTAGCTCACTGAGGTCACTTAAATGGACACTTTTAAAAAGATTTCACACTAAAATGATCATTTATAAAATTTTGGCATTAAAGTAATCATTCCTAAAGTTTTCACACAAGAAGTTTTAAAATTGTGTGTGATGTGTAATTTATATACCAAACAACGTTGCTAAACATATCGATCTTTCACAAATTAGGATATTTGGTTAGATTGGTTTCCAAACGTTTCTAAAGAGAAGTGCATTTGGTTCAACTCGGGAGACTTTGGGCCTCTAAAATCCCATAGGAAAAGTTATGGCATCTAATAATTTTTTTTAGAGAGCATTGTGTGAAAACCAGCATTGGCAAAGCTGCAAGTTCAAGGCAGGTTAGGATCACTTTCAGCATTTTCAAAATGTTATTGTGGTGTCTAATAACTTTTTTCCTTCCAGTCTTGCCCTCACTTATAATTGTGTATCTCACTTTTGCCCTCGAGAAACACTGTTTATCATCTTTCTTATACACTCTCTCTTTGCTTGCTAGTTGCGTCGGTCGCAAAGGTAGAGGCTCACTTATGGTAGTGCGGCGTGACCTCGGCGACAGGCCATCCTCTCTCTTCCAGGCTTCGCCTAGGGTGCCATCTTCATCGATTTGTGCTTCCACTTTCATTATGTATTTTTTTTTTTTTGGAAACTAAAGTCCTTTACAAGTTTTTGGTGTGTTGTGTTGTGTCGTGTCGCATGTCGCGTGTCAGTGTCATTTCTACTTAGGTTGCACCCAGATTTGAGCAACACCTAGGAGAGGGCCGCGACCTTTGCCCGCCACAAGTAAAAAATAAATAAAAAGAAATAGACAAATCAGAAATTACTATTCTTTGTCTAGCTCATATGGATACATACTTGCTTTCCCAAAATCAAAAGGGCACAAACCGAAGCAAAAATTAATTACGTTGAGGAGTTGCTTAGTAAATCAACAAGAAAAAGGTTACTTAGAAACTTTCAGGAGTAGCTAATAGTTGATATGCCGAAAGTTACAAAACGACTTTGAGGGACTCTAATTCTCATCCCAAATGGTAATGTCTGTTGGTAGTTTGTTTCCAACATTAAAAGGATGTGAGTGTCTAAGTAGCACCAACACTGACATGCGACACGCGATACAACATGACACGACACGTCAACATGTTGTTTCTTAAAAAATAGAAAATTCGGACACTTTGGGACACATTATATATTAAATGTATATTTTTATATATACTATTATCATTTCAATAAATTAATTTGTTTCACAAATAAATAAATAATCAAAAAGCCTAGAATAAATTTACACTAAAAACATTAATCTACCATTTAGTAATATCATTCATCGTTTCAATTTGATAAATTCAACTTCATTCCAATAATTTATAAAATTTGGAGGAAAAAAACACGCTATTCATATTCTAGACTTGCGTGTCAAACATATCAGAAGAAAAGAGAAAAAAAAAATTGAGGTATGAATTGTGTATCACGAGATCACATAAAGCGAGAGTTAAAAGAGAAGAGAAAATTAAGTTTTTTTTTTATTTCCCCATTTATTATTTTTATTATCGTTTTTTTGTTTTTCACATATATATATTTTGATCCCTCATTTATTAAATTTTTAGAATAGACCTTGCGTGTTGGAATTATATGTTAAAAACTCGCATGTAAAAATTTCGACTCGAGTGTCGGAAAAATTGATCAGATGTTGAATTTTCCGACACATATTGACTAAGTGTTTGAGAGTGTCAGATACGTGTCGGAGTGTCTGACATTGACACGAAGGCCTCCGGAGAATGTCGGTGCTTCCTAGGGTGCAACCACCATGGCCACGAACCCAGAGCTCGAGCTCTAGTGACCAAATCTCGAGGCGGCCACAAGGTAAAAAGAGAAAAGAAAAATGAAAGAGGGATGTGGCTGAAAAGAAAACCCTAAATCCCATGGATCCCAAATCCATTTTGTTCCGGCAAGCGTAGAACTAGGGGTATAAAGCTAGCCTATGCTTTTGTGCAGTGCCGTAAGGCGTGCTAGTTTTGTAGTGGGATTTTCACCCACTATCACTCACTCTAGATGTAGGTGACTACTATACCAGCTTACCCGGTGGTAGTCAAGGCATACTCCTACTTCGAAACCCTAATCACTTGCTCTTGTCCTCCAGCTAGCTCTAATCCTAAAGTCAAGTCCCTCTTCAACCTCGCCAAGTAGACCAATCCCGACTCCCTTTCCCTTAAGCTCGCCCACCTCCCTCACAATTGCCCCCACCTCAAACTTTGCATGATGTCCGCCATCCTCCTCCATAACCTCCTCACCTGTGACAACTCCTAAATCTACCCCCACCTAAATCTACCCCCACCTCACCCTGCAAACCCAGTCCTCCTTCAAGTTTGCCCTCCTCACCTCAATTCACGACGAGGAGGCCAATTAGCTTGGCCATGGCCAGCCATCACTGGTGGCCAACCACTAGCAAAAAGAAGAAAAAAGGAAAAAGAGAAAAAATAAAAGTAATAATAAAAAATAAAAAATATATTAAAATATTATTAAAATTTGTCAACATTAGTACGATTGCTTAATATTAGATAGTCGACATCCTCATCGGTGAATTTCAACCAGAATTGATCAAATTGACTCAATTGACAAATTTAAAAGATTTATTATTGAATTGATAAAAGTATAATATATTTAAATCTTTTTAAATAATTTCCCATAGAAGTTCTCAAATAATTTTTCTACATGTTTTGAAATTTGCCATAATAATCCATAATAATTCATCAAGTGAAATATTGTCCTTAACAATATTATTATCTAGCCACAGGCTCAAACTCTATGCTTGTGCATGAAAACTCCACTGTTGGTTTGCAGGTCCTGGTGTTTAGGACTAAGTCTTCGGCAATTGGGCTCAATCCTCAGCACCAATGCCTGGGTCCATCAAGATTGAGTCCAAACCCTAGTGCCTATGCTTGTGCTTGTGCCCAATTCCTTAACACCCGAGTCGAGGTCCATAAAAGACATGCTTAAGTCCTCAATACTCGAGCTTTGATCCACAAAGGCAATGCGTCAGTCTTTAGCGCTCAGGCTTAGGTCTTTGATTAATGAAATGTTTGTTTTTATAAAATTATTTTTTAAAAATTAGATTTATAATTATTTTTAAAATTCAAAATTTTAATTTAATTTAATTTTCTTTCCTTTTTTTTTCTTTTTTCTTTTGTTTTTCTTTTTCCTCAGCCAATAGCCACCCATGACGATAGTCGCCGACATATCATAGGCAAGAGATAGCTAGTGAGATCGAGTCTTGCTAGATCGAGTAATGCTCAAGCCTTACTTGAGATTGATGAGCTCAGCCTCACTAGAGCCCTTGGTCTCATCCCTCGCTTGTGATCAATCACTAGTCGAGGAATAAGGAAAAATAAAAATAAAAAGAAAAAAGAGAAAAAACTAAAAAATTCAAATTTTGGTAATTTTTCTTTGGAAAATATAATTTCCTACTAAATGGCGAAAAATATGTTCTAATTCATTTTTAGTTTATAATTGAACACAGGAAAATATTGTCATTTTTATGAAAAATGAATTCTTGAAATATGTTTTTTAGAAACAGGCGTCTAAATCCAAATTATCCGAAAAGCTCACACTGGGATTATCCAAAAAATTTCCTGTTTAAGTTTGGAAATGTGGTTTGGACCAAAAAAAAAAAAAAAGTTTGGAAATGGGGTAAAAAAAAAAAGCGTGAAAATGGCTTAAAATATAATAATAGAGAAAACAAGTAATATTTGGAAAAACGAGCAGATCCATAACCCGATCCAAATCATTCCTCCTCATCCTCCTCCCCCCTCGCGGACGCTCCAGCTCCCGCTGCTCGACGCCGGTGCCATGGAAGAGCTCTCGCGACGGCGGCCGCTCTCCGGGACCCGCTCCATTCGTCTCTCGAGAGGCGTCCCTCTCTTTTTACCCAACCTCTCGACCCTCGTCGTCGTCCTCCTCTTTTCGCTCTTCGGCAACGCCCAGTGCATCAGGTTCGCGAATCAGATCCCCGACCCGGCCGCCGGCTCTCCGAACCAGCCGCTGAGGACCGCCGTCTTCGCCCTCGGGAGCTTCTGGAGGTCCGAGGCCGTCTTCGGCTGCCTCGACGGCGTCGTGCGGACCGCCGTCGGTTACGCCGGCGGTTCCAAGCCCAACCCCGAGTACCGGAGCTTGCGCGATCACGCAGAATGCGTTCAGGTGGTTTTCTTCTTGAATCTTGATTCCGTTTTATGTTACGGAGCTATCGCGAGGAGATTCCGTGTAATTGAAAATTGAATAGGAGACGGAGAACGTTGGGATTGTACAGATCAGAAGCTGATGGTGCTATCGACTAGTATAGAGTTTCAATGATTGGAAATGCTTAGCTATCATTTGTCGACTAGTGTGGATGCCGTTGTTCTTGTTTCTTTCAGTTTCAGAATCCTGTCCTTCACATTGTTGTTTCCTTCAACCTCCATTAGAATTTCTTCCTAATAATTGAGGACGATATTCGCTACAGTCGATTAGGCATTAACCATCAGATGCCACTGCCAGGTGGTACTTTTAGCTTTATCTTGATGAAACGTCAGAGTTTCGAGTCTGTGAAAACGGTAAAGATCGTGTGATGGTTGCTTGTGATCAATTGAATAGGTTCTGCATGTTTATGAATTAAGGGTATTCCCTTCAGTCTCTGTTTAGTTATATTTCTGTTTTCAACAACGATTTTTGTTCGTAAATAGTTTTTCCCATTTCTGTTCCTGGAAACAAAGAAGGAGATTTTTTTTCTTTTTTCTTTTTACTTAATGTTTCTGTTGTAAATCTATTTTCTGGCTACTTTTTTATTCTGGGGAATATAAAAATTAGCTGACATTACGAAACGGGAATATGATAGTTACTAAACAAGCCATCTTTAGTGTCTGGCTGATAAAGAAATTGACATAAGATGTAGAAAGAGGTAATATTGAATGTTTGATTCTGTAAGTTTGCATTTTCATCATTTGTGATTTGCTAATGAAGTGAAAGGTGCTGGATTATTCTTGCGCTTTCCTCTGAGGATCAGTCTGATTTATGCATGTCAATCATTTTGGATTGATGCATCTTGGGCCACTAATGTCTAATGATTGACATAGGGCATATGAGCAGTTAGGATTTGAGCAAGCAGAAACAGATTTTGGATGTGAACCCTGTTAGCATGAAGGGGTAAATCAGGATTCAAACAGAGACTCTATCAAAAGAAAGCATTATTTTGACTCTCCCCTTTCTTTTGCGTTTTGTTGCTTTTCTTTTTCCTTTTGGGGAGTGGGAAGGAGGAGGTGGTTGGCGAGAAAGTTTCATCTATAAATTCTCTCTTTTGGGCAAGAGAGTTTCAAGATTGCACTATGTCCATGGTTTTTGGTTCTTTTAAACATCGCTATTAAGTATCGCTAATCGGAACTTAATCTTTTAATCACAAGAAAATTGCTAGTTGGTATCAATATTTACTCGTGCTTTGTTTGTTTTTGTGAATGCTGCTCTACAGGTGGAATATGATCCTAGATTGATTAGTTACAGGCAACTCTTGGATGTCTTTTGGTCTAGTCATGATTCAAGGCAAGTTCTTGGGCAAGGTCCAGATGTTGGTAACCAGTACAGGTGATGCCAATTATTTGCATCGGAAGTTTTCCTGTTAATCAGAATAAGGATATGTAGCCTGTTGCTTTGTGTCTACCTAATATTTACTGATGAAATTGTGTTGTCAGGTCAATTATCTTCACAAATGGAACTGAAGAGTCCAGGCTAGCAGCCCTTAGCAAAGAAAGAGAGCAAAGCAAGTCCAAGAGCAGTGTTGTCACTACTCAGATTCAACATCTTGAAACATTTTATCGTGCAGAGCCTGAACATCAGGTTAAGAAATTGGGAACTGCACATTATTACTTGAAAGTATACCTATCAGATAATTGATTTCACCAGTCATCATTAACTCAATAGGTCAGAATATTAATTGGCCGATCATCAAGTGGGTATTTCCGAATAGGTATTTCTGAGCTTGCACCTGTCTATATCTCTCATTACATTGTGTCCACCTTAACCATCCATCTTTCTTGTTGGAGTAAAATTGGTAGGTATATTCTGAACTTATTAATATTGCCCTCACTTTTTGTTGGCTCAATTGACAACGAGTGAGGTTGAAGAACTTTCCATATTTAGAGCAGTCCCTCATTCATACCTGGCTGCTCCCTCAGCCAAATGCTACATTAATACCTGCAATCCAAATATGTTACCAGTAATTCATTCTGTTTGTGGATCCAAAATTCCTCCAGAGGAGTGGAAATAACTTGGGGATTTGGTGCTTCCAACTATTTTGATTTCTCTTGATTTGCCATGATAATGATCTGTGAAACATTCTAGGTGTTTTTGATGTGTAAGGAAGTGCTTTGCTGCTAGTTCTGTTGGAAGAGAAAAAGGTCCACCTGTGTGTTAATATGCTTAGGTTGATGCCCTGAATTATCAAGGCAGATCTGTTGTGAACAAGTTGAAAGATTGTTTCCTTGGCTCCTCTGCAGCATGTTATGGCTCTTCTAGTTGTTTAATTTCGTTTTGGCTTGCAATTGGAATGCATATTGCAGACATCTCTGAAATCTTCAGTGTTGCCTGAGAAATGCATGCGCTCCATATGAGTTTTCAATTGTACCATCTGGCACTTTTGTTGGTCACAAGGAGCTGGAAATATTCTCTTCTCACCAGCATTTCTGACAAGAATTCCCGTACCGTGAATTATGCAGAAATTTGAGCTCAAGCAGAAACCACTCCTCCTCCAGCTGATGGGAAACCTGCCTGAAGAGGAACTTCAGAAATCAAGTTTGGCTGCAAAATTGAATAGTTTTGCAGCTGAGCTTTGCCCACCTCACATTCAGAAACAGATCGATGCGAAGATTGGTGATATCATCAGAAAAAGTTGGCCTCTCTTGAGAAATGTTTAATTCCTAGATTAAAAAATATATCGATCATTTCAGATGACAACAAATTCATCAGTCCTTTCTGTGCTAGGAGCTGTAAATCCAACTTTTTGAGAGGAAACAAGATAAATATTGATAGACATGCAACTGTAATTGCCCTGTAGATGTTACCATCTTTTGATACCTGCAATATGTTTATCAAATCCCATGTAAGTTTTCTTGTTTCACTTCTGGCAGGAAGATCGTCCTGCCGATCATGTTCACTATTACTAGGCCTCGTTTCTCTCTCTCTCTCTCTCTCTCTCCCCTCCCGCCTAATGATGAAAACTGCAGAGGCGATGCCCGCACTCATTTTGTTGTAGTTGGAACGGTTGGACCTGCTGAAGTGTAGACTCTGTAGACAACTAGACATACTGCGTACATTCAACTGTAAAAGACTTGTTAGTTTTTAGGGCCTAGTAGGGTAGAGTGCTTCGACTGGATATCGTCGCTGGCTGGCTAAATGAAACTAAAATGAGGATTTGGCGTCGATTGATCATTGTATCCGACTACAAGTTACCGGTGAGCATGAGGCAAAATTGTACACTCTTCTCACGCACAAGCAGGATTTTTCTACGAGGTCACTGCAAATCGTTTCGAAAGCTTAGCCATTAGATAGAGGTGTGACTGAATATGTGTAATTTGATGCTTAAAATTCTTAAAAATTTAGAGTAGCATTCTTAATAAGATAAGAATTTTACTAAGATTTCGTTTGCTCGTGAAAAATAATTGATTAAAAAATATTTTCTTAAAAATGATCGCCCATCTCTTAAAATAATTAGTCAATAAACAATATTATCAATAATCATTTATGTTTAGAACATTCTCATTGAAGATAAAAAAATTTAATTTATTCATTTTTGTAAGTGAGACTAGTAATTATTTAAAAACAATAATTTCTAAATTAGTTATTTTCGCTGAATAAAATGAGCCTAAAATTTGAAATTGGATTAATCATACTTTTTTTGGGTCGAAAGATTAGTTGATTGAAAAAGCTAGCAAAGGATAATTACTTTCAATGACGTGTCCATTTCTAATATATAGGAAAAAGATATTGAGAAATTCACCATATAAAAGCCACCATCCCCCTGCCTCGTCTCTCTCCATCGCCACCGAGCTCAGCACCGCACTCGAACTTCAACGCAGCGAGGGGAGCAGAACGAGGTCGCCGCCGTCTTTAGCCTGCCAAAATAGAGTCCGCCGATCGCAAGAGGAAGAGACCGTCCTCCACAACCACCTCATCGGCAGATCCAGCCGCCGCCAAGTCCGGCAGCCTCAGGGACAAGCACCGGGCGAAGGCCAAGATGTCGTCGTCGGCGGCGGCGGGGGCGGGGGCGAGCCAGGTCCGCGCTTCGCACATCCTCATCAAGCACGAGGGCTCCCGGAGGAAGGCCTCGTGGAAGGATCCGGAGGGCAGGGTCATCCGCAGCACCACCCGCGAGAGCGCCGTCTCGCAGCTCAAGGCCCTCAGGGAGGACATCGTCGCCGGCAAGGCCAAGTTCGAGGACCTCGCCTCGCGCTTCTCCGACTGCAGCTCTGCCAAGCGCGGCGGCGATCTCGGTTGGTTCCATCTGACCTCGCGCTCGTTATTCTTTCCCACTCTCAGCTCCTATTATGATTGCCTTTTGTAAAGCGTTATTGTTGCTGATTCGTCTAATTGCTCGCATCTGCTCATTCGATGGAGTCCGCCTGCTATACTGTTTCCGTCTTAGAAATCTAAGGGACTTTAGCGGAATTCGTGAAGCTGGTATATAGATAAATCTAACTCTATTCATGTACCGGAAACATTTTGTTCTTGATTTGATTTGGAAGAAAAGTTATGTTGCTGGAATTGGATAAATGAACGTATATGAAACATTCGGTTTTTAGTGTAATCTGTCGTGCAGTTTTACCCTTGTGAAGACGGAGTTTGAAGCTTTAGTGTTTCTACCTTTGACGTCAGATTGTGCATCGATAGGGCTTGATTAATTTCTATCACTATCTAGCACTTTTGGTTTTTCAAATGAATGTTTTGTGTAGTTATCCATGGTCGCCAGGAGTTAAATTAATGGAGAATAGTCTATGCCATCCCAGGGAAAAAGATATCATGATTTGAGTGAGTGTGGCAGATCCGAATTTATGATTGCAGTGTTGCACAGATAACAAATGCCACTAATTCTTCCCGACTATTGTTATTGCAGCTCGCAGGCATGGCATGTTAACTGTCCAATTTCAAAATTGCAGAAGAATGCATCGTCTCTTTGAAATTGAAACAATATGAAATGAATAAAAATACTCTAATCTGCTTCTATGAGCCATGTTTTCTGATTCGTGCTATATCAGAAAGTTTTCAGAATACTTTTCTCATGTTATTACATGTCTGGAATGTTCTTTAATTGTCAAGGAACTTAGATAGAAGTTCCTTAGCTGAATGAGGTATCTTTCCATTATTTTTTCAATTACTATCTATCAATAGACCCTCATAGACAAAGTTGTGTTAGGTGTCTGTTTGAAAGAAGAAAGATTATGGTGATATCATGTGCTGCCTAGGTCCCCTGCGATATGAGGGAAAATCTTCCAGTGAAGGGAATGTGAGAAAATCAGCAGCCCCTGGAGGGAGCTTGTTACTTTGTTGGAGTTTGGCTGTTTAAGGGCTTTGATTTTGCATTGAAGGAAAATGAAGGTGGTAAAGAATTTGTGTAGAGAAGGAAAGAGCCCATTCAAATACTGCCTTTTCTATCTTTTTTGGGCTAGGATAGATGGGGTTCATATGCTGTTCTAGCTTTACGAGACTTCTTCATGATTTATTCCAAGCTCAAAGCTTTTGAATGAAAGTTTAATTTGCTTGATACACCCCAGGATAAATGGGGTTCATATGCTGACTTAGCTTTACAAGAAAACTGCATGATTCATTCCCAGCTAGAAGCTGTATTTCCATTATATATACCCTGCAGTGGATCATTTTCCTAGATGATTTGGCACCCTTGGCTCCCTTGTTGAAGTTGTCTTTACTGAACTAACAATGCTGTTTCTCCAATCAGGTCTAATTTGCATCTTAGAAGGACAGTAAAAGTTCCTTGATGAAGGCCACAAAAAAATATTAAATCTGAGGCATGAACATGCTTTGTAATCCCCAACTATTTGTTATGTATGAGAATTCTGTAACTTCAAGCCTCATCTCCCTTGTTCCTATAACTACACCTTAAATGGTGAATTTGAGAAATTTCTTAGTTGCTTTTTTAGCCTTCTTAATGATTCTTCCATTTGATCAGCTTTTCTGGTGAAGAAGTCCAAGTTATGCTGTGGGGTCTAGTTGCACAATATATGGAGCAATTGGAATTGTTTTGGTTGGCATGAAATTAATTGTTGGAGACAATGTAAAGAAAACATGAATGTGCCCTTGTACTTTTAGTGTTGGAGACAGCATAATAAAGGATGAAAATGTTCTTGTACCTGTACTAAATCAAAGTGATACAAACAATAATCCAAAAAAAGAAGAAAAGCAAGATTAATGTGGTCCTGTTGCACCTGTCTTAATGGAGGACAAGAAAACACCAGTTTTAACTGGTAGAGGAGGCTGCAGTACAAAATACAAATAGTTTCGCCAAGTTAAACCAGACATCTCCACTCATGACAAACCATTAAAAACCACCCTCACACAACTCGTCTCCAAGCTATTGCCAGTGTCAATCCTTTGTATTAGAAAAGCTAATTAGCACGTTTCCTTCAATAAGGAAATTAATTGACTTTTATATCAGGATATCGGGTGTTTTCTCAACGAAGAGAATATCAATGACTACAAAAATGAACAAACTTGAACTAAGTATTATCCAATCAAGCCTTCCCTCACTCCCCAACCCTCACAACAAGAGAAAAAACATGGTTTGAATGGCTTGAAATTTATTTTTGTATTCTATAGTTTTGTTCTTATGGGTTGATATGTAGCATTGGGGTGACGGTAGGACCTGAAACTGGGCTTAGTTGTGCCTGTGGAGGATAACCTCATATTGACAGAGAAAAGACTTGGTTTGTTCTGTGCTCTTCTATTAATGGAAGGAACTCATTGGAGAATCTCATCTCCCTCTAAAATTACTATGCAGTGTGCTGAGCATTCTACTGAATATTAACAGTGTCCCTCTCCTTTTGTTATCCTAAGGAGCTAATGTACAGGATGTCTGAAATGGCTGCACTTGTTCTGTTTAGTAGTGGCAAGAAATTACTGAGATGCCCATTCCTACTTCAAATGAAGAGGGATGGATACATAAGTTGGGAGCTGCATCAAATTGACAACTCCTTCGTACTTTATTAAGAGCTTGATCCATGTGGTTTAGACAGGGTGATATGTGTATGAATTTATACTAGATTTTAATCTTAAGAAATCGGAGTAGATAATGTGCCTAGTATTTTTGAGAAACGTAGAGACGTTGTTTCCCTGCTTTTCATTCTTTTCAATGTGCATTCTCATTCGTGTGTGAACATGCCTTGGCAAACATTTTCGTCTGGTAAAATATTCTGCAGCTTCATGTTAAGTGAGTTAGGTTTACATTTTCTGGCTTTGCACTGTCAGATATCTACCTCTACCAATAAAGAGAAGGAGAAAAGGAAGAGAGAATGAAAGGGATGAAAAAGGACTGTGTCATGCTTTTCAGTGTGTTGCATGATGAAGAATCGGTAAATAATCTCACAAAGTCTTAATGCTGCTGCAGGTCCTTTTGGGCGAGGCCAGATGCAGAAACCTTTTGAGGAAGCGACTTACGCTCTCAAGGTTGGCGAGATTAGTGACATCGTCGATACCGACAGTGGGGTTCACATCATAATGAGGACCGGCTAAAACATAGTTGAAGTGCGGCTAAAACATAGTTGGAGTGCAGAAAAGATCAAGTATACGATCAATGCTTTGCTTGAGATTCTGGTTATATTGTGTTTGACTAATTGGACTATGTTACCATGATTTACCCGTTCCGTGCCTCCTCTATGTCATTGCAATTGCATAAATTGTTTCGAGGAAACATTCACCTGTCAAAAACTTTTGGATGCTTGTTGGGATGTTTCTCGCTAAGTTTCCTGAGCGGACTTGGTTTTTGCACTGTTCCTTAATTCTATAAGTTATCGTTGGCGCATGTTGTTTCCACGAGATGAAAAGAGAGACCATAACGATTGATAAATGAACCACAGCGAGACATAACGAGTGCTGTGTTGTTGGAAGAAGAGAAGAAAATGTGGAAAATTCTATCGACAATGTTCCGTTTTATGAGCTGACGGCACGTTTAGACATTGGAGGTACGTTAGATGCACGTCGTTTGCTTGCTTGCTTTGTTTATATTTAGCCCCGACACATCTGCAGTAGAGATCTACTAAAAAGAAAAGTTTAAAGAATAAATTATGCAATTCAAATCAGTTAAACGGCTAAATCTGACACTATTCCTTTAACAAATAAGATAGCCTATGTATTTTGACTAACTTACTAGAAACCAACCTAGAGTGACCTGTCCTGCGGCCATATGGCATTTAAGGTTTTCACGCCAAGTTGATCAATCCTTCCTTGTCGACTGTCATTTGTAAATGTAGAAACGCCTGCCATTTCAATTGCGATGATCGCACTGGAAATACTCATAAATGAGTATCCAATTAAGGTCCTAACGATCTTTTCTCGTCTTCCCAGCGAGATAAATGCGAGATTCATAAATGGATCCAGAGAAAACCCTCCTAACAGTGCCATCTATTTCAGCTGAAGCATCAGGCTTGAATCAAGGACTGCACTTGCATCAGCATCAGCACATTTACGTCACGCTTCACAATGTCGTGCGTTTAGGGCTTGGTTAGGAAAGTGATACTGCTGGCTCAGCTGAAAAAAACCCAGCGAATCTCAAGTCTTCCATTTGCAGATTCCTCTGCTCAATCAGTCAAACGTGTACCAAGTTGGTATCCTCAAACCAGAGCTTCTTACCGGGTCATGTGCCATGACCGGAGGAGCACTGCAGATTGCAGATAATGAACAATGACAGCACAAAATTATTTAATTGCCTGCTTTTCAGACTTCCTCTTGAATTTGGCATAAAGAACCAATGCTCGTACATCTTGATACTCGACAAACCCAACAGGAGTTAAAACCGTGCAGAATTCGGCCGATCCTTCTTTTCACATGCTCACAGTTTTCTGAAGAAAATTCAGTCTTTGTGAGATCGTCTTAACCATCTGAACAAAATGAAGGAGTGTGTAACCTGTACCAACCCATGTTTTACAACACCTTCATTAGCTTCTTTGTGGAAGGGGTCAAAATGATGACCAAGATTACCACGAGCAGGCCAAGCAATCAGCAGGTTGATCACCCTTTTAGCTCGGAAGTTCCTCAGCATCCTCTGGCTTAGCCAAATCAATGATCCACACAAGCAAAAAGACATTGAGTTAGCCGAGCACAAAAGGAAATTAGGGTCAGTCAAAGAAAACCTGTGGCTATGATATATGACCGGTAGGGAAAACATGATCCAAGAAAGCCAAAGGTAACTGAAGAGGAATCTATTCAGAAGAATTTTACAAACATACGCCAAAAAAAGAGAGAAAGTTTACATATTGCAGATGTTGTACTCGTGTTGAATGCTGCATTTCCTTAAGAAGGGTAAAAAAAGGGGGACTAACACGCAAAAAGTGATGATTATTCCATCTATCAGGCAAAGAGAACAAGAAGTCAGATACGAGTAATGTGAAGAATATTTATTAAGCAAGAGTCTGCTGCACTACAGGACATCAAGGACCTTGATACAGAAGAACGAGTTCTGGAATTACTGTTCAATCATTAAAAATAGAGTATTTGATTGAGTATCAAGGAGGATAGTACACCCACACAGATTCTGGGTTTGACTTTCAAGGTGCAATGAACCATGGCGTTGGCAATGAGTGATGTCATCGCTCAATCAGCTGAAGCATGATGCCGCGTAACATTGCAATATGGGTGCAAGATAAGCTGGACAAAATGGTTCTTGTTAACCAGCCATCAAAAAGAGGTGACACATACTGCCTCAGTAAATCTACTACATAGACTCCATGCCTCGGGTCAGATCAAGGGGATCATGGTTATGGGCAAGTAAACTAGGAAGTTCTTCATCTGATAAGACCAGAAGTTTTGGGTTGATGGAGGATGCGGAGGACAGACTCGTGCCCTGTGAAAACCAAATGATCTTCAGCAAAAATCCCAAACGACGAGTGTAATGTGAAAAGGGGGTAAAGAGAAGCAAATTTCTAGACCTTCTTGATGCTATGATTTTCCGGCAGCGCTCTGCAGTCCTAAGAAAGGATCTACATTTCAGATTAAGCCAGATTCGAAGAAGAAGGTAGTTTCGATGGTTGACGGATCATGCACTGATGCTCCATATAAGGCCATCATCAAACAAGTAAACTTAACTTCAATCCAATCAATGCTGCACAAAGTACAACCTTGCTACTACATTCCTGCGATGACTCATTTCCAATGATGAAGCAATGCATGATTCTGTATTCCATGGCGCCAAAACATGTACTTCCTCTACGATCACGACGCGAAAGCATATCTGCGCGCGTCACAGAGAGAAAGGGAGAGGTGTGCTTGGGGACTCGTGTCGACTTCGTCCACCGTCCCGACTCTGTAGTCCGAGTCCATGATTAAACCTACATATCAAGAGGTCGCCAGTGACGGAAAAGCAGAACAATTGCGCCATCACGCAAGATTGTGCATGGCCGTACCGTCGATCGCGACCTCGCGAGGCGCTTCAGCTGTTCATCCAAACGCTCCGCTTCCTCTTCAACCGCCAACCTCATTCCACAGCCGAAACAGACATCGTCTCGCTCCTCGTAGATCGCCGAGGGAGACAGAGAGAGGTAACAGTTTCCAGCGGTCGCGACAGGGCAAGGAGGAGACAGTGGAGTGGTCCAAAGCGCAGCAGAGGCCGACGGTCTGAGAGATGTCGGTGGGATCGGAGAGAGCTGGAGGTCGAGGGAATGCGAAAGCGATCGCGACTCGATCCCCCGCCTTGGCCGCGCCGGGGGGGCTTCCGAGCAGGCCCGTCACGCCGCCAACACCGGCCGCTCCTCCGCCGCCACTGGCGGTGCCGCGTCGGGAATATCGACGGCCTTGTTAAAGATGATTAACGACCAAACGATCATGAATTAGTGTGTAAACTGAATTAAGTTGCAGCCTTCATCGGACGGTTCACAACGCACCGCACTCGCCGTCCCACGGTAAATCTAGTCCTCGGGGCCTTCATCGGACGGTCCACAATGCACCGCACCTGCCGTTGCACGGTAGATCCGGTCCTGGAGGAGCACCGGATCCCCCATCCCCGGAGTTTTCACGGACTTCCCCATGCTAATTGACCATACTGACCTTCCCAGCCCCACGTGGGGCGACCTCATTGGTCAGTTAAGAAAAAGCCGCGTAAACGTGGAAAGTTCTACCTTGACTGAACCGTCCCCACTGCGTTCCTCTTCCACCCCTTAAAAAGAGTCTCCCAAAAACACCACCATCAGATCATCCCACTTCCTCCCGATCTGCCCCTTTCTCGGCCAGGCATTTTCGCGAACACCTCGCGAGCAGACCCGTCTCGCCATCCTACGCAACAATGGCGACCCAGAACGACGCGCCCAAATCCGGATCCGGAGTTAACGGCGAAGCCCCGCCGCCTCCGCAGCAGCGCAAGGTGGCCCTGATCACCGGCATTACCGGCCAGGACGGGTCGTACCTCACCGAGTTATTGCTCGACAAGGGGTACGAGGTCCACGGCCTGATCCGCCGATCCTCCAACTTTAACACCCAGCGGATCAACCACATCTACATCGACCCCCACAACGCCCACAAGGCCCGGATGAAGCTCCACTACGCCGATCTCACCGACGCCTCCTCCCTCCGCCGCTGGATCGACACGATCGCCCCCGACGAGGTCTACAACCTCGCCGCCCAGTCCCACGTGGCGGTCTCCTTCGAGATCCCCGATTACACCGCCGACGTCGTCGCCACCGGCGCCCTCCGCCTCCTCGAGGCCGTGCGCTCCCACGTCTCCGCCACCGGCCGCAGCCACATCCGTTACTACCAGGCCGGGTCCTCGGAGATGTTCGGATCGACCCCGCCGCCGCAGTCGGAGACCACCCCGTTCCACCCGCGGTCCCCCTACGCCGCGTCCAAGTGCGCCGCGCACTGGTACACCGTGAACTACCGAGAGGCCTACGGGCTGTTCGCGTGCAACGGGATCCTGTTCAACCACGAGTCCCCGCGGCGGGGCGAGAACTTCGTGACCCGGAAGATCACTCGGGCCGTGGGCCGGATCAAGATCGGGCTGCAGAGCAAGCTGTTCCTGGGAAATCTGCAGGCCTCCCGCGACTGGGGTTTCGCCGGGGACTACGTGGAGGCTATGTGGATGATGTTGCAGCAAGAAAAGCCGGATGACTACGTGGTGGCCACGGAGGAGTCACACACGGTGGAGGAGTTCTTGGAAGTAGCGTTTGGGTATGTTGGGCTGAATTGGAGGGACCATGTGGTGATCGATAAGAGGTACTTCAGACCGGCAGAGGTCGACAACCTGAAGGGAGATGCGAGTAAGGCCAAGAAGGTGCTGGGTTGGAAGCCCAAGGTTGGGTTTGAGAAGTTGGTGAAGATGATGGTTGATGAGGACGTTGAATTGGCCAAGAGAGAGAAGGTTCTTGTTGATGCTGGGTACATGGATGCTCAGCAACAGCCTTGAGAATTTGGTACTTCTTGTCTCTGGTTGCTCTGTTTTTCTTATCATTTTTCTGTGCTCTTTTTTGGTTATTTATTTAAAGATCAGCTCGAAGCAAGTAAAGTTTTTATTTTTTAAGGTTTAGAGGGTTTGAAATGTTCTTGGGATGGCTATAGGTTCTTTACCAGTTAATCGTCTATCTTGTTGGGTAGAACAATGAGCTCAAATGCCTCTTGGATTTGTTGTAACTTACCCTATTCATTCGCTTTCAATTGGTACATTTAGATTTGTTCATTTTCCTTGGTTTACCTTACTTGAAGTTGCTACCTACTTGTCCAAGTTTGGATGAGCTTCAGATGGGTTGAGGCCTGTGTGTTTACTCCCTTTAGATCTGGTTAAATTCTGGAGATTGCAGCATGTTGTGCACGAGAAAGAGAATGGACCAACCCTTTCCTGTCTGCAAACTGATAGGAAAGCAAGGGAAAATTTTCTGATGGAAAGGCAATAACTGGACGTTTGGTCCTTTCATTTCATCCATTGATAGGTTTCACAATGCAAGATGCAATCCAATGAGATCTCGATCTGGGTTTTTTTGTGTGGTCCCTGTGTGTGGGCTTTCAAACTTGGATGATTGTCCTTTTCATTGAAGAACTGCGTTTGTGTCGGTGCAAGCATGTCTTCTTCACAAAGTTGAAGACCGAAGAGGATTTCCATCTATTATAAGATCCAAAAGAGCTTGTATTGGTCAATGCTGCATTAGGAACTTATGGGGACTCTTGCAAAACTGACGAACCTTTAATATTCTCCTATCGAAGTCACACGTTCATAAAAGGATTATCATGAAAGAGTAAAAATTAACACAATGATATGATGGATTTTCTATAGATCTGCAAATTCCATATTGCAATAGGGCTTGCTGTCTTGTGTGGCATTGTATGCTGACTTGGGATTTTAGCCATTTACCTGAGATGATGAGAAAGTCCCTCGAAGATTAACAGGTTGATAAAATGATATTAGGGCATTGACTTGCTCTTTGTTGTCTAGTTTTACATAAGCTATGTTAGGCCTATCATAATAGGTATAGACCTATTTTTCAATTCATATTTGATGAGCTGAATTATTATATGGGTAGCTTTGTTCAATAATAGATTATAAATAAGTTTAAAATGATAAAATCCAAAAAATATGAATATTAAATAGGTTTACAATTTACCTAAATCCATCCGACTTTTTTGACTCCCTCTTCAGCTTCCATGAGAAAATAATGAACTTCTCATACTGTTCTAAGTTCAGAGAAGTTTTGATGGGCCTGCAAGATGGGCCTAACTTCATCCTTACTAAAAAAATCAGGACAACTTATATTTTTTCCAATTGTTTTTATTTTTAATAATATTGTAAGTATCGTTTATTGTTATTATAGTATATCTTTTATGGTTGCATTTCGCATTGTTATTTTTATATAATATTGTAATATTAGTTCTAGTCATTGCAATCTATGGTAAGCATAAATCATCTTATTAAATATCTTATATTTCATTTAATTAAAATTCGATTGTTTCACGTTATTTGTTGTTGAAATTTTATAAATGTACTATTGAGTAGTAACTCTCTCTTATTCTTCATTGTTAATCAACATAAAAATTAAAAATTCTATAAAATATCAAAAGCCAATTCTTCAGCATCTTATAGTTGAAAAAGCACACATGAAGAGCTTAAAGTGAACTAACTAGGTGGATATGAATCTTCATAAGTTGGATTAATTAGGAAGTAATTTTATAACAGGTATGAATTGAGTGCAGGTTGCGTCATATATGATCACTGAATTTTATTGTATGTAAATAAGTCAAAACTGGTTAAATTGGTCAGTTTAGGTTGAACTATTTTTGACTTGATCCGACCTACCCATTTGACTACTTAAATTGTGTACTATAATCAATGTTAATTGATTTCATCATGTTTTGATAATTGGATAGCCATTTGATTTCTATAGTGACATGTAGGCGGATTGTTAGAAAAATATCAAACAAAAGATTGTCTTCTTTACTAAGTACTTTTACTATAATATTCGGTTGAATTGCGAATACTTAGGGTGCGTTTGACAACTTGCCAAATAGTAACAATTTCCGT
Organism: Eucalyptus decipiens; assembly: GCA_014182575.1. Taxonomy (NCBI): domain Eukaryota; kingdom Viridiplantae; phylum Streptophyta; class Magnoliopsida; order Myrtales; family Myrtaceae; genus Eucalyptus; species Eucalyptus decipiens. Next base: position 29,652,940 of record CM024618.1, on the reverse strand, counting down.
TATTTTATTCCCGGGAGTAAACTTGGAACATAAATTCGTTTGATAAAATTTTTATTTTCAGGAATAAATATTTATTTTTTTGTTTTCGGAAATAAATTTAGAACATAGTCAAGAAGTAAAAAAAAAAATTGATTCTTTGTTCCTGGGAACAATTTCGGAATCAAGCTAATCCATTTTTTTTTTCTTTTTTCTCTTCTTTCTTCTTGTTCTTCTCTCTTCTCTTCTTCAATCGTCGCCATCATTGCCGCCGTCGATCGCTGGTGATGTCACGCCTCAAACCCTGAGCGCGTGCCCATCCCTCTCTAGTTGATAATAATTTGCGACTTCCCAGAACGAGTCGCCGACCCTTTCCATTTTATTGCACATGCGAAATCGAAAAGAAATCCCCTGACACTAATCATCTCGGGATAGAAAAGCAGGACAATAGATTCACAAACAAACATGCTTTTATATATACACTGAGTCATGTACAAAGGTTTATGGCCAAAAGACTACAAAAGACTGGTCTTTAAAAAAAAAGCGGTCCTAACTGACCTACGCTTCCGATCACCTCCTCTCAGCGCTAGATCCTCCACTCGACGACCCTGAAAATGATGTCCCACAATGGGGTGAGATATCATCTCAGTGAGTCTAAGCTATAAACTCCAATTAGGAGGGAAATACGCCAAGAAGTGTCCTAATCACACAATCACACAATCGAGGAGACTTACCTCATTTCAGATCCACCCTGCAGGTCAGTACAATTTATCTCACAGACAACACGAGAGCATGAGCAACAAATGAGCTCTAATAACTGAAACGCCACACTCAATTAATCATGCGTTCCTAGTTTTGATCTCGGCATATAGCACGGCCTACTCTCAGTACGGCGGTCTTTTGGCATTACCAGGCTTCATCTCACCCCATTGAGCACGGCACGTCTCTTTATCAGACGGCTTTCCCGAATGAGCATAGGGTCCAGAATCAACTGCAACCGGCTTCTCGTTGTCCAGGGGATATCCCGAATAGGGATAACGTCCAGCTCAACAGCCCGGGATGATTTCTTATAACCATCACACGATCACTCAAATATGGCCCAGGGCACCGTGCATTGCACTCAAATGCTTCAATTAAAATGGTGAGCCTGACCTTTTTCTTCGTATTTGAAATTACTGAAATTACTCGTGTGTGAGTACACGGTCAACTTGATCCAGAAAAAATTGATATCCATCATTTTTGAAATCCCACTATTTCATATAGTACTAAAAACCATTTTCGGTGTCAAAACCCGACACCTGGGATTTTCTAAATAAATATTGGAAATTCACAATTTTTGGAATTAAATACCAAAAATCAAATCAGCACTCCAATTTGCATAATTTAACACTCAATTGCAAAAATTAACCACACCATTGCAATCAGCACGAAATTCCGTTCACCGGCTATCCCAGCCTAATTTTCGGAAAAATAATTAATAATTAAATAATTACTGAAATTAATTAAATAAATCAATTTAAATTCTAAAACTACTAACCTAGGCCAAAATCATTAAATTAATAACCAATATGGACTCGGAAAATTCCCGAACCCTTCTAGATAAATAGTAAAATTTATTTAGGCCTTAGCTAAACCATGCTAACCACATAACATGCTCAATTAAATAATTCAATTTCTAATTTAATCTAACTAATCACCTAATTCCTAATAAAATAAATCTAACACCCCTTAAACGTTATTAGCCTACTAAGCAGAGTTTAGAGTATAAACTCACCGATTAATTGCGGAAACCGGTTCATCGTGACGACGACGCGACGGCGGCCGAAATCGAAATTTTCGGCGGCATCGACAAACTTGGGCCGGGCCTAAACTTGACCCAACAAATCTCAGCCCAAATTTGAGATTTGTTTCCTACTTGGGCTGGGCTTCACTTGATTCGCGGCTGAACTTCGGTGGACTTGGGCTTCAATTAACGCAGGCTTGGAAAGGCTGAGTTGGGCTTGAATTCAAGTGGGCCTTAAGCTTGCAATGGAATTGGGCCTGAACTTGAATCACTTGGGCTTTGCTGGGTTGAACAAAATGGGCTTCTCTGGTTTCTTGGACGGGCCCAACTGCTGGACCGATCTTGGGAGTGGGCTGCTGGCTTTGCTGGCGTCGAGCTGAAGGTGACGCTGGCGAAGACACAAACGAAAGATGGAGCAAGGAAGCAGCTGGCGGTGGAGTCTTCGAGCGGATGAAGTCCACGGCGTTAATGGGCTGAAGAAATCGAGCAAAAAAGGGACTTCGGTGGTGGTGAGTCACGGACGGTGGCAGCCTCTGCCGTGAGCTGCTTCAATCGGCAATTGGCAGATGGAGTCAACGAAGAGAACTCAGCTGGTGGACTTGGACGCGTGGAGAGGCAGCTTGATTTCGTGGCTGGACTTCGGTGAGTTGTGGGGCTTCTTCAGTCAACTAAACTTCGATGGTTGACTTGAGGCATGAGCTACGGACGTGGGGTGATGGTGGAAGATGGGATGATGATAGATGGTGATGATGTGGTGGTGGAGATGGATGGGTGATGAGGATGAAATGATAGTGGAGACGTGCGTGGCTGCAATCGTGAGGAAGTCGTGCGGCAGAGGTTCTCAGTCGAAGGAATAGATGGAAAGAAAACAAGAGCGGCTGCTTCGTGGTGTGGCGTCCGTGCGAAGGAGATGAAGGAGAGGAATCGTGCACGAGAAGCTGCCGATGGGGGAAAAGGATAAAATCAACAAATAAATATCTATCATTAATGCTGGTTCCCCCCCCCCCCCCGGCGCCCATTACTTATCCCTTGGTCCTCTCCTATTACTTTCTAGTATATAATTTTCCCAAATAATCCAATTTTTGATGCCAAAAATGCAGCCCCAAGCCACATTCCGAATTTCTTCAATTGATGGGCTTTCAATTCTTCATCAAATTTTCCCAATTGATGTCCCATTTTGATGTAGAAAAAGCCCACAATATTTCTACAAGTCCCCTTCGTCATATAGCTTGGCTTGAAAGTCAAAACTTCATTAAATTCAGCCCATACGAATTTCCATTAATTTTCTGCGGCATCCGAATCAATTTTATGTAAAAATTTCGAAATCTCTGAAAATTCTTCGGAGAATGAGTCGACGTTTCTCAAATAGCTCGTGACACCACAGAACTTTCAATTTTTGAAATTGGGTTCAAATTCACGGTTATTTTCAATCCGGCGCACTTTTAGCGTGACCTAGTCTATCGGGTAGCTTTTAGGAATTTTTAGTGCAATTGACCCGTGATCGATTTATCTTGAGTCACAATGTACATCTTCGACACATTGGCGACTCTCGATTATCATGAAAATCTCAATGTTTCAAATACGGACACAGGGTACCAAAAATGATAGAAAATCAATTTAGTGTCGATCGATGAGAATTTTGCAATCAAGCGGAATCACCCACATTTTGATCACCTATCTCAGTTGAATTGACCTATCTTTGATCTCTGATCGATTTTTAAGTGTGCCGTAATGACCCTTGCAAATTAGCAAGGTCGAGCAGTCGATTCATGGTTGAATTCTCAAGTCTTTTGCGTTAAAATCCCTTAATGATTTTCCCAGATAGTCTAGTTATCTCTTGAATGATCGGCTCAGAGAATAACACTATAGACGCGTCGACGAAAGGCCCGGTTTATTCAATTGAAATCAGATTTGAAAAATCGGATGTCACAAGTGACCAATCCGGTGAGATCTGATGAGCTCGCGGAGGCTCACCCAACCACTAGTGAGCCTTGCTTGACTGGGTGAGGTCGAGCTCGCTTAGTCGCCGACAAGGCTCGACCTCGTTGGGGCATCGCGAGGTCGGCGTCGCCCGGCCAAGATGAGGCCAACCTTGTGGTGGCTCGGCAAGGTCGAGCCTTACCGGCGACTAGGCGAGCTTGCCTCGTCAAATTTGGGCGAGACCGCTCGCGTAACCAAGGCTCGGCCAAGCCTCGTCTAGCTATCGACAAGGTTTGACTGATGAGGCATGGCCTCGGCAAGGGCTAGTGATGCTCTAGCGAGGTCAACGGCCCTCATCTAGTCGGTCGCCGATCATCTCGAGGCCCGCAACCGGAAACCCTTGAAGAAGAAGATGAGAAAGTAAAGAAAAAAAGAAAAGAAGAAAAAAAGTAATGAATTTATTAAAAAAAGTAAAATAAAATGATTTGAAGTAGAAATTTTGAAGACGGTGCCAAACGTAACTCTATTTCAAGAATTGAAATTTTGGACAGTTACTAAACGGTTTAAAATGTTTAGAAATTATTTTTGAGAATAAAATAAAAAAAGAATTATTTTTGATAAAAAATTGTTCTCGAGGACAGAATCAAATGTGCCCTTAGTGGAACGGCATCCTTGTTCCAATCGGACTGTTGAAGGATAGAGTGAAAACAAGATCATGGAATGGTAGAAGTATCTTCAACCCATCAGGCATATCCAAGCAAAGAATAACTGAGGAACATGGTTAGCTTGGGGGAAGAAAAAAGGCTGGTTCTTATGAATTCCTTATTCCAATGTTTTAACTTTTTAGTACTTTAAAATTTGAAATTTTTGCAAAAGGCGCTGTTAGTAATAAGCTTAGTCGATGGACATACTGAATTATGCGTTAGGTTAACAATTAAGATTATAATAAGCGGGTTAAGATCACTACTGCGTAACAATTCCTCATATCTCCATTATATCAGTCGTGTGAACTTGTCTTGTCTTCGAATCCAAACCTAGTGTCCCTTCTCGAATTCTCTCATCTTCGAGTGTGAACTTTAGCAAAATTGGATTGGCTTGTTAATTATTTAACCTACTAATTACACAAACACTTGTTTGAAGAAAAGCACAGAAAAAATGAGCAAAAGATAAAGCGCAATCATAAAAAAGAACACAACCCAAACGCCCCTTACATGGTAACATTCCTACCGTGTAATATTTAATGTGATAATGACATGATATTCAAGTTCTTTATATGAGCACCATATTTGACGAGGAGTTTCATATAATAAGATAATTCTCTTTGAGCAAGGGTTCTTATATGGAGGAGTTAATGTGTGTATAAGCACAGGCTTCACTTCTTCCTTTTAAGTGTCTTGAAGATATAATTGATATTTGAAATACATTGAATTTTAAAAGTTGTAAACTTCTAACATCTCCAGCAATTTGAAAGCAAGTCCTTAATTGCCAAAATCTAGAGGAAAAGTAATTATTTTTTTTATATTGATTTTAGTATTCTACATTACAAAAGATCAGCCGACGAATGTTCTCATTTGATCTCACATCCCTCATGCTGGTAAAGTGTTAATTTGTTAAGATGAGAGGAATTTCATCACAAAAATTAAAGTTCTTGATAGGCCATTTTAACTTATCTTTTGATTATCTTCATATATGAGAGCAAAGTAAGGAATACTAATAGACCTGCAAGATTGTTATATTATAAGCAAAGAACTTTGCTCGAGTAAAATTATCTTTGTCATTGTGAGAGATACTATCTTTCCTGTCTTATGGTGAAACGTCGCGCAAGCAAAGAATCAAACAAAGCTTGTTGTATACAGGAGAGGCCCCACCAAGAAAAGCATAGAAAAAGGAAGAATTTATACAATTGAGAGAGAATAAAATTTCCCACAAATCAATTCAAGCCAATCTAACAAGCCAACATACACATACCCAGACGACCTTGCTTGAAACGAACATATTGGTTAGCCATGGCTGCTTCCGACACGGGAAGCTCCGTGATGGTCGCTGAAGCCACCGCCCAGATTGTGTCGCAGAAACTAGATATCTTGCTCTCTCACCCGGTGTGCATCGAGTGCTTATGGACGCAAGCCCGCGCGAAGGATGCCAAGGCAAAGCTGACCAGGATCCAAGAGTTCATTTCCAGTCAATACGGACCGTCCAAAACCACAGAGTGGTTGGTGCGGCTCCTCCGAGCCATGTACTACGCTGAGGAATTCATCGACAAGTTCCACCTCAGAGAGGTCCGTGAGAGGCACGAGGCCCTCCACACGGCTGCATTGCCGCTCTCGACGCTCATCTCCAAGTACAAGCTGTGGAGGGACTTGTCCATACTGGTGAATAAGATGGAGGAGTTGTGCGATGAGAAGTTCTTGAAGGAGGAGGCCGAGCGCAAGAGGGAAAGCGAACGTGCTGGGTTCTCCTCCCAAGCTTGTGTTCCATGGCAAGGCACAAAATTGGCGAGGCTGACTAGTTTCTGGGATCGGTACGTGCCAATTGTTTTCTTATATCTCCAGGGCCGGAAAAAGGAGCTAATGGAGCGGATCAGAAGCCCTCCAAGGGGGATCCAAGGGACTTCGATTTTGGGCAGGTCAGGCACGGGCAAGACGAACCTCGCAAGATGGGCCCACAGCCAAGCGAAGTCCATGGACTATGAGCAGCGTGCTTTTGTCCGCATCTTTGACAGCATGGACAAGCGGGAGTTCCTGTTCGAGATACTGAAGCAAGTCGAGAAGCAAGCGAGGGAATTGAAGGACATGGTTATGGAGGAGATAAAGACGATGCTGATCCAGAAATTGGCCAAGGCGGAGAAATTCCTTATTGTGTTGGATGGAGTGAAGAAGTCCAACGAGACACTCTTGCGAGAGTTAGCGATGATCATCCCGTTCTTTTCACGGGGCCACATAATTTATACGACTCGGGACGATAAGATAGCATTGTATTTGAATACTTTCAAGAAAGGGCCAGTCAGGCTAAAAGATTTGGACGATGTGAAAAGACAGGAGCTGCTCGCTTGGAAGTTGCATAGAGAATTTGATGGTCAGAGACTCACAAATGAGGAGAAAAGAATCCTAAACAGTTGTCCTCCCTGTCCACTCCATCTATCCTTACTCGGTGGGTTTCTGTCGAATGCTGGAGAGCAGGAACGAGCAGCATTGGCGAAAGACAGTTCTATGACGACATCGTTTGATATACTACCATTGAGTTGCCATAAATTGCCAGTCCATCTGAAACCATGCTTCATCTACATGACTTTGTTCCCCGTGTCATTCCCCATTCCGACAAGAAGGCTAGTGAGGCTGTGGTTGGCTGAGGGCTTATTGGATTCGCATTGTTACAACGAAGAAAGGAAACTGACAAGGCTGCCCGAGGATGTGGGAGAGACGTTCATTCTGGAGCTTGCGGATAGGAATGTGATTGATGTGGTGAGCTGGAGGGCGGATGGATCCCCCAAAGCTTGCCATATGGTCATCGATCTGCATGAGATGATGTACCCAATCGCGATGAGCATGGGGTTCCTCCACATAAATGCCACTCGAAAGTTGAAAGACGGGAATTACCATGACCCAACCAGCCAGAAACAGCAGCTACTGGCCCAACCGCAAGAAAGAAACAAGATTCGGTGGCTTGCAGAGCACACGAACATAGTCGCAGACATTCGCGGTGGCAACTACCCTAATTTAAGCCTCTCCCACGTCCGCTCGTTTCTGTCTTTCTACCTGAGAAGAGGTTTGCTCACCAAAGACATCGGCACGTTTCTTAGGAAGATGGCGTCCGAGACAGACTACAGCTTACTAAGGGTGCTTGATTTGGAGGGTGTGTATAAGCCAACCTTGCAAGGTTTGCTCCCCAAGCTGGTGCTCCTAAGGTACCTAGGATTGAGATCCACAGTGTTGGATTCGCTTCCGAGAGCTGTTGCAGATCTGCACCACCTCGAGACTCTTGACATAAAGCACACCAACATCACATCACTGCCCAGTTCCTTATGGAAGGCGAGGAACTTGAGGCACCTGCATCTCAACTGGTTCTACATTGACTTCAAGAACATCCTCAAGGCTTGTGGCAACAATGTCAATGCCTTGACTCAACTCCAAACCTTAAGCGGGCTGGTTATCGGTGAAGTGAAGGAGAACTCGATGATGGGCTACATGAACAGCTTGACCACGCTTACCACGCTGAAGCTTTTCTTGCAACATTCAGATTCGGACGCGTCAGGCACTGCAGGAAAAACAATAGCCGATTGGATTAGCTTCAGGCTCACCAATCTCCAGTCCTTGACCTTCGGGATGATCCAAGAAGCCAAGCCCGCGGAAGAATCCGCGAAAGTAGCCCAGCCCGTGGAAGAAGCTGAGCCTGAGGAAGAAGCCACAAAAGTTGCCAAGCCCGTAAAAGAAGCCCAGCTCTCAAAACAAGCCACGAAGAAAGCCAAGCGCGCAGAAGGAGCCAAGCCCACGACATCGCTGGTAGGCCCGTTACCGGAACTGTCGTTGTCTGAGAAACACGACGACCTGTTGGAGCTTTACTTGCTGGGCCAACTCAACAAACCCAACTGGACACAGCTCTTGCCAGTCTCGCTCAGGGTTTTGACTCTGTCGGGTTCGAAGGTGGAAGTAGACATGATGCCCGAGTTGGGTGGTCTCCTGAAACAACTGAGGACCTTCAGGCTCTTGGCCAATTCCTTCCTGGGCACTAGTCTGAGGTTCGCCAAAGATGGGTTTCCGAGCCTCCAGTTCTTGAAGATTTGGAAGCTGCCTAACGTTCAGGAGGTGTTTATTGAAGAAGGGGCAATGCTACATCTTAAAGAACTCGAGTTTAGGCACCTCGATATGATGAAAAATGTTAAAGGGATCAACAGGTGTAAGGAATTGGAGAATATCTGTGTGGTAGTCAAAAAGGGTTCTCACGATTTTGTTGACCATCTCAAGGATGGAATGGGACGGAGGACGTACCTATACAAAAGAGAAGACACCAAGAAGCCTGAATCTAAGGATGATGACGAGGACGGCAGGTATGGGACCAAATTAGATCTCAAACATGATGAAAATGTTTTTATAGATTGATAATTTCAATAATTACATAGTAGTCATTAAAAAGAGTGATAAATACCAGGGAGGAAAAAGGAGACATTCTCTATCTGCACGTTGAAAAGGAAAGGCACAAATTTATGGATGACGACAATAGGTATGGGCGATATCAAAACTCAAACATGTTCTTTTTGCATGATGATGAAATTGTTTTCATAAACTTGATAATTTCAATAATTACTTATTAGTTATTAAAAAGAACGGTAAAAACCAGTGACGAAAAAGGAGACGCTCTATGTGCCTGTTGAAAAGGACGCCAAGCAGCTATGGAACATGTTCTTTGCACATGGTGATGAAAATGTTTTATAGACTTGATAATTTCTCATTTGTGAATAACAACAATTGCAAATTTTATCGGATAAGAATTATGTTGGCCCATTTACCAAACCAAGTCAATACATATTAAGAAACTATGAAGGCTACAATGAGTCCTACAAAATAAAATAAAATCACATGGGTAGTAGCATTTAACTTTTGTGGAACCTAATGTTGGATTCAAAAGTAACCTTTGGTGCCGACTTTACTTTTCATAGCCTACGCACATCGAGTGAGCCTTTCACCTAGTCACGTACAAGATGCTGAAGAATAGATTACCGGATATTTTTACACTAATACCTCTCCTTTAATTACCGTGTCATAGTTCAAAAAATGAAGCTTCTCATATAGGAGCAAAATCTACAAAGCTAGTGTTTTGACTGTAGAATTGTTATTGAGAATGTAAATGGAGTTTAGTGGAAGGTTGATAAGACTTCTATAGATTGTATGTGTAAAGTTTATAGTTGGTATGATTTTGCGAGTGTTAGTGTACAATAAAGAATCATTTTCTAGGGTGATATGATCTTTTTGATTAGTTAAACTGTAAATCCTACTGGGTTTTCTAACTCAACTATGAGTTAGAAACCCTCAGGACTGCTTTTATTATGGCTTCACGAGTCTTCATAAAAGTGCATTAATTACAGATTCAGGAAGTTCTGGGGTTGGCTCGGAGGATTGCTGTTTAATGTGTGTCAACGGCGAATGTAGATGAAGAAGCTGAGGGAGGGATTTCAATAGAGGACACTGGCAGCATGTGCATTGAGGATATACTGGAACATGAACTAGGTAAAGCAAAAGAGAACAAGGACACTGTCGGATGGTTGGAACTCGATGAGCTTGATATTGATGATGAGATGCTCTTATCTCTCGATTTTTCTGCTAAATTTCCGGTTGGCGTTAACTGCATTCATTCTGAATTAAATGATACTAGTGTAGTTGGACCCTTTGGATTTCCAGTTCATGCGTGATTATTTGTATGCTGTCCAATCTCATCTTCCATAACTATGGTAGAAAAACTCAATCACGCGTGATCTATAGACAGAAAATTAACATTACCAAGTTTCGGGGACTATATGCACGAGCAACCATCATTTCCTTACAACGTACTTGCTCTGGAGATCATCTCTGGTGCCATCTTTGAGTTTTTTGTGATGAGATGAAGTTATGGTTTACATGCTCATTTTTCTAGCGCTAGGATTTACTTGCTCTTAGCCTGTGTGGAAACAGGTTCGATAGTGCAAACATCATTTTTCAGTAAGCTACCAAATTCAAGCATCCGAAAGCTCTGTGGCTGTACATTAATCCAGTTTTAGAGAAATGGTATGTGCATTTGCGCCCAAGTAGCTTAGAGCAGGCTTTTAGAGGAGGGAAAGCTTAACGGTTTTACCTTCAGTGATGGCTGTCCGGCAGATAAAATTCTTCCAGCTTGTTCTGGGCTTGAAATCCTTAATTAATCTTTTACCCGTAATTTTGGAGAGTGGGAGTTGGGATTTTGGGCAGAAGTCTACGGATTGCTGTCCTGTGCTTAATAACAAGATCATATAATATTCTGTCGGATTCATGGCGAATAACTTTATCGCACTGTATCTCTTACTTGTTCTTCATTAATATTATTGATGCCTTTGTTGTGATTGCTTTTATATTATTTTCTGAGCTGTGATTCATTTTTATAATTGAGGGTTTAGGTTTCAATCTAGGATTATAGTAAACATTAAAACATTGTATGGACACTTAGCGGACAAGAACTTATGACTCATAATTGGTAAAAGATTGCATGGACACCTTAGCTGACAAATAATTACTTTAGGCACTGAAAGGACATTGGTTAGATAATTAGTGTAATCAAGGTTTTGACACTAGATTTTTGGTTGCATAAGAAGTGAGATATATTCCCGTACCTCACTTATTATAGTCGATTCTAATAGACTAGTGGTGACTTCTCATTTAGAATTCTCTTGGAGTTAATCAAATTAAAACATTAATACAACATAGATAAGGATTTGAGAGAACCCATGTTGATTGAGGACCGTTGGTCCCCAATTCGACATTACCTATATTCGCCCCTTTTCCCAACGCCCGTGACGAGAGGATCACAACAGGATTCAATACTTCGAAGCAGTGCTCAAGGTCTGACCATCTTCCAGAGCTTGATTATATGGGGCAAATTTTCTCTCCAGAAAAGGACAACTTCCTGAGCTCTACCTTCATGTAGAGAGAGTCTGTCGGATCACCTCTAAACAGAAGGAAAAAGTAGCCCCTTTGAACTAATGAGACATTGCATTCCTTCCACAGTTTGACGATCTCCTTCTGCAAGTTTTTGAATTGCGAAAACCATTCCAAAGACTTCTTCAATATTATCTTCAATTGGATACGAGACAACATCCGTAGCATGTTTCGTAGGCGCAATGACGTTTGGTTTTATATGCTGTACCTATCAATCACAAGGGACCACACTAACCAAAATGCGGGTATGTTGACAAAACTTCCGTATCTATTTCACCGAACACGTAGTATGTTCTCCAAATATCAAAGCACTCTATATTCAAGTGAATGGTTCTCCAGACTTACTTGCATGTCCACATCTAAGTATGACAAGACTCGCGTAGGCCAAAACCCTGGCTGCGCAATATCACTGCACTGGCCATCATTTCTTATTTGCACAAAGAAACCCATGGTCTGTCCATAGTATGTTTTCTCAAAATAGTAATGTTTTTGGGTTATTCTTGTATTGCATTTGGAGGATGATGATGCTGAAACATGATCCATTTATTGAAGAAATCTCTAGTCCAAACTTGAGAACCTAGAATTACACGAGAAGCAAGAAACTTCCGTCGGGAAAATGTCTAAGTCGGTGACGGAAAGCAGTTGAAGAACATCCAGCATTCAAGTTGAATAAGAAAAGTTTAGCTTAGTCAAATAAGTGGCTAACAAAAGGTTAGAATTCAACTGTATCTGAGCTATCTTAAGGCGGTTGTAATGCTGATTAAATGGAATTGCTCTATAAATAGAGCTTAAAATCATTTATGAAAAACTACGTGGAGGCAATGTGGATGATGCTGCAGCAAGAAAAGCCGGACGACTAATGTCATCGCAATGGAGGAGTTGCACACGGTGGAGGAATTCTTGGACGTGGCATTTGAGTTTGTGGTGCTAAATTGGAGAGACCTGAAAGAATTTTCCTGATGTGGGCTATTAATTGAAATTGTAATTTACCATTTTTACAGAATTGATCTAATAAGGTATGATATAAAGTTTTTTAACAGTTGACTATGGGCTTGACTTGTGTGGGCCGAGTTGGGCTCGGCCTATGATGAGAGACTCCTCCAAAACTCTATAAATAGGCTAAGGTCCCTCCTCTAGCCCTCACATTTTTGCTATTCTAAATGCACACACCCACTATCTCACATAAGGAACACTAGTGAGGGGTGGTCTCATCGAGCCAGGGTATCAAGGGTCATAGAGAAGAATATCTTCATTGTCAAAGGCTCAGATTGCTGCTTTCTACTCCATGAACCATGGATTGTAAATTAGGTACCCAAATCTTCGTCTTCTCCTTTAAGATGTTCAAGTTCCTAGCTATGTTGATCTTGGGAAGTCGTTTCGACAGTCTACATTTGGTATTAGAGCTAGCATAACCTAGAACTCAAACATAGGGAGTTTGCCCTGTTTTGAAGATTTCATCCATTGAAACTTGATTTCGACTGTGTATTCAGATTTTTCTTGTTAAGCCGAGTGTTTCGGTGGGTGGCATGCCTTTGGCTGAGGCCAAACTGGCCACCTACGACCATGTCAAAATTCACTTGGCTTAGGAAGGTTTTGCTTGTTTTTCACGATTTTTGGTTTGATGAAAGTAAAATTTTGATCACATATATGAATTCCTCTCGTCGAAAGGAAGAGATTGATGGTTAGAACGCCTCCAAAAGAGGCCGAAAATGACCTCACGTGCCACCACACACCCAGGCGGTGCTGGGAGTTGGTGCCACTTGCCGCTGTGTGGCCTCGCGTGCTCATGCACCCGGGGTGTAAATCGCCTTAGTGGAGATGACGTCATCCGTGACGTCATCCCACCGACTTTGTCACTGCCTTGGATAGGTGTCCGATGATGATGTCATGATGATGTCACGTGCGCCACCTTATGTGCGACTGACATGTGTCATGCGACGTCACTGACATCACCATTTGACCCGACCCATGTTGACTGGGTTGACCCGACCTAAGTTGACCGAGTTGACCCAACCTAGGTGGACCGTTGACTTGTCAAACCCTTGGTTGATCGAGCCATTGACAGGTTCGACCATCGGCCGTTTGGACCGATAAAACCAACTTTCAGGTTGGATCAAGGATGCCAGTGGGTGCCACTCATGTGCCACGCACTCCGGTGGCGCCTGAGAGCATGTGCAACGTCATTTCAGCATGTGGTTGGCGCCGACATACTCATATGGAAATTTCATACCTTGTGATGTATTTATTTACTTTTTCTGATGTTTTTAAGGATGTGAAAATGCATGTGGAACCATAAATACGTGAATTTTGATGTATTTTTGGTGTATTTCTCCATGGTTTTGGAAATACAATTGCATGCTTATGATTATATCATCACTTGAGGAATATGTAGAGTGTTGATTTGTTAATAGTGTGTATTAGTAAATAGAGCAATGCAATTAGCATAACATGTGATTTTAGTGACAAATAACCCCTGTTATCAAGTCTAAAATCACATGTATAAGGTGAATATGAGTCATAAATTGTATCTCTGATATGAGAGAGTTTCAATGATTCAATTGGGTTGTGACCGTCAAAGCGACACACTTGATTGAATATGAGAGATATCGATTTCATATTGTAATGGGATATCTCTTGTTCTAATGCATGATCATACTCTCAAAGGTGATGATTGTGTATTAGTTCATGGAAGGATACATGTACAGCATATGATTGAGAAGTGACCAACCCTAGTGGTTCATACACCCAAAGGTGGTGAATTCGCGAAAGGTTGGAATATATTTTCATGAACTGGCTGTTATGTGAAGAGTATACAATTGCAATGTATTCTGTCCAAATGTGTTTATATGATGATGTATGTAGCTCTTAAGATGTGTGCTTAGCACTTACATGATGCTAATTATATGTATTGCTTGTGAAATCAACCACCTTCTCTCGTAAATGACAATTCCATTACAATTGAGGTTCTTATTATATCAAACTTTAAGAAATGAAAAGAAGATTTTCTGTTTTGGATAAAGTTGGCAAATATTCATATTGCTCTTATTGAGGATAGGCCGGTAGACCTCATTGATGCCTATACAAAAGCCTAGAAAATATGTTTTGCTGCTTAGGAACATTTGATAAGTGGCTTACCAGCTGACTATACTGCTAATGAAATGATGAAAGCTTTGGAGGTCAGGTATCATGTCTCTTCTAATATTGAGATAGGTACACTTATGCAATAACTCTTCAATATGAGGTATGATGGTTCGACTGGAGTTAGAGATTACGTGCTTAGGATGGTAAATCTTCAAACAAAACTCCAAATTCTTTAGGTTGATATACCTGAAACTTGCATTGTGCATCAAGCATTAAACACTCTTTCCCCTGACTTTGGAATTATCAAGACGAATCATGTTCACAAAATGAGGCTTGGTCAATCAATGACCTTGTAGTTAGAGTGGTGGTAGAGGAAGAGAAACTGAAGAAAGAGAAAGGACCTTTTCCTTTGTACCTCTAGTTTTGCCAGCAAGAAGGGTAAATGGATTGCACATCGTAAAGGAAATCCTAAAGCCATAGGCCTTTCTAATAGTATAGCTCTTAAGATAGGAAATCTTGAAGCTACTGGTCCCTCCACCATTATGGCTCCTAGAAAAGCACCCTTGAAAGGGAGGGTGTCCTTTGCTTCTTTTGTAGGAAGAGGGGACACACAAAGAAATGTTGCGATAAATATAAAACTTGATTGTCCAAGAGTGAGCATAAATGTAATGGTTCTTTGGCATTTATCTATGAATCCAACCTATCTAAAGCCCGTCCAGTTTTTGGTGGTTAGATAGTAGTGCAACTAATCATGTTGCATTTACCATACATGGTTTTACAAACAAAAGGACGTCAAATTAAGATGAATCAAAGCTCACCGTGGGAAACAATGATAAAATTAACATTGAGTTTGTGAGATATGTCATTTTGATTTTAGATTCTGGTTTTAATATGAAATAAAGAAACACTTTTTATGTATCTTCCTTTAGACGGAACTTAGTTTCCATATCATGTTTGTACATGTGTGGCTACTCTTTTGAAATAAAGAACAATATTGTATCTATGTTCTTTAGTTTAAATAAGGTTGGGTACTGTAATATGTTCAATGGATTGCATAGATTGTGTTTATCTCCCAATGATATATATGTCACTAATACAGTTGAAAATGTTGTTCCCAAAAGACTTCTACCTAAAGAATAATTTTATGCATTGTGGCATAGATGACTAGGTCATATATCTAAAGAAAGAATAGACAGGCTGATAAAGACATACATCCTACCTACTCTTAAAAGTGACCTAGAGACTTGCATAAACTGTTGTAGAGGAAAAATTACTAAGATAAAGAAGAAAACCACAGTCCAAAATTCTGACTTACTAGAGATCATTCACATTGATATTAGTGGACCCTATACTGTAACTTTGTGTAGAAATTTTTACTTCATCATGTTTATCAATGATTATTCTTGGTATGGTTATCCATACATGATTAAAGAAAAGTCTGAATTTCTTGACAAGTTCCAAATCTATCGAAATAAAGTTGAGAAACATTTAGGAAAGGTCATAAAGATGGTTAGATCCGATCGAGGTGGAGAATATTATGGTAGTCATGGCAATACTAGGCAGATTAAATGATCATTTGCTAAATACTTAGAGGATTCTAAAATAGTGGCTCAGTTCACTATGCTTGGAAGTCTTGAACAGAATGCTGTGGTCGAAAGATGCAATCGTACTCTCATGGATATGGTAAGGTATATGATGAGTATGACTAATTTACCTAACTTTTTATGGGATGAGGCTTTAAAAACAACCATTTATATACTGAATCGTGTACCTACCGAAGCTATTGCATCGAGTCCTTTTGAGTTATGGACTGGACGCAAACCAAGTTTGAATCATTTCAAGGTTTGGAGATGTCTTGTAGAAATGAGGTTGTATAATCTAACATTAGGTAAGTTGGAGTCTAAAACCACTCGGTGCTACTTTGTATCTTACTCATAATATTCGAAGAGATATCGATTTTATAATGCCAGTAGAAGCACATGGATTGTGGAATCACAAACGGAAATTTTTTTGGCATTCGATGTAACCGAAGAGCATGACTGCTCACAAATTAGTGAAGATAACAACATGATGAGACCTACTATGTCTTTTTCCTTACTTGTGCGGACGATTATGGAGCCTACAATGCCACAAACTGAACTTATTAACATTGAAAATCCACCTGATGAAATGACTTGAGATGAAGTCTTTCAAGTTCCTCAAACTCAAAATGAGGTTACAGTAGCTCCACTTAGGAGGTCTGCTAAGGAAAGGTGTTCGGTCATACCATCAGGGCTTTCAACCTTGAGAAGGCTAACTTTTGCCTAATGGGGTTTCTAAAATTTTCCCAAACACCCAATATTTGGCCAAAATGACTTTGGGTGCTCAAAACCCATTCCCAAAGATATTTCCAAATGCCAGACTTATGGCCAAATATTTGGGAGAACATGATTACGATATCGACTGCATTGTAGATCTAGTGACTTATACAAAAACTATTTCTTGTCCTTAATCAAATTTGTGGTTGGATGCGATGAGAGATGAGATGCAATTTATGAAATATAATGGTGTTTGGGAGCTTGTTGAATTACCGAAAGATTGCAAACCCATAGGTTGCAAGTGGGTTTATAAGACTAAAAGAGATTCAAAAGGAAAGATCGAGAAATTTAAAGCTAGACTTGTGGCCAAGGGCTTCACTCAAAGAGAAGGGATAGTCTATGAAAAAACTTTTTCTCCAGTTTCATCTAAGGACTCCTTTAGAGTGATCATGGCATGAGTAGCTCATTTTGACATAGAGTTATACAAGATGGACGTTAAAACTGATTTTCTAAATGGAGACCTTGATGGGGAAATCTATATGGTGCAACTTGAAGGTTTTACAACAGATGATTTAGGTAAGTTTGTATGTAAATTAAAGAATGCTATTTATGGTCTCAAACAAGCTTCTAGACAATCGCACTTGAAGTTTCACAATGTCATTACTTCTTTTAATTTTGTTGAAAAAAAATGGATCAATGCATATACTACAAGGTCAGTGGGAGGAAATTTATTTTTCGCACACTTTATGTGGACAACATTTTGCTTGCAAGTAGTGATATTGGATTACTGCATAATGAAAGACTTGGGTGAGGCATCCTTCGTTCTTGGGATTGAAATCCATAGGCATTCTCACCGTATATTAGATTTATCTCAAAAGGCATATGTTGATCGTATTTTGAAAACATTCAACATGAAGGATCGCAAACTAGGAATTACTATTGTCGTTAAGGGTGACAAGTTGAGTCTCTTACAATGTCCTCAATTAGATTTTGAAAAAGACCAAATGAATGATATACTTTATGCTAATGCATTTAGAAGTATCATGTATACTCAAGTTTGCATTAGATCAGACATCACCTTTGTAATGCACTTATGGGCAGATATCAATCGAATTCAAGACACGATCACTAGGTTGCTACCAAGAAGGTCTTGAGATATTTAAAGGGAATAAGAGATCATATGCTGATTTATAAATATGTCCATCATTTACAACTGTTAGCATATTCGGATGCAGAATTTGTTAGTTGTGAGGATGATAGAAAGTCGATAACATGTTATATCTTCATGTTAGCAGGAGGTGTAGTATCGTGGAAAAGTGAAAAATAGAAATCTATATCATCCTCTATTATGCAAGCGGAGTTTAAAGCATGTTTTTCAGCTGCTAGTCAAACTATTTGGCTCCAGAACTTCATTAAGAAATTGAACGTATTTGATTTTGTGGATATACCAATATAGTTATATTGTGATAATAATTCTGTTGTGTTATTTATCAATAACAACAGAAGTTTCAAAGAGTCTAAGCATATGTCTAAGCAACATGTCGTTAACATGGGCTTGGGAGAATCGTTGGATACTGTCGTTTAGTGGGAGCTGTTTTAGATTTGCATCTATATTTTGTTACTTTTTGAAACATTTAAATATATGTCAACTCCTTTTGTATAAATTGTTATTGAGTTGTGTATATATATAAGGAAAATCTCAAGGTATTGTGTAAATCTTGAGTAAAGGCTAGGGGCATCAAGTTGTTAGCTTTGTCCATATGTTTCAATTACACAGAAAGAAATGTTAACCATAAAGATAAGACATATATGAGTTTATTAGAACCATAAATATATTTTTTAGTGTCACATCCGATTTTCTGTGATATTTAAGGTAAGATAATAGTGACCCACGAATATGATAATGCATAAGGTAAAACTATTTATGAGGTGTTATTGATTTACCACACAACCATATTAAAGCCATATTAGTAAAGTTGAGAGCACTTATGACCATGGAAGACTCTTTGTATGTATATGCAATTACCGCAATGATTCGGTATTTGATTGAATTGATTGTTAAGAATTATCTCTAGATTAACATAAATGTGCATACATACAGTATAGTCTCAATTAATATAGCCCAAGTGGGAGAATGTAAGAATTTTCCTAATATGGGCTTTATTAATTAAGATTGCAATTTACCGTTTTTACGGAATTAATCTAATAAGGTGCGATATAAAGTTTCTTAACAGTCGAATATGGGCTTGGTTTGTGTGGACCGAGTTGGGCTTAGCCTGTGATAAGAGGGCCCATCCAAAACTCTATAAATAGGCTAAGGTCCCTCCTCTAACCCTCACTTTTTTTGCGATTCTAAATGCACACACCCACTATCTCACATAAGGAACACTAGTGACAAAGCGGTCTCATCGAGTCAAGGCATCAAGGTCATAGAAGAGAAGATCTTTAACGTTAAAGGCTCGAGATTCTGCCGTTCTACTCCAAGAACCATGAATTTTAAATCAAGTACGCAAATCTTCGTCTTCTACTTTAAGACGTTTGAGTTTCTAGCTATGTCGGTCTTGGGAAGCCATTTCGACAGCCTACAGGACCATGTGGTGATGGATAAGAGGTAGCTTAGGGCGATGGAGGTCAACAACTTGGAGGGAGATGCAACTAAGGCCAAGAAGGTGCTGGGTTGGAAGCCCAAGGTTGGGTTTGAGAAGTTGGTAAAGATGATGGTCAATGCGGACAATGGATTGGCTAAGAGAGAGAAGGTTCTTGTTGATGCTTGGGAACATGGATGCTCAACAACAGCCTTGAGAATTTGGTGCTTCTTATCTCCTTCTGCTCGTTTTTCTTAAACCCTTTTTTAGGGCTTTGTTTTGGTTATTTATTCGAAGATCGGCTTAAAGCAAGTGAAGTTTCTATTTTCAAGGTTTAAAGGGTTTGAGATGCTATAAGGATGGATATAGGTTCTTCACCACTTAATTGTCTATATTGTTGGGTAACCAGTGAGCTCAAATTTGTTGTAACTTACCCTATTCATTCGTTTTCCATTAGTACATTTAGATGCTTTCATTTTCCTTTGTTTGCCTCATTTGAAGTTGCTACCTTCTTGTTCAAGTTCGGATGAGTTTCAGATGATTTAAAGCCTTTATGTTTACTTTCTTTAGATCTAGTTGAGTTCTAGAGACTGCAACATGTTGGGCACAAGAAAGATGAGGAAAGGAACCAAAAAGTTCAAAACATAGTATTTGTATCAATTTAGTTCTAAACCTTTCAATTAAACCAATTTAGTCTTAGACTTTTCGCATTGATACCAATTCAGTCCATCCAACTAATTTGAGCCGAAAATTGTTGACATGGACTTTGATGGTCCTACTTGACATAATTGATGCTGACGTGGACAAATATTTTATAAATTTTAAATATTTATTTTTCTATTTTATTTTCTTTCTTTTTTTTCTTTTTCTTCACCCTTTGGCTAGTGAGGTTGGCGGCCGGCCATCGCCGACCACTGGCAAGGGCCATCACGCCTTCACCCACCATAGGTGAAGGCGTCGGGCCCCCACCCAAATCTAGGCGAGGGCCAACACCTTCGCGTGTTGATTGGTAAGGGTTGTGATGCCCTTGCCTAGACTAGGCGAGGGCGTCACGATCCTTGTCGGCCATCGACGAGGGCCGTAACGCCTTAGGCTAGGGCATCACAACCCTTGCCTAGATCTGGGTGAGGGCCTAATGCCCTCACTCATGGCAGGCAAAGGCACAATGCCCTTGCTTGTGGCCAATGAGGGCACAAAGGCCTTTGTTGGTCAATAAGCGAGGGTTTCGGCCCTCACTTGGATCTAGGCTTGGCGGCCCTTGCCTAGACCAGCTTGTTTCTAGCGGTGGCCAGCCAAAAACCTTGCCAACCAAAGGGTGAATAAAAAGAAAAAAATGAAAAAAAAAATGAAAAGAGAAAAATGAAAAAATAATAAATTCTAAAAATATTTTAAAATTATAATTTTGTTCACTTTAGCATCGGTTATATCATGTAGGATCATTGGCATCTACGTTAGTAATTTCCGGTTTAAATAGGTCGGATAGACTGAATTACTACCAATGCAAATAGATTTAAGATTAAATTAATTCAATTGAAAGGCTTAAGAGGTACCGATGTGTTGACATCCAGAAGTGTTCGATATTTAGTTATTATCAATATGCGATGATCATTCTGAAGCAATGAAAGTTGGCTCGACAACCTCATATGCAACCTCTAAAATTAACAAAGAAAAAGGAAAAAAGAGTGGAGAATATACTATTCAGGCAAATCATATGTGAATGAAGCCAATTTGATGGTGTCACGCCCCGAACCTTTATGGCTGCACAACAATCTGTGCCCATCGAACCTTTACTTATCTTTTGGTCATTTGATTGTGACGTCCCATGAGGTGTCGTCGACCCAATTCGCGATAATATTTAAAACGCATAGGCAGAAATGTAAACAAATCTCCAACTATCAATCTATAGGAATAGTTAAAAACATAATCATATATATAAGTGTAACGAGTTAAACACCACAAGTTCAAGGTTAAACAACTAGCTTCATCACATCCGACACGCCTAATCGCTTTGCCACAACCTCCTATAAAAGGGGCCCAGGGATATACCTATCCTCTAATATTACGAGGGTGGTCCAAAAAGTGTTAACAACTCCCTGACTACTTAAGCCTCAATGGCCTCCAGGATCTAGACCTCTGACTCAGCAATTAGCATGGGGTTGATCTTTGGGTCGGGCACCTCCCCATTGAGAACGTCCACATCCTTGGCATCCCAGTTGATGCTGGCCCTAGAGACTTTGGCACTCGGTGGATCGTCAAAGCTGCAAATGGGACTATGGCTCTCGTTGCCCACCCAAAAGTACCAGGCCATGAATTAGTATGGCACAAGGTTAGATAAACCCTCATTGACCCAAATGGTCGTGACATATCGCGTATAGTGTGCATCGACCGCTCCCACTACTGGATACTTTGTCACCTCCTGACTATGCTCAATAGGGAGGCCACAACGAATTTGTTGGAACAAATCAGCCATTCTTAGGGCCTAAAAACATTTCAACAAATAAATATGAGATAAACTCAATGAGTGAACTTCCTAAACCTCACGTAGAGAAGTAATTCACCTCGGAATCGTCCTAAACATGCAATACATGGCAACACATTTCTCATTATACTCTCATCAATCTCATAACTACAAATCTACTATTCAAGGCCATCAATATAGATGCATAGACAATTTCATAACATAAACTTCATGATCTTGAGCCAAACATATGAATATGCATTATGATCTAAGTCATGCGCTCATGCCATGCAACAATCCGGACCTAAATATCTACGAATCTCATGCACTTTCCATACACATTTATCCAGATTATTACGGCAACTTAGAACCCAAGGCCAATCCGAAGGTTTGCAATCATCCGGTGTAATCGGGTATCATCTCGCCCTATCAAGCATGACATCCCGTTGACTTGGGGGCATTTCGGTAAGGAACTTCATTCCGAAATCTATCCACAAACAACATCCCATTGACTTGGGGGCATCTGAACTTAATCGAGCATTGTCTCACATAAAACGCCTTAGGACGGGTTCACACCTGCGTAAAATGCATCAGGATTGATTATTTTCATGTATATGGGCAAAGTAAGAAATTATAAGACGGATTTGTAATAATGTCATATTAGAAGCACATAATTTTACCTTTTATCATAATCATTCTGAGAGATATCTTCTCCCGTTTCACGCAAAAAAATCGCACAAGCAAAGAATTAAACAAAGCTTGTTGTAGACAGGAGAGGCCCCACCAAGAAAAGCATAGAAAAGTGAAGAATATATACATTGAGAGAGAATACTATGTCCCACAAATCAATTCAATTCAATCTAACGAGCCAACATACACACACCCACACGACCTTGATCGAAACAAACAATATTGATTAGCCATGGCTGCTTCCGACACGGGAAGCTGCACGATGGTCGCCAAAGCCACCGCCCAGATCGTGTCGCAATCGAGTGCTTACCAACGCAAGCCCTCGTGAAGGATGCCAAGGCGAAGCTGGCCAGGATCCAAGAGTTCATTTCCAGTCAATACAGACTGTCCAAAACCACGGAGTGGTTGGGGTGGCTCCTCCGAGCCACGTACTACGCCGAGGAATTCATCGACAAGTTTTACCTCAGAGAGGCCCGTGAGAGGCACAAGGCCCTCCACATGGCTGCATGGCCACTCGCCACCCTCATCTCCAAGTGCAAGCTGTCGAGGGACTTGTCCATACTGGTGAATATGATGGAGGAGTTGTGTAATGACAAGTTCTTGAAGGAGCAGGCCGAGGGCGAGAGGAAAAAGGAACCTGCTAGTTCCTCCTCCCACGCTAGTGTTCCATGGCAAGGCAAAATGTTGGCGAGGCTTGCTAGTTTCTGGGATCGGCAAGCGCCGACAAAGTTCTTATAAAGCAAGGCCAAGGAGGAAATAAAGAACCGGATCAACAATAATTTTGAGTGGTTCCAAGGGACTTCCACATTGGGCGAGCAAGGCACCGGCAAGACGTTCCTTGCGAGATGGGCCTACAACCAAGCGAAGTACATGCTCTAGAGGGGCGCGCTTGGGTCCATGTCCCGGCCAGCATGGACAAGCGGGAGTTCCTGTTCGAGATACTGAAGCAAGTGAAAGACACGAAGGACATGGCTATCGAGGAGATGAAGAGGATGCTGTGCCAGAAATCGGCCCAGACGAAGAGATTCCTCTTAGTGTTGGATGGCGTGCAGCTGTCCTACCAGCGATTCTTGCTAGAGTTAGCGATGATCATCCCGGCCTCTTCGCACTTCCACGTGACTACCACGACTCAAGACGAGAAGATAGCCGAGTTCATGCAGGCATCCAAGGCAGAGCCGATCAGGTTAGAAAGATTGGGCGTTGAAGAAAGCCGGAGGATGCTCGCTCAGAAGTTGCATAGAGTACCTGATGGTCAGAGACTCAAATAAGGATGAGGATATCCAATACACGTGTCCTCGCCTGCCGCTCTGTATATCCTTACACGGCGGGTTTCTGTCGAATGCTGGAGAGCACGAACGTGCATTATGGGCGAAAGAGGGTTCTAAGATGACATTGTCAGATATACTACAATTGAGTTACCATAAATTGCCCGTCTATCTAAAACCGTGCATCGTCTACATGGCTTTGTTCCCCGTAGGATCCCCAATTCCGACAAGAAGGCTAGTGAGACTGGTTGGCTGAGGGCTTGTTGGATTGGCATTGTTATGACATAGAAAGGAAAAGGACAAGGCGGCCAGAGGATGTGGGAGAGACGTTCATTATTCACATTTAAAACATGACTCACTTTAAATATAATATATTAATAATATAAATACCCAAGACACCAATGGTCCAATCCATTGGTCAATCTCATGAAAAAGCATGCGTCAATGGTCAATTCCATTGATTAATATCATCAAATCATATGTCGATGGTCCATTCCCTCGACCAAGCTCAAATCAAATGTCAATGGTCCAATCCATTGACTAATTCATGCTCAAATGTCTAGTCCTGGTCATGCATAACGCCAATGACAAGGCGACTAAGATTCCCCTCTTAGTTAGGTCTCCACCTATTATTAGTCGGTGATTCAACCCACAAAAATATCATAAACTAGTATGCGTATATCCATACACCCCTCAATAGGTCATAGAGACACTGAGCATAATCCATCAACTCAATCCTTAGAAATCCATAACCAGAGCCAAAAATCATTTTATGTATCACAATGAGTTTCCCAAACCAATTCAGAATTTATTTCATAAACCAGTTCGCAACTTAGGCATTCGACATATAAATTATAAAGCACCTTTTCAAATCACATTCATAAATCATAAACTTTTTCAAGATTCCTTTATAAAAGGTTTCACAAACCATTTATAAGCAATCATTCAAGTTGAAGTCAAAAGATAACTTCCCCTTTCAAATAACAAAACAACAATAAATGCTCGATCCTATTATATGCATCAAAAGATGTTATTTATTAACTCATAGCATACTTAATCCATAATTTTTTTCAAAACATGAGTTTCAAAAACAAAGAAAAAATAGCATCACTTACTTCAAAAAAGATGAAAACTAATCTATGCACTCACATTCCTATTAATTAATTGAAAAACGATATTAAAAACCAAGTAATACACAATTCTAATGAATGACTAGATAAAACCACATTCAATTGTCAATGTATCGACTCCTAAGTGCTACGAAGAAGCTAATTTATGGTGTGCGTTTGTCTTTTGCCGTTACATGTATTATCCATTACGCGTAGCCTGCACACGAAACTTCGAAATTTCGTTCCAAATAAACCATATTTTGAAATCGAGTTTCATCATACCCAACTACTCCACGATGCACTAAATTACCATTTCCACAAAAATCGTAGCTCCAAAATCTCCACAACACACTAAACTACTATTTCCACAAAAATCACAGCTCCAAAAACTCCTTGATGAATATTGTAGTTCAAAATCTACATAAACTCTAAATCGGTGCCCTAACTTCCAAAATTCCTTCGAGTAGATGAAATATCAGCTTGAATACTTACTAGGCGTTGCGATTAGTAGTTTATTTGGCCAATTGAGGTGTTCAGATTAGCTACGCATGAAAAATTTTCCTTCTCTCTTCTTCCCATTTTTTCTTCTCTTCGCGAACGAACGCTCTTTCATCTCCTTTTTCTCCTTTGTGGTTCGGTCTGCCGCTTCCCACGTTCACGCACAAATTTGATAAAGGGAGAAAAGCAAATGGGCTGGGCTTTAAGAACATGGGCTGAGCTTACCCATATATTACAGCCGCCACAACTGCAACCAAGATTCGGTGGCTTGCAGAGCACACGAACATAGTCATAGGCAGCCGCAATAGCAGCTACCCAAATTTGAGGGAAAATTATCAAAAAAGTTCTAAATATATTATAATTATGCCAATCCAATCATAAACTTATTTTTTTGACCAATTAAGTCATAAACCTTTACGCTTATTCCCGATCAATCCATCCAAAATTGGCTGGCCGGCGCCTAAAAGCATTTTTTAATAATATTTTATTTTATTTTTTAAATTTATTATTTTTTATTAATTTTTTTCCTTTTTCCTCTTTTTTTTTTTTTTTCCTCCTCCCTCTTCCTCCCTCCTCTCTCCTCCTCCCTTTGGCTCCGCGACCAGCCACCTTGGTCGATCGCCACCGAGGCGATCCAGCTAGGAGGCCTTGCTTGACGCGACGGCGAGCCCCCTCGCTAGATCGGCAAGCGACCGCGAGCGAGCCCTCGCCCGATCCGGCGAGGGGGCTCACCTCGCCGAATTGCCTCGCCAAATCCGGCAAAGTTTCGACAAGCCCCCTTTGACGATGGTTAGAGCTCTTTCCGGGCGATTTTGCCGGCGGCGCATCCGATTCAACGGCAGTAGGTGGGTTGGCTTTTTTGCTTAGAGTTTTCAGGGGTTGATGTTCCCGAGGCTGATCCAGCCCCACAAGGGGCTCATCAGCCCTGAGGACTTCGGCAGCGGCAGCAGTGGGGGCCCCAAGCACAGGGGGGACCCGTGCCTTGTGCTGACCTCCGATCCCAAGCCACGGCTCCGCTAGACAACCGATCTCCACAAGCGCTTGGTTGACGCCGTCACCCAACTTGGCGGAGCGAGCAGTGAGTCCCCGCCGGGTGAGGCGAGCCCTCGCCTGTCACACCCCGAACCCCGAGATACTCGCACAACCCACTGCGGTCGATCAAATATGCGACATCCCAGATATGTTGCCGACCCATTCGTTTATTTACGCATGCGGAAGCGAAACAAATCCCCTAACAACATTTAAATTGGGATAGAAAAGTAGGCAATCAATCACAATACCAAACACTCATTTACAAAAACAAATGATTTAAATACAACACTGGACTATCTATAAAATAGACCAGTTCGACAAAAGGGGAACTATCCTACAACCAACTAGCAGGATACGTTCTCCTATCCTTATGACTTCGCCTATGCAACTCCTTAAGGCCAACCAAAGCTATCTAGCCGCTTCGTCCACCAGGGACATGAAATTGTAATCCCCAAACTGGGATGAGATAATGTCTCAGCAAGTTCAACCCCCTAAACCCCTATTAGAAAGAAAATACGCCATGGGTGGCCTAGCCACATCACACAAAGACTTACCTCGCATTAGTTTTCATCTGCAGGTTAGCACAGTTTATATAATTCAACCACGTGCAATTATGATAACCAAACAACTGCGGCACAATCACATCATCAGAACAATTCAACCACTTGGATCGTCTTAGCGATCAATCGACTAGGCCGATTACATGTCATTCTAGCAAATCAATCATTGCTCTTAATCACGGCCCTATAAGAAGGTTTAACAACCAGTGGCAATCACGGCTCCACTCGGCACGACCTTTAATTAGGTGGTAGATCTTGGCCCGATGGGCACGACCTCTAATAGGTGGTCAATCACAGCCTCACTGGGCACAATCTTTAATAGGTGGTCAATCACGGCCTCACTGGGCACAACCTTTAATAGGTGGTCAATCACGGCCTCACTGGGCACGACTTTTAATAGGTGGTCAATCACGGCTTCACTGGACACGACCTCTAATAGGTGGTTAATCACGGCTAATTTCCCATCAATTTCCACACTTGGGATTTTATAAAGAATCCCTATTTATCGCAATCACACTCAATTTACCACAACCAATCATCAATTTCAAATTCTAAATGTACAGCAACGATTAGCACGAAATTCGAGCAACCGGGGTCAAAAATAATTTTTCTATTTTTTTTATATAAATAATAATATTTTAATAATTTCGGAATATACTATAATATTATAAATTCCAGAATTCGAAATAATTAAATAATTCAAAAATAAAACCTTATTATGTCCCATCAAGGCTTAACATTAAATAACTTCTTTTAACCTTAAATAAACACACTTTAAGTTAATTAAGCACCTTAATATAATCTACACTTAAATAAATTAAACTAACCACCTAATAACACTTAACATAAACTAAGCACACCTAAAGCATCATTAACCCTCTAATCAAGGTTTAGTGAGCTAAACTCACCGGATTAGCCAGCTGAGCGGACCAAAACGACGAGGACGCCGAGGGGATCGACTTTTCTCAAGGTGGGCCGAGCATCCGAGGCCGGGAAGCCGGCCAAAATGAGCCAAACACCCGCTGCCATACCTGTTTTCCAGCTTCTGTTTGGGGCCGAGAAGGAGCGATTTTGGCGTCGGTTGGGCGGAGGAACGGGGCGGCAGCTCGACGGTGGCTCGGACGAGCGAGGCAAAATGCGGCGTGCGAGGCCTCACGGTGGCCGGAGGTGGGCTGGACGAGCTGAACAGCTCGTTGGAACGGCAAGCTGGGCGAGAGGGAGGCCGGGACAACGGCCAAGACGGCGATGACGTGCTGGAGGCGCGCGAGTGGCTGATGGCGCGCGAGGGGTGCACGACGGCGGTCCGGCTGGACCGTGGGCTGCTCCGGCATCTTTGGATCTGTTGGTGCGTCGAGCTGCAGCGGAGATGGAGGAGAGAGGGCGATGGCGGCGCGGGCGGTGGTGCGGGCGGATGGCGAGCAGCTCGGCGGTGCAAACGGTGGCATGAGGCAGTGACGGGTGGCTCCGGGCAGCTTGCTCGACGTTCTCCCTTGCTGCTGGTGCTTGAAGAAGACCAAGAAGAAGATGGGGGAGAGAGCATCAACGGGAGAGGAAGGGAGGAAGAAGAAGACTAATTTGCCTCACATTCTCTCTCTCTTTCTCTCTCTCTTTGGCCCCACAAACATGGCCCACCATGACCTCATGTGACATCACTTCCCACTAACCCAAGTCCTCCACAACTTCTTCAATGGGTCCATTTTATTTTTCCGCCGGGGCATAAAACTTTGTACATTAATTTCTTTAATTCCACTTGATTCTCTTCTAATTGAATCAAATTGAAGACCATAAAATTAATCCAATGTCACCACATTTCAATTTACATCTTCACTTGTCCATAGAACCCACTTAAGTCTCAAAAGCACGATCAAAGGGGGGCCTACTAATTTCTCGAGCCAAATTAGCCATTCTCTGATTAATTTGCCGAAAAAACTCGGCTTGCATGAAAAATCTTTCGAAGATGAGTCAATGATCTTAAGATAATTTGTACACACCCAGACTTCCAATTTTTGAATTTGATATCAATTCCATGGTTAATTTCACTTTGGCATGATACTAACGCGGCCCAACCTACCTGGTAGCCTTTAGAAATTTTCATGCATTTGACCTGTGGTTGATCATCTCAAGCCACAATGTATATCTTTGAAACATTGGCGACTTTCGGTTGTCGGGGTAATCTCAAGATTTCAAATACGACCACAGGGTACCAAATCGACAGAAAAGTCGGTCCAGTGCCGATCGACAAGAATTGTGCGATCCGGTGGAATCACCCACACTTGATCACATGCTTCTGTCGAGTCTATCTATCTCTGATCTCTATAAGATTTTAAATTGTGCCACAATGATCCTTACAAATTAGCTCGATCGAAAGATCGTTTTCTGGTCAAATTCTCTAGTCTGATGCATTAGAATTTCTTAACGGCTTCACCTGATAAACTAGTTTTCACATGAGTAGCCAACTCAAGGAAATGAACTATATGCGTGCCAACGAAATGCCCGTCTCAATTTATTGAAAATAGAATTGGAAAATCAAGATGTCACATTGCCGGATCCGGCGAGGGGGGCTCGCCGTTGCATCTAGCAAGACCTCCTTGCGGGCGACCGTGAGGCGAGCCCTTGCCAGATCCAGCGGGGCTCGCCTCACCGAATCACCCCAGTCTGGTGACCGGCCAACCTGGCCGATTGCCAAAGCCAAAGAAAGGAGGGAGGAGGGAAAAAAAAAAAGGAAAGAGGAAAAAAAATTAATAAAATAAAATATTATTAAAAAAATGCTCGTCGGTGCCGGCCGGCTGCCACGTTAGCACTAGCCAGTCAATTTTGGCCGAATGGACTGATCGGGAATAATTGTAAAAGGTTTAGGATTTAATTGGTCAAAAAAATAAGTTTATGACTGAATTGGCACAATTGCAATATGTTTAGGACCTTTTTGGTAATTTTCTCCAAATTTGAACCTTGGCCATGTCTGCTCGTTTCTATCGTTCTACTTGAGGAGAGGCTTGCTCACCAAAGACATTAGCACGTTTCTTAGGAAGATGACGTCCGAGACTGACTATAGCTTGCTAAAGGGTGCTTGATTTGGAGTGTGTGTATAAGCCATCCTTGCAAGGTGTGCTTCCCAAGCTGGTGCTCCTAAGGTACCTAGGATTGAGATCCACAGGGTTGGATTCGCTCCCGCGCGCCGTTGCAGATCTGCACCATCTCGAGACTCTCAACATAAAGCACACCAACATCACTTCTCTGCCGAATTTCTCATGGAAGGTGAGGAACTTGAGGGACCTGCATCTTAACTGGTTCTACATCGACTTTAAGAAAATCCTCAAGGCTTGTAGCAACAATGTTATGGCCTTGACTCGACTCCAAGCCTTAAGCCGTCTGGTCATCGGTGAAGTGAAGGAGAACTTGATGAGGGACCACATGAACAGCTTGACCACGCTCATCACGCTCAAGCTTTATTTGCAACGCTCGGATTCGGCCACCTCAGGCGCTGCAGAAAAACTGTAGCCGATTGGATTAGGTCCAGGCTCACCAATCTCCAGTCCTTGACCTTTGGGGTGATCCAAGAAGCCAGGCCTACAAAAGAAGACGAGCTGGCCGAAGAAGACGAGCCCCCGAAGGAAGAGGCTAAGCCCGCAAAATCCCATTTAGGCCCGTTACCGAAACTATCGTTGACCAAAAAACATCACGACCTGTTCGATCTCTACTTGGTGGGCCAACTCAAAAATTCCATCTGGACAGAGCTCTTGCCGGGCTCACTCAGGGTATTGACTCTGTCAGGTTCGAAGGTGAAGATAGACATGATGCCCGAGTTGGGTGGTCTCCTGAGGAACCTGCGGACACCCAGGCTCTTGGCCAATTCTTTCCTGGGCGCTAGTCTGAGATTCATCAAAGATGGGTTTCCCAGCCTCATGATCTTGAAGATTTGGAAGTTGCCTAAGCTTGAGAAAGTGATTATTGAACAAGGAGCAATGCTACATCTCAAAGAACTCGAGTTTAGGCACCTAGATATGATGATAAAAGCTGAAGGGATCAACGAGTGTAAGGATTTGGAGAATATCTGTGTGGCAGTAAAAAAGGGTGCTGATGGTATTGTTGACCACCTCAAGGATATAATAGGACAGAGGACGTCTGAGTACAAAAGAGAAGACACAGAGATGCCTAAATCTAATTACGATGACGAGGACGACAG
The DNA here is from genome assembly GCA_014182575.1 of Eucalyptus decipiens. Taxonomy (NCBI): domain Eukaryota; kingdom Viridiplantae; phylum Streptophyta; class Magnoliopsida; order Myrtales; family Myrtaceae; genus Eucalyptus; species Eucalyptus decipiens. The sequence goes on along the minus strand of CM024618.1, from coordinate 29,621,845 downwards.
TTATGGGACCATATTAAATCTCATACATGATGGAAATCTTTTTATTGATTGATAATTTCAACAATTACTCATTAGTTATTAAAAGAAATGATAGATATCTAGAATGGAATAGAAGAGATCGTCTATTTGCACGTTGAAAAGGAGGTGGATTATGGCTACAGGTATGGGACAATATTAAATCTAAAACATGTTTACGCATGATGATGAAATTGTTATTATGGACTTGATTATTGCAATAATTACTTATTAGTTATTAAAAAGAACCATAAAAATCAGAGACGAAAAAGGAGAGACGCTTTATGTGCACATTGAAAAGGACACCAAGAGGCCTGAATTTGCGGATGACAATGATAGCTACGGAACATGTTCTTTACACATGGTGATGAAAATGTTTTTATAGGCTTGATAATTTCTCATTGGTGATTAAAAACAGCGATTATGATTTCTATCGGATAAGAATTATGTTGGCTTATTTTACCAGAGCAAGTCAATACATATTAAGAAACTATGGAGGCTATAGTGAGTCCTATGAAATAACACAAAATCACATGGGTAGTATTATTTAACCTTTGTCGAAGTTCCTAAGTAACTTTTGGAATCAACCTTACTCCCCATATCCTATGCACGTTGAGTAAGCCTTTCACTTAGCTTAAATACACGATGCTGAAGAAAAGATTATAAGGTTTTTTCACACTAGTTAAGACCTCTCCTTTACTTACTGTATCATATTTAAAAATAAATGAAGCTTCTCATATAGGAACAAAAAAACTACAAAGCTAGTGTTTTGACTGTAGAATTGTTATTGAGAACATAAATTGAGTTTAGTGGAAAATTGATAAAACTTTTGTAAATTCTACTTATAAAGTTTAACGTAGGTATGATTTCGTGTCATTCCTTCTTTTCTTTTCTTTTTTCTTTATAATAATAATGTTAGTGTACAATAGTGAATCATTTTTTAGGGGGATATGATCTTTTTGCCTATACTATGCAGAATAAGTTAATGCATGATCTTTTTTTTTATTAGTTCAACTGTAAATCCTACTGGGTTTTCTTACTCTGAAACTATAAATTAGAAAACCTCAGGATTGCTTTTACTTTTGCTGCATGAGTCTTCATAAAATTGCATTAAGTACAGCATCGGGAAGTTATGGGTTTGGCTCAGATGAAGGCTGTGAGGACGATCTAAATGTAGATGAAGAAGCTGATGGAGGGACTTCAATAGAGGACACTGGCAGCATGTGCATTGAGGATTTACTGGAACACGAACTGTGTAAAGCGAAAGAGAAGGACGACAATAATGGACTGTCAGATGATTGGAGCCCAGTGAGCTTGATATTGATAAGGAGATGCTCTTATCTCTCGAATTTTTCCGCTGAATTTCCGGTTGGCGATAAATGCATTCATTCTGAATTAAATGATACTAGTGTAGTTGGACCATTTAAGGATTTCCAGTTGATGCATGATTATTTGTATGTCGTATAATTTCATCTTCCATAACTATGTAGAAAAACTCTATCATGTGTTATTTATAGACTGAAAATTAACATTACCGAGTTTCAGGGACTATATGCACAAGCAACCATCATTTCCTTACAACATACTTGCTCTAGAGATTATCTCTAGTAACATCTTCGAGCTTTTTGTCATGTGATGAATTTATGGTTTACATACTCATTTTATCTTACGTGAGGATTTTTACTTGCTCTTAGCCTGTCTGGAAACAGGCTCGAGAGTGGAGACGTCATTTTTCAGTAAGTTACCAAATTCACGTATCTAAAAGCTCTGTGTTTCAATAATAACCCCGTTGAAGATAAATGGCATGTGCATTGGCGCCCGAGTAACTTAGAGCAGGCTTTTAGAGGAGGGAAAGCTTAGGGGTTTTTACGTTCGGTGATAGCTGTCTAGCAAATAAAATTTTGCAGGCCTGCCCTCGGCCTGAAATCTTTAATTCACCTTTAATGCATAATTTTGGAGAGTGGGTATTGGGATTTTGTGCAGAAGTCTGGTTGCTGTCCTGGGCTTAATACAAGGCCAAATAATATTATTTGTCTAACTCACATCGGGTTGCTTTACTGCACTTTATCTTTTACACTTTCTTCATGACTATTATTGATGCCTTTGTTGTGATTGCTTTTATATCATTTTCTATGTTGTGATTCATTTTAATAATTGAGTGGTTAGGTTTCATTCTAGGATCATAATAACATGCAAAAACATTACATGGATACTTAGCAGACAAGAACTTTATGACTCGTAATTGATAAGAGGTTGCATGGACACCGTAGATGACATATAATCAAGTTGAATATTGAAATGGCACTAGTTAGATAACTAGTGTAATCCAATTCTCGACCTAAGATCTTTGGTTGCATAGGAAGTGAAGCATATTCTCATGCCTTACTTGATTTCTAGCCGACCCCAATAGGCTAGTGGCAATTCTTCATTTAGCATTCTCTTAGAGCTAATCAAATTAAAATGTCAATATCAACGCCACACGAGGTGAGGATTTGGGAGAACCCATATCAATTGAGGACCGTTGGGCCCCAATTCGACATTACACCTATACCCATCTTTTTCCCAATGCCCTTGTCAGGAGGGTTGCAACAAAATTCAATACTTTGAAGCAGTGCTCAAGGTCGAACCATCTTCTAGAGCATGATTACATCGGGCAAATTTTATCTCTTGTTGATGCTGGGGACATAGATACTTAGCAACAACCCTGAGAATTCGGTAGTTATCTCTTGCTGCTTTGTTTTGTTTTTGTTTTGTTTTTTGTTTTGTTTTTTTTTTTTTTTTGGACCTTTTCTGGGCTCTCTTTTGTTTTTCAAGGTTTAAAGAGTTTGAGATTTTTTTGGGATGGATATAGGTTCTTCACAAGTTAGTTGTCTTTCTTGTTGGTTAGACCAATGAGCTCAAATGCTTGTTGGATTTGTTGTAACTTACCTTGTTCAATCGCTTTTAATTGTTGGAGAAAACTTCCTTGAGAGTTTTGAAGTTGACAAAACGTTTCCATCAGTCTAGTCTGAAGACTTGCAGACTCTTCCATCAAAGTCTGAAGATCTCCAGATTGCCAGACTCAAGACCCAAAATCTATCCTCATTGACAGTTTCTAGACCATTAAAGAAGGCTTATCCAAAACTGAGTATTTCGTTAAGGATTTGATTCTATTGACTGAAGAAGATTTCTTGGCTGGATATAGCATGTCGAAATTCATTATTCAAATTGAGATTGATTTGGGGATTTTGGATCTGTTGATTGGCATAGTATACTTGGAAGTTTCTACTTATAGAAACCTAGATCCTGATTGGTGGGCTATTGCCATATTCCTTAAATAACTCGAAATCTCCCTAATTGATTCTGTCCAATGGGTAGATTGGAAGAACTCATTTGGTAAGTGCCAACGGGTGTGATGGCATGAAGGAGTATATAAGGAAGACGTTTTAGTTGTTCGAGTGTGTGCGCGATAGAAGAATTCCAAAGTCTGAGACTCCTTATTCTGAATCAATTCATTTGTTGAGTGAAATCTTGTACTAAAAAAAGAGTTAATATCTTTGTGAGACCTTGAGGAAGTGTAGCAGAGTCTCTACACTGTGGAATCATACATTGTGGAATCGAGGAAGAGCTTTACTGTAACAACTCTCTTGATTCATAGTGAAATCTAGCCGGTGGACTGTCAGTGCGAAAGAGTGGACGTAGGCTTGCATTAAGCCGAACCACTATAAACCATGTGTTCTTATTCTCTTCCCTACACTCTTTTACCTTGATCTTAACTCAATTTGTTTACAATAATCTAATTTCTTTTTCATAATCTATTGTTGATTAGAATTGCACACTTCACTCGGGGAAATTTGTTTTTACACCTATTCAACCCATCTAGATGCTCGTATTAGCTTTCACAATTGGTATCAGAGCTTGTGTACTCACTTAAGTTGAAGTGTATTACTTCAGAGTTAAAGATCTATGGTTAGTATGTTGGCTCCAGGTCTGGTTGAAGGGCAAAGCAATACCAAACCGCCTTATTTTGATGGAAAAAAATATAACATATGAAAAAACAAGATGAAGGCATTCCTAAGATCAAAGGATCCTCTGGAATGGGACATGGTAGACAAAGGAATCATTCCTAAAGCTGCAACAATCTTAGAAAGAGGAAAATAAGCTGTTGCGTCAAGTAAAATGACTCAAGAGAGATAACCAAGAGACAAGCTCTTGAAGCAAAAGCTATTTATTATTTATATTGTGCATTATCTCCTACTGAATATAACATAATATCTTATTGTGAAACAGTTAAAGAAGTCTGGGATAGTGTGACATCCTGAAATTCGATCCCGTTTCGATAAAATGAAATGTGCATATCGTCGGCGCACCTATAGTCCTTTTTCTCTGAGTTGATCACTCATGAGTTAACTAACCTATTGGGTGAAGCCATTAAGGGATATATCCGTGGTAAAATCCCTAAAAGCTACCTAATTGGTTGAATTGGACTAAATCACGTCCGATCGATTTTAATCATGGAATTTGATTTGATTTCAAGAATCGAATATTTGAGCGTGTCACAATTCAATTCTTAGGACTGTCTCATCGCCCATCAAATTATTGACGAGCCCGAAATTTCATGAAAGAAATTATTGGAGGAAAAATCAAAGAACGAAAGAAATTAAAAAGGGAAATGGAAAGAGAAAAGAAAATTAGAATAGAATTATTCTTTTTCTTTTCTTTTTCTCTCTCTTCTTTTCTCTCTCCTCTCTCCTCTCCCCTCCCCCTTCGTGCGGACACCCCCTCCCCACGCCTACTCTCTCTTTCTTTTCCCTCTTTGACCAGTCAAAAGCCTTATCTCTCCTCTCTCTTCTCTCTTATCCCCATTCCTTCGAGACCAACTTCTTCTTTTTTGTTCTTCTTTGTGCGAACCAGACCAAAACCAACAAAGAAGAACAGCAGCTCGCTGAGGACCGTCGCCGCTCGTCCCGCCGCCGCATTGGAGCCGGACCGCCCGTGCGCCCGCCGCTCGCCGCCGTGTGCCGCCAGCCCCGTTCCTCGCATGACCCAGCCTTGTTCGCCTCTGCTAGCCCTCGTTCCACCCCCGTCCAGCTGCCTCCAGCCGCTGCTTGCCGCCGTCCCGACCCCCCGGCGTCCCCCTCACCTCCCGCCGGCCTCCCCTCGCCGTCTTGGCCACCGGAACAGCTCCGGCCAGCCCAACTCGGCAAGTTGCCGAGTGGGTATCTACCCCGTTCGTGGGCCGTTTTGGACCGTTTCCGGGCCCCGAACCTGAGCCATGCTTTGGGAAGTTTCGTTCCTCGAGTCGCCCCCGTCGGATTGATCCGATTTGCGTGCGATTTGGTGAGTAATCTCACTAATTCCGGATTAGTTGGCTAATTATGCTTAAGGTTGGTTTAGTTTTAATTAATTATATTTAGGTTGTTAGATTAGAATAAATTAGCAATTATCAGTCAATTGTGATGCGATTTAGATAAATTGATTGCGCAATTAATAAGTAGACGTGGTCTACTAATTATTGGAAGTGCCTTTTTCCCGACCCTTAGTGGGCTCCAATTAGGCTTTTCGGGCCTAAGTGGAATTGTTTAGTATTTAAATATTAATTTTCAGAATTAAATTAAATAATTATTTATTTTCCAAAAATTCAACTGAGATGGTCCGGAATTGGAAAATTATGCTGATGACCGTGGTGGAGTCCGTTTGTTTAATCAGGCTTTATTTTGAGCTAAATTGAATTTTTAATATTAATTATTTAATTTTCGAAATTAATTAATTATTTATTTATTTTCCAAAAATTCAATTGAGATGGCTAGTGACCAGAAAATTATGCTGATAACCGTGGTGAAGTCCATTTATTTAATTGGGTTTTATTTTGATTTAAATTGAAATTTGAATATTTATTAATTAATTTTCGAAATTAATTAATTATTTATTTATTTTTCGGAAATTAAGATTGAGATGGCCGACGACTGAAATCTCGTGCTGATCATCGTGGCATGGTCCGTTTATTTAATTGAGTTGTAATTTGTATGAAATTGATTTAATTATGAATTTTTAGGATATATTCATAAATGGTTGTTGTTAATTATTTCATTGAGAAATTGTTGGGTATTGATTGAATATCGAAAGTGGTCAAGTGGGACCGTAAAGCCATTGAGTATCGAAAGTGGTCGAGTGGGACCGTAAAGCCATTAAATATCGAAAGTGGTCGAGTGGGACCGTAAAGCCATTGAATTTGGAAAGTAGTCAAGTGGGACCGTAAAGCCATTGAATATCGAAAGTGGTCGAGTGGGACCGTAAAGCCATTAAATATTGAATGTTGTCGAGTGGTGGACTGTGTCTTCCACCTTTGCTTAAGATGTGATCTGAGGATCGTAATTTGTAATTGGGGATTGAGATGGATTAATCGAATCGACCTAGAAATGGTCCGACTGATATGTAATCGACTAAGTCGATTGAACTATGATTTGACTAAGAATGCATGGAGATATATGAACTGTATATAACCTTGAATTGCAGGTTGAGACTAATGTCAAGGTATGTCTTCTGCCCTGTGCGTGTAGGCAGCCTATAGTATAACGGTTTTCTAATCGGGCTTAGTAGGGTAGAACTCGCTGAGACGTAGTCTCATCCCAGTTTGGGGAAACCATTTCAGGACCCCGATGAGGAGTTGAGGAGGAGGAGTCTGGGAAGGAGATCTCGGAAGTGAAACTTAAGGAGAAGGACTTTTTGAAAGAAGAAGATAATACCGAGAGGGGCCTTGAGTACGGCCTGGATGGATTGAGATTCTATCTTCTTTTGAGATCTCTATTTTGATGTGAATAGGGATATAGTAAAAGGTTGTGAAGTACTCTGGTTTGTGTTTTGTATAAAAGTTTGGTTATAAGTTTCAATATGAAAAATATGGCCCTGCTTTTCTATCCCATCGTTTTATTGTCTGTGGATTTTAACTGCTTCCGCATGTGCTTAATAAATGAAAGGGTCGCCGATACATAGTCCCGGGATGTCGCATTATAAAATCGACTAAGTGAGAAGGATGTGTGCGTGCCCGAGAATCGGGGCGTGACAGATAGATTACATATCACCTATGAAGGAATTGATCGAGTGAAAGAAACCAGAATCAACATTTTGCTCGGTCAATATGAAGCATTCAAAATGAAATCAGGAGAATCTATCACTGACATATTTAGTCGTTTTACAGAGATCGTGAATGGTATTAAATATCAAGGTCAACCAATTTCTAGATCCATGAAGGTAAACAAGTTACTGGGTGGATTGTCCAAGGATTAGAATCACATAAAGACCTCAATAAAGGAGACACAAAAAATCATGCCACTCTCTATTGACGAATTGGTTGGGACTCTTCAGTCTTATGAAGTGGAGAAAATCAACGAAGATGAAGATCCTAAAGGTAAGAAATCCATTGTATTAAAATCTAATGATGATTCTGATATCACAGATTCTGAAGATGATATGGATGATCAAGAATTTGCTCTCATGATAAGAAGGTTCAGGAAACTGAACAGAAAGGGAAGAAGATTTAATCCAAAGAAACAAATTTTTCAAAAGCTACAAAATAAATTAGTTGATGATGATGAATCCAATAAAGATGTAGTCTACTTTGAATGCAAGAAAAATGGACACATCAGATCCGACTGTCCCCTTCTAAAGAGAAAGGAAAAGCTGAGAAATATTGAAAGGCACTTAAAGCAAAAACTTGGAGTAATACCGAATGTGAGGAAAGTGATGATGATTATGCCAATATTTGTCTCATGGCACAATCACTAAAGAGAAAGAAAGGAAAACCTGAGAAATATTGAAAGGCACTTAAAGCAGAAACTTGGAGTAATACTGAATGCGAGGAAAGTGATGATGATTATGCCAATATTTGTCTCATGGCACAATCAAACTCAGATTCAGACTCCGAGACAGACTCAGACTTAGACTTAGACAGTGAAATCGAGGTAAGTAATTTAAAAATCCCAACTAAAGTCTTTAGATACATTGATGAATTCTGTCTTAATCTCAAAACCTCTCTCAAAAGGATTTCCGAACTTAAAATTGAAAATTCTGCATTGAAACAACAGGAAAATATTTGGAAAGAGAAAGTCAAAAGTTTGGAAAAAAATGTTACTACTTTGAAAGAAAATGCAAACAATTTTTCAAAAGAAAATGCATTATTGGAAAATGATATTTCAAGTATTTCTAAAAGATTTTCTATAGGATCTGAGAAACTTGAAAGAATTCTTTCAACACAAAAACCATACTTTAACAAATCAAGATTAAGAATGACTGCTGAAACCATTACTCTAATTGATTTTTCTAAAGTAAAGGTAATAATTAAGCAAAGACCTACAAGAGATTCTTATAAAAATTATTTTCAAAAAGTTTTTGTAAAACCCGTAGGTCACACGCTTTAAATGCTCTGAATGCAATAGCTCAGATTATTTTGAGAAAAAATGTCCTATAGTTTTGAAACATGTTAAGAATGTATGGGTAAAGACCGTATATTACACTAACACCAATGGACCCAAAAAAATATAGGTACTAAAGAAAGCTTGAGTCTCTTTTCTAAATGCATGTCACTATCAAGAAAAATGTTAAATAGTACTCGGACAGTGGATGTTCAAGACATATGACATGAGACTCAAATTACTTCATAAAACTTGTACAAGTTAATGGTGGAAAAGTTTCTTTTGGAGGAAACAACAAAGGAAAAATTGTGGGATATGGAACTGTAAAGATTGGAAGCCTCACGATCAGTAATGTTTCCTTAGTGGAAGGACTCAACTACAACTTGTTGAGCATCATTCAGCTAGGCGACACTGGTTTCAAAATCAACTTTCAAGAAGGAATATGTTCAAGAACCAATAAAGACTCATCTCAGTCTTTCACGAGGCGAAGACATGGGAATATCTATATTTTGGATATCAAACCAAATGAATCCCAATGTCTAATCTCAATTCAAGAGGAAGCAAATTTATGGCACAGAAAACTTGGATACATCAACATGAAGCAAATAGCCAAAATCTCAGCGAAAAAGCTTGTTCGTGGACTACCCAATCTGACATACCAAAAGTTTGATCTATGCACACCATGCGTGCTGGGAAAACAGGTAAGAAACTCATTCAAACCAATAAATCAAGTATCCACTAATCGTGTACTGCAGCTCTTGCATATAGATCTTTTTGGACCAACCAAAACTCGGAGCATTTGAGGTAAGAAATATTGCCTAGTAATTGTGGATTCACGATTCACTTGGGTATATTTCCTGGCAAGTAAGTTTGAAACATTTTCTTATTTTATAGAGTTTGCTAAAAAGGTCCAAAATGAGAAAGGGTATGTTATTTCAAGTATACGGACAGACCATGGAGGTGAATTTGAAAATCAAGACTTTACAAAATTCTGTGATGAATCTAGCTTTCAGCATGTGTTCTCTTCACCATATACTCCAAAGCAAAATGGAGTCGTGGAAAGAAAGAATAGATCACTACAGGAAATGGCTAGAACTCTTTTAATTGAAAGTAACATTTCTTCTCGCTTTTGGGCTGAAGCAGTTTCTACAGCGTGCTATATTATTAATAGTCTTCTTAAGGCATATTCTAGAGAAAACTCCCTATGAGTTATTCAAAGGAAATAAGCCAATTGTTTCGTATTTTCATGTGTTTGGATGTAAATGTTTTATATTGAAAAATGCAAATGATCGAGTTGGTAAGTTTGAAGAAAAATCATATGAATGTATTTTTCTTGAATATTTTATCACAAGCAAAGCTTATAGAGTATACAACAAAAAAACTCAATCAGTGCGACGAATGTCAAATTTCAAGACTTTATGCAAAATCAATCGATTCAGACTCAACTTGAAGAATTTGAACCTGCTCCAGACTCTACAAAGTCTAAATCTTCAGAAGCAGCTCAAACTTCAGAAGACCAGCAACAAATGATCATTGAAGATTCAAGTGAGAAAAATAATCAACAGTTTGACAAATCAACCAGCAATTGGAAGCATAAGTCTAGTCATCCCAAAGATCTCATTATTGGTAATATTAATGAAGGAATTCGCACAATATCCAAAAGGCGTGAAGAGTCTAGTGCTATGGCTCTTATTTCCGAAATAGAACCCAAAAGCATAGAAGAAACTTTAACTAATGAAAGCTAGATTTAAGCTATGCAAGAAGAACTCAGGTAGTTCAGTATCAATGATGTCTGGGAATTGACTCATAAACCGAAAGGTAAATCCATCATTTGAGCTAAATGGGTTTTCAGGAATAAGATGAACGAGAAAGGAAAAGCCGTAAGAAACAAAGTAAGACTCGTGGCCAAAGGATATATGCAAGAAGAAATGATAGACTATGATGAGACTTACGCACCAATGGCAATGTTAGAAGTAATTAGATTATTACTTGCTTTTTCTTGTCATAAGAATTTCAGGTTATTCTAAATGGACGTCAAACGTGCTTTCCTAAATGGATTTATCCAAGAGGAAGTCTATGTGGAACAAACGCCCGGTTTTGAAGACCCAAGGAAACCAGACTCTGTATTTAGACTGAAAAATGCTCTATATGGTTTAAAGCAAGCACCTCGATCTTGGTATGATAGACTAAGTAAGTTTTTAATTCAAAATGGCTTTGTCAAAGGTAAAGTAGATACTACACTGTTTATCAAAAGAGAAAGCAAAAACTTTTTACTTGTTCAAATTTATGTTGATGATATTATTTTTGGATCTTCTAATGAAAATTTGTGCAAGAAATTCTCTAAATCTATGCAGGATGAATTTGAAATGAGCATGATGGGTGAATTAACCTTCTTTCTCGGACTTCAAGTGAAACAACTGAAGGAGGGAACCTTTATTCATTAAGAAAAATATGCTAAAAAACTTGTCAAAAAGTTTGGACTGGAGAATTGCAAAAAGACTGACATACCAATGTCAAGTTCTTTGAAGCTTTGGACAAAGATGAAGGAGGAAAGAAAGTTGACCAAAAGCTATATAGAAGTATCATTGGTTCATTTATTTATCTTTATGCTTCTAGACCTGACATTATGTTTAGTGTTTGTATTTGTGTCAGACTTCAATCAGATCCCAAAGAATCTCATTTAAGTGCTGCAAAACGTATTATCAAATACATTGCCTCAACTTCAAATTTAGGTCCCTAGTATTCTAAAGAATGAGACTTCACTCTTCTTGGATACTCAAATGTAGACTTAGCCGGATGCAGAGTTGATAGAAAGAACACCTCGGGCAATTGTCAACTACTTGGAAATAGGACAATGTCTTGGTTTTTAAGGAAGCAAAGTACAGTAGCTCTTTCTACGGCAGAAGCAGAGTATGTAACTCTTGGAAGTTGTTATTCACAATTTCTGTGGATAAAAAAACAGGTAAGAGACTTTGGAATTGAAGATTCATGCACTAAGATCAAATGTGACAACACAAGCGCAATCAATCTCACCAAAAATCCAATTCTTCACTCAATAGCAAAACATATAGAAATCCGACATCATTTCATTAGAAATTATGTTCAAAATGAAGAAGTTTCAATTCAGTTTATTGATTCAAAAAATCAACTGGCAGATATATTTACAAAGCCTTTGGAGAAAAATCAATTTGAAGTTATTCGTTCCAGACTCAATATCTTAAAGTTTGAGGAAGTTCAGACTTAGGACCAAAAGTCTAAAGACACCCAGACTGAAACGATCAAGATTTACGACTGTAAGTTACTTCTATTTTAGAAACTTATCTCTCGGATCAAATCTCGAAAAGGTACGATCATTTATCCGTAATTGATTAATGTTATTTCTCAGTTTTCATGATTATTGCAATATTTCCTTTTCGAAAAGGAAGTTATTTTTGAAATGACAGTTATCGAATTTTTGAAAAGACAGTTATTTTTATATTTCCTTTTTAAAAAGGTAGTTATCTAATTAGTTTTACGATCATTTATCTCGCTTCAACTACCTTATATATTGTTGGTTCTTTTTCGTTTTACTCACAAAAACCCTAAGAAAGCATAGATCATCCACTTCTGTTTTCTTCTCCTATTTAATCCTCGAAAAGTTTTCATCTTTCTTATGAAACAAGCTTGGAATCTTTCAAAGACGTGAAAGATGTCGTCTCAAAGGAAGTCTTCGAGGATCACGAACAGGGACCACAGCAAATGCGAGAGGGACCTACGCACTTTGATCTCACCGAGGAAGAAGAATCTCCTAGACAGCAGCAGAGCCCACAACATTCTCAGCAATGTCCATCTCCTCCATCTAGACCTCAGAATATTGAACTTAGAGAAGAGGAAGAAATCATCGAAGATGTTCTCCTCCATCTAGACCTCAGAATATTGAACTTAGAGAAGAGGAAGAAATCATCGAAGATGCAGAACCTGTAAGAACTCATAAACCTCTTTTACTTTTAAGCTTTACCGTGCTTTGAAGAGGAGTGGTACTCCTTTGAACTATATTGATGAATTTCTGAAAGACAAAGGGTATCGAAATGAAACCTACATTTTACGCACAATGGGACGATTGGGAATTGCCTTTGCAGGGTCAGCGGAAGAAGCATTGGCAAATATCGCAAGTGATCCACGTGTTGGAGGGCTGAGTCAACCTGATGGGAATGATGATGATAGGATGTACAATCAGTTTAAACCTAGAATGGGTGTTGTGGCGAAAATCCGAAGCAAAAGGACATATTTGTTTCGCTCAGAAGAACACAAGCAATTATACTCTAAGTTGCTAAAGCGTGGTGTGATTAACCCTAGAAGTGTGGACTTTGATTTTCTTGATTCTCTTAATATTAATCTGCAAGAGAAATTCAATCTTCTTCAACTCGAATGGTTTTGTTCTGAAACGACAAAGGCTCATGCTGAACTCACTACTTACTTCTATTCGAATCTAAATTTCTTAGATGCGAATAGATTCTCTTTTAGTGTTCGAGATCAGGATTATGTGGTTGACATGGATACATTAGCTGATGTGATTAGGGTTGAAAGAGGGAAATATCAACCTATCAGTGTGTCTATTGGTTGTGCGACAATAGAGCTTGTTCGGGATAGAATGACGGAAGGAAAGATTTCATATTTGAGGATGAATGCCTCAAATATTTTTCTTCACAAGATAGTGATCAATTGCCTCAGACCCAAATCAACTTCGAAGACCGATGTTTCAAACTCGGAGGCAAAATTGATGTATGCCATTAACGCTGGCAAGAAGTTCTCTCTTCCACACACTATTATGTTCCACATGTACAGAACGATGGTGAAGGACAATGGTCAACTTCCTTACTTGGCACTTGTCACTAAGTTATTCAAACATTTGAACATTCAGCTTCCCAGGATTCTTTGTGTTCAACCATGCAATCAAATGGTGGTGGGACTGAAAATGGTCTCTAAAATGCGTTCGAAGGAACTTAACAAGGCTTTGGAGCAATTCAAGGTTAAAACCCCTGTTAAGACTCACCCAGTCTCTTCGGCTGCAAAACGGAAAGGGAATGAGCCCATGGTTGCTACATCCAAGAAAAGAAGAGCACTCATCTTAGAGGATGAAGAGGATGAGGATGATATCACAATTTCTACTCTTGCATTGAAAAAATTAAGTCGTTCTATTCCAGAGACAGAGGAGAGATAGGAACAAGACAAGGAGGAGATCAAACAGAGGACTGCAAAGAGAGAATCCATGGAGAAAGAAGCAGAGAAGGAAAGAATTGAGGAAGAAGAAGAAAAGGGCAAGGTGAACAAGAAGAAGCAGAACATGAGGAGTACTTCTCTCAGCCTGAAGGCATTGAAACAAGGGGAGATCCTAAGAAAAGAGTTACGTCCTCAATTGCTGCCACCAGTGAAGGAGTAAGTCGTTCTCCAGCAGATCCAAAAGACATCTATGCCTCTCAATTTCCTGAGGAAGGCCATGAGGTTTCATCGCCCAATTTGTGTAATTGTTCTGACTTGCCATCTTCTGCCAATACACCATCTGATCATGCATAAGCCAGTACTCAGACCGATAATTCAGCAGACTTTCGCAGAGTTCTTGATGTTCTCTTGGAGATGCGATGCCAAATTTATGCTCTGGGATGCGAAGTTCAAAACTTGCAAAATGCAGGTCAAGCTTCTTCAAGTTCTTTATATGATCAAATTCATGCCCTTGCTCATCGAGTTTAAGCAAATGCCAAGGGTGAAGATGTGGCTCAACTAAAGGAGGATTTGAAAAAGCTGGAAGGGATTGTCTAATGGGAGATTTCCAGCTTGTTTGTATTCCAAAGCAATCCTAATTCTATTATCTTTTCATCTCTACCATTTTAATGCTGACAAAAAGTGGGAGAGATGTAGTGCAGATTTGAGATTTAAACTTTGGAGATTGTGTTTGATCGACTTTACTTTTGTGTTTGACTGTTTGGTTGTGACTGGATTTGGATTTGTACCGTTTGACTGTTTATTTATCTTAAGCATTATTGGAGTTTCATGGCAAAGATAGTTGCTCATTTACAGGACTAACTTACTTTCTGTGGATGCAGATTTTAATGTAATATTTACTAAGCCAATTATCTTTTGTGAGATATCTATGTTTGCTTGAGTATTGTTTTGCAGGTCAAAGTTATTCAAATCTGCAGAAAAGTTTTGTCACCATCAAAAAGAGGAAGATTGTTGGAGAAAACTTCATTGAGAGTTTTGAAGTTGACAAAACGCTTCCATTAGTCTAGTCTGAAGACTTGCAGATTCTTCCATCAAAGTCTGAAGACCTCCAGACTACCAGACTCAAGACCCAAAGTCTATCCTCATTGACAGTTTCTAGACTGTCGAAGAAGGCTTATCTAGAGCTGAGTATTTCGTTAAGGATTTGATTCTATCGACTGAAGAAGATCTCTTGGCTGGATATAGCATGTCGAAATCCATTATTCAAATTGAGAAAAAAAAAATTGAGATTGATTCGGGGATTTTGGATCCGTTGATTGATATAGTATACTTGGAAGGTTCTACTTATGGAAACCTAGATCCTAATTGTATGGGCAAGCATGATTGGTGGGCTATCATCATATTTCTTAAACAACTCGAAATCTCCTTAATTGATTATGTCAAACGGGTAGATTGAAAGAAATCATTTGGTAAGTGCTAGTGGGTGTGATGGCAAGAAAGAGTATATAAAGAAGACGTTCTAGTTGTTCAAGTGTGTGCGCAATAGAAGAATTCCAAAGTCTGAAGCTCTTTGTTCTTAGTCAATTCATTTGTTGAGCAAAATCTTATACTCAAAAGAGAGTTAATATCTTTGTGAGACCTTGAGGAAGTGTAGCAGAGTCTCTACACTATGGAATCAAGGAAGAGCTTTACTGTAACAACTCTTTTGATTCATAGTGAAATCAAGCCGGTGGGCTGTTAGTGCGGAAGAGTGGATGTAGGCTTGGATTAAGCCGAACCACTATAAATCTTGTGTTCTTATTCTCTTCCTTATGTTCTTTTACTTCGATCGTAATTCAATTTGTTTACAAGAGTCTAATTTCCTTTTCATAATCTATTGCTGATTAGAGTTGCGCACTTTACTCGAGGAAATTTGTTTTTGAGATAGCTAGTATAAGCACCTAGAGGGGAGTGAATAGGTGTATAATAATTTCTTGTGATAAGTGAGCAATACGAATAAACAATAGAAAGGAAGTTCTCCTTTCGTTAACGAAAACGTATTAAGATCAAAGTAAAGTAGAGAGTAGGGAAGAGAAAATTGAACACAAGGTTTATAGTGGTTCGGCTTATTCCAAACCTACGTCCACTCTTCTGCACTGACAGCCCACCGGCTGGATTTCACTATGAACAAAAGAGATGTTACAGTAAAGCTCTCCCTTGATTCCACAGTGTAGATATTCTACCATACTTCCTCAAGGTTTCTCACGAATATAGACTCTCTTTTGCGTACAAGATTTCGCTCAAATGAATTGACTAAGAACAAGGAGCTTCAGACTTTGGAATTCTTCTATCGTGCACACCCTCGAACAATTGGAACGTCTTCCTTATATACTCCTTTATGCCATCATACCCGTTGGCACTTACCAAAGGAATTTCTCCAATCTACCCGTTGGACGGAATCAATTAGGAAGATCATTCGAGCTATTAAAGGAACATGTCGATAGCCCATCAATCATGTTCGCCCATACAATCAGGATCTCGGTTTCCATAAGTAGAACCTTCCAAGTATACTTTGTCAATCATCGGATCCTTAATCTCCGAATCAATCATGATCAAATAAAGGATTCCGTTATGTCATATCCAGCCAAGAGATCTTCTCCAATCGATAAGGTCACATCCTTAATGAAACATCTAGTTCTGGATAGCCTTTCTTCAACGGATTAGAAACTGTCAATGAGAATAGACTTTGAGTCTTGAGTCTGGTAGTCCGGAGGTCTTCAGACTTTAAATAGTAGAATCTGCAAATCTTCATACTAGACTGATGGAAATGTTTTGTCAGCTTCAAAATACTTCACGAAGATTTCTCCAACAATCTCCCCCTTTTTTATGGTGACAAAACTTTCCTGCAGATTTGGATAACTTTAACCTGCAAAATATTACTCAAACAAATATGGATATCTTATAAAGATAAATGGCTTCATGAATGATAACACTAAAATCTGCAACCACAGAAAAATAGGTTAATCTTGCATGTGAGTAAAGCCATCCATAAGATATCAATAGTACTTAATATAAGCAGTCAAATCCAAATCCCAAATTCAGTCCACATCCAGACACAAAAGTAAAGTCAAACAAAACAAACATCAAAATAAATTAAAAGTTCAAGTTCAAAGTTTCAAATCTTGCATCTCTCCCCCTTTTTGTCGGCATAAAAAGGTTGAGATGAAATGGAATAGAGTCAAGATTGCTTGGGAACACGAACAAGCTGGAAATCTCCCATTGACTGAACGATGCCTTCCAGCTTTTTCAATTCTTCCTTCAGTTGAGCTACATCTTCACCCTTAGCATTTGCTTGAATCAGAATAGCAAGGGCTTGGATCTGATCATTCAAAGACACTGAAGAAACTTGTCCTGCATTCTGCAAATTCTGAACTTCGCATCCCAAAGCATATATCTGACCTCGCATTTCCAAGAGAACATCAAGAATTCTGCGAAAATCTGCTAAATTATCGGTCTGCGTACTGGCTTCTGCACGGTCAGATGGAGTAAAGGCAGACGATGGCAGATCAGCATAATCACGCAGATTTGGCGAAAAAACATCATGTCATTCCTCAGGAAATTGAGAGGCATAAATGTCCTCTGGATTTGCTGGAGAGCGACTAACTCCCTTACTGGTAGCAGGATATGAGGACAATCCTCTTTTCTCACGATCTCCCCCTATTTTCATGCCTCTAGGTGGAGAAGAGTGTTCCTCATGTTCTCCTTCCTCTTGATCTCTTTTCTCTTCTTCTTATTTTTCAATTCTTTCCTTCTCAGCATCTCTTTCTTCTTCTTCTCTCTCCTCTATTTCTTTCTCCTCTGGTTCTTTCTCTTCTCTTTCTCTAGTCCTCTGTTCTGAGTCTTTCTCTTGTCGTTCCTTTGATTTTGGAACAGAACGGCTCAGGTTCTTCAATGCCATTGCAGAAATGGTGATGTCTTCCTCATCATCTTCATCCTCAACGATGAGGGCTCTTCTTTTCTTGGATGGAGCAACCATGGGCTCCTTCCTTTTTCTTTTTACTGCAGAAGAGATTTGATGAGTTTTGACAGGGGTCTTCTCCTTGAATTTCTCCAACGCCTTGCTAAGTTCCTTCAGACGCATTTTAGTCACCATTTTCAATCCTACCACCATATGATCACAAGATCGAGTACAGAGAATTTGTGGAGGCTGAACATTCAAATATCTGAATAACTTTGTCACAAGACCTGGATAAAGAAGTTAACCTTTATCCTTCATCACTGCTCTATACATATGGAACATAACAGTGTGAAGAAGAGAAAACTTTTTCCCAGTGATGATGGCATACATCAGCTTTGCCTCTAAATTTGAAACATCAGTCTTTGAAGTAGATTTTGGTCTGAGGCAATTAATGACAATCTTGTGAAGCAGAATGTTAAATGCGCTCATCCTTAAGTAGGAAATCTTTTCCTCTGTTCTTCTATCCTTAACAAGTTCCAATGTAGCACGAGTAATTGAGACATTGATCGGTTGATATCTCCCTCTTTCAATCCTAATGACATCAGCCAACATATCTACATTCACCACATAGTCCTGATCTCGGACACTAAAAAAAAAATCTATTCGCATCCAAGAAACTAAGATTCGAATAGAAATAAACAGTGAGTTCAGCATAGGCTTCTGTAGAGTCAGAACATAACTGTTCAAGTTGAAGAATATTGAATCTTTCCCTCAAATTAACATTCACAGCATCGAGGAAATCAAAATCCACACTTCTAGGGTTTATCACCCCACACTTTAACAACTTAGAGTATAAAAACTTGTGTTCCCCCGATCGAAACAAGTCGGTCCTCTTTCCCCGAATTTTTGCCGCAACACCCATTCTTGGTTGAAATTGACTGTACAACTTCTCATCATCATTCCCATCTGGCTGATTCAGCCCTCCAACACGCGGATCACTTGGGATATTAGCAAGGGTTTCTTCTGCCAACCCCGCAGGGGCAATTCTCAAACGCTCCATATTTCTTAAAAAGATGTACTCATTTCCATACCCTTTGTCCTTAAGAAACTCATCAATGTAGTAGTTCCACCTCTTTTCAAAGCACGATAAAACTTGTAAATAAAAGAGGACTTTTGAATTCTTACAAGATCTGCGCCGTCGATGATTTCTTCATTTTCTTGATAACCAACATCCTGTGGACTAGATGAAGGAGAATGACGCTGCGAGAATGTTGTGGGCTCTGTCGCTGACCGGGGAGACTCTTCTTCCTCGGTGAGATCGAAGTGCGTAGGCCCCTCACGCATTTGCGGTCCCCTGCTTGCAATCCTCGAAGACTTCCTTTAAGACGACATATTTCACAGTCTTTCAAAGATTCCAAACTTGACTTTCCCAAGAAAGATGACAACTTTTTCGAAGATTAAACAAGAGAAGAAAACAGAGATGGAAGATTGGTGCTTTCTTAGGGTTTTTGGAGAGTAAAGCGAAGAAGAAACAACAGTGCATAAACAATTAAAGAGAGGCATACAGAACGTCATAAAAGAAAGTAAAAATATGCATTTTTAAAAAATAACTACCTTTTTCGAGAAATTAGATAAGTCATTTAAAAAATAACTCCTTTTTCGAAAAGGAAACGTTGCAATAATCACGTCAATTAAAGATAGCAATAATCAAACATGGTTGATGATCGTACCTTTTCAAGATGAGATTTGAGATATAAAATAAAGTAACTTACAAAAAAAAAAAAAAAAAACTTGATCGTCTGAGTCTGAATTTCCTCAGACTTTAAGATTTTGAGTCTGGAACGAATAGCTTCAAATTGATTTTTCTACAAAGGCTTTGTGAATATATCCGCCAGTTGGTTCTTTGAGTCAACAAACTAAATCGAAACTTCTCCATTTTGAACATGATCTCTAATGAAGTGATGTCGAATCTCTATATGCTTTGCTCTTGAGTGAAGAATTGGATTTTTGGTGAGATTGATTGCGCTGGTGTTGTCACATTTAATCTCCGTGCAAGAATCTTCAATTCCAAAGTCTCTTAGCTATTGTTTTATCCACAGAATTTGTGAACAATAACTTCCAAGAGCTACATATTCTGCTTTTGCTGTAGAGAGAGCTACTGTACTTTGCTTCCTTGAAAACCAAGACATTGTCCTGCTTCCAAGTAGTTGACAAGTACCCAAGGTGCTCTTTCTATCAACTCTACATCCGACTAGATCTGCGTCTGAGTATCCAAGAAGAGTAAAGTCTCCATTTTTAGGATACCAAAGACCAAGACTTGAAGTTGAAGCAATGTATTTGATAATACGCTTTGCAGCACTTAAATGAGATTCTTTAGGTCTCGCTTGAAATCTGCACAAATGCAAACACTAAACAAAATATCAGGTCTAGAAGCAGTAAGATAAATAAGTGAGCCAATGATACTCCTGTATAGCTTCTGGTCAACTTTCTTTCCTCCTTCATCTTTGTCTATCTTCAAGAAACTTGACATTGGTATATCAGCCTTTTTGTAATTATCTAGTCCAAACTTTTTGACAAGATCATTAGCATATTTTTCTTGATGAATAAAAGTTCATTCCTTCAGTTGTTTCACTTGAAGCCCGAGAAAGAAGGTTAACTCACCCATCATGCTCATTTCAAATTCATTCTGCATAGTCTTAAAGAATTTCTTGCACAGACTTTCATTAGAGGATCCAAAAATAATATCATTGACATATATTTGAACAAGCACAAAACTTTTATTTTCTCTTTTGATAAACAGAGTAGTGTCTACTTTACCTTTTACAAAGCCGTTTTGAATCAAAAACTTACTCAGCCTGTCGTACCAAGCTCGAGGTGCTTACTTTAGACCATATAAAGCATTTTTTAGTCTAAATACTGAGTCTGGTTTCCTTGGGTCTTCAAACCCAAGAAGTTGTTCCACATAGACTTCCTCATGGATGAATCCATTTAGGAAAGCACTTTTGACGTCCATTTAGAATAACCTGAAATTCTTATAACAAGTAAAAGCAAGTAATAATCGAATTGCTTCTAACCTTGCTACTGGTGCGTAAGTCTCGTCATAGTCTATCAATTCTTCTTGCGTATATCCCTTGGCCATGAGTCTTGCTTTGTTTCTTATGACCTTTCCTTTCTCGTCCATCTTGTTCCTGAAAACCCATTTGGTACCAATGATAGATTTACCTTTTGGTTTAGGAGTTAACTCTCAAACATCATTAATGCTGAATTGCCTTAGTTCTTCTTGCATAGCTTCAATCCAGCTTTCATCAGATAAAGCTTCTTCTATGCTTTTGGTTTTTATTTCAGAAATAAGAGCCACAGCACTAGACTCTTCACGCCTTTTGAATCTTGTGCGAATTCCTTCATTAATATCGCCAATAATAAGATCTTTAGGATGATTGGACTTATGCTTCCAGTTGCTGGTTAATTTGTTAGGTTGATGATCACTTCCTTCATTTGAATCTTCAACAATCATTTGTTGCTGGTCTTTTAAAGTTTGAGCTGCTTCCTGAGATTTAGACTTTGTAGAGTCTGGAGCAGGTTCAAGTTCTTCAAGATGAGTCTGAATAGATTCATTTTGCATAGAATCTTGGAATTTGACATTCATTGATTCCTCCACAGATTGAGTCTTCTTGTTGTAGACTCTGTACGCTTTGCTTGTGGTTGAATATCCAAGGAAGATGCCTTCATCTGACTTTTCTTCAAACTTGCCAAATCGGTCATTTGCATTTTTCAATATAAAGCATTTGCATCCAAACACATGAAAATATGAAACAATAGGCTTCTTTTCATTGAATAACTCATAGGGGTTTTTTTTTCAGAATAAGCCTTAGAAAAACTCTATTAATGATATAACATGCTGTAGAAACTGTTTCAACCCAAAAACGTGAAGAGATGTTGCTTTCAATTAGAAGAGTTCTAGCCATTTCTTGAAGCGACCTATTCTTTTTTTCCACAGCTCCATTTTACTCTGGAGTATATGGAGAGGAGAACATATGCTGAAAACCAGATTCATCACAAAATTTTGTGAAATCTTGATTTTCAAATTCACCTCCATGGTTTGTTTTTATACTTGAAATAACATACCATTTTTCGTTTTGAACCTTTTTAGCAAATTTTTTAAAGTAAGAGAAAGTTTCAGACTTACTTGCTAGGAAATATACCAAAGTAAATCGAGAGTAGTCATCCACAATTACTAGGCAATATTTTTTACCTCTAATGCTCTGTGTTCTGGTTGGTCCAAAGAGATCCATATGCAGAAGCTACATACACGGTTAGTGAAAATTTGATTTATTGGTTTAAAGGAATTTCTTACTTGTTTTCCCAATATACATGGTGTACATAAATTAGACTTTTGGTATGAAAGATTGGGTAAACCACGAACAAGCTTCTTTATTGAAATTTTGGCTATCTGCTTCATAGTGATGTACCCAAGCTTTCTGTGCCATAAGTTCGCTTTGTCTTGGATTGAGATTAGACATTGCAATTCATCTGGTTTCACATCAAAGAGATAGGTATTTCCATGTCTTCGACCCATGAATGACTGAGTAGAATCTTTACTGGTTCCTGAACATATTCCCTCTTGAAAGTTGATTTTGAAACCGGTATCACACAACTGACTGATACTGAGCAGATTGTAGTTGAGTCCTTCAACTAAAGAAACATTGCTTATTGTGAGGTTTCCAATCTTTATAGTTCCAAATCCCACAATTCTTCCTTTACTATTTCCTCCAAATGAGACTTTTCCACCATTCACTTGAACAAGCTTTATGAAGCAATTTGAATCTCCTGTCATATGTCTTGAGTATCCACTATCCAGATACCACTTTACATTTTTTTTTTATAGTGACATGCGTTTAAAAAAGAAACTCAAATTTTCTTAGGTACCCATATTTTCTTGGGTCCATTGGTATTAGTATGATATGCGGTTTTTGCCCATACTTTCTTAACAGGTTTCCAAACCATAGGACATTCTTTTTCAAAATGATCCGCACTATTGCACTTTGAACATCTAAGAGCATTGCGACCTCTCGGTTTTACAAAGATCCTTTTAAAATGATTTTTGTAAGCATCTTTTGTGGGTCTTTGCTTAATTCTTTCTTTCACTTTTGGAAAATCAATTAAAGGAATGGTTTCAGCAGTCATTCCCAAACCAGATTTATTGAAATAAGGTCTTTGAACAGAAGAATTTTTTTCCAGTTTCTCGAGATCCTATAGAAAATCTTTTAGAAATATTTGAGATATCATTTTTCAATAATGCATTTTCTTTTGAAAGATTATCTTCACTTTCTCTAAGAGAAGAAACATTCATGTCTAAACATTTCACATTTTCTTTCAAAACATTTTCCCGTTGTTTTAGAGCAAAATTTTCTCTTTTGAGTTCGGAAATCTTTTAAGACTAAAACACAACCCATCAATGTATTTAGAAATTTTAATAGGGATTTTGAAGTTACTCACCTCAAATTCACTGTCTGAATCTGAGTCTGTCTCGGAGTTTGAATCTAAATCCGATTGTGCCATCAGACATATATTGGCATGATCATCATCACTTTCTTCACACTCTGTATCACTCCAGGTTTCTACTTTAAGAGCATTTCGATACTTTTCAGCTATTCTTTTCTTCTTCCTCAGAAGAGGACAATTGGGTCTGATGTGTCCATTTTTCTTATATTCAAAGCAGACTACATCTTTGTTTGATTCATCATCCTCAACAGACTTAGTTTGTTGCTTTTGAAAACTTTGTTTCTTTGGATTGAATCTTTTTCATTTTCTGTTCAGCTTTCTGAATCTTCTTATCATGAGAGCAAGCTCCTCATCATCCATATCGTCTTCAGAATCTGTAACATCATAATCATCATTGGATTTTAATGCAATGGATTTCTTACCTTTAGGATCTTCGTCTTCATTGATTCGTTCCACTTCATAAGACTGAAAAGTCCCAACCAACTTATCAACAAATAGTGGCATGATTCTTTGTGTCTCTCTTATTGAGGTATTTATGTGATTCCAATCCTTGGAGAGTCCACGCAGAAGCTTGTTTACCTTCATGGGATCAGAAATTGGTTGACCTTGATTTTCAAGACCATTCACGATTTCTGTAAAATGACTAAACATGTCAGTTATAGATTCTCCTAATTTTATTTTGAAGGCTTCGTATTGACTAAGGAGAATGTTGATTCTAGTCTCTTTCACTCGATCGATTCCTTCATAGGTAATATGTAATCTATCCCAGACTTTTTTCGCTGTAACACAAGAAGATATTCTATTATATTCAGTAGGTGATAAAGTACAATATAAAAAATAAATTGTTTTTGCATCAAGAGCTTGTCTCTTGATTATCTCTTCCTGAGCCATTTCACTAGACTCAACAGTATCTTTTCCTCTCTCTGAGACAGGTGCATCTTTAGGAATGATTCATTTTTCTACAACGTCCCATTCTAGAGGATCCTTTGATCTTAGGAATGCCTTCATCTTATTTTTCCATATGTTGTAATTCTTTCCATCAAAGTAAGGCGGTCTGGTATTGCTTTACCCTTCTACCAGCCCTGGAGCCAACATACTAGTCATGGATCTTTAACTCTGAAGTAAAACACTTCAAACAAAGTGAGTACACAGGCTCTGATACCAATTGAGATAGCTAGTATAAGCACCTAGAGGGGGGTGAATAGGTGTATAATAATTTCTCGTGATAAGTGAGCAATACGAAATAAACAATAGAAATGAAGTTCTCCTTTCGTTAACGAAAACGTATTAAGATCAAAGTAAAGCAGAGAGTAGGGAAGAGAAAATTGAACACAAGGTTTATAGTGGTTCGGCTTATTCCAAGCCTACGTCCACTCTTCCGCACTGACAGCCCACCGGCTGGATTTCACTATGAACAAAAGAGATGTTACATCAAAGTTCTCCCTTGATTCCACATTGTAGATATTCTACCACACTTCCTCAAGGTTTCTCACGAATATAGACTCTCTTTTGCGTACAAGATTTCGCTCAAATGAATTGACTAAGAACAAGGAGCTTCAGACTTTGGAATTCTTCTATCGTGCACACCCTCGAACAACTGGAACGTCTTCCTTATATACTCATTTATGCCATCATACCCGTTGGCACTTACCAAAGGAATTCCTCCAATCTACCCGTTGGACGGAATCAATTAAGAAGATTATTCGAGCTATTAAAGGAATATGTCGATAGCCCATCAATCATGTTCGCCCATACAATTAGGATCTCGGTTTCCATAAGTAGAACATTCCAAGTATACTTTGCCAATCATCGGATCCTTAATCTCCGAATCAATCATGATCAAATAAAGGATTCTGTTATGTCATATCTAGCCAAGAGATCTTCTCTAGTCGATAATGTCACATCCTTAATGAAACATCTAGTTCTGGATAGCCTTTCTTCAACGGATTAGAAATTGTCAATGAGAATAGACTTTGAGTCTTGAGTCTGGCAGTCCGGAGGTCTTCAAATTTTAAATAGTAGAGTCTGCAAATCTTCAAACTAGACTAATGGAAACGTTTTGTCAGCTTCAAAACATTTCATGAAGATTTCTCCAACAGTTTTTACATCTATTCACCCCCTCTAGGTGCTCGTACTAGCTTTCACATCAATTAGTATATTTATTTATTTATTTCATTTCCTTGAGTTTGCCTCATTTGAAGTTGCTACCTTATTATTCAAGTTCGAATGAGCTTCAAAAGAGTTGAAGCCTGTATGTTTACTTTCTTTAGGTTCGGTTAAATTCTGAAGAATGCAATATGTTGTGCAAAAGAAAGAGAATGGACCAACCCTTTTATGTTTGTGAATTGATAGGAAAAGCAAGGGAAAAATTTCTGATGGGAATGCAGTAACTGGAAGTTTGGTTCTGTGGTTTCATCTATTGATAGGCTTCACAATGCGAGATCAATCCAATGAGATATCGATCTGGTCCTTTCGGTTGTGGTCCCTTTCTATGGACTTTCAAACTTGGATGATTGTCCTTATAATTTAAGAACTGTGTTTGTGTTGGTGCAATTGTGTCGGTGCAACCATGTCTCCTTCACGAAATTGAAGATCGAAGAGGATTTCATCCGTTATAAGATCCAAAAGAACTTGTATTGGTTAATGCTCATTAGGGAAAGAATGGGAATCTTGCAAAATTAATTGACATTCTGAACTTTTCAATATCCTCCTAGTGAAGTTATACGTTCATAAAAGGATTTATCATGAAAGTGAAAAAATTAACACAATGATATGACAGAATTTTTTATAAACCTGCAAATTAAATATGCAGTAGGGTTATTGTCTTGTGTGGCATTGGATATTGAATTGGGATCTTAGCCATTTACTGGAGATGATGAAAAGGTCCCTCGAAGATTAACCGATCAATAAAATGATATATGCTCTCTGTTGTCTAGTTTAAGCTACCTTAGACTTATCAAAATGGGTTATTGATATATTTCTTAATCTCTACATGAATGGGGCAAAAGATCTCTTCAAGTGCCATAACTTGGCAGAAAGGGATACTTAAATTTTATAACTTACAAAAGGTATACTTAAGTGCTACATTTTAAGAATACCTAAGTGCCACCTCTGGCGAAGCCGGCCGGAAATCATACGTGGCAATTAAATATTAATATTTCTCGCCGAGGTGGCTCACTGGAGAGCTGAGTCAGCTCTAATTCATCTCAAACGATGTTGTTTCAGGTTTTAGCAAAAATAGAGCCCTTAAATCGGCCAAAATGACATCATTTTGGCCTAATTTGAATTTTAATATAATATAAAAATTAATTAAATTAAATAAAATAATAATATAATAATATAATTTATATTTATTATTAAAAAAAACAAAGGACGAGTAAGGCAGCCGCATGGTTGAGGGCGAGCCCTCGCCACCGCCGCCTCCCGCCGTCGCCAAAAGGTGGGGGAGGGCGGCTAGGGCCACCGAGCCACGGCCGAGGGCCTGCATGCCCTCGCCTAGATGCGGGCGGGCGAGCACCCTCCTCGCCATCGTCGAAGGTGGGGGAGGGTCAGCCGGGGCTGCCAAGCCTAGGCCCTCGCCGCTAGTCGGCTGGGGCCGCCGGCCCTTAGCTAGGGCTCGGCTGCCCCAACCCTCGTCGTCGGTTGCCTCCCTCCTCCTCCTTCCCCCCCTCCCTTTTTTCCTTCCTCCTCCTTAGCCACTAGCTACTTCCCCTCCTCCTCCTCCTCCTCCTCCCCCTGCCCCCACCGAATCTAGGCGAGGGCTCGCGAGCCCTTGCCGTCGGTCGGCGGGGTCGCCGACCCCGGCTAGGGCCTCGATGACCCCAACCGACCCTCCCCCTCCATCGCTAGCCCTTACCGGCAACGACAGGGAGGCAATGGCGGTTGAGAGCTTTTTAAATATTTTTAATATTTTTAATATTTGTATATATTTTATAAATGTTTTAAATAAATTTAATTAATTTTTATATTAATTTTTTACCACGTCGCACCAAAACGACGCCGTTTTACACATGCTTCGTCGAAAAATTGACACGTCGGCGTTTTGGCCAAATTTTGGCCGGATTGGCGCTCAAGTAATCCATTTTGCTCCGATTTTGGCACTTAAGTATACTTTTCGTAAGTTATGGCACTTAAGTGTCCATTTCTATCAAGTTATGACACTCTAGGGGTTTGCGTCTCACTTGAAGGGTGAGCCATTATATGAGTTAATTTTGTTCAAGAAAATGGGATATAAATCTATTTAAAATGACAAAACTCAAAAAAATATTGATGTTTTATAGGTTTACAATTGACCCAAAACCTACCCATCTTTGTGACTCTCTTCACCTTCTATCAGAAGATAATGGACTTCTCGAACTATTCCAAATGCTCTTAGTGGGCCTGCAAGTCAAGGCGGCTTCTTTTTCTTCCCCGTTGTTTTTTATTTTTATCAATCTTGTAAGTCTCGTATGTTCATAATATAGATCTCCTTTGTTGCACTCGATATTGTTATATTTATGTAATATTCCAATCTTAGTTCTTGTCATTGCAATCCATGGTTAGTATAAATCTTCTTCAAGTTCTTACATTTCATTTAATTAAAATTTCCATTTCTTCTTGTTATTTTTGCTGTAATTTTATAAATTTGCTACTAATTACTAAGTTTCTCTTGTTTCCCACTATGAATCAATACAAAAATTGAAAATTTTATGCAATGTTGAAAACAAATTCTTTAGGATCTTATAGCCGAAATAGCGATGTTATCTAAACAACAAAGGCACGTGATGAACTTGAAGTGGGTTAACTAGATGGATATAGATTTTCATAGGTTTGATTACAATTTGAAAGTATTTTAGTAAATAGGTTAGGGCGGGCATGCGTTGGGTATGAGTTAAGTCGGGTATGAGTTACTAAATTTGTATTGCATATAAATGAGTCAAAACGAGTTAAATAAGTCAATTTGACTCGAATTATTTTCGACCTACCTCAATCCACTCATTTGATGACCTTATACTAATCATCAATGTTAATTGATTTCATTATGTTTTGATAAGTGAATTTCCATCTAAAATCTATAGTGACGTGTGAGTGGATTGTCAGGAAAATGTGGAACGAAAGACTGTATTTTCCTTACCGAGTACCCTTACTACAATGTCCGGCTGAGGTGCGAGGATTTTTCGGAATGACATCGATATTCCAATCGTGCTTGGCATATTATACCCGTGAGACATCTCCAAGCAAAGAATGACTGAGGATAGAGTGGCATCTTATACCAATAAGACATCTCCAAGCAAAGAATGACTGAGCAACATAGTTAGCTTAAGGGAAGAAAAAAGGCTGGTTCTTATAAATTCCTTATACCACCGTTTTAACATTTTTATTACTTTGAAATTTGAAGTTTTTGCGATAAGGGGGCAATCTGTATAATGTGATAGGTTACAAGTTAACATTAAAATAAGTGGATTGTGATCAATACCGAGTAACAATTCATGATATCACTAATACAATCAATTGTGTGAACTCGTCTCATTTTTTAGTTTGAATCAAGTGTCCCCTCTTTAATTCTCGCACCTTCGAGTCCAAACTTTAGCAATTGAATTTTCAGTTATTTAACCTACCAATGACAAAAAGCACCGGATACTTTCTTGTCCCTCGGTCAAGATTTGGCTTAGTCTAGGATCAATCCGGAGGAGAGGCGCCCGCTTGGAGAAAAGCACAGAAAAAATGAACCAAATTATAATCATAAAAAAGAACACACACCTTACGCGGCATCACTCCTACCAAGTAATATCTAGTATATGATACTGACATAATATTGACGTATTTTATATGAGCACGACATGTGATGTGGCTATTGATATTATGAGATATATTGAGTAAGCGTTCTTATATAGACAAGTTGACAATGTGTGCATAAGGATAGACTTCACTTCTTCCTTTAAACGTGATGAAGATATAATTGATATCTGAGATGCAATTTAATCCTAAAATTTGTGAATTGCACAATTAAAACAATTAATAGCTCCAGCAATTTGAAAGCCAGGCCCTTAACTGCCGATATCCAGAAGAATAGTAATGATTCTCTTTTAACTGATTTTATTATTCTATATTGGATAAGATAAGCCCACGAATGTTCTCATTTGTGTTAGATTCTTACGCTCCGTTCGTTTCACGGAAAATATCATGTTTCCGGAAAACATTTTCCTGGAAGTTATTTTTCAGGAAAATGACTCTATTTTCCGGTGTTCGGCCAAAATCTAAAATTTGAGAGGAAAATATTTTCCACTGTTCGTTAGCTCAAACATTTTCCTGAAAAAAATTATCAAAAATTGAATTTTAATATTTTTAATTGACCAAAAATTTTATTTTATTTATTTATATTTTCTTTAAAAATGATTTTTTAATTATTTATATTTTTAAAATAGAAATTTTTATTATTTATTATTTCTTTTTCTTTTTCCTTCCTCCTTCCTCCTCCTTCTTCCTCCCGATTCCTCCCGAGCGGCTTCGTCCATCGTCCGCCGTCGCCTCCTTCCTCCTCCTTCTTCCTCCTCCTTCCGCCGCCGCCTCCTCCTTCGACCGATCTCACCCAAGCTCGCCGGATCGCGACGAGCTCGAGCTCGCCCGGATCCGGCGAGCCGCGAGCTCGCCGCTAGATCCGGTGAGCCGCGAGCTCCGCCGCCAGATCCGGCGAGCTCGAGGCTCGGCCGATCTCACCCGAGCTCGTCGGATCTGGCGACAGAGCTCGAGCTCGCCTGGATCCGGCGAGCCGCGAGCTCCGCCGCCAGATCCGACGAGTTCACGGCTCGCCACCGCATGACGAGCGGCCTGGACGGCGGGCTCCCCGCGAGCCTCCCGACGCCGCCGCGGTGCTCCCTCTTGAGCCGGATCCTCCCGAGCGGCTTCGAGCCGCCGGGGAAGTGGAGCGCGGCGGTGGCGGCGGCGCCCGGCCGGAGCAGGCGGGCAGGAGCAGCCAGGGAGGGCGGAGGCTGGTTGTCGTCGAAGCCGACTTCGCAGCAGGGAGAGCAAGAGAGAGAGAGAGAGACCGAGAACCGAAGGAAGAGAAGAAGCGAGAGGCTTGGAAAATGTTTTCCTCTTTTCAAAAGAGGAAAACATTTTCCAAGCTGCAAAGAAGGAATTTTCCAGTCAACGGAAAATGTTTTCCGTTGACCGTGATTTTCCGCCCACCCGAACACCGGAAAATATGGAAAATATTTTCCTGGAAGTTATTTTCCGCGAAACGAACGGAGCGTTAAGGTGGGTGGAATTTCATCACAAAAATTAAATTCTTGATAGGCCACCTTCATTATCTCTCCAACTTCTAGTTCGACAGAAATAAATGAAATTGATTATCTTCACGTATAGAGCAAAGTAAGGAATAGTAAGATGCATCTGTAAGATTATTATATTAGAAGCAAAGAACTTTACTTGATTAGTTTTGTCTTTATCATAGTCACTCTGAGAGATACTCTCTCCTGTCTCACGGTCGAACATCGCTCAAGCAAAGAATTAAACAAAGCTTCTTGCAGTAGACAGGAGAGGCCAGGCCAAGAAAAGCATAGAAAAATGAAGAATATATACATAGAGAGAGAATAATATGTCCTCGCAAATTTATTCAATCCAAGCAAACAAGCCCAACAAACACATGCACCCACACGACCTTGCTCGAAACAAACATATTGATTAGCCATGGCTGCTTCTGACACGAGAAGCTGCATGATAATCGATGAAGCTGCCGCCCAGATTGTGTCGCAGAAACTACATATCTTGCTCCATCACCGGGTGTGCGTGGAATGCATACCGATGCGAACCTGCGCGGATGATGCCAAGAAAAAGCTGACCAGGATCCAAGAGTTCTTTTCCACCCAATTCAGACCGTCCAAAACCACGGAGTGGTCGGGGCGGCTCCTCCGAGCCATGTACTATGCTGAGGAATTCATCGACAAGTTCCACCTCAGAGAAGCCAGCGAGAAGCACGAGGCCCTCCGCATGGCCGCAAGGCCACTCGTTGTGCTCGTCTCCAAGTACAAGCTGGGGAGGGACTTGTCCAATCTGGTGAAAAAGATGGACGAGTTGTGCGATGAGAAGTTCTTGAAGGAGGAGGCCGAGGGCAAGGGGAAAAAGAATTCTGCTAGTTCCTCCTCCCTTGCTAGTATTCCATGGCAAGGCAAAAAATTCGCGAGGCTGACTAGCTTCTGGGATCGGCAAGCGTCCACAAACTTCTTATGCCACGAGGACGAGAGGGGGGACATAATGAAGTGGATGAAGGCAGAAGAGTACACAGAGATTGGGATTTGGGGCGAGCAAGGCACCGGCAAGACGTTCCTCGCGAGATGGGCCTACAGCCAAGCGAAGTACATGGGCTATGAGTGCCGCGCTTGGATCCACGTCTCGCCTAGCATGGACAAGCGGGAGTTCCTGTTGGAGATTCTGAAGCAAGTCGAGAAGCTAGCAGGGGACGTGATGAACATGAATGTCATGGAGATAAGGATAAAGCTGTTCCAGAAATTGGCCAAGATAGAGAAATTCCTCATTGTGCTGGATGATGTGCAGCTTTCTGACTGGCGGGAAATCTTGCTAGAGTTATGGATGAGCACCCCGCATGGCCTGCAAAGCCACATAATTACCACAACTCGGGACGAATCGATAGCCAGCTACATGAGTTATTCCACGAAGCCGATCGAACTAAAAGAATTGGAGGAGAAAGAAAGCAAGACGATGCTTGCTTGGAAGTTGCGAAGAGTATCCGATGGTCAGACACTCACAGAGAAGGAGGAGGATATCCTCAACATGTGTCCTCGCTTGCCGCTCCATATATCCTTACTGGGCGGGTTTCTGTCCAATGCTGGAGAGCATGATCGTGCAGCGTTGGCAAAAGAGGGTTCTGCGATGACAATGTTAGATATACTACAATTGAGTTGCCATAAATTGCCGGTCCATCTAAAACCGTGCTTCATCTACATGGCTTTGTTCCCCATAGCATTCCCTATTCCGATAAGAAGGCTAGTGAGGCTGTGGTTGGCTGAGGGCTTTCTGAATTCGCATTGTTACGACACAGAAAGGGAAAGGACAAGGAAGCCCGAGGATGTGGGAGAGACTTTCATTCTGGAGCTTGCGGACAGGAATGTGATCGATGTGGTGAGCTGGAGGGCGGATGGATCCCCCAAAGCTTGCCAAATGCTCACCTCTCTGTATGACATGATCTGCCCGATCGCCATGAGCACGGGATTCCTCCGCATACATGACACCAGCAAGTCAAAAGGTCGGAACGACAGCGATCCAACCAGGCAGCAGCAACAAGTGCCGACCCAACTGCAAGAAAGAAGCAAGATTCGGTGGCTTGCAGAGCACACGAACATAATCAGGGATGATCGCGGCAGCAGCTACTGTGATCTAAACCTTGGCCACGCGCGCTCGTTTCTGTCGTTCTACCAGAGAAGAGGCGTGCTCACCAAAGACATCAGCACGTTTCTTGGGAAGATGACTTCCGAGACTGACTATAGCTTGCTAAGGGTGCTTGATTTGGAGGGTGTGTATAAGCCGTCCTTGCAAGGTGTGCTCCCCAAGCTGGTGCTCCTAAGGTACCTGGGATTGAGATCCACGGTGCTGGACTCGATCCCGAGTGACGTTGCAAATCTGCACCATCTCGAGACTCTCGACATAAAGCACACCAACATCACTTCCCTACCAAGTTCCTTGTGGAAGGCGAGGAACTTGAGGCACCTGCATCTCAACTGGTTCTACGTCGACTTGAAGAAGATCCTCAAGGCTTGTGGTGACAATGTTATGGCCTTGACTAAACTCCAGACATTAAGCGGGCTCGTCATCGGTGAAGTGAAGGAGAATCCGACGACGGGCTACGTTAACTGCTTGACCACGCTCACCACGCTCAAGCTTTTCTTGCAACACTCCGATGACGACACCACCGGTGCCGCAGGGAAAACAGTAGCTGATTGGATTAGCTTCGGGCTCACCAATCTCCAGTCCTTGACCTTTGGGGTGATCCAAGAAGCCAAGCTCACAGAAGAAGCTAAGAAAGTAGATAAGTCCGCTGAAAAAGCCCAAACCACGGAAGAAGCCAACGCCGTGGGAGAAGCCCAAACCCCGAAAGAAGCCAAGCCCCCGCAAGAAAACAAGAAAGATGACGAGCCCCTGAAAAAAGCCGAGCCTGCGACATCGCAGATAGGCCCGTTACCAGAACTGTCGTTGGCTGAACAACATCACGACCTGTCGGAGCTTTACTTGCTGGGCCAACTCTACAAACCCAACTGGACACAGCTCTTGCCAGTCTCGCTCAGGGTTTTAACTTTGTCGGGTTCGAAACTGGAAGCAGACATGATGCCCGAGTTGGGTGGTCTTCTGAGGAACCTGAGGACACTCAGGCTCTTGGCCAATTCCTTCCGAAGCACACGTCTGACGTTTGCCAAAGATGGATTTCCGAGTCTCAAGATCTTGAAGATTTGGAAGCTGCCTCTGCTTGAGAAGGTGACTATTAAACGAGGAGCGATGCCCCGTCTTCAAGAACTTGAGTTTAGGCACCTCGATGCGAACACGGAAGTTGAAGGGATCAAGGATTGCGAGGAACTAAAGAATATCTGTGTGGTATTCAAAGAGGATGCCCAGCATTTTGTTGACCACCTCCGCCCCACAATAGGAGGGACGCAAAATCTGTATGAGATAAAAGAGACCGAAATGGATGAACCTACAGATGATAACTAACAGGTATGGGATACTAATATTAAATCTCAAATGTGATTTATACGCATGACAATGGAATTTATTTTTATTTATATAGAATTGATAATTTCAACAGTTATTTACTAGTGGTTAAAATGAACAATTGGGATCCTTATCAAGTATTTCATTGACTCATTCCACCATATCAAATCAATGCATATCAAGCCTCTGTGTAAATCCACGGCGAATTTTATAGAAGAAATCATATTTTCATAGTCCCTACACTGTAATCGGTCACGTAGCCTTTTTAAAACTAGTCTATATTTACACTTTTTTTTCCTATCACTATCACAATACCAAATCATGTGGGGAACATCATTTGATCTTTATGTAACCCAATGTTGAATCCAAAAGTAACCTTTGGAACCAACCTTACTGCTCATAGCTGACACATGTCTAGCAAGCCTTTCACATAGCTTACATACAAATTGCTGAAGAATAGATACCAGTTAAGGCCCATCATTTACATACCATATCATATTTTAAGAAAAGAAGCATATAAGAACAATCTACGAACTTGCTTTCCTTTTCATTGGTAGGAGTATTATTAGGAAAGCTTTGGGCGTGTGTAAAGCTTGCTCACTTGGTGGTTTCTTGTTTCCTACAGTCCCTGACGATGAGGAGGACGCTCTTCCTTCAACATAAGCCACTACAATGATATTTCAAGTTGAACATATGTATATGTCCCATTCTCCCACCAAGTCAACAACTCCTCCCCCCCCGGGGCCTTCTCTCTCTCTAAGCGTGCAAACAAATAATTTCATGTAACTGCTATCTTGTGTGATTACTAAGATGATGCCATTCAACCATTACAAGATACTCTTTGTTTAGTCTTAGGCATCTAAGTCTGCATACACTCAATCCAATGAGGTCAGGAAAACCACGAGAGCAAAAAAATGGCTTAATGAAGTTGAGGAGTCACAATCAACGAGCTCATGCCACGAGTCATTAGTTAAATTACTAATTTAATCAGCAACAAGCTTTTAAATAAAAAAAACATCTAAGAGGATGGAAGAAATAGAAACGTTATTATATTAGTCCAATTAACATCAATCATGCGCCAATACATATGTTAGAGAGCCAGGACCGGTGAAAGGACCTGGAAGCCCTCATTTGTTCATGAGTATATTACAAAGATTTTGTACAATAAACTGCATCTAAATTACATATATATATATTACCAGTTAAAAGGAATTCATATCATCTCAGACAGTTGGAGGAACGATTTGTCACCATTCCACAAAAGTAATAGCATCCAAAACAAAGCTTCACAAGAAAGACATCATAGTGTTTTTCCACTTACAAAGTTCTGTGCTTGATCGCCAAGGAGTAAAGTTGAGGCCAAACATCTCCTTGGAAGCTTCCTCTGGCTGAACAGAACCAACAAGCTTTGCAACAAGTTTGGCACTATCGGCCACATGGTCCATGTCTTCTGTGTCGGACCACAACCGGTGGGCTAACTGCAAACTACTATGCTCGGTATTCAAACCGATCCCCCAAGTTTGGAAGAGCATCTCTCTATCTTTCCTGGTGAGCTTCTTTTGCAACTGCTTGGTGAGCATCTGCCTCTCACGACGAAGATCTTGTATGCTGTTCAGCATGATAAAATCCCAGACTTAATATCTCCCTACAGTGAATTTAACAAAAGCAGCGAGTGTTTCATATAATTTAAATTCAGTACCTTGAAACAGCGGTAAAGGCCTCACCATCTCCCAGAGCTTGATTACAACAGGTAGATTTATCCCTAAGTAACGTCAGCCTCCTGAGCTCTACCTCCAAGTAGATAGAATCCGTCAGATCACCTTTAAACAGAAGGAAAAAGTAGCTCCTGTGAACTAATGAGACATTGCATTCCTTCCACAGTTTGACAATCTCCTTCCGCAAGTTTGTGAAGTGTGAAAGCCATTCCAAAGAACCTTCTGTATCATCTTCAATTGGATCCAAGCCAACATCCTTAACGTTTTAGTAGGTGCAATCACATTTGGTTTTATATCATGTACCTGTCAATCAAAAGAGTCCCCTCTGAGCAAAATGTGCGTATGTTGACAAAACATCCATATCTAATGGTAGTAACCAAACACTCAGTTTGTTCTCCAAATTTCAAAGCACTTTATATTCAAGTGAGTGGTAATCCAAACTTACTTGCATGTCCATATTTACATATGACAAGACTCTTATAGCTGAAACCATAGCTGGGCAATATCACTACATCGGTCATCATATATTTGCACACCGAAAAACCATCTTTAGATTAATCAAAATTTTCTAAATTATAATATTTAACAAACTTTAAACACCTGAAAGCCATGGCTTCTGTACCCTGTCCGTAGTAAGTTTTCAAAACAATCCAAAAGAAGCCCAGTCTGACCCACGCGGGCCAACCCCTAATAACTCCCATCCACTTGGGTCATGGGGTGTCACGCCCAAATATTTGAATCAGATAGCAGAGATATAACATTCTTTGATATGGAAAAAGCACAATAATTCCTGTGTTATATTTAAATCCGAATAGAGAAAATAAAAATTTGTAAGGTCCTCCAAATAATTAATCCATCGTTCATTATATAGCTCAATATGTCTGTGATAAAAGGAACAAAGAAAAGGCAGGGAACAAAGCTCACCCCATGCTGACCAGGTTGATCCTCCTGCTGAGCAATGTACTCCTCTAATTCGGAAGCGGAATCCATAGTGCTGTCACATTTCTCAACTGTCCGACTTATCTCTGCTTGAAGCTCATAATCAAAAGAATCCTCCAATGAATTTTGAGAACCACTACCGGACAAATTTTCTTCGGACACGTACTTCAATGAAGGAAACTTTCTCTGACATCCCTCAGGTCTTCCAGGACATTCTTTTTCGTATCGAAGGGCAGGTGTGCGATGGTTTATCTCCATCTCCTCAATTGAAAATGAAATATTTGTGAGGCCTGACTCACAACTTTTACTTTTAACTAGCTTGAAACTATTGGATGTAGGTAACTCTTTCTTCTGCATCATTGAATATGCTTTTTCAAGAGAAAGTTCTACATAATTTTGAGGGACGCTAACTGTCTAGTTTCCTCCAAAGTTGGTGATCTCAATTTCTCTTTTTCCTCATCACCTTCCTCAACCACAATATAGTCTGAGATGCCTTCTTTCTCCTCCACTGATGACTACCACCATTGCCATGGCAGTTAGAATTCGGCTTTTCCATCTCAATGCAGTGTACTTCTCTGCAAAATTCCTTGGAATTTTCATCAGTGAATTCTCCAATATCCTCTGGACATATGCTATTTCGCCTGGAGTGAGATGTCTGAATTGAGAGCTGTGAAGAGGGGTCCAAGAGTCATGAGTTCTCTTTGAAGTCGGGGATGTGGATCATATGCCCGTCTGAATCACTCCTACTGTGTTGATCTGAATATTGACATGAATCACATGTTAAGATACCAGCATCCACATACTCATTATCTGCTCGGTTTTGAGTATCTAAAATTGGGGTTTTGAGTTCCCATGAACCTCGCACGCGAAGTTTAGGGTAATCACCGCATGCATCCACCTGAAATATTAAATGAACAGACGATTAATTAAGGAATAATTGGTGTTATAAGTTGAGGACGGCAAATCCATCAACGAATCTAACAAGGTAGAATTACCTGTGCAGTCGAAGGTTTGTGATCCACAACCAATCCATGCAAATCCTGAACCTCAAACTGAGCAAGGTCTCACAGTAGAGACAATTCTGCAATCTCTTTCTTGAGCTATGAGAGGATACAACCACAGAAAATAAGGTTTTAAGTAATTAAGTGGTTTCCTGATTTATAAATGGACAAAAAGGGCTTCACTGTCCATCGAACTTTAAAAAGGGTGACAACATGGAAATTTAACAAACATAATCTTAAAAGTGCCACAACAAAAAACTATTAAGAAGGCCGGTTAATAAGCTGCACCTAGAGGTGTCAAAATGGGTCACTTGTTTTTGACAAAAAGTAGTTAAATGGGTTTAGTTTGATAGGTGGGTTTTAAGTGGGTCTTAAATGGGTTTGGTTTTAAATTTTAAGTGGGTCTTAAGAAAGAGACTCTCTCTTCTCTTTTTAATTTTACAAATATATTTTTTTATGAATACAATTATAATTATTTTTTTTTATTTTCATTTTCTTTTATTTTTTCTTTCCTGTTATTTTCTTGTCTTTCTTCCTTTTTTTTTTTTCTTTCTTCTTCCTCTTTTGCCAAGACGACAATGGCGGCGACCGGCCCAGCGAGCCTCAAGCTAGCGGCGTCGGGCGAGCTCGAGCTCGCCCGGATCGGCGAGGTTCGAGCTTGTCGGCATCGGGCGAGCTTGAGGCTCGCCCGTGGCCGCCAAAGAAGAAGAAGAACCAAAAGAAAAAGAAAAAAATTATATTTTAAAAATAAAATAAAAATAATTAAAAATTAATTTTAAAAAATAAAAATTCGATTTTTTAAAATAATCATTTTAAAAATTATAAAAATTGTCCATTAAATTTGTGTTGTATAAAACTATTTTAGCAATACCATTTTTAAAAAAATAATATATATATAAGAAATAAGTTTGGAAGTTTTTTAGTAATATAATCTTTTTAAAAAAAACATAAGAATAAGTTTTCCTAAATTTGGTTAAATATGAAAATATTTTATTAATATGGGCCAGGTCAAATATGGGTTGGGTATGGGTCGGGTCAGGTATGGGTCGAAAAATTTACATTATACTTAAATGGGTCATAAATGGGTTAATGGGTTAATGGGTCAATTTGGGTCGACCCATTAATAACCCAACCCAAACCTGACCCGACCCACCCGTTTGACACATCTAGCTGCATCGTTAGCTCTTCACAAATTAGAACTGATTTTGCTACCAGCTTAAGTTATTACTCATCCCAGCAAAGGAAAATGCACATAAACCTACTGGCCATCCAATTTTCTATGCCAAATCACAACAAATAGCGAAGGTTTGTATGCTTTTAGCTCTAAAGTAGATGCCTGTTGACAGCATCATGGAAAAACTTAAATGGAATGAATATATTAAAGGAACTGTTGACACCTAAATTTTACAATTTTATTTAGAACTTAACTGTATACAAAATTAGAAATTAGTCACTAAAAAAAAACACAAAAAAAAAAAGAAGAGAAAACAAGAAAACGTGGAAGGGGCCAGGCCAGATCTCGCCTTGGCCCGGCCCACACCGGCTCTCTCCCTCGCGCTAGGCCCGGCCCAACCTTCACTTTAATTCGGCCCAGCCGCACGAGCCTCTCTCCTTCTCGACATCCCTTCGCACACGACTTGCAAGGAAAGGAGGAGGAAGGGAGAACAGACGAGGGAAAGCACAAGGGAGCCAGAGAAAAGGGGAGCTGGAGAACAAAGGAGGAGAGGAGCAAGAGACCCCGAAGCCGTCAACCGCTGCCATTGATCGTTGCCAACGAGCTTCGGCCACCCCAACCCCGCCGGAGCCCATTAGACCGCAACCCACAGCAAGCACCGAGGAAAAACAGGGGAGACCCGAGAGAGCCGAGAGGAGAAAGCGGGCAGGAGAGGAGAAGAAAAGGGGATTGAGCCACTATACCACTAGGGACATGTCTCCAGGCACCACCACCGCCAGTGAACCATTACGATCAACACCGGCCGCTGCAACCTCACCGGAGCCCAGGTAGACATTTCGCCAAACACCTGGTGTGCGTAGTCTAGTACCGAATTGGCCGGAGCTCTTTGGGCAGTTTTGAGCGAGCTCCGGCCACCGCCTGTTCCCACCGCTACATTCCTTGTTGTCTTGGCTACTTTTGCTAGATCCCAGGCTCGTGTGAGGGCCTCGGTCAAGCTCGAGGCCTCCATTTCCCATGTTGCCTGCCAACCGTTTGTCGAAATGCCCGACTGGATGCCGCCCTTGTTTTCGTTTGTCTAGAGCCCTCTCGCACCCCTCTCTCTCTCTCTCTCTCTCTCTCTCTCTCTCTCTCTCTCTCTCTCCATCTCGCATTCCCCTTCCTACGCACCTGCCGATTCGTGTCCTCAAAGCTGTCTTGCCGGAGTCGAAGAGAAAAGGGAGTTGTGGGTCCTTGTGTACGCACCCTAGCCGGAGTCCGCCCAAGACGGTCCTCGCCGCAACCGCCAGACCTACCCGACCTCCGATGTCGAAGAAGGTCCCCGC
Organism: Eucalyptus decipiens; assembly: GCA_014182575.1. Classification (NCBI taxonomy): domain Eukaryota; kingdom Viridiplantae; phylum Streptophyta; class Magnoliopsida; order Myrtales; family Myrtaceae; genus Eucalyptus; species Eucalyptus decipiens. The sequence continues at coordinate 29,581,953 of CM024618.1, read as the reverse complement.
CTGTCTAGCCGAGGCAACACCTTCGTAGTCTTCAGCTGGAGGAGCCGCCTGTGCCGTGCGCCGTCACTATCCCCCTCGGTTGAGGAATAGAGGCCGACAGGCCAAGCTGGGCCAGATTGCAGATCTGGCCCGCTCGCCCCCTTTCACGGGCCTGCGAGCCTCGTTGAGAAAGGTTGGGCCCAACTCTAAATCAAGTGAGGCCCGACCAAGCCCAACCAGACCCGACCCGCGCTCGATCTGGTCAGACTCGACCCGATTTCTGCAAATCGACCCGAAACGGGTCGGGTTGGATTGGACCGGACCCCACCTGGCTCGGAAAAAATTAATCAAATAATTTTTTTATTTTAAAAAAAATTAAAAAATTTCAAAAAAAACAAAAAAATGTAGGGTTTGGTTAAGAATTGCAATGTATTGCCTTTTCGTGTAATTAGGCATTTAGTTACTCGTATATTGATTATATTGTAAGTTTAGTTTGCATTTTTAATTATGTTGAATTGCACGTGTTTAATTTGACTGCAATTAGGATCTTGGTAACTATGATTGTTATGTTAATGATTGCGCACTCGCATGATCACCTCATATGTTAGTGCAAAGGTATAAAATCAACCCAAACTGCTTGACAAAAATCTCTTCTTTTTTTTTTTTTAAAATGAACAAGATTGGGTATCAAAATGGCACTAATTGATCAATTAGTGTAATCAAGTCCCCGACCCTAGATTCTCTGGTTGCGTAGGAAGTGAGATATATTCACATACCTCACTTGGTTTCTAGCCAACCCCAATAGGCTAGTGGCGACTCATTTTTGCGAAATTTTAAGAATATCCCAATGTTACGCGGGGTATGGGCTTGGGAGAACCCACACCTAATCATGAGCCTTAGGCCCGACCTTTAGGCAATACCCCTAAACCCGTTCCCTCTCCTCGAGAGTAGGTCGTGACAGGAACAAAGTAATTTTATACAACAACCTCACAATTATTGCGGAGAAAAAGATTGCAGAAAACATCAGTTGGACATCCAGGTAAATCAGAAGGTTCACTCAAGTAAGCTCTACTTATCTTTTTCATCGAAAAATAAATAAATAACATAAGAGAAAAGCTGATGAGAAAGTCACAGCTATAAATGCTAACAGCATAATGGTGAAGCTGTGGGTTATTGCCAAAGGTGCAGAATGTTAGAAGTGGTCCAAAGGGACATGCTACGGTGAGAGAGATGAAGAAAATTTGCAATTGTGGAAAATATGCATTCTGTAGGGGAAGGTCAAAAAGGCCAGGCGAAGATATTGCTCTTAAAATTCTCTGTTAAGTCTTAAATTCCCAAGTTAAATTACCAACTTTTACACGAACTTTCAAGTGGATGAGCTTGGTCAAGAGATGTCAATTGAGATGGAAATTGCATGTGTTGTGCACTGAAGGATATTCAACCTAATGGAACTGGTGAAATTCACCATCGGTACAAAAGAAATAATAGACTTTCTGACACGGCAGCATACTAAGGAGGAAGTTGGAAGATACCCCTAGTTTATGTATGATAATTACACACAAGTACCTCCCTTTTCCATAGATAGTGAGAAAAACCTCAAAAAATATAAGAAACATCGAATTACAATATTAAAAGCCTAATGCAGAATTATCACCTTCTCAATTTGGAGATCCTTTTCTTGAAGCAGCACAGCAGTATCAGATGAAACAGACGCTAGTCCTGGATTTCTCAGCTCACTCTCCAATCTAGCCAATTCTCTCTGCAAATGCTTTACCAAAGCTTTATCAGACATAACAACATTGACCTGTGCATTTGTGGCGACCTCTTTAGCACAACTTGCCAACAATAGTGTATTTCGTGACTGTTCAACATGACTTCGGGCAGGACTCATTGTACAGATGATGGAAGTTCTAGCATTTCCTCCCAGTGAGGATTGCAGAATACGAGTCAGTTTGGAATCTCGGAAAGGAATATGTCCATTTCTTCCCTTGCTGGAGCCATTCAAATAGTTCTTGATCAATAATCAAAAGTTTAAAAATAAATCAATGATAAATTGAAAGAAAAGAGAGCTTAAGACTGCAATACTTCCACCAACTTTCGATTTCTTATAGGATCTTAACATTAGTAACTGTTCTGTTCATACAATCAAAGATGAAAAATTGGTAAAACATCATCATGGATGGTTTGCTTTGAATTTCTATAAGTTTTTAAAAAAAAAAAAAACTTTTCCTCCAAAACATTGATAAAGAAAATAAAAGATACTTTAAGTTTTAAAGAAAAATTATTAAAAAGAGTCTATACAACCACACATGTCAAGATTCATATGTTTTAAAATTTTAAGATGTTCAATGTGCAATAAAAGTCAAATTTCAAACACTACAAGAAAAGGAAAATGTGAAAAGTTTAAACTTGCTCCAAACAAACCTAAACAACCACTCTTGAGTCTCTGACTTCTTAGGCTTTGAAACAGTTTATCTTCTTGATGCTAAAATCTGCATGGTAACCTATATGGAGCTGAAGGCTAAGAACTTATTCAATAGCCCTGAAAACTAATCCCCTACTCTCAAAACAACAATTTTCAACTATGCAATGGAATTTATGCCTAAGAAACCAACCCCACCCCCCCCAAAAAAAAAAAAAAAAAACCAGAAAAGACCAAATAGCACAAATTCTTTTGGCCAATATCATGTCTAATGAATTGACCCAAGCATTTGGTACAAGAGATACTTGAAATTACTAGAGGAGAGCAACTCTGAGCACTTGGTTGTCACAACAGGTAGGCAGACAAGCATAAATGGAATTAAACATGTGGGAGCTCACGCACTAAACCTGCCACAGGCAGCAATCGCAAACCCTGATGGAGGATTGAAAGTGTAAACGGAGCTTAGTATCTGGATTTTACTGAAGGCAGGATAGGAAATAGAGCGCGATGGCATAACAAGATCCGTATACCCTGTCCTACTTGTTGGGAAAAGACGAGTGATCAAACAATAATATAGACAGAAGAAGAAAATAAATCGGACACCTGATTTACGTGGTTCGGTTTAAAGACCTACATCCACGAGGAGAGCAAGTGAATTTCACTATAGATCAAGCAATACAAAGAGATTACACACTCAAGTCACTCAAACACTCTCTCAGTGTTTCCCAAGCCCCAATTACACCCAATAACACACACAGTGTTTAGCCCCAAAATTCCTCAAGAAATAATCTCTCAATCTCACGAAGGAATTACACGCAAATCTTACCACAAGATCTAATTGGCTTGAACACTAAATCTTCTGGGATGTAATTCACGACAAAGAAAATCCCTCCCAAGCACTCGACAACGAGACGGCGCTTCAAGACCAATGCTTCATGATCAACGGCGGAACACCAAGCACTCACGTGGCGCTTCAAGACAATTTGTGATTCACCTCTACCACCCACGGCCACAAGTCTATATATAAGTAAAACCCTTATTCTTTTGCCTTCTCATAGGATTATATTTCCTATCTAAAACGATTTTATCCAAAACATATCTCTATATATTTTAAACAAAATCCAAGTCCTAATCAAAGTTGGACTTTCCTATTTCAGTGGCCAAACTCTCCAACGCAAATTTGAATTTTGGGAAGTTGATCTTCAGATTTTCTTTGCTCAATTTCGAACGTCCACAACATATCCAATTTGGAATATTCTGAATTTCACATTGGACTCAAACTCGAGACATATTTTAACACTACTTTGTGGGAGAAGGCTTGGTTGTTCATGATGTTGTTATTCGTATGACGTGTGTATGCAAGTAAACCGGTGTCGTGTAAGAAATGGACCTTTGGCACAAAAAAGGCATTGCAGTGGTGCTCTATGTTCATGTTAGTGCATGGTCCAACTAAATTATAAGGTCTCTAAGATGAAGACAACGAAAAAACAAGCTGAAAGGCCAACCTCAGCTTGAGGATAACTGTTCCCAAAGTCGGCAAACTACAATTTATGTGGCAGCCCTCTTTTAACCTTGCACCAGCTGATAATGACTGGGATGCACGCTCACTTCCTGCTAGATCCACGAAGTTCTGCGGCCAAAAGAAACTATTATATTCTCCCAGCAACTGTATATAGGTTGAAGTTAAGTACTGAATATTCATACCACAATAGCAGAGAGAGTGCTTGAATTGTCGTTCCCCAAGAACTCACAAGCCGAACTTTTGACTGTTTGGCAGCAGAAACAATGAGCAATAAATCCTTGACATTTTAATAGGAACTGACCACAAAACAGATAAAATTCACCATTACCAGTCTGAGAATCTGATGTGATCTTGAGCTAGCTTCGTTAAGGCATGTCTCTCCAACTTGTCTTTGAGCTGTGAAATCCAAATGATCAGCCTAAGCATTTCATTGTAATGCTAGATATAGTATGCAACCATGAAATTCATCCAACACAAGGCTGAATAGCCTTGATCCTTACCTTCACACACAGAAAGAAGTTCTTGAAAATGGCTCTAGTCCTTCAGTGTTTCCCCTGTAAGTTTCTCAACTATAGTCCCTCTCTGTCAAAAGAGCAAGCTCTCACGGTGATGTTGGATGAGCTCATAGTTCCTCAGCATAGTACAAAGAAATTTACCTCCGGATCATCTAGAAGTCTCAGAGGACTACTATATGCGCTGAGGAGGTCTCTCACAGACTCATTGTAGATCTCCATCGCAGAAAACTTCAACAGAAATTCTCTTTCCTTGTGCTATTGAGAAACAAGAGAATGTCTTTATTAACAAGCAAATGTTAGAGGAAGAAGTTGCAATTGAAAATGGAGGAGATCTTTAGGTAGTATATGACTTGTTACCTTCTATGTAGCTGTATATATCTGCCATTGAGTATTCAGTAATTCCACTCATAGTGTACGTTTTTCCACTACTTGTCTGTCCATATGCAAAAACACTTGCTGCAACATCGAGCATCGGATGGTTGCAATCTCAGGCAAATATCAATATAACAAAACAATGTCAAAAGGAAGGAGAAGAGGTTAAAGTTTACCATTTATCCCACTGACAACTGAAAGAGCAACTTTCTTGGCTCCTTCCTCGTACACTTGCCTTGTGGAGCAATCACACCGGCAAACTGTCTGCAAATCAGCCAACATGGAGGACACGTCACAGTAAGAGATATTGAACAGATTGCTTCCTTAAATCCGAGTCCATCATTAGAAACATTTGTTGGAATTTGAAGACGTGGGCTCAAGACCAAAAGGAAGCTAAATCCAACATAACACGAAAATGTGCTCAAGCAAAGGCAAAGAAGAAAGAAAGGAAAAAACTTCATGAACGGGATTCAATTACCAAATGTGTAGGCAGCTGGGTAGATGGACCGCTCTGAAACAGAGAGATTGTTTCTGTAGATAATGGTGTTGTCATCGATACATTCCCAATCCGATACATCATTCCTAGAAATTTCCTTTTGATTCAAAGGCCTGAGACGAACTGATACAAAGATTTTCTCTTCACAGGGACTCGACCCCTGCATTATCTCCTGGCCGTCGACTGCCACCATTGCTTACCTTCTTAGTATCCAAGTCAATGAACCATCCAAAATCAAGATTAGTCTTCACTGCAACCAAATACTCCGACAAAGCCTGCGACACAGCATGTAGTTCTACACCCCATCACAACTTCACTGTACGACTATGCATTGTAGTTTTGGAGTCAACAAAGCGAGTGATGTTGGGATCTCATGAAATCTGAGGCCCATCCAACTCCTACACATACCATCATCACCTGTAATGAACAAGCTAATTATGGCTCAGAGCTAACTCCCCCACGCCGCATCAATTCGTCTTGAGCACAAAAAAAACTCGTTTTCCTCCTACGTCGCTCCTTCCTTTTGTCATCTAATTTAGAAAAGTCAAACAAACGCACATCTGAAGTCACAAGTTCCCATTCTCCGAGAGAAATGGGCGGTGTTTCTTTTTTCTTTAGATTAGCAAATATTTTGTTAAATGAACCCATTTTGGAGTTTTCTGAGATGGTCCCCATAACAGACTGTCAAAAAGTCTCCTTTGCTCGTGCTGACTTACATCATAGAATGTCTTTAGAAAAACAAAGCAAGACATGTTTTCACCTTGGGAGTATTCACTTCCCAAAGAATGTCTGAGATCTACGCAAAGATCCATGGCACTGTGCATTTCACTGCAGTGGGCGCAGAGAGAGAGAGAGAGAGAGTTCTTAACTAGTCTTTGCAAAATTTTCAGTTGCCTCATTTCCTTCCTAGTTGGACAGTAAACAGCAAAATCTCCGCAGGGCAGAACATGAATTTTCGGAGAACTGTTGGCTCTCTCTCACTTTAATAAAACATAAGGCGAATGCGCTCCGAAGAAGCGACCAAATTTTCATGACACGTCTCCAAGCTACATGCCAAGCCACCTGAATTCGACAAGAAAGATGGCATTGCCAATCCGCGACGGCAGAAGCTTCGCCAATCTGTCCTTGGCGGTTCCAAACGAGAAACGTATAAACACATTCAGGTCGCTTTTTGCTAAAATTCCAAGGCGAATCACTTAATAAGCATGAAACGGAACTCCGGAATGGTTGACCAAACGAAAAAAGTGTTAGCTGGGTTCACTCCTATGTGAAGGAGACCCAATGAGTTGCAAGCCCAAAAAAAAGGGCTTGAGCCCATATAATAAGTTATATGAGGAAATAGGGTTTCTCACTATCATATAAAGAGGTAGTAGCGAGAAAAAGGAAACCGTAACAAGAGAAAAATAGAAAGCAGAAAATCTGGGTTTGGGGCAATATCTGATTTACATCAAGCTGGCGTCGGAGGTCGATTCGTGGTCCGATTGAGCTGAAATTTTGTCAGCATGTTCGTGGCGCAATTTTCTCGAATCTGGACGGTTTGATTTTCGTTTGAAGCTCCCTACATCAGGTTTTTCGTGGATTGATCAAAACCTGTGTTTTTTGTCAGATTTATCCTTGATCTCTTGTGAAGTTCATGTGTATTGCCAAGAATTATGTTCTTGAGGTGTTTGCTGCTATGTACCTCTAGAATTTGCTAGAGAAGAACAATTTTATTGATAGTGAAGATTTTCAAGTGGACTCCGGTCCCGTGGTTTTTTATCTCCTCACATCGAGGAGGTTTTCCACGTAAAAAATCGTCTTGTGTTCGCGTGCTTGGTATTTATTTTACTCTACTATATCGATTCTTATTAGGTTTACACAAGAGGGGAGATTATTTTATTCCGCTGCGTTGATTCGATATTGTTCGAATTATTACCGTTCTCCCATCAGAGTGATATCAGAGCAACAGGTTATTGCTTGATTTTTCTGCCTTGTGTTAAACAATGGAAACGAATACGAGTAGAATGGTTACACTGAATGGTTCAAATTATCATATCTGGAAAGGGAAGATGAAAGATTTTTTATATGAAAAAGATTTTTATTTACCTGTATTTGCTGAGGAGAAACCAGAGAATAAAACTGATGTTGAATGGTTTATATTTCATCGTCAAGTGTGTGGTTATATCAGGCAGTGGGTAGATGATAATGTTTTGAACCATATTATTGAGGAAACACATGCACGCAGTTTATGGGATAAGCTCGAACAGTTATATGCTCGAAAGACTGGGAATAATAAGTTATTTTTGATAAAACAGATGATGGTTCTGAGATATCATGATGGTACTCATTTGACTGATCATTTAAATTCTTTTCAAGGAATTATAAATCAGTTGGCTGCGATGGGAATCAAGTTTGATGATGAGATACAAGCACTATGGTTGCTTGGTACTTTGCCGAACTCATGGGAGACGTTCCGAACATCTTTGTCTAACTCTGCCCCGAATGGTATGATTACCATGGATTTAGCCAAGAGTAGTATTTTGAATGAAGAGATGAGAAGGAAGACACGGGGATCGTCCTCTTCACATTCGATGCCTTGGTTGTTGAGAAAAGGGGAGAAGTGAGTCTCGAGGTCCGAGAAATAGAGATAAAAGTCGAGACAAAAGCGAGAGGTAAGTATAATAAATTTGCTAATGTTGAGTGCCATTATTGTCATCGAAGGGACATATTCGAGAGGTTTTGTCGCCGGTTAAAAAGGGACAAACAAAAGGAGAAAGGTAAAGAGAAGAAAAGTGATGATGACAGTGATGACAATCGTGTCGCTGCACTTAAAGAAGACTTTCTCACTATTTTTGATGGTGATGTAGTGAATTTTGTTTCTCATGAGACCAGTTGGGTAATTGATAGTGGTGCATCCGTTCATGCTACGTCTCGTAGAGATTTCTTTACATCATACAAGTCAGGTGACTTCGGATCTGTGAAGATGGGAAACAATGGACTAGCTCAAACTGTAAGCATCGGTGATGTGTGCCTAGAAACCAGCAATGACACGAGGTAGTATTGAATAATGTTAAACATATACCTGATATCCGCTTGAATTTGATTTCTACAGGCAAGTTGGATGATGAGGGGTATTGCAGCACCTTCAGTAATGGTTAATGGAAGCTCACCGAAGGTTCTCTTGTTGTGGCTAGAGGTGAAAAATATTCTTCGTTATACATTATGCGGGCAAAGTTATCTACGAGACAAAATTAATGCAGTAGATAGCGAAAATGCAGGCGAGTTATGGCATAAGAGGCTCGAGTCACATCGGTGAGAAGGGTTTGTCAATATTGGCCAAGAAGAAGCTCCTTTCAGGATTGAAAAGTTCAACACTAAAGAAGTGTGTTCATTGTTTAGCAGGAAAACAGAACAAAGTTGCATTTAAAAGCTCCCCTCCTTCAAGAAAGTTAGGTATACTAGATTTAGTGCATTCTGATGTTTGCGGTCCTATGAAAACAAAATCACTTGGTGGCTCTCTTTATTTTGTTACTTTTATAGATGATTTTTCAAGGAAAATTTGGATTTATACCTTGAAAACTAAAAATCAAGTGTTATATGCTTTTAAGCAATTTTGGGCTTCAGTTGAGAGACAGACTGGAAAGAAATTGAAAGGCATCAGAACTAATAACGGGGGAGAGTATATTGGACCTTTTGATGAATATTGCAGACAACAAGGTATTCGACATCAAAAGACACCTCCCAAGACGCCTCAGTTAAATGGCTTAGCTGAGAGAATGAATAGAACATTGGTTGAAAGGGTAAGATGCTTACTTTCACAATCAAAGCTACCTGGATCCTTTTGGGGTGAGGCTTTAAGTACAGTTGTGCATGTATTGAATCTTACTCCACGCGTTCCTTTAGAGTTTGATGTTCCTAATAGAGTTTGGACGGGCAAAGAAGTTTCTTATGATTATTTGCGTGTATTTGGGTGCAAAGCATTTGTGCATATTCCCAAAGATGAGAGGTCTAAACTTGATGTGAAAACACGACAGTGCATATTTATTGGTTATGGACGGGATATGCTTGGCTACAAATTTTATGATCCACTTGAAAAGAAAATTGTAAGAAGCGAGAGACGTCGTGTTTATGGAAGATCAAACAATAGAGGATATTGAGAAATCAGAGATGATTTCAGCACCACGGAGTTAGTGATAATCCAGTTGATTTAGATCCAGTTCCTCTTACAAATATTCCTACACAGGTTTATGAAGAGCAACGGGAAGTCAATGTTGCAAATAATGCACATGTTCTGAACATGTTGAAATAGATAATATTATTCTGAACCGAGAGGCTCAATTAGATGTTCCACTTTGGATATTCCAGTCCGGAGATCCGTTAGAGACCGACGACCTTCCACCAGGTATTCTAAAGATGAGTATGTATTATTGACTGATGCGAGGTGAACCGAGTGTTATGCGAAGCAATAGAAGATGAGTACAAAAGCAATTGGTTCGATGCTATGCGAGATGAGATGCAGTCACTTTATGATAATCATACTTTTGAATTGGTGAAGTTACCTAAAGGTAAAAGAGTTTTGAAGAACAAGTGGGTATATAGGTTGAAGCAAGATGAACATACTGCACAACCACGGTACAAAGCTAGATTGGTTGTTAAGGGATTCGGTCAGAGAAAAGGTATTGATTTTAATGATATATTTTCTCCGGTAGTGAAAATGTCTTCTATCCGTGTGTTACTAGGCTTGGCAGCTAGCCTAGATTTAGAAATTGAGCAAATGGATGTTAAAACGGCCTTCCTACATGGTGACTTGGAGGAAGAGATATACATGGAACAACTTTGAGGGTTTCAAAGTGAAAGGGAAAGAGGATTATGTGTGCAAATTGAAGAAAAGTCTCTATGGCCTAAAACAAGCACCGAGGCGGTGGTATAAGAAATTTGCTTCGGTTATGACGAACGGGGCTATAAGAAGACTTCTTCGGATAAGCGTGTGTTTGTCCAAAAATTTTCTAATGATGACTTTATTATTCTCTTGCTTTATGTTGATGATATGCGATTGTTGGCGGGAATGCTTCAAGAACGAGTTATTGAAGAAACGGTTGAGCAAGTCTTTTGCCATGAAAGACTTGGGCTCGGCGAAGCAGATTCTTGGCATTAGAATTACCCGAGACAGAGATGCTAAGAAGTTATTTTTGTCGCAAGAGAAATATATCGAGAAGATCCTTCAGAAATTTTACATGGACAAAGCTAAAGTGGTTAGTACTCCTCTTGCTGCCCACTTTAAGTTAAATATGATGCAAAGTCCTAGGACTGATAAAGAGAAGAAAAATATGGAAAGTATTCCATATGCTTCAGCTGTAGGAAGCTTAATGTATGCAATGGTATGTACACACCCAGACTTGGCGCATGCAGTTGGTGTTGTTAGTCGCTATTTGTCAAATCCAGGCAGAGAACACTGGAATGCAGTGAAGTGGATTATGAGGTATCTTCAGGGAACTTCAAATTTGAAACTCAGTTTCGGGACCGGGAAACTTGAGTTAGTTGGATACACAGATTCCGACTTGGCAGGAGATATTGATACTCGTAAATCTACTTCTGGTTATTTGATTTCTTTTGCGAGTGGAGCTATATCATGGAAGTCAAGATTGCAGAAGTGCGTTGCACTTTCTACAACCGAAGCTGAATTTATTGCAGCGACTGAAGCTAGTAAAGAGATGCTATGGATGAAGAAGTTCTTAGAAGAACTTGGGTTCAAGCAAAAGAGGTATGTGTTATTTTGTGATAATCAAAGCGCAATTCATCTTGGTAAGAATTCATCTTTTCATTTTAGATCGAAACATATTGATGTTAGATATCATTGGATAAGGGATGTTCTAGATGAAAAGTTGTTGGAACTTGAGAAAATTCATACGGATCATAATGGCTCCGATATGATGACGAAGACTCTACCAAGAGAGAAGCTTGAACATTGCCGTTTGATAGCAGGGATGGTAAATCCCTCCACATTGTCGTGAGGGGAGATTTGTTAGCTGGGTTCACTCTTATGTGGAGGAGACCCAATGAGTTGCAAGCTCAAAAAAAAAGGGCTTGAGCCCATATAATAAGTTATATGAGGAAATAGGATTTCTTACTATCTATATAAAGAGGTAGCAGCAGAAAAGGAAACAGTAACAAGAGAAAAAGAGAAAGCAGAAAATCTGGGGTTTGGGGCAATATCTAATTTACATCAAGTTGGCGTCGGAGGTCGATTCGTGGTCCGATTGAGCTGAAATTTTGTCAGCATGTTCGTGGCGCAATTTTCTCGAATCTAGACGGTTTGATTTTCGTTTGAAGCTCCCCACATCAGGTTTTCGTGGATTGATCAAAACCTGTGTTTTTGGTCAGATTTATCCTTGATCTCTTGTGAAGTTCATGTGTATTGCCAAGAATTATGTTCTTGAGGTGTTTGCTGCTATGTACCTCTAGTATTTGCTAGAGAAGAATAATTTTATTGATAGTGAAGATTTTCAGGTGGACTCCGGTCCCGTGGTTTTTTATCTCCTCACATCGAGGAGGTTTTCCACGTAAAAAATCGTCTTGTGTTCGCGTGCTTGGTATTTATTTTACTCTACTATATCAATTCCTATTAGGTTTACACAAGAGGGGAGATTATTTTATTCCGCTGCGTTGATTCGATGTTGTTCGAATTATTACCGTTCTCCCATAAAAAAGGCGGGAAATTTGCCATTGTGACTCTCAGCCTTGTCGAACTCCAATCCGTACGCCATCCCCTTCATGATCCGACCCGAAACGCCATTACGGATCCGAAATTGCAACCCATTTCTCTCTCCAAGGAGGATGGCGATGATTTCCTGCGAATGTGGAGAGGGAGAGACGGTTGGTAGTCTGTTCCGTGTTCGGGTCGGGTTTGGCCCCAAGTTGAACTGAGCTACTGGGACAGAGAAGTCCTTCTCGCTCTCTCTGATTCCTTCTAATAAAAATAAAGCGGAAAATAAAGTTATAAAATTTATGTTTCTAAAAGGCTATTTATGGGTTTTACAGGATGATTATCTATAATAATATAATATTATAACAGTAATTACAACCAATTAGGATTACAAGATTACAATATGAAAGATACATAGAATCAGGTAATATATTTTTCTAAAATCACCTCAAACTTAAGGTGATATAAAAGAAGTCATCTGGATTTTGGAGAAAAAATTTTGAAAACACCCTAGTTGATGTGCCTTAATGAATACGTCAGCAATTTGATTGATTGATGAAGTGGATATGAGACAAACGATACCATGAAGCACGCGAGAGCATATAAAAAATGGCAATCTATTTCAATATGTTTGGTACACTCATGGAAAATATCATTCTGTACTATTTGGATAGCATGATTATCACAATAAAGTATTGTTCCACTATTATGGCGGATACCTATGTCCACTAATAACTATCATAACTATAATAATTATGTTGTCGCATCAATAAGAACACAACATTCTGCTTACGTATTAGATCGAGTGACAACAATCTATTTCTGGCTACACCATTAGATAAGTGAGTTATCAAGAAAGAAGTAGTAGTCGGTAGTGGAGTGATGATCAAGAGAGTCTCCAGCCCAATCAGTATTAGAGTAAGCCTTCAACTCCAAGGAATATTAAGTAGAAAAGTGAAGACTATGAAATATAGTGCTCTTGACATAACGAAGATTTTGAAGAACGGCCACAATATGAGTGGTTCATGGTGTGGTCATCAATTGATAGACAATGTGAACAATGTAGGCTATGTCAAGATGAGTGACAGTATGATATACAAGACTACCAACCAGCTTTCGATAAAGAGTGGGATTCAAAAGAAGAGTCTCATCTTTGTGATTAAATTTGACATTAGTCTCAATAAGAGTTGCAGTAGTCATGTTATCAATGAGTCCTACTCAAGAAAGAAGATGAGTGGCATATTTAGCCTGAGATAGATTATAGCCCAAGCAATTTGAATAAACCTCCAAGCCCAAAAAATAAGTGAGTAGCTCAAGATCTTCATTTTAAACCGTTGACTGACATACTGTTGGAGTTTTGTAATGCAGGTATGATCATCGCTAATGATCACCATGCCGTCTACATATAAAAGAAAAAAAAAAAGTAGCAGAATATACCCGTGAGATGTTCGTTAAACAAAAAGAGCACTGTCACTAGTGCTAATTTTATAACCAAGGTGTTCCATGGTGGAACTGGACTTGTAACACCTTACACAAGGAGCTTGCTTTAGTCTATATAGTGCTCAATGTAATCAACACACTTTGTCAAAAGTACCGTATCCAAGAGAAGGTTCCATATACGCCGCCTCAGTAAGATCACCATCGAGAAAAAAAAATTTAATATCCATTTGGAATAGAGGCCATCGCTTAATAAAAGCGATAGCAAGAAGACTTTGAAAAGATGTAAGATGAATAATTACAGCAAACATCTCATCATAGTTAATCCTATACTCTTGAGTAAAACGTTTTACTACCGGTTGAGGTTTGTAGTGTTCCACCTCACCATGTACCTTCGTTTTGATCTTATACACCCATGTACAATCTATAGCAAACTTTCCAAGAGGCAAACAGAGCAAATACCAAATATGAGAATTGTCTAATGCTTGCAACTCATCCACCATTTCTTGTAGCCAAAGAGGATTGGTATGAGTTGTTTTATATGCGTGACGCTTGTGGAAAGAGGAAACAGTAGAATAACAATGAAAATCATGAAACTCAACAAAATATTGACTTACATGGGTGGACGACAATAATGAGAAGGTATCACTAAGGGTAGAGAATGTGCGGCTGGTGCATGCATATCAAGAGTTGTCAAAATGGGATCCCCAGATGTAGATGTACCTGCATCAAGCTTAGAAGAAGACAACTTTGAAAAGGAAGATGCAAGTGTGTCATTTTTAGGAAATAGTTTTACTGAAAGATTGATGAAGAAGCAAATGGTTGGAGATAACTCAAAAGGATGGAGATATGAGAACATCTTGTATTACCAAAAGTAACATGACGAGACACATGTAGATGATTAGAGACAAGATCTTAACATTTATACTCTTTATGCTCAATGCCATATCCAAGAAAGTAACATGAGCGAGCTCAAGGTTGTAAAATTCGTGCGTTCATTAGGAAGTAAATGCATAAAACAAGCATCGTCAAAAACTCAAAGAAGATTGTAATTAGGAACACTACCATAAAAGTGCTCTGTTTTAGACAAGAGGCTAAAATGAGAAGTCGTACAACATCTAAGATATGCCTATATTTATGCTCTACTTGATCGATTTGTTGTGAAGTTCTTGGAAAATAATAATGAACAGTAATACTGTTTTGAGAAGTCATTTGAAAAAAACTATGTATCTATATGTGCCATGGCAATATTGGTACGAAAAACTTTGATATCTCAATGAAATTGTGTTTTTATCAGGTACACAAAATCACGACAAATATGAGTAAATTCATAGCAATTCTTCGTATAGCCACGTATAACAAGAATGATCATCAAAAAGTCACAAAATAAAGAGATCTTCCCATAGTTGGAGTAGGAGGTGGCCCTCAAATATCGACGTGAATAAGATCAAAGAAAGCATAAGAGATATAGTCACTAAGATCAAATGGTAAAACATGATGTTTTCCCAACTTACATGATAAGCAATCAAAGTGTTTATTGTCAACAGAACCTAGATTGCCACCGTAATCAAAGGACCTAATCTAGAGAAAGAAGCATGAATCAAGCGAGAACGCCCAATTTCAAATGAAACCGTGGCAGCACAATTACTGAAAGAGTTTAGATGCTGTAAGGAAACAAGCTCAAATCGACGTCTACTTTATGGCTTGTCCTAATTATCTATCCCAACAACCATTTAAAGAGAAATGAATATCAAAATCAAGTTCATATAATTGTCCTATAGATATCAATTTTAAAGAGAGTTTAGAAAGTAAAAAGGTATTAGGTAAGGACAATTTAAATGTCGAAATGTTACCAAAATGACTAATTATCATCTATGAGTTATCAATTGTATGAACCATAGGTACTTGTGAAGCAAATGAGTATGATATATAAAAATTGGAGTTGAAAGTCATGTGATTATAGTAGCCAAAATCAAAGAATCATGAATCAAGAGTACCTGAAGTGACTAATAGAGCAGAATTGTCAGGGACAAGGAGCAATAAGTACAAAATTCTCAAAAAATGGAAAGAAGATCTTTTAATGGATAAAGTAACAAATGAGTCTTTGATGGAACCCTTAGTGATAACAGCAATAGATTGACGTGCAATCGAGGTGGACCTCTATGCTGGGATCGGTTGTTTGTCTCTGTAGGTTGCCTAGGTTGTTGTCGATAACAATTGGATGCAAAATAACCAGATCAATGACAATTCATACAATACTGTCTACACGAGGAGGAAGAATTAGGAGTGGCAAGCATCATGTATGTAGGCAAGGACAAAGACCGTTGCACCTTTAAGGTAGCAAGTCAAATATTCTCAATCAACAACTTGGAGACAACTGTCTCAAGACAAGGTAATGGATCTTGATGTAGAATTGAAGCTCGCATAGATTCAAATTCATCATCAAGTGCCATAAAAAAATTACATAACATGCATGCGATCACAATATTCAGCAAGCTTACGAGCATCAGAATCTGCGTCCCATTGTAGTTCGGATTATTTTAGTTGATCTCAGATGGCATGCATGGAGGATAAAAAATCATGAATAAAATGACCTATATCTTGATGCATATGATGCAAATTTTCTAATAGCTTATACTAATGGGCAAAATTTGAAGTGGATACTGACTTGCAAGCAGATCTCATGCTTCCTTTGTCGTATTAAGACAACCAAATTGATGTTTGATAGAAGGAATCAAAGTGTTTCAAAACCACATAAGGATTTGATAGCTCTTGCTATGTTAGTCCTTCAAGTGTTCATTAAGCATGCGTTTGTTTGAGGATAAACTTCAGGAAAAAAGAAAATACTTTAAGGGAAATTGTTTTTCAAGAAAATGGTTAGCTTTCCTTTCTTTGGTATGTCACAAAAATGTTTTTTGGTGTTTAGATCCCATTAAAAATAATAATTTCAATCTCATGACTTTATTTCAGGCGAAAAAGAAAAATGTTTTTTTTTTTTAAATATTTGTTCTTCTTGTCTTTTTCTTTCCTCCTTCCTCCTCCGCCAATCGCTGGGCCTCAACAATGGCTTTGACAAAGCCACCAGTGCTGTCATTGAGGCCTAGCGAGGGCTGACCTAACCAGCCTCGGGTGAGGTTGAGCTCGCCACGGCGAGGTTGGAAAGGCTTGACTTGCCTAAGGCTAGCTTGCGCTTGTGATCGGTCGCCTAGGCCGAACAACTGTGAAGGAGGAATGAGGAAAATAAAAAGAAAATTAAAGAAAAGAAAAATAGAAAAGAAAATTAAAAAAAAAAATTAGAAACTAGTTCTTCAAATAAAAAATAAAAAAGAATGCAAGAGGAGCAATTCCAGGAAAGTGTTTTCACCTTCTTAGAATTAGGAATTCACTTTCCTAATTTTAAGCATGAGTATTTTCCTTGATTGGAAAGTGTTTTCAGTTAACTAATTATTTTTGATGAACCAAACTGGCGAGAGTTCGAAAAAATAATTCCGAAAAAATATTTTTCCTTAAACAAATGCACCATAAATTTCTCCTTAATTTCACTGGTACTTTGAGTAGTTGCACAAATAGTGCCAGTGATGTAAAGTCAAAGTCGACGTCCCCTCAAAAAGTTGGATATTTTTTTAGCCCATAAATTATAATTGGAATCATTCATAATGGTCTAAATGGGTTTTGAAACTTCCAACTATTTCATAATATGCAATATACTTGTATAAAAGCCTAGTAGATTCTATAATGAGTTCGAAGAAAACCGGTACCAACAGAACTGACATGGAGAAAATAAGGCCAGTAATAGATTCGGGACGTTGAAATACCTTGGGAACCACTCGAAAAACACCAAGGACCCGTCTGAAATAGGTTGAACCGGAGGTGGACAAACTGGTCTGGTTAACGCTGGTCAATGGCCGATTAGCGCGATTAACAGTCACTATCAGAGGCTAATGTGGCAAACACGTGTCAACGACATGGTTGAAACGTGGCGCTAACGTCGCTTGGTCAGCGGGAGGGGGCGCATGCGGCGTCGAACAGCGATGATGTGCCGAAGAAGGATACCCAAAGCGTTAGAATAGCACCGCAAGTTTTCGGGGTCAGCGAATCCGAGAAGTGGCAGAGTGTGGCGAAGTGTGCAGCGCTAAATGGCAATGTAATTTTAGGGTCGGGCTCTTTTGAGGGCAGAGAGTGTAATGGTCGTGTCCATTTTGCAAAAGGAACAATAGAAAGTGGCGTTGCAGCACTCATCAGTGGCAGGTTTGACCAAATGCTGGATCCCAACGCGGCTGACATAATATTGCTGCGACTGCCACTTTGTAATAGACTCAATGGGTGGCGCTTCCTCAATTTATAGTGACTCTGATACCATGATGAGAATAAAATGAAAAATAAAATTGTGAAATTTCTGTTTATTGATGAACTATACAAGAAATAGGCTTTACAATGTTGATTGATTTCATTATGTTTTGATATTTGAATAGCTATCTGAAAATTATAGTGACACGCAGATGGATTTTCCGGAAAATATCAAACATAAGACTATCTTCTTTACAGGGTACTCTTACTGTAACGTCCAGCTGAAGTGTTGAGTATTTTAAGGAACGACATCCGTATTCAGACCATGCTGTTGAAAGGATAAAGTGAAAACAATATCATGGAAAGGAACAAGCATCGTATACCCATAAGACATCTCCAAGCAAAGAATGACTGAGGAACCCGGTTAGCTTGGTGGAAGAAAAAAGGCTAGTTTTCGTGAATTCCTCATTCCACGGTTACAACTTTTTACTGCTTTCAGAATTCAAAATTTCTGGAAGAATCGCCTGTAGTAATAATCTTAATAAGTGGACATACTAAATGATACGGTAGGTTACAAGTTAAGATTATTATAAATGGGTTACGATTACTATCGAACAATTATTTATCACATCGCTGATACATTAACCGTGTGAACTCCTCTCGTCTTCAAGTCCGAACTTTAGCAAAACTGGATTGGCTTCTTAATTATTTAACCTACCAATGACAAAAGCACCGGATGCTTTCTTGTACCTCGGTCAAAATTTGGCTCAGTCAAGAATCAATCTGGGGGAGAGGCACCCGTTCGAGGAAAAGCACCGAAAAATGAACAAAATGTAAAACACAATCATAATAAGAACACACACCCCTACACACCTTGCGTGGCAACATTCCTACCATGTAGTATCTAATATGTGACAATGACATTATATTCACGTATTTTTTATGAGCATTATATGTGATGTTGATATTTATATTAAGATACATTCTCTATGAGCAAGTGTTCTTGTATGGACAAGTTGATAATGTGTGTATAAGCACAGACTTCGCTGCTTCCTATCAAGTGTATTGAAAATATAATTGATATCTAAGATGCAAATGGATCCTAATGGTATATCATGTAATTGAATTATAGAACTCGTAAACATATAGTATCTCCAGCAATTTGAAAACCAAATCTTTAATTGTTGAAATCCATAAGACAAGTAATGATTTTCTTTGAATTGGTTTTAGTATTCTATATTAGATAAAATAAGCCGACGAATGTTCTCATTTGATCTCAGATCACAGGTGCTGATAAAGTGTTAAACTCGACAAATGGATGCAATTTCATCATAAAAAAATTAAATTCATTTTTAGTTGTCTCTGCAACTCCTAGTTTGACAAAGTAAGTAATATTAAGGTGGATTTGTAAGAGTGTTTTATTAAAGGCACACAACTTTACCTCACTGTGGGAGATACTTTCTCTCCCGACTCCCGGTCAAAAATCGCACCAAGCAAAGAATTAAACAAAGCTTATTGTAGACAGGAGAGGCCACCCCAAGAAAAGCATAGAAAAATGAAGAATATCTATAGAGAAAGAATAATATGTCCCCACAAATTAATTCAATCCATGCAAACAAGCCAATACACACACATCCCCACATCCACACGACCTTGCTCGAAAGAAACATATTGATTAGCCATGGCTGCTTCCGACACAAGAAGCTGCATGATGATCGCCGGAGCCGCTGCCCAGATCGTGTCGCAGAAACTAGATATCTTGCTCCCTCACCCGGCCTGCGTTGAGTGCTTCCCGATGCAAGCCCGCGTGGAGGATGCCAAGAAGAAGATGGCCACGATCCAAGACTTCATTTCCACTCAATATGGACCGTCCAAAACCACGGAGTGGTTAGGGCGGCTCCTCCAAGCCATGGACTATGCTGAAGAATTCATTGACAAGTTCCACCTCAGAGAGGCCCGCGAGAGGCACGAGGCCCTGCGCATGGCAGCAAGGCCGTTGGCCTCGCTAGTCTCCAAGTGCAAGCTGTGGAGGGACTTGTCCATGCTTGTGAATATGATGGAGGAGTTATGTGATGAGAAGTTCTTGAAGGAGGGGCCCGAGGGCAAGAGGAAAAAGGAACATGCTAGTTCCTCCTCCCATGCTAGTGTTCCTTGGCAAGGCAAAAAACTGGCGAGGCTGACTAGTTTCTGGGATGGGCAAGTGCCAACTAACTTCTTATGTCGCGAGGCTGAGAAAACGAAAATAATGAGTCGGATAAAAGAAACATCGGGGGAGACTGAATGGACTTCGATTTGGGGCGAGCAAGGCACTGGCAAGACGTTCCTTGCGAGATGGGTCTACAGCCAAGCGAAGTACATGGGCTATGAGTGGCGCGCTTGGGTCCACGTCTCGGGCAGCTTGGACGAGCGGGAGATCCTGTTTGAGATACTGAAGCAAGTCGAGAAGCTAGCGAGGGACGAGAAAGACGTGGATACCATGGAGATAATGATGATGCTGCGCCAAAAATTGACCGAGAAGAACAGATTCCTCATAGTGTTGGATGACGTGCAGCCATCCGACGAGCAACTCGTGCTAGTGCTAGCGTTTAGCATCCCACTCTCCTCAAAGGGCCACATAATTACCATAACTCAGGACAGTAAGATAGCCAAGTTGGCGGATACATACATGGCAGGGCCGATCAGACTGGCAAACTTGGGCAATGAAGAAAGCCAGAGGATGCTCGCTTGGAAGTTGTATGGAGTATCCGAAGGTAAGAGACTCTCAGAGAAGGAGAAGGATATCCTAAACAAGTGTCGTGGCTTGCCACTCCGTATATCCTTACTCGGCGGGTTTCTGTCAAATGCTGGTGAGCAAGAACGCACGGCGTTGGCGGAAGAGGGTTTCAAGTTAGATATACTACAATTGAGTTGCCATAAATTGCCGGTCCATCTAAAACCGTGCTTCATCTACATGGCTTTGTTCCCCGTAGCAATCCCCATTCCGACAAGAAGGCTAGTGAGGCTGTGGTTGGCTGAGGGCTTATTGGATTCGCATTGTTACGACAGAGATAGCGAAATGAAAAGGCAGCCTGAGGACGTGGGAGAGACGTTTATTCTGGAGCTCGCGAATAGGAACATGATCGACGTAGTGAGCTGGAGGGCGGATGGATCCCCCAAAGCTTGCCAAATGATCACCTCCCTGTATGACATGATCCGCCCAATTGCAATGAGCATGGGGTTCCTACACATACATGGCCCTAGCAAGTCGAAAGACAAGAACAACCGTGACCCAACTAGCCAGCAACAACAGCTGCTGGCCCAACTGCGAGAAAGAAGCAAGATTCGGTGGCTTGCAGAGCACACGAACATAGTCAGAGACGGCCGAGGCGGCAACTACCCCGATTTGAACCTCAGACACGTTCGCTCGTTTCTGTCGTTCTACCTGAGGAGAGGCGTGCTTACCAAAGACATCAGCACGTTTCTAAGGAAAATGACATCTGAGACTAAATATAGCTCGTTAAGGGTGCTTGACTTGGAGGGAGTGTACAAGCCATCCTTGCAAGGGGTGCTCCACAAGCTGGTGCTCCTAAGGTACCTAGGATTGAGATCCACGGTGTTGGACTCGATCCCGAGTGCCGTTGCAGATCTGCACCATCTCGAGACTCTCGACATAAAGCACACCAACATCACCTCCCTGCCGAGTTCCTTGTGGAAGGCGAGGAACTTGAGGCACCTGCATCTCAACTGGTTCTATGTTGACTTGAAGAACATCCTCAAGGCTTGTAGCAACAATGTCAATGCCTTAACTCAACTCCAAACCTTGAGCGGGCTGGTTATTGGCGAAGATCAGGAGACCTCAGGCCTCATGTACAGCTTGACAACGCTCACCACGCTCAAGCTTTTCTTGCAACACTCGGATAAGGACGCCTCAGGCGCTGCAGGGAAAACAGTAGCGCATTGGATTAGCTGGGGGCTCACCAATCTCCAGTCCTTGACCTTTGGGGTGATCCAAGAGCCCAGCCCCGTGGAAGTACCCAAGCCCGCCGAACAAGCCCAACCCGCGCAAGAAGCCCAGCCCTCGGAAGAGGTCAAGCCCACGAAGGAAGGCACAAAAGTATCCGAGCCCGCGAAAGAAGACAGGAAAGGAGTCAAGCCCATGACATCGCAGATTGGCCCGATACTGGAACTGTCGTTGGCTGAAAAACATCACGAGCTGTTGGAGCTCTACTTGCTGGGCCAACTCAACAAACCCATCTGGACACAGCTCTTGCCAATCTCGCTCAGGGTACTGACTCTGTCGGGTTCGAAGTTGGATATAGACATGATGCCCCAGTTGGGTGGTCTCCTGAAACAACTGAGAACCTTCAGGCTCTTGGCCAATTCCTTCCTAGGCACTTGCCTGAGGTTCGCCAAAGATGGGTTTCCAAGCCTCATGATCTTGAAAATTTGGAAGCTGCCTCGGCTTGAGAACGTGATCATTGAAGAAGGAGCAATGCTCCATCTCAAAGAACT
This sequence comes from Eucalyptus decipiens, assembly GCA_014182575.1. Lineage (NCBI taxonomy): Eukaryota > Viridiplantae > Streptophyta > Magnoliopsida > Myrtales > Myrtaceae > Eucalyptus > Eucalyptus decipiens. The sequence continues at coordinate 29,559,750 of CM024618.1, read as the reverse complement.
CGAGTTTAGACACCTCGATGCGATGAAAAAAGTTGAAGGGATCAAGGAGTGCAAGGGACTGGAGAATATCCGTGTAGTAGTCAAAGAGGGTGCTCAGGGTTTTGTTGACGTCCATGATAAGGGAGAAGGAAATACGTTGTACAAGATAGAAGAGATCAAGATGGATGAACCTACGGATGATGACAATAGGTATGGAATAATAATATTAAATCTCAAACGTGATTTATACTCATGACGATGGATTTTTTTTTATAGAATTTATAATTTCAACAATTATTTACTAGTGGTTAAAACAAACAATTGAGATCCTCATCAAATAAGTATTTCATTAACTCATTCCACCATATCAAGTCAATGCATATCAAGCCTATATATAAGTCCCCAGCGAGTTCTATAGAAGAAAGCAAATTTTCATATCATCTCCACACCGTAATTAGTCACATATTCTTTTTAAAACAGTTTGCAGTTACACTTTTTCCTGTCACTATCACAATTCCAAATCATGTGGGCAGCATCATTTGATCTTTGTATAACCCAATGTTGAATCCAAAAGCAACCATCGGAATCAACCTTACTGCTCATAGCCGACGCATGTCTAGTGAGCCTTTCACATAGCTTACATACAAATCGCTGAGGTATAGATACCAGTTAAGGCCTATCATTTACGTACTATATCATATTTTAAGAAAAGAAGCATATATGAACAGATCTACATAGCTGCTTTCCTTTTTCATTGGGAGGAGTACTCTTAGGAAAGCTTTGTGTGTGTGAAGCTTACTTAAGTGGTTTCTTGTTTCCTACAGTCCCTGACGCTGACGAGAAGGCTCTTCATTCAATATAAGCCACTACAATGATATTTCGAGTTGAACATATGTATATGTCCCATCCTCCCACCTCGTCAACCTCTCTCTCTCTCTCTCTCTCTGAGTGTGCAAACAAATAAATTCATGTAACTACTATCTTATGTAATTACTGAGATGATGCCATTCAACCATTACAAGATACTCTGTCTTCAGTTTTAGGCATTTAAGTCTGCATATTCTCAATCCAATGAGGTCAGGAAAACCACGAGGGCAAAAAAATGGCTTAATGAAATTGAGGAGTCACAATCAACGAGGGCATGCCACGAATCATTAGTGAAATTACTAATTTAATCAGCTACAAGCTTTTAAATAAAAAACATGTAAGAGGATGGAAGAAATAGAAACAGTATTATATTAGTCCAATTAACATCATTCATGCGCCCATACATACGTTAGAGAGCCAGGACCGGTGAGAGGACCTGCAAGCCCTCATTTGTTCAAGAGAATATTACAAAGCTTTTGTACAATGACCTGCATCTCATTACATGCATATTACCAGTTAAAAGGAATTCATACCACCTCAGATAGTTGGAGAAACGATTTCGTCACCATTCCGCAAAAGTAATAGCATCCAAAACAAAGCTTCACAAGAAAGACATCACAGTGCTTTTCCACTTACGAAGTTTTGTTTTTGATCGCCAAGGTGTAAAGTTGAGGCCAAACATCTCCTTGGAAGCTTCCTCTGGCTGAACAAAACCAACAAGCTTTGCAACAGTTTTGGCACTCTCGGCCACATGGTCCATGTCTTCTGTGTCGGACCACAACCGGTGGGCTAACTGCAAACTTCTATGCTTGGTATTCAAACCGATCCCCCAAGTTTGGAAGAGCATCTCTCTATCTTTCCTGGTGAGCTTCTTTTGCAACTGCTTGGTGAGCATCTGCCTCTCGCGACGAAGATCTTGTATGCTGTTTAGCATGATAAAATCCCAGACTGAATGTCCCTACTGAGAATTTAACAAAAGCAGCGAGTGTTTCTTATAATTTAAATTCAGTACCTTGAAACAGCAGTCAAGGCCTGACTATCTTCCAGAGCTTGATTACAACGAGCAGATTTATCCCTAAGAAATGACAACCTCCTGAGCTCTACCTCCAAGTAGATGGAATCCGTCAGATCACCTTTAAACAGAAGGAAAAAGTAGCTCCTGTGAACTAATGAGACATTGCATTCCTTCCATAGTTTGACGATCTCCTTCCGCAAGTTTTTGAAGTGTGAAAGCCATTCCAAAGAACCTTCTGTATCATCTTCAATTGGATCCAAGCCAACATCCTTAACGTGTTTAGTAGATGCAATCACATTTGGTTTTATATCATGTACCTGTCAATCAAAAGAGTCCCCCACTGAGCAAAATGGGCGTATGTTGACAGAACATCCATATCTAATGGTAGTAACCAAACACTCAGTTCGTTCTCCAAATTTCAAAGCACTTTATATTCAAGTGAGTGGTAATCCAAACTTACTTGCATGTCCACATTTACTTATGGCAAGACTCTTATAGCTGAAACCATAGCTGGGCAATATCACTACATTGGTCATCATATATTTGTACACAGAAAAACAATCTTTAGATGAATCAAGATTTTCTAAATCATAATATTTCACAAACTTTAAACACCTGATAACCATGGTTCCTGTACCCTGTCCGTAGTAAGTTTTCAAAACAACGTAAAAGAAGCCTAGTCTGACCCACGCGGGCCAACCCCTAATAACTCGCCTCCACTTGAGTCACGGGGTGTCACACCCAAATATTTGAATCAGATAGCAGAGATATAACATTCTTTGATATGGAAAAAGCATACTAACTCCTGTGTTATATTTAAAATCCAATAAAGAAAATAAAAATTTGTAAGGTCCTCCAAAATAATTAATCCATCATTGATCATATAGCTCAATGTCAGTGATGAAAGGAACAAAGAAAAAGGCAGGGAACAAAGCTCACCCTATGCTGACTAGGTTGATCCTCCTGCTGAGCAATGGACTCCTCTAATTCAGAAGCGGAATCCATACTGCTGTCACATTTCTCAACTGCCCGACTTTTATCTGCTTGAAGCTCATAATCCAAAGAATCCTCCAGTGAATTATGAGAACCACTACCAGACAAATTTTCTTTGGACACACACTTCAGTGAAGGAAACTTTCTCTGACATCCCTCAGGTCTTCCAGGACATTCTTTTTCATATCGAAGGGGAGGTGTGCTATGGTTTATCTCCATCTCCTCAATTGAAAATGAAATATTTGTAAGGCCTGACTCACAACTTCTACTCCTGACTAGCTTGAAACTTCTGGATGTAGGTAACTCTTTCTCCTGCATCATCAAATATGCTTTTTCAAGAGAAGGTTCTACATATTCTTGATGGACACTGTCTAACTGTCTAGCTTCCTCCAAAGTTGGTGATCCCAATTTCTCTTTTTCTACATCACCTTCCTCAACCACAATATAGTCTGAGATGCCTGCCATCTCCTCCACTGATGACATACCACCATTTCCATGGCAGTTCGAGTTCGGCTTTTCCATCTCAATGCAGCGTACTTCTCTGCAAAAGTCCTCAGAATTTTCATCAGTGTACTCTCCAATGTCCTCTGGACATATGCTATTTCGCCTGGAGTGAGATATCCGAATTGAGAGCTGTGAAGAGGGGTCCAAGAGTAAAGAGTTCTCTTCGAAGTCGGGAATGTGGATCATATGCCCATCTAAGTCACTCCTACTGTGTTGATCTGAATATTGACATGAATCAATTGTTAAGATACCAACATCCAAATACTCATTATCTGCTCGGTTTTGAGTATCTAAAATTGGGCTCTTGAGTTCCCATGAACCTCGCACACGAAGTTTAGGGTAATCACTGCATGCATCCACCTGAAATATTAAATCAACAGACGATTCATTGAGGAATAATTGGTGTTATAAGTTGAGGACGGCAAATCCATCAAGGAATCTAACAAAGTAGAATTACCTGTGCAATTGAAGATTTGTGATCCACAACCAATCGGTGCAAATCCTGAACCTCAGACTGAGCAAGGTCTCGCTGCAGAGACAATTCTGCAATCTCTTTCTTGAGCTGTGAGAGGATACAACCACATAAAATAAGGTTTTAAATAATTAAGCGGTTTCCTGATTTATAAATGGACAAAAAAATGCTTCACTGTTCATCAAACTTTAAAGGGGGTGACAACATGGAAATTTTACAAACATAATCTTAAAAGTGCCACAACAAAATATTATTAAGAAGGCCGGTAAATAAGCTGCATAGTTAACTCTTCACAAATTAGAACAGATTTTGCTACCAGCTGATGTTATTACCGATCCCAGCAGAGGAAAATGCACATAAACCTACAGGCCATCCAATTTTCTATGCCAAGTTACAACAAATAGTGAAGGTTTGTATGCTTTTAGCTCTGAAGTAGATGCCTATTGACAGGATCATGGCAAAACTTAGAAGGTTTGCTGGACATCCAGGTAAATCAGAAGGTTTGCTCAAGTAAGCTCTAGTTATCTTTTTCGTCGAAAAATAAATAAATAACATAAAAGAAAAGCTGATGAGCTATAAATGCTAACAGCATAATGGTGAAGCTGTGGGTTATTGCTCAAAGGTGCAGAATGGTAGAAGTGGTCCAAAGGGACATGCTACGGTGAGAGAGATGAAGAAAATTTGCAATTGTGGAAAATTTGCATTCTGCAGGGGAAGGTCAAAAAGGCCAGGTGAAGATATTGCTCTTAAAATTCTCAGTTAAGTCTTAGGTTCCCAAGTTAAATTCCCAACTTTTACATGAACTTTCAAGTGGATGAGCTTGGTCAAGAGATGTCGATTGAGATGGAAATTGCATGTATTGTGCATTGAAGAACATTCAACCCAATGGAACTGGTGGAATTCACCATCAGTATAAAAGAAATAAAAGACTTTCTGACACAGCAGCGTACTAAGGAAGAATTTGGAAGATACACCTAGTTTATGTATGATAATTACACCCAAGTACCTCCCTTTACCATATATAGTGAGAAAAACCTCAAAAAATATAAGAAACATCGAATTATAATACTAAAAGCCTTAATGCAGAATTATCACCTTCTCAATTTGGAGATCCTTTTCTCGAAGCAGCACAGCAGTATCAGATGAAACAGACACTAGTCCTGGATTTCTCAGCTCACTCTCCAATCTAGCCAATTCTCTCTGTAAATGCTTTACCAAAGCTTTATCAGACACAACAACATTGACCTGTGCATTTGTGGCGACCTCTTTAGCACAACTTGCGAACAATAGCGTATTTCGTGACTGTTCAACATGACTTCGGGCTGGACTCATTGTACAGATGATGGAAGTTCTAGCATTTCCTCCCAGTGAGGATTGCAGAATACGAGTCAGTTTGGAATCTCGGAACGGAATATGTCCATTTCTTCCCTTGCTGGAGCCATTCAAATAGTTCTTGATCAATAATCAAAAGTTTAAAAATAAATCAATGATAAATTGAAAGAAAAGAGGGCTTAAGACTGCAATACTTCCCCCAACTCCTTATTTCTTATAGGATCATAATATTAGTAACTGTTCTGTCCATACAATCAAAGATGAAAAATTGGTAAAACATCATCACGGATGGTTTGCTTTGAATTTCTATAAGGCTTTTAAAAAAAAAAAAAAATTCCTCCAAAACATTGATAAAGAAAAGAAAAGATACTTAAAGTTAAAATATATATATATATATATTAAAAAGAGTTTATAACCACACATGCCACACATGTCAATATTCGTATGTTTTAAGATTTTAAGATGTTCAATGTGCAATAAAAGTCAAATTTCAAACACTACAAGAAAAGCAAAATGTGAAATGTCCAAACTTGCTCCAAACAAACCTAAACAGCTACTCTTGAGTCTCTTGAATTCTTATGCTTTGAAGCAATTAATCTTCTTGATGCTAAAATCTGCATGGTAACCTATATGGAGCTGAAGGCTAAGAACCTAGTCAATAGCCTGGAAAACTAATCCCCTACTCTCAAAACAACAATTTTCAACTATGCAGTGGAATTTATGCCTGAGAAACCAAACCCCCCCCAAAAAAAAAAAAAAAAAAGACCAGATAGAAAAATTCTTTTGGCCGACATCATGTCTAATGAATTGACCCAAGCATTTGGTACAAGTGGTATTTGACATTACTAGAGAAGAGCAAAGATAAGCCCATTGTCAGCTCTGAGTACTTAATAGTCACAACAGGTAGGCAGACAAGAATAAATGGAACTAAACATGTGGGAGCTCATGCACTAAACCTGCCACAGGCAGCAATGACAAACCCTGATGGAGGTTTGAAAGTGTGAACAGAGCTCGGTATCAGGATTTTACTGAAAGCAGGATAGGAAATAGAGCGCAATGGCATAACAGGTCCGTATATCCTGTCCTCTTTTGTGGGAGAAGGCTTGGTTGTTCATGATGTTGTTATTCATATAACATGTGTGGATGCAGGTAAATTAGTATTGTGTAAGAAATGGACCTTTGGCACAGAAAAGGCATTTGCATGGTCCAACTAAATTATAAGATCTCTAAGATGAAGACAACGAAAAAACAAGCTGTAAGGCCAACCTCAGTTTTCGGATAACTGTTCCCAAAGTCAGCAAACTGCGATTTATGTGGCAGCCCTCTTTCAACCTCGCACCAGCTGATAATGACTGAGATGCACGCTCACTTCCTGCTAGATCCACGAAGTTCTGCAGCCAAAAGAAACTATCATATTCTCCCAGTAACAGTTTATAGGTTGAAGTTAAGTACTAAATATTCATACCACAGTAGCAGAAAGAGTGCTTGAATTGTCTTTCCCCAAGAACTCACGAGCCGAACTTTCAATTGTCTGGCAGCAGAATGAGCAATAAATCTTTGACATTTTAATAGGAATTGACCACAAAACAGATAAAATTCACCATTACCAGTCTGAGAATCTGATGTGATCTTGAGCTAGCTTCGTTAAGGCATGTCTCTCCAACCTGTCTTTGAGCTGTGAAATCCAAATGATCAGTCAAAGCATTTCATGGTAATGCTAGATATAGAATGCAACCAAGAAATTCATCCAACACAAGACTGAATAGCCTTAGTCCTTACCTTCACACGCAGAAAGAAGTTCTTGAAAGTGGCTCCAGTCCTTCAGTGTTTCCTCTGTAAGTTTCTCAACTATAGTCCCTCTCTGTCAAAAGAGCTAGCTCTCACGGTGATGTTGGATGAGCCCATAGTTCCTCAGCATAGTACAAAGAAATTTACCTCCGGATCATCTAGAAGTCTCAGAGGACTACTATCTGCACTGAGGAGGTCTCTCACAGACTCATTGTAGATCTCCATCGCAGAAAACTTCAACAGAAATTCTCTTTCCTTGTGCTATTGAGAAACAAGAGAATGTCTTTATTAATAAGCAAATGTTAGAGGAAGAAGTTGCAATTGAAAATGGAGGAGATCTTTAGGTAGTATATGACTTGTTACCTTCTCAATGTAGCTGTATATATCTGCCATTGAATATTCAGTAATTCCACTCATAGTGTATGTTTTTCCACTACTTGTCTGTCCATATGCAAAAACACTTGCTGCAACATTGAGCATCAGATGGTTACAATCTCAGGCAAATATCAACATAACAAAACATTGTCGAAAGGAAGGAGAAGAGGTTAAAGTTTACCATTTATCCCACTGACAACTGAAAGAGCAACTTTCTTGGCTCCTTCCTCGTACACTTGCCTTGTGGAGCAATCACACCGGAAAACTCTGTCTGCAGATCAGCCAACATGGAGGACACATAACACTAAGAGATATTGAACAGATTGCTTCCTTAAATGCAAGTCCTCCATTAGAAACATTTGTTGGAATTTGAAGACATGGGCTCAAGACCAAAAGGAAGCTAAATCCAACATAACATGAAAATGTGCTCAAGAAAGAAAGGAAAAACTTCATGAATGGGATTCAATTACCAAATGTGTAGGCAGCTGGGTACATGGACCGCTCTGAAACAGAGAGATTGTTTCTGTAGATAATGGTGTTGTCATCGATACATTCCCAATCTGATACATCATTCCTAGAAATTTCCTTCTGATTCAAGGGCCTGAGACGAACTAATACGAAGATTTTCTCTTCACAGGGACTCGACCCCGGCGTTATCTCCTGGCTGTCGACTGCCACCATTGCTTACCTTCTTAGTATCCAAGTCTATGAACCATCCGAAATCAAGATTAGTCTTCACCACAACCAAATACTCCAACAAAGCCTGCGACACAGCACGGAGTTCTACACCCCATCACAACTTCACTGTCCGACTATGCATTGTAGTTTTGGAGTCAACAAAGCGAGTGATGTTGGGATCTCATGAAATCTGAGGCCCATCCAACTCCTACACCTACCACCATCACCTGTAATGAACAAGCTAATTATGGCTCAGAGCTAACTCCCCCACGCCGCATCAATTCGTCTTGAGCACAAAAAAACTCGGTTTCCTCCGACGTTGCTCCTTCCTTTTGTCATCTAATTTAGAAAAGTCAAACAAACGCACATCTGAAGCCACAAGTTCCCATTCTCCGAGAGAAATGGGCGGTGTTTCTTTTTCTTTAGATTAGCAAATATTTTATTAAATGAACCCATTTTGGAGTTTTCCGAGATGGTCCCCATAACAGACTGTCAAAAAGTCTCCTTCGCTCGTGCTGACTTACATTATAGAATGTCTTTAGAAAAACAAAGCAAGACATGTTTTCACCTTGGGAGTATTCACTTCCCAAAGAATGTCTGAGATCTAGGCAAAGATCCGTGGCATTGTGCATTTCGCTGCGGTGCACACAGAGAGAGAGAGAGAGAGAGAGAGAGAGAGAGAGTTCTAAGCTGGCCTTTGAAAATTTTTAGTTGCCTCATTTCCTTCCTAGTTGGACAGTTGTAAACAGCAAAATATCCACAGGGCGGAACATGAATTTCCGCAAAACTCTTCGCTCGAATGCACTTAGAAGAAGCGACCATATTTTCATGACATGTCTCCAAGCTACAAGCGGAGCCGATACCATTTGAACACACGCGAACTGGAACCGTTCGACCAGCAACGCCTCATTGGCTCATTAACTTGGACCAAACGAAAGAATAAGGGGAAATTACCGTTGGCTCTCAGGATCTGACGCGAGACGCCACTCCGGCAACGGGATCGCTTGCCTCCGACGTTTGAACCCGGAAGAAGTGGCGAAAGATTTCGAAATGCAGGGCGAACGTGACGCGGAGTCGACGAGGATGGGCGCGAGAGATGGAGAGGGAGAGAAAAAGCGAACCCCGGCAAGCTCTGGCGATGAAGATTTGGATGACTTTCTTAAGGCCCTGCGAATATGGAGAAGAGAGGGACGGTTGTAAAGTCCTGGTCGGTGTTGGTTTTGGGTTTCGATTATTGCCACTTTTGCTGGCTTCGTTTTCAGCCTTTGAATTAAAACTGCCAACCGAACCAAAATTTCTGCTCTCTTCTCTTTTTCCATTTTTATAAAATTTCTTTTTTTACCCCGTCGGGAACACGCGGCAAAAGCCAGACCTCGACCTAACAACATATCCAGTTGCACGGCCCACTTTCAGTTAAAAGATTAAACCCATGAATTATGAACTAATGAAAATATATTAGCTCCATCATACTATACCAAACATATGACTTTTTTTCTAACACGACTCTCACGTGCATCTCCGCATTTCATACGTGCCCAATATCTTCCACTTTCCCCGTGGTCTCTGATCTACCAATCGATCACGCACATCACAAGCAAATAGAGTAGATAATTGTGTGTGCCATGTCAACTAATAATATTGTGTGCTATGGTGTCGACAATTATCTGAGCTATGTCAATTCACAATTGTTGGAGTACAATTTATACTCCCCATCAATAGAAATATATGAGATCCTGCTCACCAATGAGCAAGTGAGGGTTTAGGGGTCGCGGGGTTAGCACCCCAACTCACCAAAGAGCTTTCACAGTTTGATCTTAAATTGATAAATAGTTACCAAATGTTTATAATCTCTTTTTCTTAATAGAGAGGTGCAAAGTGTTAATTATAGTGGAATCGAATGCTGGATGTTCAAGAGTGAATTAGGATAAACCTTATGTCTCTATTTCTCTTTCTATATTTACTCTCCATTTTGTTGTGTTTAAGCGGTTAATCCTAACAATATTGCGACGCATCGTGTCAGTAATTGTAAGTATCTACGAAACATGGAATTGGTGGAGCTCCTAATGTTCTCTTTTTTTGCTAAGCAACGCTTAGATATCTTCTTGATTTGCTTGGCCAAGGTAGTTCGATGAGCAATTGAAAATGTTTGGTGCTTTCGTCTGAATTGGGAGGCCCATCATTGCAATTTATGAAAGCATTGGGCAGGTTGGTGAGCTCTCGAACAAGGAAAAATATATATTTAGTTCGTGAGCATGTTTATTTCGATGGTAGCGTGATGCGACTGTTCATTTAATGAAAAGCCCTCGCCCTTCGTTGATTTCACATGGTGGTGGTTGCTTGGAATCAAAATAATATCAACTCCCAAAAGAAAATTAATAATTGCAACATTTGCCATGTGACCCTCGATTACTTTTCTTAACCCCAATTCTTTTATTGCAAGAGAGAGAGGGCGATAGATAATCGTCCCGTTTCACTGTCCCGACGTGCACGAGTGACTTTCGTACAATCATTTAAAACAGACTTACTTCAGACGTGCGAAAACTAATTCCGACGACACCCAACAGTATCAGGATGCTAATGATGCCGCCGGAAAAAGCCGAGCCAGTTCAAATCGATCATGGGCGGACTCGATCGACGCGTAACGAGATGGGTTTTCTTTTCAGGGATGAATTTAGGAAGGAATCACATCAAATCGAAGTGTTGTGTAATTAAAACTCCTGTGCACCAAAATGGGCCACACCACTGCAAAACTCCTCTTGATTTTCATTTCATAGATGCTTGAACACAACATGCAACCTAAACCGTCGTTGATGGTGGGTCGGTGATTAAAGCCACGAACCAATTGGGTGGTAACTAATCATTTAATTAATTAATGATAATCTGTGAATAGATCTATTGACCTAACCGGCCCTGTCCACCATCCGGAAAGGAGGTGAAGTAGAACTTAAACAAACGGTGATTTCAGATCAAGGAAAGGAGCGAGAGTAATCTTCCCACCATTGAAGTTTGGGAGGCTTCTTTAGCTAAAATTATCTGTTGGCTATATAAGAGTGTCAAAAAGAATCATCCGAAGTAAAATTAAAACTGAATTGAACCGACCCAAATAAAATAATAAAAAGATAAAAAAAAGATGGGTTATTTTTGGTAGGGGTTCCATTCTATTCGATTAGTAAGTGAAACAACGGGATTCCAACGTTTCGGTTTGATTTTGAGTCATGAACTCCGGAAACGACCCAGAATGGCATTACTAGACTTGTCTCAAAACAAAAACCGATTGGAGCAAATGCATTCATGAACATGAAAAGGGAAACCTGGAGGACCCCTCGCCTGACCGTCCGACCGTCGACTTCTCGTCCCCGCCGTCGTCTCCTCATCCCCTTCGGTTCCATCGGATCTGCTCGAGCCGTGGGTTATGTTGCTATCAGCATGCAATCTACTGGTGAGCTCTGATCAATCGGGTCACCAAACAAAATCCATAGAAGCCTCAAATTACAAACGACCCTGTTTTCCTTTCTTCTCTCATCGGAAATATTCAACGTGTCTTTTGATAATTCGACATGCTAAATTATTTCAGATGTCCGTGGAGTCTCAACGAACGGGGAGCTATAGTTAGGCGCACATAACAAAATTTCTGGAATATAAATCAATTTCTTGCCAAAAATTGATGGGATGAATGATAACCATTTTGTTCCAGAAATAGGTTATGGAAGAGAAATATATTTCTTTATTTCTATTTCTAAAAGAGTTTCTATGCAAAAATAATCGTTTGATAACGACACAAAATTTCTACTCTAAGTATAGAAATTCGTTTGATAATGACACAATTTTTTTCTTTTTTTGGACAATGCGGATGGATCGGCGGCGCGACCGGATTTCTATTCCAAAAACAAGTTTGGAATAGAAAAATGGTTTCTGGAACAGAAATATGTGGTTGTCATGCACCCCATAATTTCTCAATTTTTATTCCATGAACGAGTTTCTGAGCAAAGAGACGTATATGATAACGATTCAAAATTTTTATTTCTACAAGCGGTGACAATCAGCGTCCAATGGCCAAAGTCCGACATCTAGCAACCAATGGCGAGCAACCGAAGTCTGGAGTCCGACATTCGGAGTCTAACATCCGACGGTCTGTGGCCGGCATCCGGTATTTGACGTTTGGAGTTCGGCGTCTGGCATCTAACTAGCCGGTGACCAGCGTCCAACGTTCGAACTTCGGCGTTTGATGTCCGGAGTCTAACAGTCGACGGCCGGCGGCCAGTGGCCAACACCTGTTCAGCGGGCAACAACAAGTTGCTGACATCCAATAGCCGATGGCAAGCAACGAGTGAACAACAGCGAACGTCCGATGGTCAATAGTGGGCCATCAACGTCCAACGTTTGGCGATGAGCGGCCGACAACCAACGGGCATCTGACGGCCGATGATTGACGACAAACGGCCGAAGTCCGATGGTCAAGGTCGGCGGCGGCGACCGATGGCGAGCGTCCAACGAGCTACAAAGCAAGTGGCAAGCGTTTAGTATTCAATGGGCGGTCGAGAGCAATAAGCGGAATAAGAGTGAATGATGAGAAAAAATTTATTTAACGAAATAAAAACTAAAAATTTTAACTTCGATTTCTACTCTAAATCTATTTCTAAAATTGAAATTTATTTCAGAAATAGAAAAATTAAATTATGTTATTAAACGGATTTTTATTCCAAATATACTTCGAAGAACAGAAAAACAGAAAAATCAAAAAATAAAAATATTGTCATACACACCCATAATAAGCAATCTGTATGCGACTGAATCTTGTCTGGACAAACTCATTTCTAGTATATCTTTTCGGTTTTCCCTTTGGGAAAAGCTGAAGAAAAGCTGCAAGAGTTCGAAGGGGAGGACCACTTTGACTCTGTGGGGAAAAGAATTGCAGGACACCCCACGTGGCTAGCGAAAGCCATGCGTTCATGCATGTGTTCTCTCTTTCGATGGTCATAAATACTTTTGTCGCGTAAAAGAAATTAATGAATAATAATAATAATAGCAGTTCGGAAAAAAGATAAATTCAAGGAGCAAAAAGTTGTGTTGTGGAGATCGAATTTCGGAATCCACGCATGTGCCTTCCCACCGACAGTGACACGTGGTCGGGGAAAAAGAACGGAGGTTTCGTCAACAATTCGGCGGATAATATTTCGTGAAATTGTAATGTAGCATTTTTGTTTAAGCGCCTAGGAAAAAGGGACAAAATCGATATACTCATGCCTATGGTAATGTACAGATAATCACTGGTCACCTGCTCAAGGTCATAGTGGATTAGGTAAGCAAGATACTTCCAAGCAATTATTAACGGGTGTGTATTTATATGTCTGATTAGGGCATGCTGAGAAATTCTTAGCTAGATGCCATTTGTTTGTTCTTTGGCCAGCTCCATCCCAACAAAGAGATTCCTATGACCAAACTCATACACACGTGGAGATTCCTATACATAGAGATACTAGCATACCTTGCGTAGCAAAATTTGAAATTTCGAATTTAATTATGTTCTCTGTAATAGTCGATGGGATTTTCGTTGAGTCAATTAAAATTCTGGAGTTTTGGAAATTCATCAAAGATACACAAATCAGCTTCGAATTTTTGGAACCAAAGGATATTTTCTTGCATAGTTCATCATTTTGGAAAATTCTTTGGGTAAATAACACAAAAAAAAAGAAAATCCTAAATTGTACTCATTATGATGTAAATACCCCACTTTTTTTTTTTTTTTTTTTGTGTCGCAAAAATCCCTAAATTTGTCTCATGTGATACAAATACCCCAACCCCTTCTATGTCACAAAAAAACCAAACTTATACATACATGACATGCATACCATTTATTTTAGTTTTATTCAAGCTATATTTATCACACTGATAAAAGTTCGGTTTTTTTAATAATTTGCATCACAATGGGTAAATTTAGGGTTTTTAGTGACAAAAAAATAAGTTCCGAGTATTTGTGTGACAATGGCCATAATTTGGGATTTTTGTGATATTAATCCAAATTCTTAACATAACTTTTTTGAAACACTCTATATCATTCCACTAATTTAAGCTAAGATCATGTTTATGCTACGTAGCCGGTTTGGACTTAAATACAAGCATATTTCCTTTCACCCTAGCATTGATCTAATTTTGATCAGAAGTTTGTTTCATTGAAAATTATTTATTTATCTTTTCTCTGGCGTTTGATGTTGGAAAATTAGTTGGTCTACGAAAATCACTTTCCATGAAAAAGCCACACTCGCAAAATGAGTGCAATGATTTCGGGTCTTGAAATTGGAGAACATTTTTCTACACTTCTCACCAATGAAAGGCCAATTTCATCATCATCATCATCGAATTACGTATGGACACTATTTACATCATCGACCACCACCGTCGATACAAAACAGAACCGAATCGCCACCGCTGTCGTCGAACCCTCCTTCTTCAGTCATTCCCGACCACAGAGTAGCCCTTATTTTTTCACTAGAGCAAGCCCTTGGGGATGTTTGATCGTCTCGTGCCGGCGAAAAGGAAACTGAGAACAATTAAGGATGTTTCCAATGAGTGCACTCGAATGTATGGAAAGAACTCTTCTTTGTGCCAGAATTTTATCGTATTATAAAGTAGTGAAATTAAATACGAGAAAGGCAGCACAAATGCCAAATATGTGGTTGGAGTCACCCCCTTTTGACTACTATTAATTTATGGGTGTGTGTGTGTGTGTGATTATTTGACTATTAATTTCTTTACTCTTCGTCCTTTTATGGCTGAATGTTGGCGAAGAATCCAATCCAGCATGTGATGATAGGAATTTTTAAACGACACGTATCGAGGAATTGTCCATTTTGTATTTACCGGCTATTAAAAATTTGCGCTCCCACATATCCAGCTGTTCTAAGGCTAACGATAGCGACCAGATTTGTTGACGCCGATGGAATAAACATCTTTATTTTTGTCTCATACAATAATTTTTTTTTTTGGTCGGAAAAGGAAGTATGATATAATCAACGTAAAGAACCAGAGAAGCATGTTGCGTGTGCTTCAGCATACAAAAGATCTAGGAGAGAGACAGGAGGGGACGTAGCCCAGTTCGAAGGTAAGGTACCATTACAATGGGCCTTAGCAACCCAATCAACCACAAAATTGGCCTCTCTTCTACGGTGTCGTACACTTAGGTTAGGGAAAAGAGAAAGCTTGGCCGCCGCTTCTGCAAGGAGAGGTCTCACCTCCCATGGTGTTGCGATCGGATCCTGGACGGCTTTCACCAACACCAGATAGTCAGATTCAATGATAAGGTGATCCTAATCCTTCCCTTCTCATAGCAGATGATCAAGGGTGATGAGGAATGCTTGGATCTCGCTCTGCAGAGTTGAAGTCGCTGGAAAATCACAGGTAAGGCCATGTAAAAGAGTGCCTGAATGATCTCTATAGATGCTCGCCATCGCACCTGTTATACTATCAGGATGATAGGCCCCATCGATATTAATTTTCACCATTCCAAGTTATGGTGGCCGCCATAGCATATCAAATTGAAGAGAAGAACGGGCTATTCGCATCAGAGACTGGGCAGAAAGATTGGCAGTGCAAACCTGGGCAAAAGCCAGATCCGTGACCTGAAGATGAGCAGGACGTTGCAAACGAAATACAAACTGGTTACATGCCTTCCATATTTGCCACAAAAGAGCAACAAGCGTTTCCAGATCCGGATAGGTACGCCGTTGTTCAATCTGAGCTACTAACCATGTATCCATCCTTGTTACTAATCATTGAGTGATGTGAATATTTATCTATGAACGCGACCATATACGGCGCGTCCATGGACATAGGAGGAAGAGGTGTTCTGTAGTTTCTGGTATGCGGTTAGAGCAGAGAGGGCAAGTCAGGTCTGTAGTGATACGTCTTTGGAATAGGTTAGCTTTCATGGCTAGAGCATTGTGGCAAACCGACTAGAGGAAAGGTCAAAGTTTAGGGGCAAGTTTCATAGCCCATATAGTTTTCCATAGTAACTTGGGTGAGTGATAAGATGAAGAAGTATGTTCAGTTGGCTACTGGGACTGTCTTTTCTGAAGACATGATATCCATTTTTCACAGAATATGTGCCATTTACAGTCCTAGTCCAAATAACTTTATCAGTAGTGTATTGAGGTCTAACCTGAAGTTTGAGAATATCTTGGACTGTAGAGGCATCAAATTGTTGGTTAAGAAGAGGAATATTCCAACTGTTGTTGTCCGAGTCCAATAGGTCAGTGACAAATAACGGGGCATTCCAAGTAGCAGGGCCCCCTATGACTCCTCTAGAGAGCCATCGGTCTTCCCGGATTTTAATTGATTGTCCATTACCAACAGACCATCAGATATGAGGTAAGATGGACTCCCTCCCAAATAGAATACTCCGACATCCCCAGGAAGGTCTTGATCCCCTATCGGCATGCATAAAATCATTAGAGTGAAAGTAAAGCCCTTTAAAAAGGGTACTCCATAACGCCATTGGATTCTGGAATAATCTCCATGCTTGTTTGCCAAGCATGGCTTTATTAAAGTCTTCAAGATCCCGAAATCTGAGACCCCCACTATCTTTGCTTCATTTAAGAACAGCCCAATTTTTCCAGTGGATGCCTGCTTTAGTATAATCTTTCTGACACCAAAACCGAGCAACTTTATTTTCAATGGATCGGCAAATAGATGTAGGGATTCTAAAAATGGACATGGCATACTGAGGTATCGCTTGTACGACAGTCTTAAGTAAAATTTCATTTCCACCCTTAGATAGCAAACTTTCTTTCCATCCCTCCAGTTTGGCATTTACCCACCCCAAAATCCAAGCAAACATGTCCTGCTTAGATCTATCCCAATCCGATGGTATACCTAGATACTTTCTAGTCCTCTGAATCACTGGGATTTGAAGTACTTCAACTAAATTTTCTTGTAGACTAATAGGACAGGCTTTGCTAAAGAAGATTCCAAATTTATTTCTATTAACAGCTTGGCCAGTAGCAAAGCAATATTGATTGACAATGTTTGCTAAATTCTAACATTCAATTAATTTACCATCTAAAAAGAATATAGCATCATCAACAAAGAATAGATGAGATAGAGTTGGACACCACTTGTTCAGTTTGATGCCTTTGAGATGACCCATGGTAATGGCTTGGTGTATAAGATGGGACAATAGATTCGCCAGAAGGATAAAAAGGTAGGGGGATAGGGGGTATTCCTGTCCGATACCTCGGGTAGGCTGAAAATAAGGTGAAAGTTCACCGTTGAATTTAACACTAAAAGACACTGTCATTATGCATTGCATGATCCATTGTACCCATGTAGCATGAAAGCCTAGAGTGAGTAGATAGTCTTGGAGAAAATCCAACTCAACCCAGTCATATGCCTTTTGCATATCCATTTTGAGGACGGCTCAAAATTGGTGTATGCATTTTCTAACTTTAATTTGATGAAGCACCTCTTGGACTATTAAAATATTATCCTAAATTTGATGTCCACTTACAAAGGCGCTTTGCTCCTGGGAAATAAGTACAGGCAGGTAAGGCTTAAGGCGATTGGCAATCACCTTAGAAATGATTTTATAGGCATAATTGCAAAGACTGATGGGACGGTATTGGTCTAAATCGTTCGGGATGTGGTACCTTAGGGATTAAGGATATGACGGTTCTATTGAGGTCTGGCAGTAGGACTCTAGAAAGAAAGAATTGTTGCACTGATAAGAATAAGTCATCCTAGAGAATATCCCAATGATGTTGATAAAAGAGTCCATTCAAATCGTCTGGGCCCAGGGCTTTGGTAAGCCCCAATTGGAATGTAGCCTGTTGAACCTCCTTCTTGGTAACAGTAGCTATTAAGGACATATTCATATCGTTAGTAATAACACGAGGATATTGTTGCAAAATAGGCCAGTAATCTCGATGTCCCACTGCCGAATAGATGTGAAAAGTAATATGTCCATCTTCTTTAAAAGTTAACGCACCCAGTTTCTAATGCATTTTTCAGACTCGATGAATTTGACTAGAAAACTAATCTATCGAAGCGACTTGCATCGACTCGAGCCAATCTTTCAAGCTAATCTGGGGTCATTACGGCACGATTAAAAATCGATTAGAGATCGGAGATAGGTTGACTCGACAGAGGCATGTGATCGGTTTGGGTGATTCCACCGATCGCACAATTCTTGTCGATCGGCATTGGACCGACTTTTCTATCGATTTGGTACCCGTGTTCGTATTTGAAATCTTGAGATTACCTCGACAACCGAAAGTCGCCAATGTTTCAAAGATGTACATTGTGGCTTGAGATGATCAACCACAGGTCAAATGCATGAAGATTTCTAAAGGCTACCCGGTAGGTTGGGCCGCGCTAGTGTTGTGCCAAAGTGAAATTAACCGTGGAATTGAGATCGAATTCATAAATTGGAAGTCTGGGTGTGTCACAAATCATTTTGGGATCATTGACTTATCTTTGGAAGATTTTTCTTGCAAGTAAGAGTTTTTTAGCAATTAAATCGAAAATGACTAATTTGGCTCGAGAAATTAGTAGGCCCGCTTTTGGTCGTATTTTTGGGACTTAAATTGGTTCTATGGATAAGTGAATATGTGAATTGAAGTGTGGCGACATTGGATTAATTTTATGGACTTCAATTTGATTCAATTGGAAGAGAATTGATGAGAATTGAGGAAATTGAATGTACAAGAATTGGACCCCGGCGGAAAATGGAATTGAACCCATTGGAAGAGGTTGTGGGAGATAGTGGAGTGTGATGTCATCCTAGGTCATGGTGGGCCATTTTGTGGGTTAAAGAAAAAGAAAAAAAAAAAAGGAAAAAAAATGGTCCCATCTCTCTCTCTCTCTCCTCCTTCTCTCTCCTTCCCTCTCTTCCCTCTCTACCGTGCGACTCCACCATCTCCATCTTCTTCTCCGGATGAACCCAAGAACCGGAAGCCGAGATCGACCCTTCGCCGCCGCTCGCCCGCCCGTCGCCGTCGTCCCGCACCCGCCGTCGCCGTTCCTCCTTGGCCGCACGCCTCCGTCTTCCCCCTTCTTCTCCCGTCGCGGTCTCTCTCTCCTCCCTCGGTTCGCGGAAGCAGCCGCCCGGGTTGGAGCAAAGCCAACGCCGCCGGGAGCCGCCGCACGCCGCCTCGCCGCCGTCCGCCCACGCTCGCCCGCGCTTAACCGATGCCCAGCCGCCTCCGCCTCCCTCTCGTCCGCCCAGCCCATTCCAGAGCTCCGAGGAAGCCGTGCGCCCAGCCCATCTCCGCCACCGTGAGGCCCGCCTTGCCGCCGCCGCCCGTCCGAGCCGCCGAGCTGCAGCGCCGCTCCGCGATCCGCGCCCGAACCGCCGCCGATCAGCCCCGTCCACCGGAAGTTGCTAAAAAATGGGTATGCAGCCCCTTCGTTTGGCCCGTTTTGGCCGCCTTCCCGAGCTTGGATGCTCGGCCCGCTTTGAGGAAAGTCGATCATCGAGTCGTCCCCGTCGTTTTGGTCCGCTCGGCTCGCTAATCCGGTGAGTTTACCTCACTAAACCCTAATTAGAGGGTTAATGATGCTTTATGGGTGTTTAGTTTATGTTAAGTGTATTTAGGTGGTTAGTTTAGTTTATTTAATTGTGAATTAGATTAAGATGTTTGTTTAATTTAAAGTATGCTTAATTAAAGGTTAAGAGAGTTTATTTAATAATAAACCTTGATGGGACATAATAGGGTCTTATTTTTGAATTATTTAATGATTTCGAATTCTGGAAAATATAATATTATATTATATTCCGAAATTATTAAAATATTATTTATTTAAAAAAAAGGAGAAAAATTATTTTTGACCCCGGTTGCTCGAATTTCATGCCGATCGCTGCCGTGTAGTCGGATTGTGAAATTGATGAATGGATATCATAAATTGAGCGTGAATCGTGAAAAATATGGATATTATTATTATATTAATTTTCGGAATAAATTTAATTATTTAATAAATTCGAAAATTTATTTTGGGACCCTAAATTCTCATAATTTTGTGCTCGATCGCTGCTTTGTGCATTTAGAATTTGAATTTGATGAATGGATGTGGCAAATTGGGTGTTGATTGTGATAAATATGGATTTCATTCATAAAAACCCAAGTGTTGGGTTTTGATGCAAAAATTGGATCTTAATAATTATATTAAATAGTGGGATTTGAAAAAGTGAGATATTGGCTTTTTGATTCGAAATTAGCGTGTCCCCACACACGGGAGTAATTTCTGGAATATTTTTAATATGAAGAAAAATGGCCGGGATTACTATTTTAAGTGGAAGCATTGATTGAAATATAAAGTGTCCTGGGGCCGAGTTGCTTTGGCTGTGTGATAACTAAGAGGAATTGTCATGGGTGTTGAGCCGGACTTGCCCCTATATGGGATGCCCACGCGGGTGGATGCGGGTCGCAGCTTGATTCTCGGGGCCCATGCTCCTTCGGGAACGCCGTCGATGTACCGACGAAGCCGCGCTCCAAGGTGGGGAGGCGATGCCCGGCTATATGCCGCAGATAGCCGAATGAGTAGGCTATGCCCTTGTGTGGCAGTGAATAATAATTGGAATGAGTACTAAGTGTGATTTTGATTTATATGAAAGTGATGACGTTCCAATTGTTTGAATTATTATTGCTACCTGTGATTGAGTGATTTGAATTGTGCTAACCTGCAGAAAGGAACTGAGGCGAGGTAAGTTCTCTGTGTGATGTGGCTAGGCCACCCGAGGTGTATTTTCTTTCTAATAGGGGTTTAGGGGGTTGAACTTGCTGAGACATTGTCTCATCCCGGTTTGGGGAATAAAATTTCAGGTCCCTGGTGGACGGAGCGGCCAGATAGCTTTGATTGGCCTTGAGGAGTCGCAGAGGTGAAGTCATAAGATTGGAGAACGTGTCCGACTTGTAGATCGTAGGACAGTCCCTTTTTAAAAGTTCTTGAGCCCTTTGTAGACTTTTGGATGTAGGCTTCTATTTGTAATTCTGTTGAATTATGAAAGTGCTATGTTGTGATTGATTGCCTACTTTTCTATCCCAAGTTAAATTTTGTCAGGGGATTTGTCTTCGCTTCCGCATGCGTAAAAGAAATGAATGGGTCGGCGACACTACCTGGGAATGTCGCATTTGATCGACCGCAGTGGGATGTGCGCGCGCTCGGGGTTCGGGGCGTGACATCCCCGCTTAAGTGGTATCAGAGCATGGTCTGTGTACGGAGTAATAAGGTGCGATGTGTCATGGGATAGTTAGTAGGAAAGGCTTTTAATATGCTGATGCATGTGGTTGATAACTGATTGGTAGCTTGTTTGTGGGGTCACTCAAATTCTAACCTGATGTTGGAATCGAAAACAACACGTCTATAAAGAATCAGAGAATGAGTGACCAGAGTGGTGAACTCCTTGAGAAGGTCGATAGGACTTGTACCTCGGTAGGATGCTGATGAGAGTCGGTACCCGAGGTAGAGCGTAGGCTCAGTCCAGTGTGTGTGTGAGAGTACCGCCGCAAGTCGGTACTTAGAGTGTAGCAGCACCGAATGATCTTAGGTTCGTCAGGATCATTTAAGTGCTAGTGTTCCTTGGAAGCTCGTGGGGTCAGTAAGTTCAGGACCGAGCCGCTGCTGTTGCTGTTGTTTCTACCGCTACCAGTGTTGTGATCGCCGTTGTTGTTGCCATGCCTGTTGAGGCCTAATCTGGAATTGTGATCGAGGATCAAGCTGTTGTATCTAAGTCAGGGTTCAGTTTAGACAGAGATGGAAGTCGATTGGGGAGAAAGGCTGATGTCAGAAGAAAGGTGCCCCTGTTTCACCCAATCGGAAGAAGTAGAATTGAAAGGCGGTGCTCATCTCGATCGATGTGTGTCGTGTCTCGTAAGAAAGGAATGGATATGTCCCGTGTTGTGAGAGGGAAATGACTTGTTACAGGTGTCGCCAATAAGGCCATTTGATCAGAGATTATCTGTATAGACAGATGGAATCGCAGCTATTTCTGTCACCATCGTTGATAAGACGGAACAGGAGAAGCATGCTTCGGGACATTTAATGGGGTACTTGGAACAGACCCCAGTGCAAAGAAGGGTGCATGATATTCCTTGATAAGAGGTAGATGACTCCCTGATTGTGTGCCGAGTCAGTGGAAAGGAGACATGAGTCAGCATAGTGTCAGAGTAAAAGTGGAGCATGCTTTGAATGGGGCTAGCATGGCCGTCAGGTTAGTAAATGTCCGTGTAAGTTCGGGAAAGTGTAAGCATTGTTACTGCAGAGAGGATGCCACTAGGATGGCTAGAGGGGCATGAAGGGATCGACCATGCATCAATCAGAAGAAGAATGTTTTTGAGATGTTTTTATCAGAGTAATGCAGCAGAATTTTCAGTGAAGGTTGTAGGATCTTTGTTGTGGTAATAAAGTGATAGAAAGATGAATCTCTGACTATAGTTGTACCTAATGGGTTTGCTTATGTATGACTTGGAAGTCATTTATAAAAAAAAAAAGGTTTGGCTCAAGGAGCTTTCTACTGTTATGAATTGTGGTAGTGATATAATTCAGTTTGTTCAGTTAGCGTATGAAAGTTTTGTTTTACTGAAAGTTGAAGATGAACTTCAATCCCTGTTATTCGTCACTGAAGATGACCTGGTCATGGGTGTTGGTTATCGAATCTACATGGCAACTGTAATAGGTGCGTCAGTTGAGGAGACGGATATGAGAAACTTAGCCGTGGTACAGAGGTTTTCTGAGGTGTGTTAGGAAGAATTGCTAAGTCTGCTGTCAGAAGGGAAATAGAGTTCGTGATTAAATTAGCACCCGGAACAGAGCCAGTCCCTAAGGCTCCTTACCGGATAGTGTTACTCAAGTTAAAAGAATTAAATGTGCAGATGCATGAATTGTTGAATAGGGGATTCATACGTTCCAGTGCATCACCTTGGGGAGCACCAGTTCTGTTCATGAAGGAGAAATGTGGTTCGTTGTGGTTGTACATCGATATTTTTCAAAATCGACTGGAGGTCAGGGTATCATCAGTTGAGGATCAGGAAGAAAGACATATTGAAGTTAGCATCTTGTGCTGGATATGGCAGTTATGAGTTCACTGTAATGCCGTGTGGTATGATGGACACCTTAGCTGTTTGTTCTGGTCTAATGAGCAGAATGTTTAAGGGTACTTGAATCAGTTGTGATTGTGTTCGTTGAAGTTATCTTGGTGTGTTCAAAGAGTGCTGAGGAGCACAAGAGACATTAGAAGATGATATTTCAGACCTTGAGGATTCTTGAATCTTACGCTAAGTTTAGCAAGTGCAAGTTTTGGATGACTCGTATTGCGTTCCTAGGTCACGTGATTTCAGGCGAAGAAATCTCCGTAGACCTCGTCCGAGATTAAAGCAAAGGATCGGTTGGTCGATATTGACTACAAAGGTGAGAGATCATAAGTGTTTCGAGTCGAAGTGTTCATGGAAGGGTTTTCAGGCGTCGGCGTTGCAGTTGATTCGACAACTAGGAAGTAAGAAAAGTTTGTGTGGGCGGATGAGTGCGAGCGTAGTTTTCAAGGGCCTAAGAAGAGGCCGACCTACCGCACTTGTGCTTACTATTCCATCCAGGTCCTTGAAAAGTTATGAGATTTGCAAAGTGATGCATCGTTTAAAGGATTGGGTTACTTGTTGATGCAGCATGATAGAGTTATTGCAGTAGTTATGTTCGTTCTGGAAACTTAGAGGCACTATCGGTACAATGGAATATTTCATATTGTCAATGACTATCAAAGTCTCAAGTATGTATTCTCAAAAAGGGAGTTGACTGTGAGATCGCATCGCTAGATGGAACTTCTTAAGGATTATGATTGTGATATTTTGTATCACTCTGGAAAGGTGAGCAAAGTCGTAGATGCACTAAGTCGAGAGTCCTTAGTTGCACAGTTGGTACTCAAGAATTACATCTTATTTGAGAAAGTTCCAAGTTCGGTTTTCAAATCTAAGATAGGCCACCTTTTGAATCTTATGACTACCCTCAGAATTGAGCCGAAAGTTTATATCATAATCAAAATGCTTCAGCGGACAGATTCAGAAATTCATAAGATTCTATAAGAGAATGCAGATGAGAGAGAGGTTGATTTTCAGATTTCTGAAGATAGAACGCTAAAGTTCTGATGATGATTGTGTGTAATTGATGATACCGAGATTAAAGAAGAGATCTTATGGGAAGCTCATCATAGCAATTTCAACGTTGTCCAGACAGTACGAATAGACTTTGTTTTGAGTGTGTGACATCCTATTTTCGACTCGATTTCGATTGGTTAAATTGGGCATTTCATCAACGCGATTACAATGTTTTTTCTCCGAGTTGGCCACTTATGAGATAACTAGACTAGTTGGGTGAGTTATTAAAGACTTTAAGACAAATAGACTTGAGAATTTGACCATGAATCGACTTCTCGACCGTGCTCATCTTTAGAGATCATTACGGCACGCTTAAAAATCCGAATTGAGATCAAAGATAGGTCGATTCGACTAAGATGAATGACCGATCGTGGGTGACTCCACTAAATTGGAAAACTCTCATCGATCGATACTAATTTGATTTTATTGTCGTTTTGATACCATGTGTCCGTATTTCAATCATCGAGATTTTCATGACCCTCGAGAGTCGCCAATGTGTCAAGAGAGTTCATCGTGGCTCGAAGAAAATCGACCACGGGTCATTTGTCCTAAAAAAAAAAAAAAGCTCCGAAAACTACCCAGTAGCCTAGGTCACACTAAAAGCGTGTCGGAGTGAAATTAACCGCCAATCTAAGTTCGATTTCGAAATTGGAAATTATGTCTTGTCACAAAGTGGGTACACCAAAGTGTGTGTATATCATATAAATCATTTGCATGGAGTGCCGATGATGAATTGTATTTCAAATCTAAATCAGACGTTCCAAGTTGGCAGAGCTTTCAAATGGTTCTTTCTTAAGCAGTGCATAACAGAGAGTGCGGAATTTCGATTGCTGAGATGATGTCAAGGAAAGAAAGATCACGGGCCGGGGGTCGACAAAGAGTCAATGATTGCGGTTGACGTGATCAATGTCAAAGTTATATCAGATCTTGACAAGAGGTTCCCGGTTTCAGCAGATCGCCGATAGTTTCTTTTTAGTCAAGTGTAGAGCGGAGTGTTCGAACTTTCGCTTGTTGAGATGAGATCGTAGATCGAAAATCGCAAGTTTAGAGTTGGTTCGAAATCGGTGATTCGGTTGCAATGATCGAGAGACAGCTTTAGAAACCGCTCAAAATCGCCGCTTAGCTTCGCAGATTTTGTGTTGAAGACCTTTGGAATTTTAAGTGGGCAAGTGTTTAGTATTTTGAATCCGAAGTGGTTTGGGCAAGATAGCAAAGTGATCTTGCAAAAGTATTGGTTCGAAAGGAGCAACTTGAGAAAGAGAAGATTATATGAGAAGACTATACCCCCGCCTTTTTGTTTAAGAATTGGTAAAGGTTTAAATTTCGAGGACGAAATTTTTATAAGAGGGGAAGAGTTGTGACATCCCGATTTTCCAATTCTATTTTCAATGAATTGAGACGGGCATTTCGTTGGCACGCATATAGTTCTTTTCCTTGAGTCGGCCACTCATGTGGAAACTAGTCTATCAGGTGAAGCCGTTAAGAGTTTCTAATGCATCAGACTCGAGAATTTGACTAGGAAGCGACCTTTCGACCGAGCCAATCTGCAAGGGTCATTACGGCACGATTAAAATCGATTAGAGATCGGAGATAGGTTGACTCGACAGAGGCATGTGATCAGGTTTGGGTGATTCCACCCGTATCGCACAATTCTTGTCGATCGGCATTGGACCGACTTTTCTATCGATTGGGTACCCCGTGTTCGTATTTGAAATCTTGAGATTACCCCGACAACCGAAAGTCGCCAATGTTTCAAAGATGTACATTGTGGCTTGAGATGATCAACCACAGTCAAATGCATGAAGATTTCTAAAGGCTACCCGGTAGGTTGGGCCGCGCTAGTGTCGTGCCAAAGTGAAATTAACCGTGGAATTGAGATCGAATTCATAAATTGGAAGTCCGGGTGTGTCACAAATCATTTTAGGATCATTGATTTATCTTGGAAGATTTTTCATGCAAGTAAGAGTTTTTCGGCAATTAAATCGAAAATGACTAATTTGGCTCGAGAAATTAGTAGACCCGCTTTTGGTCGTATTTTTGGACTTAAGTTGGTTCTATGGATAAGTGAATATGTGAATTGAAGTGTGGCGACATTGGATTAATTTTATGGACTTCAATTTGATTCAATTGGAAGAAAATTGATGAGAATTGAGGAAATTGAATGTACAAGAATTGGACCTCGGCGGAAAATGGAATTGAACCCATTGGAAGAGGTTGTGGGAGATAGTGGAGTGTGATGTCATCCTAGGTCATGGTGGGCCATTTTATGGGTTAAAGAAAAAGAAAAAAAAAAGGAAAAATGGTCCCATCTCTCTCTCTCTCTCCTCCCTCCTCCCTCCTTCTTCCTCTCCCAACCGTGCGACTCCACCATCTCCATCTTCTTCTTCGGATGCCCAACAACCGGAAGCCGCAGAGATCGCAGCACCACCGCCGCTCCGCCCCGCCCGTCGCGGCCGCCCGCACCCGCCGCCGCCGTTCCTCCTTGGCCGCACGCCTCCGTCTTCCCCTTCTTCTCCCGTCGCGGTCTCTCTCTCCTCCTCTCTGGGGGTTCGAACAGAAACGGAAGCAGCTCGCTGGGGTTGGAGCGGCAAGCCAACGCCGCCGGAGCCCGCCGCCGCCGCCGCCGCCGTCCGCCCGCGCCGCCCGCGCTGGCCGATGCCCGCCCGCCTCCGCCTCCCTCTCGTCCGAGCCCATTCCAGATCCGAGGAAGCTCGCCGAGCCGTCCAGCCCCATCTCCGCCACCGTGCGCCCGCCTTAGCCGCCGCCGCGCCGTCGAGCAACCGCCGAGCTGCCTCCGTCGCCCTTGGCCACCCCAACCGCCGCCGATCCGCCCCCAACCAGCCCAGCCACCGGAAGCTGCAAAAAAAAATGGGTATGCAGCCCCGTTCGTGGCCGTTTTGGCCGCCTTCCCGAGCTCGGATGGTCGGCCCGCCTTGAGGAAAGTCGATCCTCGCGTCGTCCCCGTCGTTTTGGTCCGCTCGGCTCGCTAATCCGGTGAGTTTACCTCACTAAACCCTAATTAGAGGGTTAATGATGCTTTATGGGTGTTTAGTTTATGTTAAGTGTATTTAGGTGGTTAGTTTAGTTTATTTAATTGTGAATTAGATTAAGATGTTTGTTTAATTTAAAGTATGCTTAATTAAAGGTTAAGAGAGTTTATTTAATAATAAACCTTGATGGGACATAATAGGGTTTTATTTTTGAATTATTTAATGATTTCGAATTCTGGAAAATATAATATTATATTATATTCCGAAATTATTAAAATATTATTTATTAAAAAAAAAAGAGAAAATTATTTTTGACCCCGGTTGCTCGAATTTCGTGCCGATCGCTGCCGTGTAGTCGGATTGTGAAATTGATGAATGGATATCATAAATTGAGCGTGAATCGTGAAAAATATGGATATTATTATTATATTAATTTTCGGAATAAATTTAATTATTTAATAAATTCGAAAATTTATTTTGGGACCCTAAATTCTCATAATTTCGTGCTGATCGCTCTTTGTGTATTTAGAATTTGAATTTGATGAATGGATGTGGCAAATTGGGTGTTGATTGTGATAAATATGGATTTCATTCATAAAAACCCAAGTGTTGGGTTTTGATGCAAAAATTGGATTTTAATAATTATATTAAATAGTGGGATTTGAAAAAGTGAGATATTGGCTTTTTGATTCGAAATTAGCGTGTCCCCACACACGGAGTAATTTTGGAATATTTTTAATATGAAGAAAAATGGCCGGGATTACTATTTTAAGTGGAAGCATTGATTGAAATATAAAGTGTCATGGGGCCGAGTTGCTTTGGCTGTGTGATAACTAAGAGGAATTGTCCTGGGCTGTTGAGCCGGACTTGCCCCTATATGGGATGCCCACGTGGTGGATGCGGGTCGCAGTTGATTCTAGGCCCATGCTCCTTCGGGAACGCCGTCGATGTACTGACGAAGCCGCGCTCCAAGGTGGGGAGGCGATGCCTGGCTATATGCCAGTAGATAGCCGAACAGCGAGTAGGCTATGCCCTTGTGTGGCAATGAATAATAATTGGAATGAGTACTAAGTATGATTTTGATTTATATGAAAGTGATGACGTTCCAATTGTTTGAATTATTATTCTACCCGTGATTGAGTGATTTGAATTATGCTAACCTCGCAGAAGGAACCGAGGCGAGGTAAGTTCTCCGTGTGATGTGGCTAGGCCACCCGAGGTGTATTTTCTTTCTAATAGGGGTTTAGGGGTTGAACTTGCCGAGACATTGTCTCATCCCGGTTTGGGAATAAAATTTCAAGTTCCGTGGTGGACGGAGCGGCCAGATAGCTTTGATTGGCCTTGAGGAGTCGCAGAGGTGAAGTCATAAGATTGGAGAACGTGTCTGACTTGTAGATCGTAGGACAGTCCCTTTTTAAAAGCCGGTCCTTTGTAGACTTTTGGATGTAGGCTTCTATTTGTAATTCTGTTGAATTATGAAAGTGCTATGTTGTGATTGATTGCCTACTTTTCTATCCCAAGTTAAATTTTGTCAGGGGATTTGTCTTCGCTTCCGCATGCGTAAAATAAATGAATGGGTCGGCGACACTACCTGGGAATGTCGCATTTGATCGACCGCAGTGGGATGTGCGCGCGCTCGGGGTCGGGCATGACAGTCATCCCGCAACATACTAATTTTATTGCGTTGTCTTCTTTGTATGGTTGTTGCATGGAAGAATTTAGTGTTTTTATCCCCCCATATGAGCCAGTTGATTCTAGAACGCATCGCCCAAAATTGTTATTCTTGTTGCCATAACTTCTGGATTTGCTCTTTCAAGTGAGGAACCAGCGATGCATCATAATGATGAAGGGTCTGATTAGTGTGACTTTGAAGTTGCTCATACAAAGCTGCTAGGTGATTATGTCCCTTGGAGAATTTGGATTTGCTCCAATGAGCCAAAGCTAAGGACACTACCTTTAGTTTTGAAGGTAGGGTAGAAGTGCGTGGCTGTGTGGAGGTCCATGACCGAGCAATAATGTCACAACAATTAGGGTCTTGGATCCAAAAGGCTTCAAAGATGAAAGGCTGATGGCGTCGAGAAGGTACGGTTGCAGTGGTTAAGAGCAAAGGGCTGTGGTTCGACCCCACCGTAGGTAAAGCAAACACCTCAACCTCAGGGAAAGTGAGGCGCCAGTCCATATTACAAAGAGCCTTGTCCAACCGTTCCTTGACAAAATCATCACCAGCCCTATGGTTCATCCAAGTAAAAGAGCAACCCTTGCTTTCTATGTCCATGAGTGAGCAATCATGTAATACATCTCTAAAAGCTTGCATCCTATAAGAGTCGGCAAAGCACTTACCTATTTTTTCCCAGTGATAGAGTACTTCATTAAAATCACCGACACAAATCCATGGAAGGGTGTTGGAGGCGTAGATAAGCCATAGGGTGGCCCAAAGTAGACAGCGATGCTGGATATTAGACAGGGCATGAAGGCAGGTGAGTCTCATCTGACTACCTCCCAGTAAATCACTGCAAATGACATCAAAAAACTCCGGAGCAAAGCGGTCCACCGTTAGATTAAACTAATCATTCCAAAAAAGAGCCATCCCCCCAACTAAACCAATGGGATTCAGCACAAAAGAGTTAGGATATCTAAGTCTCTTTTGCACCCGTTGGACTACGACTTCTTGGTTCTTCGTTTCCATAAAAAAAAAACAAAATAAGGTCGGGCCTCTCATTAGCCACTAAGGCCTTGAGGGATTTGACTATTAGGGGGTTGCCCAGCCCCTGGCAGTTCCAGCTCAAAAGTTTCATTTGTCACTCGGTGACTTTTTTGGGCAAGCCACCACGGCCCATCGGCCGACTTCTTCGGCTTCCAAGATAGGAGTATCCATTAGTTGTGTGTCATCAAGGTCGTCGTGTTGAATTAGTCGTGGGACATATGGAGTACACCGCTTTAATTTTTTGCTTGTACCTGCTTTGGTGTTGAGTCGGGTTTGCTTTGTCTTTTTTGAGTTGGAGACACTCAGTACCAGATCTTGAGGAGATTTCATCTTTGCAGAAACAAGATCCATTACAACTCGTGTTAGAGATGTTGACCGTTGATCTGCTGAAGCTATTGATTGTTTCTCTGTTGGAATAGGATGCAGGGCAGATACATCAACATGCTGAAGGGGAGGCAGGTCTGGCACATGAAGGATTCCCCTGTTACTGTGATCGATGGGGGGCTAAGCCACAACCAGCTGATGTGAAGGTGGGGGAGTTTCTGGGATGACATCTTCCAGTGGTTCAGGTATTTCTTGCGGTTCATAGAAAACTTTCCAGTAGGGACTATGTTCACGAACTTCCGTCCTTAGCCATTGACCGAACGCCATTTTTTCTTTACCCTTTATCTTAGCTTCAGTAAAAGGGTAATCTTTGCAGTACATAGCATAGTGTCCGAGTTTACCACATGAATAACAGAAATGAGATAAGTGTTCATACCAAAAATCTAACCATAATGTCTTCCCATTGAGTTTGATTAACTGTCCTGTCTTTAATGGTTCCCGTACATCGAGATCAACCCTTACTTTCACAGCTCAAAATGAAGTACCCTCCTTACTATCTATACGAACTTCCAGTACTTTGCCTATGTGCCTGACAGCTCTTTCTGTCATATCTATAGAGCACCATTCTAAAGGAAGACCAAAGACTTTCACCCAGAATACACAAGTTGAAAAGTCATAACAATGCAGCGGCATATCGGGGATCCAAGGCTTGAAGATTACTAGATGGCCAGAAAAAAGCCAGGGGCCCCCATCCAAAGACGCTGTCTTCCTACATGAGATTTGAATTTAGCAACATACAATCCTACTTCTCGAACAGAAATATCGACATGGTCTGATCTCCAAACACGCCTTAAAGTATTTTGAAAGGCTTGTAAATTTATGGATGGATTGGATAGAATTTTACCAACCAAAATCAATTTACATTCTTCAACTTTCGCTGCAGGTGGCGCATCGTTCCAGACCTCAATCCCCTGTTCTAGCCAAAGTCGGCCCATTCGGGAGCATAGGGCAGCAAGACGAGAGACTCCTTCATCAACATGTTCGTCCATTAATTCAGGGTTTAGTAAGAAGCATCAACCAGAGAGACAATTGTGAAAAAGGAAGGACATGCAGCATTTATGCGAATTGGGTCAAGATGGTTGAACTCCGAATCACATCGACCAATGACGAGAAGGAAGTGAATTGGGCAGAAATCGAAAATGGGTAAGAATTCGGAGGAGAAGATGAAGTCCAGATCAAAGCGAGGCAATTGAACAGATACCTTTCATCAGAATTGGGTCGAGGGAAGTGAACTCCAGATCATAGTGGCCCGCGACGATGATGAACTGAATTGGGCAAAAGTTGAAGATGGGTGTGAATTCGGAATAGGTTCCAAATAGAGGAAAACTTCAATGGTAGAACTGGAGATGAAATGAAACACTGGGTTGAGAAACGGGGAGGGATGCGAAGATGGAAAGGGAAGTATGAGATTAGGGTTTAGGGTTTTAAAATACCATGAATGTAGAAAATAACTCTACATGTCAAAGAGAATTTTCTCATGCAATAATTGGTTCAATGCAAAAGGAGGCAAGAGAGAGAGAGAGATAGAGAGAGAGCAAAGAAGAAACTGAACTATCACGTAACGTTATGTTTTTCTCTTTTATATTTGTCATAAAGATAAGGGAAGACGAAAATAACATAATGGGAGACACTGTATGTTGAGAAAACTTGCTAATATGTTTTGAAGATTGATAAGGCCTTCTATAGATGTTTAATGATTCTGATAATAAGATTTCCGGGTGATATTCTCTTTGTTCTGAATGTTAATAGACTTAGAAAGTCATAGTAAGAGACTCGTTCGTCTGATCAAGAAGTTCTAAATATCATCAAACCTAGAGACTTATCAAGACATTCTAATTATCTATGTTCAAGACATTATTGAATTATGTCAAATTGAGTTATATGAGGACAACAGTAAAGCTTGCATGAGTATTGTCAAGATGACATACCTCTTTAGACGTTACACGAAGTATTTTCAGATGATTAAGATATTTAGAATCAAATTATATGGAGCGCAATAGTTAGAAATTTGTTTTGGATTTCTTTCTAAAGATATATTGATTGTCCATAATTGATCAATATCAATGTAATCATTCCATACTATGGATTTGTGATCCATGTGACGATCTTTTGGAGATGAGATGTTCTTTCATGACGAGAAACCCTACTTATGGAAACCCAACCTCTGTTATATGGGTAGCAAAATCAAGAGAAATTTTAATCTAGTAAGTCAAACAACAGTCAGATCTTCTTATATTATTTAGGTCAAACGGGTTAATTGGATTAATGGTCATCAAAGTATTGTCCAACGGTCAGTTTGGAAACCAAGGAGTATAAAAGGAGATCCAAAGTTCAAAGAGAGCTTTGATATTTCATACTTGTCTTTATAAGCTGAAATTGCAATTATTTGAGAGGTGTGAATAGTGTCATAATGTGTGCTTTGTGCAAGATAGTGAGTCCTATCAGCTTGGTTATAAGCATTACCAACTTTGGACAGAAGCTATTAGATATAAGCGGCACACCTTGACTGTAACCTCTAATTGATTCTCTGGTGAAATCCAACTCATAAGCTATTAACATGAGAGAGTGGACATAGGGTTACTACAAGTCGAACTAATATAACTATTGTGTGCAATCTTTTCTATCACTTAACCTCTCTTTTATTTTGTTTGATAGTTTATTGCTCACAAGAAGATTTGATCACAGTGAAGTTTTTCTTCATACCTTGTTCTTTTGTGATATTTAACTCGGTTGCTTAAAATTTCGCTTTAATTGTGTATAATCACCTATTCACTCCCTCTATAGCTGATGGTGCTAGTCTCCAACACGTGAAGTATTATTATGTTTTAAAGTACATAAAAGATCATCTGTACAATCGAGAAAGGACCAAGGGAGTGTTCTAGCTTGAAAGCTTGCAAGTTGAAACAATGTAAAGCAAAATACATTTGGAAAATGAAGATCGCTATTTGAGAAGTTGAGGATTTATGTACATTTTTATCCGGGCACAGTCCGATAGTTTTATTTTAGATATAAATCATCTAACTGAAGGAGAGAGATCGCGCATTTTTTATTCATAGTTTTGATTGAAGTCATACTAAAGATCAGTACATTTGTAACTTTATGTACATGAAAATTGAAAAGGATAAGGGGTCTTAGGATAACTCATAGCAACTTTAATATGAGGCCCAAGGGCTTATGGGACAGGCCATAAGGAGAGCTTCCTATGTTGCTACCAGGTCGACTAGCTCACTTTTCTAATTGGCCCATAAACAGGACTAAACACTTTTTGTATGTGATATAAACATCTGTTTATATTAGAGGGTATCAAAACCTTTCGTCCCGACTTATTTGTATCAATATATACAAATTGTTCTATCTGTGTTTATCGAGTGATGCTCCATAGGAGGCGAGCATGGCCCCTAAAATAATATATAGTGCGTTGCGAATAGGACACATGGTAGGTCGCATCTAGATCAAGCATGTAATGAACCCTAGCCAACTCTCTTGGCCACAAAAAATTAACTATGTTCTGTCCACAATTTACTGATGTGAATTGTTTTTTACTCAAAATTTCATTCAAAAGCCAGCTAGATGTTCGATTCAATTATAATTTTTGTTATAGCATCCATAAAGTCAACATCCATATCTCTAAAAGCTAAATTTGTATAGTTATGTTTTCACTGTTACTATTAAGTAAAATCTTAATTTGCTCTGTCGGTGCGGTTAAAAATTTATGCTTTTTGTCATGATTTTTCGAATTCATCAAATTGTGTGACACGTAACCTAATCAAATCAAGGCCCTAAGGAGGATTTTTTATCCAACTCTCTTTACTCTCCCGTCATAGATATCAGGCGCCACATCAGCTTCGATGGTCATGTCAGCAACTACTCCGTCAACAATGCCACGTCAAGCATTAATGAACTGAGAGATGGAAATGACCACATCAGACAAATCGAGTCAGTTCTCGAGTATTTGTTTTCTCACCATTACGATTTGTATTGAGATTAGAGTGGTGCAAGATCAGGTGTGCACGCAAAATGGGATTCCCGCCATGCGTGTTTGGTCGGAGCGACCGGGCAACTTCGTCGCTGTTCAGCTTCTTGGATTCTTCTTGAGCTTTTTGGGCGACAAAAATATCGGGAGATCGATGATGAAGGGGGCTTCAATCTTCTGATAAGAGGAAGCATCGTGGAAGTTTCTCTGGTTTTGGAACCTTGCACCGTCGGTTGCAACAACTTTCAGGGGACTCGATCGATCCCAGATCCTCCACGCGTTGTTCTAATCTATTGCTTTTACCACTGGCAAAAACCTTGTGTGGATCTACACCAAGGATGTAATCTTTCATGTCCCAACTAAACTCTAATGTACTTTATCCTCAAAGGGATAGCTCAAGTCCTAATCGTATCTTCCCCTATTCTCATGGCTTAAATGAGTCCAAATCGCCACACTTGTGCATTCTCTCAATGCAACCCCAATATCGAACACGCATTTATGGCTCCAGTAATGACTCAACATGTGTGAGAATGAAAAGAGGGTTGCTACATCCAGTTAAGATCAATCAGGTGCTCAAAGATAGCCCTGAACACTTCATTAATATAAATAAATGGGTGATATAATTTCATCGTGTTAAATAAGCTTTGAAATACAGACAACTTACATTCAGTAGGGTCGGCGTGGATTAAACGTTTACACTAAGGTGTGTACGAAACAAAAGATAACCAGACTAAAATCAGATAATGTGATACGAAGGGCATCCACCTTTTCCCAAGAGAGAATTTGCAAGGAAAGTTCCTCTCGCCCATATTTTTAATTTTTGCCAAGTTTTCAAGCTAAAGCAATGTGACGGCCTCTCTTTAAAAAGGAACTAATCGCCACTCATTCCATTCATCACGTATGCTCGAGGGAGACCACAAGAAGAACAGCGCAGAGAAACTTTTTAAGGAGGATCAGAAGCTGAAGAGGGACGACCAAGCTCTTAGAGAGAAGATGATGACGGGTGCAAAGATGGAGATTGAGGAAGTGATGGGCGGCTGCGAAGCACTGCCTCTCCTCTCGCTGAACCACGTCTCACTGATGTGCCGGTCCGTGTGCGACTCGGTGAGGTTCTACGAGGACGTTCTCGGCTTCGTCCTCATCAAACGCCCTTCTTCTTTCGACTTCAATGGAGCTTGGTCCGTCTCTCTCTCTCTCTCTCTGTCTCTCTCTCTCTCTCTCTCTCTCTCGTTATTGATATGAAAGACATGATTTCACTTTTGCATTGTGCCACGCCTGCATGAGCATGATCCTCGCTCTTTCTGCGTTCGATATGCAGGTTATACAACTATGGAATAGGGATACACTTGATTGAGAACCCATCAATTGAGGAAAACGACGCCATTGACGAGCCACGTCCAATCAACCCCAAGGATAACCATATGTCTTTCCAAGTAAGTTTGATGCAGCATACGTCTCCATTAACCGGGAGAACTGTAAGGCACGATTGAATTTGAGTTACTAGTCCTAGTTGTTCAATTGTTAAAAGGATTTGTTTCGAAAGAAATCTTAGAACAAGACGAGAATTTGTGGTCTTTCGTTGCATTCGTTGATCTAATAAGCATCATCTGGCCTTCTTTACACAGTGCACCGACGTAGGGCTAGTGAAGAGGAGACTACAAGAGATGGGAATGAGGTACGTGACAGCGGTGGTGGAGGAAGCGGGGGTGAAGGTGGACCAAGTCTTCTTCCACGACCCCGACGGGTACATGATCGAGATCTGCAACTGCGACAACATCCCGATCCTCCCCATCTCCTCTTGCCCGTTCAAGCCCAAGCTCGGGAGCTTCAACAAAGCGCCCGTGAGCAACTGCGGGTTCATGGAGACCATGATGATGGAGAGCCTCAGCATGGACATCATGAACTTCTCCTTCTGAGAACTCAAGTTTCAATCCACAAGAAAAAGATCATTGATGCTGGATGAAGAAGCAGCAGCAAACTCAACATGTTTTTCTTTTGATAATTTGTGTGAAATTAAGTACTTCGTCATGTTGTTTTCAAGGTTTGTAATACTAAAGGACCTAAACACGTATGAGTGTCATAAATTGGTTGTCGAAGGGTTCAAGGTGATTAATTATCACATGTTCCTCTTTACTATATGTTGAAAAAAATATGAGTGAATACTATTTATTCTAAACTATGCAATTCCAACAGGGGATAAAATGGTTTTTCATATGTTAATGAGAGAATCTGATAAAAAGGGTCTCTTTGCTCAATAAATACATGGTTATCATTTTGCCTATCAAGTATCTCCATTTCTCTGGACTTGCAGTTCCTGGGATGTTTATTTTGCAAAAAACTTCTTGACGGAGGAAAATGTTCTTTGTCAAAATCAATTTTAAGTAGAATGGCTGGTTTTTAGTTGTTCAGTAATTTACTCGAAGATATTTAGATCTTATATTAAAAAAATTATCCTCTCCATCATAATTGTATTTTATTCCAAATAGAAGATACTAAGATGATATCAAATTGCTTGTCTAAGATATTAATAGTGCGACATGAAATATAAAGTTTATGTTTTTAATATCAAAATAAAGAAAGCTCAAAAAGGATCCCCCAAAAAAAAAAAAAATTAACAAATGTAATTTCTCAGTGCTCATAAAACTTCCCGTCAAAATCGTTCTCCATCCCATAAGACATGAATAAATAAAGCAATCAAAGAATGACACCAGAGAAAGTATTTAAATAGAAGGTACGAAAGAGCGGTGAAGACCAGGCTAGAGAGAACATAGGTTGAAACTCTATGCGAACATGCGCGTGAAAAGGAGTTACAACGATTTCTTCCTTTTAAATTGGAAAAATCATTTTCCTCATTTTTAAGTATTATTTTTTTTATTTTTTTACCGTAAAACCTTTTCTTTGATTATCCATTTCAGTAAGCCAAACATGTGAAAGTTTGGAAAACCAATTCATGAAAATGTCTTTCATAAAACAAACATGCCTCTGGTAACTTTTCAATTTACCCAAATGTCTTATTATATTGTTCCCTGCGCAATGTATGGGGTTAAGATTCTTTTAAACTTCATTTGTTTAGCAGAAAATGAATAATTTAGAAAATATTTTAAAAGTCAATAAAGAAAATTGTTTATGTCGACAACAATTCATATCTACACATTTTCATAGATGATGAAAATATTTTAATTTATTCATTTTTATAAGTAATACGAGTGATTATTTTTAGGAAAATAATCTTTCATCATTCATTTTCCGCAAAAAACATTGCCATAATTAAAAATTGACGGCTAGAAGACTTCTTTTACCCTTCTATTTAAGAATGAAAAACTTCATTGGATGAAAAGGGCATTTGAATATCATAAGGTCTAACCCAAAAAAAAAAAAAAATAGATTTTATAAAAGGAGACACAAATTTGAAGTTTTATTTCTTACAAAAAAATTTTGACAAAGATAAATTTTAGCATATGATGGGGGAAAATTTGTTCAAAAAGTCCCAAACCTATTTGCACTTTTAGAAATTTCACTTTAAATATTTTAATTTTGCCAATTAAGTCATAAAATTTTTAAAATTTTGTCAATTAAATCCATTCGATCAATTTTGACAAAAATCACAAACATGCAGTCCAATGGCAGCTGTTTCTACATGGCTTAGCCAACACCGATGTGGACAAATTTAAATATTTTTAAATTTTTTGAACTTTGTAATACTTTTTTATTAATTTGTTCATTTTTTTCATTTTCTTTTCTTTTATTTCTTTTTATTTCTTTTTTGGTTGAAACCTTTGATGGCCATAGATTTGTCAAATGAGTGAGTCAAGTCAGGTTTAGGTTGGGTCATAAATAATCCGATCCAAATCGACCTGTTTAACCCATTTATGATCCATTTGTTGTAATACAAAAATTCTTGACCCATACTCGACCCAACCCATTCGCAATCAATACCCGACTTATTTAACTAAACTTAAAAAAAAGCTTATTTTTATGATTTTTTTAAATGGTTTGCTAAAACACTTTTATGGAATAGAAATCTAATGGAAATTTTTTTAATTTTTTTTAAAAAATAAGCATTCGTTTGTTTCTTGAAAAATGTTTTTCAAAAGGTATTTTTCAGGAAAATTAAATAATTTTTGTGTTTTTTGCCTAAAATCTGAAAATAGATTATAAAAAATTTCCCGCTTGGTATGAAAACATGATTAAATTTTCCTCCATGACTCAATATTTTTATTTTTTATTTTTTTTATTTTTATAAAAAATCAATTTTCTAATTATTTTCTTATTTAAAAATCAAAATTTTAATTATTCTTTATTTTTAAAAATATAATTTTTTTTTTTTTTTTTTTTTTTCTTCTCTTTTTCTTTTTTTTTTTGCTTCTTTTTCAATCGCTTATTAGCCATGACGACGGCCGACAACCAATTACAAGCAAGCTCGAGGCTCGCCATACATTGATAGGCTCGAGTTTTGCCAAATCGAGGATGCTCGAGCCTCACCAAATCAAGCGAGCTTGAGTCTTGCCAAATGCTAGCGAGGCCCCCCTCGCTAGATCGATGAGTTCAAGTCTTGCTAGATGTCAATGACCTCGAGCTCACCTAAGATCAATGAGCTCAAGCCTCACTTGGTCGATCGCCGATCGTCATCATGTCAACCACTAGCTGAGGAAGGTGGAAGAAGAAAAGAAAAAAAAAGAAAAAAAAATGGAAATATAAAATATAATTATAATTTTGACTTTTATAAAATATATATATATAAGGCTAAATAGGAAAAGAGAAAAGTGTGAGCCTTCGATTGAAAATGAGTTCTAAGTCCAACCTATTTAAGACCCATTTGTTTCAGCCTTTCAATTTTTAAACCCATTTAAGTGGTATTTTCAAGATGTGAATGACCCATATATAACCCGTTTATGTTTTAAATAAGATGGATTTAAGACCTAATTTGATAGGTCTAATAGGCCACCGGCAACTCAACTCCAAACCTTAAGTGGGCTGGTTATTGATGAAGTGAAGGAGAACTTGATGACAACCTTGAGGACAGCTTGACCCCAATCACCATGCTCAAGCTTTTCTTGCAACACTTAGATAACAACACTCTAGGCGCTGCAAGGAAAACAATAGCCCGTTGACATTTCAATTTTATCAACTGAGTCCTAAACCTTTCATTTTTTGCCAATTTAATTTAAAACATTTCAATTTTGGTCCTAAACATTTTCACTTTTTAAATAATATTTAATGATTTTCCAAAAAAAAAAAAATTAATGATAATTTAATAATTTTTTGAATTTTTATGCTTTTTTCCTCTTTTTTTTCTTTTTACTATTCTTATTTTTTGTTTAAGATTCTGGAGAAGGTCGGCGAGGGTGGCTAGCCGACCCTTGCCAACCCTGGGCGAGGGTGGCACTTGACTATCATTGACCTAACTCAAAAACATAAAATAAAAAAAAAAAAAGTAAAAAATCATTAAAAAAATTGTAAATTTTTATTAAAATATTATCAAAAATTGCCACATCAAGACTAGTAATCGTCCACATTAGCAATTTCAATCAAAATTGGCTGATGGACTTAATTGAAAATATAAAAAATGTTTATGTCTCTATTAGCAAAATTGAAAGGTTTATAACTGAATTAATAAAAAGTACAATAAATTTAAAAAAATTTGAACAATTTTCCCTTACCAATCTCTAGCTCTTGACCTTTAGGGTGATCGAAGAAGTCAAGCTTGCAAAAGAAGCCCAAGCCAACCGAGGGTGATGGCCGCGGTCCTCACTAGATTTGGCAAGGGCTTGGAGCTCGTTGGGCCAACAAGGGCTCATTGGCCTTAGTGAGGGCTTGTAACACACTCATTGGCCTTTAGCAATGGCGTGATCCTCGCCTGTGGCTAGTGAAGACTTCATGACCCCCAACCGAAGGTAACAGACCCTTTCAACAAAAAAAAAAAAAAAAGGAAAAAAGGAAAAAGAAAGAAAAGGAAAGGAAAGTAAATTATTAAAAAATTAATAAAAATCAAAAATATTAAAATTTTTATTAAATTTTTTTCCACATCAAGGCCACTTATATCACGTAAGACAACTAATATCTACATTAGCAATTTCTCACCAAAATTAACCGGATGGACTTAATTGACAAATTGTCAAAAATTTTAGGACTTAATTGACAAAATTAAAAGGTTTATGATTAAATTGACGAAAGTGTAATAGGTATAGGACTTTTGACAATTTTCATGTTTGTGAAGTAATATCACAAAATATCCCAAACTGATAAACATATGACAAATATACCTAAATTAATCAATAAAAACTACATGTCATATAGGGTGCATGTCAAAATAATTTAATTAAGAAATTGCATATCACCTTAGAATAATTGCATTTAGAGTAATTGCATTACATTCATCACATATAGGATAGTTTTTGTGAAAGAGAAAACCCTAAACAAATTTGAGTGGAATTGTGTGATAATTGAAAACTATATTTAGGTCGAATATGTGTTTTTCTAATTAATCTTGCAGATGCTTACGTTACTTTGAAGTAAGTAAATTCACCAATTTTCCTTGCAATTCATGTACCATTTTGGATTATTGACTATAAAATTAATGTTTGCACATCCACATGATAATCTTAAAAATTAGTTGATGTGTTAAAATCAATTCAAACTGCCTACAAAATATTTTTTTTTAAATAAAAGAGAAAATGTGCTAAAATAGTGTTAAAGTAATATATCGTAGTCAAGTCCCCGAATCCATAATTTCTAGTCCGTAGATGTAAAGTAATTCTTCTAATACTTTACTTGTGTTTTTAATCGACTTATCAAAAAATAGATTAGTGGCAACTTTTAATTGAAAGGATTTAGTATGTTAATAACTTGAACCTAGTATGGGTCTAAGCTTACTAATCCATTAGTCATATCCTAGGTGGTATACTCGAGGTAAGGTCACAACAAATACGAGACCTTATTTGAACTTAATTTGATGATTTTAAAACTTTATTTTAGACAAGATGAATTCTAAGCCCTCCTTTAAAACTTTCATAAGTTTTTTAGGGTAAAAAGGGCTATTGGCCAAATTTCATTGATGGAAGTAGCATTTCGAAAATGCTAAAAACTCAAGATAGCTAGGGATTTGCTTTGGGCTCTTTTGCTTTGCCAAGACCAACATTTGGCCGAATAGGTCTAAAAAAGATTTGCCTTAATAGGCTTTGGAGGCCTAAGACCCATTGAGAAAGCTTAATCAAATGTAGTCTTCGAACTTGTATTTGAAATTTTTAGCCTTACATGGTAAATTATTTGCCTAATATCTTAACAAACCTCCAACTTTAGGTTCAATCGTAATTCTACCCTTAAAAGCTCAACTTTAGATTTAGTCTCAATTTTACCATAAACTGTTTTTATCTCATAAAAAACCACTAATTTTTACTTCAATTCCAAATGTGTCTCGTTAATTTTCTATCCAAAATTTCTCTTGACAATTAAGAGATGAAAAACTCCCAGTGTGAAAAGTTTGAGCATCCTGAGCCAAGTGCCTAAAGTGCGAGAAATGGAAAACTCCCAAGTACTGAAGATTGAAGACCGAATGCAAAATCGAAGATCCCATAGCAAGATGGAAGGAAGACTTACTTAAGAATTAGAGCAATTAAAGAAAATCAACCATAATTGCTTTAAGTTTTACCCAAATTTCATATTTAATGAAACGTTGTTTAGGCTAATATGGAAATTCATCTCCAAAGGGTATCATCTTTGATATGAAATTTTGGAAAAAAAAAATAAAGTAATGAAATGGAAATGTTTGGATGATTAACAAGATGGATATGAGATTCAAGTAAAAATTAAGAATTTTTTTATACAAAAAAAATTAGGGTAAAATTAAAACTATATTTAAAGTTGGTGATTTTTTATGAGATAAAAAGATTTAATGGTAGAATCGAGATGGATCAAAAGTTCTTCTTTCTCATGAGACGGAAAATCTTTTGGATAGATTTGGGCCTAAAGTTTGATTTTTTTTTTTTGATAAGTGTATTAAAGTCCTAAAACTTATCACGAAAAATGTAATCGTCCCTAAAACTTTCAAAAGATAATTAAGTCCTAAAACTTGTCACAAAAAGAGCAATCAAATCCTAAAAATTTAAAAAGGTCAATAAAGTTTAAAACTCGTCTCAAAAGTCGAATCGAGTTAAAACTTTCAAAATACGCAATCAATGGAATGACTTAGATTAAACCACTTTTTAGAACTTGATTGCATTTTTTTTGAAAGCTTTATGACTTAATTATACTTTGTGACAAGATTGATGACTTAATTGTATTTTTTAAAATTTTTAGGATTTAATTACATTTTCATGACAAATTTTAGGACTTTCAAAGTACTTATTATTATTATTATTATTATTATTATTATTATTATTTTAATAAGATAGGGTCGAGATACGTCGAAGCTTCAAAAAAATGATATTTTTATCCGATTATCATCTGGCAAGACAACGAAGAAAAGCCAACCTTTCCTCCGCAAAACCGATTCTTTGAAGAGGAGGAGAAGGAGGAGGAGAAGCAGAAGCGACTTCCATGGGGACTACGATGAGCCCGATCTCGATGCTGACTCCTCTCTTCTTGTCGATGCTCGTGGCTCTGTGCCATGGCTACGTGAAGGACCGAACTTTGCTTCACCAACCTTCCAGCAACGACGTTGGATATTACTTGACCAAGGATGAGCTCTGGTTCAACCAAACCCTCGATCACTTCTCTCCATATGTACTCTCTCTGTCTCTCTCTCTGCGTGGATGATCTTGGTTTTTGGTTTCGCTCGATTCCATGTGGATTGGCGTGTAACCGGTCGCTTGATGTTTGGTGGTTGTTGTCCTCGGCGATGAGCTGCTTGAGATGTAAACCCCATCAGTTTTTTTCCCTATTCCTGCTTTCCTTTTAAAGGTTAATCCGATTGAACTTTGAACTGATTGAGTTTGGAGGACGCGATCAATTTGCTTGTGAATTGGGGTAACGATTGATTGGATGCTTTGAATTAAAAAAATTTGGCCTCGCAAAATTGTGCATATTGTTTAATTACATCCGCCAACTAATTTATTAGTGAATTTTATTGGCAACCCACTTATTATAAACTCGAACGAATTTTTATATATTTTCTCTGTCGAAATAAACGCGAGAATTCGAAGATTCCATAATTTGAAACTAGTGATGACACCATATTATTAGTTGCAAAATAAGTACAGAAGGCCATTACTTGACAAAATAACTAAACTAGTGCTCTTGACCCTGTTTTGCACGGGTTTGATGTTTAAGCATTGTTAATATAAGTTAATTGCTAAAACTCATTACAATTTTACAGATTCTACTTTTGTGATTACGATAACGGATTCTACATTTTGTTTCTGGATGTACACCGAAGTTGTTCCACCCTTTTTATCTTTTAGTCTTCGAACTTTGAAGTTGAAGTTGAAGTTGTTATGTCATGGTTCTGATTGTGGATTGTCGTGAAGCGACTCAACGTGTAATGTAGGGGTGGGAGCACTATAACTGATTTTTTTATAGTGATCCTCGGAAAAGGGCATCATGCTATTGCTAACTCTTGGATATTGGATTTTCATTCTCAGGATCGTCGTCAATTTGCGCAGCGCTACTATGAGTTCCTCGACTACTTCCAGCTTCCTGATGGACCAATATTTTTAAAAATCTGCGGTGAATCTGCATGTAATGGGATAGTGAATGACTACATTAGTGTAAGTGCTACTTAGCTCGGTGTTCTACTAGCTTTTGGCTAGTATAAGCATGCCAATATCAAATCACTATAAAGCGGTTAGCATCCCACTAAGCATTATACTGGCACATTTAGAGAGAAAATCTGAAAACTAAACCCTGTTAAGGCTTTGGAATTTCATGGTTATACTAAGCTGTGATTCTTTGAAAAAATTTCCCCGTGTTAATTCATGCAGGTTTTGGCAAAGAAGTTTGGAGCTGCTGTGGTTTCACTTGAGCATCGGTACTATGGGAAGAGTTCTCCTTTCAAATCATTGACCACACCAAATCTAAAATACTTATCATCTAAACAGGCACTCTTCGACTTGGCTTCCTTTCGTCAATTTTACCAGGCAAGTTTTCAGATCTGTTAATCATGTCATTAACTATGAATGACAATGGTGATAGAAGTTTCATAAAGAAACCTTGATTTTCACAAGAGAGATGGTCTGAAACTCGGAAAAATCATCAATGAAGTAATCTTGTTACTCGTCAAAACTAGGATTATTGTGATCTATGACCGGGATGTGGTCAAAGTGTCCTTTTTTTCGCTTACAAAAAGACGTTGATGCAGAGCTGACTGAAAATTTAGCACATGGGGGAAGAAATTGATTTAGGTATCATTTGCATGCTGTGCACATGACATGAGAACAATTCCTCCAAGCGACTGGATGACCTGCCTTTGCTTTTGTTGATTGAAGTGTTGGCTCTGATGAATATTACTGCATTTGGAAAACAAGGGTTGCTGTTACGAGAATAGTTGGCTTTACACCATCCTTCCTGTGACTATCAGATATTAATTTGATTGTACGTGTTTGCAAGTGATGCTTGACCTTGAAAGTTTTGATTGCACAAAAAGTTAGTTTGATGTTCTAGGAGGGCTTACTTTTTGCGCGTTATCGATCGGTGCAGTTTTTTAAATGATTAAATATGGCTAAGTCGTGCTAGATTCTTTTGAATGAAACTTTTAGCATTTCTTCTACAAAGTCGTTACTTCTGTGTGCTG
This sequence comes from Eucalyptus decipiens, assembly GCA_014182575.1. Taxonomy (NCBI): domain Eukaryota; kingdom Viridiplantae; phylum Streptophyta; class Magnoliopsida; order Myrtales; family Myrtaceae; genus Eucalyptus; species Eucalyptus decipiens. Next base: position 29,514,837 of record CM024618.1, on the reverse strand, counting down.
AAGTGAGTCTCCCTTTCACATGATGTCTGCTAGCAGTCTGACTAGTAAGTTGCTTTGGCACTATGTGCAGGATTCAGTAAATCTGAAGCTCAATAGAACAGATGCTGGAAACCCCTGGTTTGTTTTTGGCATTTCCTATCCTGGAGCTCTCAGTGCATGGTTTCGTCTTAAGTTCCCTCATTTGACATGTGGAAGTCTTGCAAGTTCTGCTGTTGTTCAAGCTGTGTATGATTTCCCTGAATTTGACCGGCAGGTAAGGACAATCTTGATTGCCAGTATTGTCGTTTTTCCTTGCCAGAAGTTCAAGAAGTTGAAGATTGTGATTATATTGCGAGGTGCATTTTGATGTTTGGCTGCTGTCAGTTGATCTGTATTGAGAAATACCTGGAAATATTCTCTGACTAAATAAAACTTTCTACTGTTGTTTCCAACTTTAGATTGGTGTTTCAGCTGGAGCAGAATGTAAGGCTGCATTGCAGGAAGTAAATCAACTTGTTGAGCAACGGCTTCAGTCAAATGGAAAGGCATTGAAGGAGTTGTTTGGTGCTGCTGAGGTTCGAATTCCTCTTTCCTTAATGTGGCGATTATGTCTTCAGAAATATGTTTAGCCGTTGTGCAATGTAGAATCCTTTTTTATCCCTCTTCTTTTTGGAAGTAATCTTTCTCATATTTTGCAGCTTGAGATCGATGGTGACTTCTTGTATTTTCTGGCAGATGCTGCTGTTACAGCTGTAAGCATATCGTTTTTCATTTGTGTTTATTTTGTTACTTTGCAAGGTAATGATATTAAAGATTTCATCCTCCACAGTTCCAATATGGAAATCCTGATAAATTGTGCTCCCCTCTTATTCAAGCTAAGAAGGATGGGGAGGATTTGGTGGTAAGAAACTTTTTCCTGCCTTAACCTCATTCTTTTGTTGTATTCTAGAGCTTTATGGAAGTAATTGTTCAAGGTGTCTGTACCTCTTAAGATGTTTCCTCCGATTGACAGTGCAACCGCAAATTGTATATAATTTTACTAGCTTTGCCAAATAGAATAGCATAGTTGAAAGCTTTTGGGAGATTTTTTTTTTTGAGTTGAGATGATTTAGACAGATCAAAGGCATGGTTATCATTCATGCATGCTTGAAGAGTTTCCTTGAGGCAATGAATTCTCTACATATATATTATTCGCCGGATAGTAGGATGTTTGCCATTACTTCCATGCCATCTACCAAATGAATCTTCTCTTTCTATGTGGTAGGATTCCTAATTTTTAGCAACACATATCCATTAGACATTTATGAGTGATTTGTGTCTCATGATGCTTCTTGAGCAGGTGCAATAATTTATCATAGTCAATAATTAATCTACTTTATTTAAATATCTGTCATCATTCGCCTACAAATTGTTTTCTGTGGAGTCACTGTACAAACAGATTTTCAGTATTATTGTGATGCAAGCTTTATCTGAGCGAACCTGGGACACCTAAAACAAATTGAGGGCATGCTCTTCCGTTCTCACTTTTGTTCTGATTTTTATTTGGTCAAATTGAAATGTTTATGCAGGTTGCATACGCCAAATATGTTAAAGACAATTATGCAGATACTGTTAGTTATAGTCAAAAGCACTTGAAGAATACAGCTCTTAATGAAGACAGGAGCGATCGGTTGTGGTGGTTCCAAGTTTGCACTGAAGTTGCGTACTTTCAGGTGGCCCCCTCCAATGACAGTGTCCGCTCGTCAAAAGTTGACACAAGGTGTTCTCATCTTCATACTCTTCATTCCTTGTTTCATTAGTTTTCTGTGTGTAATCTTATACCCTAGTCTAGATTTCTTGTGTTGCAACAGATACCATTTAGATCTTTGCAAGAACGTGTTCGGCCAGGGAATATATCCTGACGTTGATGCAACAAATTTATACTATGGAGGCACAAGAATAGCAGGTCTGAGCACTAATCTTTCTAGTTTGGCTCATTAGTGTTTTGTTATCCATGCATCTAAGGATCATATGGATTTTCTCTCCAGAATTGACTGGACATTGCTGTGGTTGTTGATGCTCCTTTAATCAAAATATTCCATTTTTTTTATTTTTTATTTTCATTTAGGAGATTTGGTTTTCCCGGCTGGCAATTTCTGAGCTTATCCTTTTCATGAAAAGCCAAGCAACAAATAATATCAGACACTTGAATCTGGAACACGCAATTACAAAAGCCCAGATGGACTGAACTGTTAAATATATTAAAGAGTTTCATGCAGTCTCTGTTCCCTGTTGTCTGGGACTCTTTTAAGTAAACTGATTATAACTGACAATCGAGCTGAGACTACTGTATTTGTAATTAGCGTTCTTCAATTTATGCTTGCAATCCTATTTGTTGGAGCCTTTCTGCATAAATTGATGGGCATCAACGAAAAGTCATATTAAGGGCTGAAAATGAATCTGGTTATAAAATGGCGACAATAAACCGAATGAAGTATATTAGTGCATGACACATTATGAGCATATTCTGGAATCAGCACATAGCTTTTTCATCAAAGTTATCTATTTGTGAGCCCCAAAAGTTAAAGCTGTCAAGAAACAGGCTTATAATGTATATCTAGCATGCTTTTTCTATACTCCACCTCAAGTGTGAGGCCTTACACATCCACGAGATAACTAGGGAGCAGACAAATATACGTAATAGGATAGTGCCAAGATTCGAACTCTTGATTGTGCTCTAATAATATCTTAGCCTCGGGCGACAGTTTTTCCTATAAGTGGAAGCTGTCAGGAAATAGGCACACATTTTATATACAACATACTTCTTATCAAAAAGAAACTTGTGTGCTTCCTTTTGACATTAAGGTGTAACTTTGCCAGGCTCAAAGATAATTTTCACAAACGGCTCTCAAGATCCATGGCGGCATGCTTCAAAACAGACCTCTTCACCAGATAGTAAGTTCCCATGATTTCAGATGACCATTTACCAGTTTTTGTTAGCCACTGGTTTCAATCAGTGAAGAGTAGAACATGATTTCAGACAGTCTGGTTTCAAGCTAGCAACATGCTTGACACACACATTCCATAAGATGATGGCATAATAAACTTCCCAATGCATTTTGATATTAATCTTTCTCTTGCTTAAATTCAATAGTATTCATAGTTGTTTACGTGGACAACAATTTACGGTGTCGTGCTGTAAGACTGAACGATGGTGAAGAATTGCCTTGTGTGTCAATGTCTTTGGTTAAGAATATTAAATAAAGTCTCTATAAACTGCCAGAGATCTTTCCACGTAGTTCTTCTTAGTTCTAGTACATCCACAGTTACATGTTCATATGGGGTTCCATTGCTTATGCTTTTTCGACCTCTCTCTGTCACTCTCTTTCATGCTGAAGATATTGTTGAATTTTGAATGTTGTCAGTGCCTTCCTATCTCATCTCCTGTCATAATTGCGGCCATGGAACTGATATGCGAGGGTGCCCACAGTCTCCTCTGAGCCCTGAAGGTATGGGCGGATTGGATCTACTAAAATGCTGCATTAAATTACTAAATATTCGTGGCTGTGACTACTTTATGCTGGTAAATTGGGAGACTTGCATTTTCCAGTGGTGTGAATCGCAGCAGAACTGAATGCCGTCACTGTGGAAAATGGAACTTGCAGTTTGATTCTTGCACAAATAACTTGCTGATATCACCGCATGCCACGCCTATTTTCTTCTCATTTTGGCTCTTCTTCTGCTGGTCCTGACGGTTTCATGATCTGATTATTTTCTTTAATAAACTCATGATTCGCCCCTCCCCTATGAAGACAAAAGTTGAAATAAAAATACAAAGCAAGCGTTTGCTGTATCCTGATATTAGAAGAGATGAGAAGGAGAAGATGAAAATGAAGTGCTGCACTAAGTGAATTATTTCAAAAAAGAAATAATATAGAACTGTTGAGAACAGGTAGTCCTAGTCTCGAGAATAGTGTTTGTGCAGTTGACTTTCTCCTCCTGGCGTGGCAACTGAGCAATGATTAGTGAGGATTGAGCCCTTGATATCATCTCCTGCTAAAGTTTTCCCAGCCACTGGCCACTTAACTTCTGGTGGAGTTGACATTGATATTAACCTTGCCAGCTTAATTAGAATGACTTCCGTTTGAATGTGTTTTTGCAGTTAGGAAAAGCAAATATCATGTGCAATTCAAATACTTTTGTCTCTAGTAAAGAAAATTTTCTAAGTTTACATTGTCCGAGTGTCATACTTCTTTCAGGCAATGCCCAGAAATGCAGCTCCCCAGATGCAGTCCACAAAGTAAGGCAACAGATCACAGAAAACATAGACTTGTGGCTGTCTGAATGCCAAAACAGTGGTAGGAGCTCTATCTGAAGTGCATGCTCATGGTGAACGTGAATTTGGGAGGTGGTTCTCTGCCTAACCGTGATATCATGATAAACTTTTCAGGAAATGCTTAATTCTAATTTATGAAGGGTACTGTAACCCTCATCCTGATCATGCTTAGTTGCACTTGTCTATCCAGGAATTGGTGTGAATTGACAATTGCAATAATTTGCCTTCGCTTTGCCCCTGTAATTGTTCTGTCAATACGACCTGTAAATATAGAATAATTACTCCAACTGTGTTAAATGGCTGTGGTAACTCATTGTTATTATATTCTAGGTCAAATTTCTTACTTCCATCTTCCCTTCTTTAACATGTCGCCATTTTTGTGATGTGATGAAGTACACAAAAGTCTGCTTTCTTTGACCGTCTCTGATGCTAGTGTCTAAAACGAATCGTTTGTGCCCTATGAGGGCTAGTTTCCCGAGCTGGAGAAGTTTCGACATCTCTCGATATGAAAGACTAGCTTCAGATCAAGCTAAGAATATGGAAATACGAGTCTTCTGCTCTTGTCGATTTTATTGCAGTAATGTGGATTAGCGTTCAAACTGATCGCCACTTCGTTCACTTTAGAAGCATATATGCTATGGCAATTCATTGGATACGCCTGCTTGTGTATTCATGCCAACCCCGAGTCGATGGAGTGAGTTCTCCTTCACACGAAAAAGCACATCATCCTCAGTCCCCTGCACCTACTCTGGCAAGGTTCTTTTGATCTTTGGTAGAAGATTTTAGTTGAGTGTTCAAGTACCCTGGTTATATTAGTTAAGAAAAATTAACAATAATATAATCACCTGATGAGACTTAAGGTTCTGTAAAAGCCCACGTTTGAAACTACTCAAAATTTGCAGTTTCGTAGTTTATTCGGATGAAATAAGAATACTCTAACTACGAGAACCCTAACGGATGGTTTATTTTGCGGAAATCACTCAATAGTGACAGATATTAACAATGGCATATACATTGAATTTGCAATTTGATTTGCCTGATTCTTATTTGGTGTATGAATAAAACGCTTCAGTAATCACTTTCAGATTGTCACATAATTTTTAACAAATATCATGAAGCTGTAACTTCCCTCGATGCATACCACAACGTCGAACATCATTGCTCGCATGACATCATGCTGCACAAAGATGAGATACAGAATAACGGAATGCAAAAACCGACCATAGTGAAATGGTCACTATGTTTCATTTTCACATCATTTTCCTTTTCCAAAGGATAAAACAGCCATCTCAAAACCGTTGATCCTATACCAGTGAGTTCATCGAACGGATGTTAGAAGACAAATGAATGAGGGTTGCGGCTGTCAATGGATACATGATCGAATACCTTCGAGAGGCATCATGAAATTGGAGATTGAAGAAACCAAGAACACTCTCATATCAGGCCACTCTCAACCAAAATTGGGGTTCTCGAAGGTCACCAAATTTCCTACTTCAGATAAGTAGAAGAAACCCAGAGCAGAACGTAGGTTATAAGTGAAGTTGTCACTTGAAAACCGCGCAGTCCTTTAAACAAAGGTGGTATTATGGAGACCATCAAGAATGTCCCCAGTAGCCATGACAAAATGAAGGCACCAGCCCTGCATATGGAGACAAATCATAGAATCCAAGTCATCCATTGTAAGTATGCAACATATGGGGCAGTAAGATTGACAAGAACGGATATATGAATGGTGAGGAATGAGCTATTTAACTAACAGGCCAGGATACACAAATAAAAAAATAGCAAGAGTCATCGACTGAAATTGATGAACAACACTAATAGTATGTCATCTACGTACCCATAGAGGAAAGCTCGCAGTTTGCTTTTCAGCCGATCATGTATGAAGTATATTGTAGCTATTAGGGATATGGCTACTTGAAGAGTGGGGCCTTCTTCCGTTGGAAAAAGCACGGTGAGAAGTCCAAGTACTAAAAATGCGGCAGCTGTTTTTATTATGAACTTCGAGGACGGAGTGTGAAACCTGCTCAGGACAACCTGCACGGCGCGGGATTGAGTTACCTCTCTGACCTTTTTCTTGACATCAATTTTTGGGTTCTTCCTCTCGTAGAACTTCTGCATGATTATTTTGTCATGCGCTGATTCAATTGCATCCAAACTGGGCTTGTGTCCCGCATATTTTTGGACGAGGAAATTCCTTGCGGCTTGAATTTCATCTTCAGAGGCCTCTCTACTGATTCCAAGCCGCTTATATGGGTCCCTTACATTTATTCTAGGAAAGATGGTTGAACCTGAAGAGGCCAGTCAAACAGAATGAAGTGATGTGAAGAACAAAACAACACACCATATCATTAATTAGCTCAACTTTTTCTTGATAAAATATCATTTTTTTTTAGCCATGACAAAAAATCAACTAACTCAACGTGAAAACCAGCATTTCAACGGGCAAATGGTTTTAAGTACTATAGATCCTTTCAGAATGACCTATTAGTCCTAGTGGGTTTGACATGGTGAACCACCATCATAAGCTGCATACTGCGTGGGAGTTCAATGACACACCTATTTTCATGTTTTTATACTATAATGCCACGACTCAATAGTTCGACAGAACTCAGGAAAGGGTAAATATTAAATATCAGAAAACATATAGTATGAGGAACAAATGACCTGGAAAATGTTCCCCAATGCAAATTCCACTTTGAGGAATAAAAGAATGCCAACAGGTATGAGAGCTTAAAGTAAAGATGGTAGTAAAGTAGGCATATATCTTGCTTTCTTGAAGTAGCTCATTGCCAATTCATTTTGAACAAATGAAAACAACTGTAGGAGCAACCTCTATCCAAAAGTTGAAAGCCAGATCAAATGATAAAAAATTGACCTAAAACATTAGATACAGTAAGGAACAAAAAGTTATTCATAAAATCTTCTAATCACTTTAAAGTACACCTCATTCATAGAATCTTCTAATCACTTCAAAGTACACCTCTGTTTTAACAATAGTCACCAGCTTTCACAAGCTTTTCCAAGATTGTGTTTCTAACTATTTTGCTTCTGTCAAAATAACACCTTAATACTCCAATATCTCTAGAACAGGAGAGAAGAAAACTCATCCAACTATTAACTTTTTGTTGACAAAAGATAAAGCATTTGATACCAGTTGGGTCACTATATGAAGCATCCATTGCAGACCTGATCAACAGAGCTTGATGTCTGCTGCAAATTTCAAAGAACTAACCCAATAAATAAGGTAAGAAAATTGCAAAGAACCGAATGGTTCATTTTCAAAAACCATGAGAGTTTCCTCAAGGGAGCAATACCTTCGTCCATGCAGGGACCTGAACTTTCCTTTAGGTCTTGCAATAGATATAAGGGCTGGGAAGTCTACAGATAAGGAATTGGCCTTTCGAGCAGGTATTGAGAAACATTTTGATGGACCAACAGTTAATCCGGAGACAGTCATCTTTAATTCAGTTTGTTAGCTATCGACAATCTGTGTGCAAAGTTCAAATTTAGAGTGCATATAATTAACAGATTCAAATTTGTAACAATTAAGAGTGCATATAATTAACAGATTCAAATTTGTAACATGAGTAGCATAGCATTTCACTGCACTTATTAGCGGTACCTAAATAAAAAATACCCCATCCCCGTTCATTTAGCCATTTCTATACGGACAGTCAAGAAATGGCATTACTATGACACTCTCAACTCATAAGGATTGTCGGTTGACATCACCCATTTATACCAATTGCACTTTATAAAGACAGTGTTGACCCAACGGCACCAAGCATGGACTTCTCTCATTCATCAAATTCTCTACAATGATCATATGCTGCGCCCAAACTGTGGCTAAAGAATACACAAAACTCTAGCTTTGTTTGTCCAGATTGAATAACATGCATTTTCGCAGCATACACTCCCAATTTTCTATCCCGAGGGATCATGGACAGCCTCAACAATCACAGCTCGAGGACGACATACGACCTCAGACAGCCAAGAAAGTCCACCGTCACTTTAGCGGGTCTCGCTGTTCTTCCACAGTGCTTCGTTCCAAGAAAATACTAGAAGCCAAAAATAAGGAATTCCCAGCTCAAATTAAAACCATGTTCATCTCTTGATGAATCTTTTCCCAACGAGAAAATTTCAGAAGTAACCATACAGCGAGCTTTCTTGTTCATGATGGTTAACTGCAACTCTGCCGACCAACAAAGCCCTCGGCAATTTACCCACAATCAAGAAAAGACCTAAGGGCGGGCAAAAGGGAAAAAGAAAAACTGAAACCCATTTCGTCCTTAGGAACGAGGAGATGAAAAAAGGACAACTTTCGGGGTGAGCATGGAACGAGCAAGCAAGCAGAACTGATGAAAACAAAATTCGATTCAGGAAGGAACAGAGTGCCCATTACCCAGATTGCGATTCGAGAAAACGAAGTGGAGGGTGCTCCCGGCGCTTATCTTCTTCTCAGAGACGAATCGAAAATGTCGACGAGCATTTGCAACGGATAGGGGGAAGGCGGGCAGTGAGCAGAGTGCGAGGGATTTATCAGACGCTGGCTCTTGAACTTGAACCCTCCGGAGTCTCTCTCTCTCTTGCAGAGAAACCTTATTAAATTTGGTGCTGACGATGTGAAGGAAATCCGTTGTAGTCTAGTTGGTTAGGATACTCGGCTCTCACCCGAGAGACCCGGGTTCAAGTCCCGGCAACGGAAAGTTACTTATCTATTTTATTTTATTTTTTGTCCTGTAAAGATGTTTTCACTTTGTTTAAAGAAAATTCAGGAAAATTTTGGCTACTTTATATTAAAAATACAAATAGATAAAAAAAAAAAAAAAAGAGAGTTCAATATACGGATGGAAACTGGCTCTTTTTTGGCAATATGGGGAAGAAAATGTTTAGTTTGGTAAATAAAATGACTAAAGGATCATTGGTAGAGTACGCAAGTTGAAGTCCAGCAACAAAGCACAACATTTCAAAATCTTGGTTTTCGGAGAGTGAAGATGCAAATTGATGCGTGGACACAGAAGTCAGGAACGATTGAAATTTTCTCAACATCAAGAAAAGGAGACTTCCCACAATCACACTTACTCGTTGGTGGATTGCAATCATAGACATCCCTGAAGTTTGCAACTTATATAATCCACCTATCAAAAGGGTGGGTGAATCAAATTTCTTTCGACCATCCTTTTAAACCTTTGATTGGGACAGCCACAATTCCAGGTTAGCTCTCTAATAGCGCCGCGGAAATAAATCCACACCTATCATAATCACCACCCGAATTTAGTATTGTCATTTGCCGTGGAGTGACAATAGGAATTAGGTAGCCAAAATATGTTTCTTAGGCTGCATTTGGCAACTTGCAAATAGTAATAATTTCTGTTCTCAAGAGTATATTTAAAACAAAAATTCGTTTGATAAAATTTTTATTTTAAGAGAATAAATTTCAACTTTTTTTGTTCCCAAAAGTAGATTTGAAACAGAATTAAGAAATAAAAAAAAAAGTTGATTCTTTGTTCTCGAGAACAATTTCACAATCAAGCTAACCCATTTTTTTCTATTTTCTTTTATTTCTTCTTGTTCTTCTTCCCTCTCTCTTCTTCTTCAACCGCCGTCACTACTGTTGTCGCCATCCGCCGCCACCGGTCACCGGCAACTAGTCCGACGAGCTTGCCAGGCCCAGGCCTCCCCTGGCCACTAACAAGCCTCACCGTCGACCGAGTGAGACTCGACCGATGAGGTGCGGCCTCGTCGAGGGCCAACAACGCTCTAGCGAGATCGCTGGCCCTTGTATGGCCAATCACCAATTGTCCCAAGGCTGGCGACCGGCAACCCTTGAAGAAGAATAAGAAAAAGAAAAGAAAAAAAGTAATAAAATTATTTAATAATTAAAAGAAAATTATTTGAATTACAAATTTTTAAATCAAGACCAAACACAATTTTATTCTAAGAATAAAAATTTTGGACAATTACCAAACAATTTAAAATGTTTAAAAATTTTTTTGGAAACAAAATAAAAAATAATCATTTCTGATGAGAAAGAGAATGGTTACTAAACGCATATTTAGTTTCAAGGAGAGTTTCAATATCTTTTGCTTCTTTTCTTTTTTTTCCTCTTTGCTAATTTGGAGGAAATTCGTGTTCATATTAGATCTGTGATTTGTGTATCTTTCTTCAACCTGTGCCGTTAGAACATCATGTATAACTTCTAGTTATCAAGTCCAAAAGAAATTGAATCACAACGAAAGACAAATCATAAATTTTGCTAACGTACAAAGTTAACCGTACCACGTTGAGTCATATATTCGGATTTTGTCTCCTTATTTCGTATGTTGCCCTTATTGCATCAGATCGTGTTCCGATATTGACGTTAGAATGGCAAATTTGGGGCAATCGATATCGATCATGAAACAGACCCAAAGCAGACAAAAAGGAGTGAAGAGGGTCGTTTGAAAGTCCGCTGCTAAGGTCAAACGAGTGATGGGGTTGCACCAGCAGAAGCTAAACGAAACACCATCACACATTGTCCAAAAGCTGGCGTCTCTGCTCTTTAAACCTTATTGCGATAACGTTGTCCCAAGAGCTTACCTCTTATCTCTCACGTCTCTCGAGGGGAGAATTACCAAAAAAGTCATAAACCTATTGTAATTGTGCCAATTCAGTCCTAAACTTTTTTTTTTGGTCAATTTAGTCCTAAACCTTTGATAATTGTGCCAATTCAATCCATCCGGCCAAAATTGACCGGCCGGCGCTGACGTGGACGCCGGTAGGGGACAACCAGCCAGCAAATGCTAACGTGGCAATTTTAAATTTTTTAAAAAAAAAAATTCAAAGTTTTAAATTTTTTTGAATATTTTTTAGTTCTTTTTTTTTTTTTCACATCTTCTCTTTCCTTTGGCCGGCGAGGCTCGCCCCCGCCGGCCGAAGGCGAGGGCCGACGAGGTCAACCTTGCCGACCGCTAGAGAGGGTGAGGCCCCGCTAGATCCGGCGAGCTCGGCCCTCGCCAAGGCTAGGGCAGAGGTGGGGAGGCGGTCGACCGGGCGGGGAGAGGGAATCGGGGGGAGGTGAAGCCGAGCCGAGGAGACGACCGGACGCCCGATTTGAGGGCCGGTTCGAGGGACGTCGAAGCTCGCCGCATCGCTCCGTTGCAAGCGGACGCCGCCATTGACGCCGAGGTTCGGCTAACGAAATCTAAGAGCTTCGCGGTAGTCGGAATCAAGCCGAGCCATTCGTTCCGGTGGGGCGAATCGGGGGTAATTCGGCAGAGGGACTCGTCTTCTTCGTTGCGGCGCGCAAGGGCATCCGGTCGTCTCCTCGCCTCGGCTCCACCTCTCCCCACCCGGTCGACCGCCTCCCCGCTTCGCCGCTTCTTCTCTTCCAGGGTCTCTCTCTCCCTCCCCGTCTCCGCCCCAGCCTTGGCGAGGGCTGAGCCCGCCGGATCTGGCGAGGCCTCGCCCTCGCCGGCCCTCGCCTCCGATCGGCGCCGGCCGGCCAGAGGAAAGAGAATGTGTGAAAAAAAAAAAATATATATATATATATTTAAAAATTCGAAAAAAATTTAAAAAAATTGCCACGTCAGCGTCGTCGGCCGGTTGTCCCCCGCCGGCGTCCACGTCAGCGCCGGCCGACCAATTTTGGCCGGATGGACTAAATTGGCAAAAAGAAAAAAAGTTTAGGTTGAATTGGTACCATTGCAATAGGTTTAGGACTTTTTTGGTAATTCTCCCTCTCTCAAGAGTGCAACAACGAAAATGCAAGCAATGTGGTTCAAGGTTTGCTTATTGATTTTACTATTTGGAAGCACCATTGGCACTACTCCTTCCTTGTTCGACTCAATCGATGAAAGGTATCAGAATTGGGTGAGACGGATGTGTTCGGGTTCTGGTTCTGGTTCTATTTCGTCTTTCTATGGTTCTCTGCTCAAGAAGGCTAAAAGAAGGCTCGAGCCGTGCCTGCGGCTGAGAATGAACAAGAAGCCGAGGTCAGGAGGATTTGCTTCGGTAGGATCGTCTCTGCGTTCAGTACTTATAGTCAATACTTGCCGGGTGGTGATATCCACGAGGGCAGGAACTTACAGGCAAGTGTAAATCGTACGTAGTGTCTGAAACAAACCCGGTCAATGCAAAGGCATAAATGAGCAGGACCTCTCGCTGAAGCTAAAAATCCTTACCGGGGCCAGCAGATGATTGACAAATTGTTGAACTCTTGTATAAAAGATCGATTGGACCTAGTGGTGCCGGTCTTAATTGTGGAATTGCTCACCTTAGTCCATCCGTTTTGTCCTTTGAGCCGATCTGGCAGGGACCATTCAGTCATTCGGTCTCTGGGGTCCGTTAGAATGATAAAATCTGCCCATCTAGCAGCATTGGTTTTATGTGCATAAGTAATTCGTTAAAATACAAAATATATGCCCGTCTCGCATTTTCTAATAATTTAGTTTTTATAACAAACGGAAGTCAAATTTGAAATTCAATTCCCCACGTCCTTTTTCAATCTTTTTAGGATTATAATGGAAGCATTTAGTTTGGTTTCTCTAAAAGACATTGGGTTTCCAAGGAAGTTATGTCAAAGTTGAGGTGTTTGGTAGCACAATTTCAAATACCTTTGAGTTAAAATTTAGCAATTCCAAAGCCCCTTAGCCCAATACATCTCTCTCTCTCCCCACATTTGCATTTCGGCATTTTTGGAATGCTATTTAGGAGTTTAATGACTTTTTATTTTTTGCAATTACCCTCCTGCACATATAGCGTACATCTACAAGTAAATCCTCCATATGGGGCCGAGCCCTTCGTTTCCCTCGACTTCGACGATGCCCCCAATTGTCTCTCTTTTGCTTTGACCAATTCTATTTAATGTATGACATGGAACTTATGTATCTTAGTGTAGATCCCTTGACCTAATTTTACGAGTTTATGCAATATCTTATCGTTTAATAGTTTTTTTTATCAGTGAAAGGTACGTCTCCTTTTGACTCTGATCTTACTGGTTCTGTGACCGAACAAAAACAGGGGTTTGGGATCATCACCGATATAGCTAGTGCTAGTACCTAGAGGGGGGGTGAATAGGTATATAAACGATTTTTCGCACAATACTTAGACAATTAAGGAATTGCAACAAATAACATTCAGTCGTAAGACTCAAGTGAATGAAAGAGAGAATTAAACACGCGGTTTATAGTGGTTCGGCTTCGATTCAAGCCTACGTCCACTCTTTCGCACCGATGCAATCGGCTGGATTCCACTATGAACAAAGAGATGTTACAGCGTTGATCTTCCTTGATTTCGGGTGTAGATGAACTACCACACTCACTCAAGGTATCACCAAGTATAGACACTCTCGTATACAATTTCGCCGATCAGATCGACTAATAATCAATGTGCTTCGGACTGAATTTCTCTATCTATCACACTAATTGAACAACCGGAACGTCTTCCTTTTATACTCCTTTATGCCATCATAACCGTTGGCACTTACCAAAGGAATTCCTCCAATCTACCCGTTGGACGGAATCAATCAAGAAGATCATCCGAGCTATTAAAGGAATCGACGATAGCCCATCAATCTTGTTCGCCCATACAATCGGGATCTTGGTTTCCATGAATAGAACCTTCCAAGAATACTTTCCGATAATCGGATCTTCAATTGATCTAGATACGAATCAAAGAATCCGTTGTATTTGTCCAGCCAAAAGATCTTCTCCGAGAGATCAAGATGAAATCCTTAATCATAATCCTCGATTTGGATTTCCTTCGACACCGAATCGATAGACCGGTCAATGAGAATAATTTTGAGTCTTAAGTCTTGAGTCTTGAATCTTGAGTCTTGAGTTATGAGTCTTGAGTTATGAGTCCGGTGGTCGAAAGTCTTCGACGCAAATAACCGACTGGGGAGACCCGATGGAAACGTTTTGTCAGCTTCAAAATTTTATAGAGCGATTTCTCCAACAATCACCCTAATGGATAGTACGATTGTGGAGACAAAAACAGAGGCTAATTCTATAAATTATAGAGCAATCATGGTGTAATTAATCAATTTAGTATCAAAACTTTTAAAAGTATCCATTTAAGTGATTTTGGCAAGCCACACAAGATTTTCCAGCAAGTTTAAGTCATCGGAGTTGCTTAAATGATCACTTTTCAAAAGTGTGGCACTTTTATGGTTGTTTTAAAAATTTAACACCAAATGGGGGCCATAAAGAAATTGTGGCAATACCGTCCTTTTTCTTGGTAGAGAAAAAAGAAAACCCGTTTTGAGGTTTTTTGCAGGTTCTTATTAGTTGCATTTTTCTAGCCTTGACTTGCAATGTTAAGGGCTTAATCAAGTCAAGTAGAGGTGGGGCATCGGCCGTTAGCGTGTGGGCGATGGAAAATGTTTAGCGACCGTCATACACCACATGCCCCGCCACTGGCCAATTGGCCAGGCATGGATGAAAAGTTGTGGCCATGGAGGTCATTAACTACATAAGATGACGGAGACATGAGATAAACGTGCTCATCGTGCAATTTTATCGTAGTGGCGATTTCATTCACGGATTTGACACAAAGACCAGCGTTCAGGGAAATAAAATACTGCTGCTGGAATCGAAGCAATCAACTCAATGAATTGGAATCACTTCCACTTCGAGTAAGCATTTAGAACAAACTATTGGCTTTTTTGTGTGCCTTTACTTGCTATAACAAGCCAAATAGGTGACTCGGATATTCAATATGAATCACATTAGGTTGGTGATATGTGCCGGACATAGTGTGAAATTCATAATGAGTTAGATTTTTTTTTTTTTCTGAAGTACATGTGATTTGAATTATGACTTGTGATTGAGAAACCAAACTTTAACTCACAGCTTATATTCTAATCTTGTCAACCAAGGCAAATTATACTCATGCCAGTACGAACGCCGGAACCTAATTATGTCACTTTACTTCCCCCTTAGGCAAATGTAGAGAATGGCTCGACAATTATGCATCTGAAAGGTGGTGTCCCGAGTATTGCACCATAGGTGTTTCGAAAAGTGTACTCCTTTTTTTGTTCCTTGTAATGTAACAGGGGAGGGAGGCCATCGTTCAAGCTCAGTGATCGATTGGAGGAAGAAGAAGGGAGGCAAAAGAAAGAAAACATTCGAAAAAAATTTAAGAAATATTTACATATTATTAAAAATTATCTACATCAACACCAACCGTGCCATGTAAGATGACTGGTGTTCAAGTTAGCAATTTCAATCAAAATTAGCCAAATGAACTCAATTGATAAAATGTGAAAAGTTTAGGAATTGCTTGATAAAAGTGCAATAAATTTAGGACTTTTTTGACAGTTTCCCATAATGAGATGGTGCCGGGGTAAATTCAAGGCTCATCTGTTTTGCCTTGTTGTGTCCTCTCCATATATTTTCCTAAGTTTGACCCCTGTTTAAGAACGTACCCAGTCCTTGCGCCTTTTGGTGCCAACAGGTACGAGTTTTTTTTTTTTTTCCTTTTCCTTTGGTCCGTAATAGTTCCGAGTTCAACAATGGGGTTTTTGCACTACCTTAAAGAAGACCCTTATGAACTGTGGAAGAAGTGGGAGCTGCGGTCGCTTGTCCACCTCAGCTTGTTCCTCCAAGTGACCCTTGCATCTCTGGCCAGCCGGAGGAAATCCAAGTTCAAGAAGTGGATCCTAATCATGATTTGGATGGCGTATATATTGGCGGACTCCATCGTGAACCTCCCACTCGGCATCCTCTCGAACCGCCTGATCAAAAAAAACGATAAAGATGAGGATGGTGATCGATCCAAAGAGCCAGATCACAGCATTCTGGGCGCCATTCCTTCTCCTCCACTTAGGCGGGCCTGACACGATCACCGCATTTATCCGGGAGGACAATGAGCAAAGGTTGAGGCGGTTTGTGCGGCTTTGCATCCAGGTAGGACTAGTGGGTTATATTTACTACATGGTCTTGTTGGAGAATGTACTATGGATGTTAGCAGCGGGCATGATCCTAGTGGGGTTGATGAAATATGCAGAGAGGATTTTGTGTTTGTACTTGGCAAGTAAAGGCCAGCTTCGAGATTCGATGCTTTTGCTTCCTCCTATGAAGTCAAATAAGATTCCTTAATACCAAAGGCGAAGCCTTGACTTAGCAGAGTATAACGACCGATTGAATAGGATGGTTTTTTTTTTTTTTGTGTGGGTTTCTGTGCGTTTCCGATCCGACCCATTTTAGGCCGCTTCTATCTTCACCGGCGCTAGGAATCGAGGCTTCTTCGAGGGGTCTGGGTTCTCCACCTCGTCCTCCACATTGGAGGGCCCCTTGGTATAGAGCAGGTCATACATGAACCCGTGCTCGATCTCCACGATTTTAAAAGCCGTCCGTGAATCCATGTCATCGTTCATGAACATGCGCCGACTGTCATCCAGGTTGCCAAAGTAGTGGATAAAGCCCAAGAAGAGAGGCTTGAAGACCTCGGACAATTCATGGGCTCTGAACAGAGTCGTGGCATTTTCTCGATTTGAGGTTTGACCGCTGTTCACTTTGACAACCTCCGGATATATAAACCCTTTGCCGGATCAGCTGGTTCCCACCGGGGGAAGACTCCCCAGGAACCCCATCATTTCCAGTGGAGCAGTTTAAAGACCTACCCAGGTCTGGTCTTACAAGGAGTACCCCAACCGCGATCTGCCTGGATCAGCTGGTTCCCCACCAGGAGAAGACTCCCCAAGGGAATCTCGTCAATCTTACGGGGGAGTACCCCAACCGCTATCTTTATCGAGGCACGGGAGCTACCTCTACCTCCTTAGTTTTTTACGGTCGGGGAGCCCCTGTTAGGGCAGGGCGACTCTACCTGGATCAACTGGTTCCCCACCCAGGGAAGACTCCACAAGGGAACCCCGTCATTTCCAGTGAAGTAGTTTAAAGACCAGCTTGCTCCAGTCTAATCTTTCTTAATAAAGTGCTAGACGATACGCTCGCATAGCGCCCGATATGCTGCTACATCAGAGAAAATTTCATTTCAAATTCTATATGCATAGATTAATTTTATATTTCAACAAAAATCTTTATTAGTAATATCCATTGTCCTATGATCCAAAATATATATAACTAAATATTCTATAATTACTTTATAATAAAATTTACCTTCGGCTTAATGATCGGAGGAGAAGGGGAAAAAAGGCTGATCTCCATCCCATATTGGTTTCTCTGTCTTTTTATCTCCATAAATTATCCGGCAACTTCTCCATGTCTTGAAAGTTAGCCACAAAAATGACTTCACCAAGCAAAACATTATCCTTAACAGAATTGTTACCTGACTTTGGCCAAATCTACGTTAGTTTCAATTTGTTAGTAATGTCATATTTATTTTACATCATGTTTATGAAGAGTAACAATAATGCAAATACCTGCGCAAAATCACAACCATACCCTTTGGTGATTTATAGATTGTTCTCAAAAACATATTTTATTTCTTTAATTCTTTGAGATTATTCATTCCTACCAATTCTTCATACTGGAATTACAAAGATTCACGACTAATGCAATCTTACAACTAATTCTTTGAGTTTAGTCTTTAATCCTTTGATTAGACATAACTTTTCTGGTTTGACAGCTAAATTTGAAAAAATATATATGGAAATGAACTTCACTTGCAAATTACTTAGACATCAACCGTTGGATAGCAACAACAAAAATTTAGCAAATCAAAAATCACTTTTTGTAACGGTTATCACGAAATATTTTCTAACATATGAAGTTTCCTGATAATACGTAATTGATTATTTTATGATCAATCTAAATAGTGAAAAAAAACCAGCAGGGAAGCAGAAAATGCGATTGAGGTTCGGTAATTTTGTGTATGTTCATAGAGATTTGGTGAAAAGTAAAAGGTAACGAAAGATTAATTCAAAATTTCAAATGGAAGAAGAAGTAGGACAGGATCTAAAGCAAAATCATTTTCTTCTATTATTTTCTATGGAAATTATATTGCTTCTCCCCTCAAATTGTACGTTTATGTGTAATTTTTCTCCATCGCTGCAGCTGAATTGTCCACGACGTGTTTTTCAAACTCTCATGTGACTAGTAAAGCATGTGTTCCAACCTCAAATCATAAGCATTTGAAGACAAGATTATTCAGGCTCACGAGAGAACTCGGCATGCTAGTTCAGTCGGCCTGTGAATTCACGGTGCTCAACATATAACGAGCTGCGAGTTTTATAGACCGGAAAAACTCAATATTAAAGTTCAATAAAGCGAGGTATTAAACCACGCATTTATCTAATAGCTTAAACTTTTAAATGTTACAAACTCAATAGTCATACGAAAGAGTGTTACGGGTTGTTGCTGACCTAGGATTTGATATGTAAGGGAGAAATAAAGCCTTACCTTTAGAGCTAATTTTTAGGAAGAAAAAAAGCCCAATAGCACCCAACACATTAAACAATTTGACCCACATTGTTTACGATATGGCTGCGGAAGCATCTGCAAAGATAGTGGTCGACCCTTTCTACCATATCATCTGAACACCTCTGTTAATCCTAGAAGTGTGCTCGTTTCATGCGTGCTAACTAGGGATAACTATATAACATGGTCAAAGGCGACAAGACGTGCATTGCAGCTAAAAATATTGGGTTTATTGATGGACTACTAGAGAAGCCGGATGAAATGACTCCCTAATTTAATGTCTCGGACATTTATAATTTCATGGTAGCCCTTAACAGGAGTTTAAGCATGGCATATGCAGAAGAAGGAAGCCGGACAATAAGAGTGTGAAAATTTGACACGGGGAACATTTAAATACCAAAAGTTTGGAAATGTACACTTAGTGTAAAAATCGAAGTAAAATTGATCAATTAAATGCCAACGACAAAAAAATCCGATCAAACTACTGACGTGTTTTTTTTCCAACGAGACAAGTACAAAATGATATCGCTTTGCACGCTAACGTGGAAAGAAAACCCTAGAAACGATGTCATTTTACCTCGGTTTAAATTTTAATATAAATATTAATTTAATTAAATTTGAAACTAAATTTAAATATTAAAAAAAAAAGAAGAAAGCTAAAGCAAATCACAAAAGGCAAGGGCTTGCTCTTGCCGCAGCCTCCCCACCATCATTGGCCCTTCCCAGCGACGATGGGGAGGCGATGACAAGGGCTGAGCCCTCGCCTCCAACCTTCTCCCTTTTTTTTAATAAATAAATGTAAATATTTTAAATTAATTAATATTTATATCAAAATTTAAGGAAAAAAAAAACAAAGCGACATCATTTTAGTTGTTCATTGCTGACTCAATTCTCTTACATACCACGTAGGTGAGTTATATTATTAAAAATTTGCCACATAGTATTTTTGGCCACTTTCGCTCGACTTGACACTAAATGTCTCATTCTTGAAAAAAAAAATGGTGCTTAATTGTATTTTTCCGAATTTTTAGCACTAAAAGCACTAAAATATCCCCATATGCCGCAGAAGAAACGAATTGTGATTCATTTCACGAGGGAAGACATCGGGGAGAAAATGCATGATTCCTTCGTGAGGGACCGAAGAAGCACGTGACTATGCAAATGATCTCATTCTTCCGTCGACTTATTTGGTACGAACACTGCACCGTGTGGAGAAGGTGGGGAAGGTAGTGGGACACCCAGAAACTTTCCGCAGCATGATCGAGACCAATAAAGTTGCTGTTCTGCAGGAAGTTTACGGAAGAAGTTGAGAATTTCGTCCCAAATTTGTTGGGCTCTCTCCTCGTGGATAAAACCGGGCCCATCCAGAATGACAAACTAGAGATCAAGGGCGAGGTTCTAAAATTTGTTTCCTGGCATGTGGACCTTGGTACGATAGCTGCGTCACCAAGGATGATGGCTAGGACTGAGAAAGCGCCAGCCACAGTAGCCGAGTCCGGCGGGAAGTGGCTGAGAGGGTGGGGAAAAGAGAGAGGAGGAGGATGAAAGAGGAAGGAAGGAATTACAGAGGTTTACGTTTTTCTTTGGAGGGACAGAGAGCGAAGAGGGCAGTTTGAGAAAGAAGATGGTACTTCGATAAATAAATTAGTAAGGATCATTGGGGGAAGACAGAAGTTGAAATCTAGCCACAAAGCTTAAGATGCAGAATGCAGGTTTTAAGAAATGAGGATGTAAACCGATGTATGGACACAAAAATATAGATGATAATTTAATTTTTTTTGCAATATAATGATCATGCGTTGTCTCCATCTCCTGTTTGGAGAAAAGGAAACTTCTTTCAACTGAACTTCATAGACATCACTCATAATAATATAATTTAGTTGATTTTATATATGAGCGATGCCTATAGCTTATAATCCACCAATTAGAAAGATGATTAAAGCAAATTTCTCTCTAACCCTCTTTTCAAACCTTTGATCAGGACAGCCTGAATTCCACATAAACTCTGTGACAATGTCGCAAAAATAGAAATCCACACTTATCATAAACACCCTCTAAATTTAGTATCGTCATTTGACTATGGGAATTTCGGCAGCCAAACAATATGTTTGTAGTTTCAAGGAAAGTTCAAATATCCTTTTCTTTTTTCTCTTTCTTTTTTCTTTTTGCTAATTTGGAGTAACCCCACGTTATTATTAGGTTTCTTACATATATTTTCATGTCAATAGTTGAAATATTATATAACTTTCGTTTAACAAGTAAAAAAAAAAATTGAAGTACGGCATAAACACCGTATTTCTTGCCGATATACTCGCTAATCATGTTGTGATGGTCGTATATTCGAATTTTCTTCACGTATCTCGTATTTTGCCTCGTATCGTGCCTTTGCTTTTTGAATGATCGTGGTCGGGTATTGTAGTTATGTTCGCAAATTTGGGGGGATGAATACCGACCATGAAACAGACCAAAAGTAGACAAAAAGAAGTCAAGAGAGTCGTCCGAAAGTCAGCTGCTAAGGTCAAACGAGTGATGAGGTTGCACCAACAGAAGCTAAAGAAAAGGACACGCTCAGACGTTGTCCAAAAGCTCACCTTTCCGCTTTACAAACCTGTCATTCCGATAACGTTGTCCAGAGAGCTTACCTCTTATCTCTCTAAGGTCTCTCAGAGGGCAACAAAAACATGCAAGCAATGTGGTTCAAGGTTTGCGTATTGCTTTTACTGTTTGCAAGCACCATCGGCACTACTACTTCCTCATTCGACTCGATAGATGAAAGGTATTGGAACTGGGTGAGACAGATGGGTTCGGGTTCAGGTTCGTCCGTCTATGGTTCTCTGCTCAGGAAGGCCAAGAACAGGCTCAAGCCATGCTTGAGGCTGACAGTGAGCAAGAGGTTAGGAGGATTTGCTTCGGGTGGGGCGGCTCTGCGTTCAGTGCCGATAATCAATACTTGCTGGGTGGTGATCTCCATTAGCGCTGGAACTTACAGGTAAGTGTTAATCATGCATGATCCAAAACAAACTGGGTCAATGCGAAGGTTTGGATGAGCAGGACCTCCCACTGAACCTGAAAATCCTTACCAAGGAGAGCAGCTGATTGAAAAATTGTTGAAAGTCTTTTCTATAAGATTGATCAGACCAAGGCGGGGTCTCAAGAGTGGAATTGTTTGCCCAAGTCCATCCATTTTGCCCTTTGAGTTGATTTGGCTGGGGCAATCCAGTTAGCGTGGTCCATCAGAATGATAAAGTCTGCCCATCAATCAGCACCAATCGTATGTGCATAAGTGATTCGTTAAATTACAAAATATATGCGTGTTTCACATTTTCTAATAACTTGGTTTTTATAACAGACGATTGCACACTTGACTTTGTCAGAGTCAAACATATGAAATTAGGTCCCTTTTCAATCTTTTAAGGATTATTATAGGAAAAGACCTTGGGCCTCCAAAGGCTTTGAGTTAGAGTTTAGCATTTCCAAAATCTCTTAGCCCAATGTAACTCTCACTCAACATTTGTAATCCAGCATTTTTCCAACGATGGCGTCTAATGACCTTCTTTTCTTCTAATCTTGCCTTATATCCTCTTGCACACATAAGGTATATCTACATGTGAATGTAAGTGCATCTGGTCAATGCTTAAATGTCAATAAATGCATGGGCTTTGAAAACCTAATTCATACCTTCAATGCTCTGGTCCTCTTTAAATTTAATTTCTTTCTTTGAGCGTAGAGGGAAAGTTGAGATCCCAGCAACTATGGCTTATGCGACCGTGAAAGGAGCCGGTGCGGACGAGCCGGCCATCGAGTGGGCCGACACAGCAGACAGAATCGGACCCAACGGTCCACCATTGGGCACATTCTCTTCGGCCACTTTCGCTGTCGACTCACCCTTCTTCATTGCCAAGAACATCACCTTCAAGAACAAAGCGCCATTGCCCGTTGGCGAAAGGAGGCGGTGGCCCTCCGCATTGCCGCAGACGCAGCGGCCTTTGTCGGATGCCGTTTCGTCGCGTCGCAGGACACACTCTACGACCACGTCGGGAGGCATTACTTTAGGGACTGCTACGTCGAGGGGTCCGTGGACTTCATGTTCGGGAACGGCCTGTCGTTCTACAGTGGCTGCCATCTGCACAGCGCAAGCAACAGATACGGAGCAGTGACGGCGCAGAAGAGGGAGAGCCTGCTGGAAGAGACAGGGTTCTCGTTAGCAAGGTGACGGGGTCGGGCGCGCTGTTCCTTGGCCGAGCGTGGGGCGCTTTCTCCCAGGTGGTTTTTGCGCACGTGTACATGGATCGGATCGTCACCCCGAAAGGATAATACGATTGGGGCGACAAGAACAGCAACATGTAAGCAATCTTTCTCGTCCTGTCATCAAGAATATACTCTGCATGGACAATGTGGTGCTGATCTGTGCACCGCAGGACGGTGTTTTACGGGCGGTGCAACTGCACGGGACTGGGGGCTTCCTCCGGCGGCCGAGTGTCGTGGTCGAGGGAGCTCACTCCCGAAGAGGCCGAGCCCTTCGTTTCGCTCGACTTCATCGGCGCCCACGGTTGGCTCTTTTTCGCTCTGGCCAAACCTGGAATGCTTTTGGTCTTGTTCTTTTCTTCTTCTTTTTCATTTCTTGTCTTTCGACTGCTCTATCGATCGTGCATGATGATGATCTTGATGCGTCGGATTCGTCGACAGATGCTTGTTCCTTATCAGTGCAAGAGCGACGTCTCTCTTTCTAGCTCCTTTCCTTTTCCGGTGACAATCTAATGCACCACATGAAGATTACGTGTGCATGGATGTTGGGGAATATTATAATGCCGAGATGATAAAAAAACAAAGCTAACAACAACACTAAAAATTCAAAGTGAAAATTCAATACAAGAAAAATCACGGACCGATCAAAAACTTCAACTAATCACTTATGTGTTCTCTATTTCTCTATTTTTCTGTTCCCCGAAACAGGTTTGGAACAAAAATCCGTTTGGAACACAATTTCATTTTTCTATTTCTAACATTTCTTTTCGAAATAAATTTGCAGCAAAAAATCGAAGTTAAAATTTTTAGCTTTTCTATTTCTAAAACAATAATGAGAAATCAAAATTTTCCCCATCGTTCACTCTCGTCACAACCTATCGCCCACTTGTTGCCCGTGGGATGCCGACGCCCGCCGCCGATTGCCGGCCGCCGGCCACTGAACTCCGACCACCCGTCGCCAATTGCCGGTCACCGGATACCAAATGTCCATTGGTCATTGGCCACTCATCGCCAATCGTTGGATGCCAAAGGCTCACCACCAACCACCGAATGTCCGTCGCCAACCATCCGCTACTTGACACCGGCCGCCGGATGTCAGCCACCCGCCGCCAGCCTCCGGTCACCGAACTTTGGATGTCGGATGTTAGACGTCGAGCTACGAACGTTGGACGCCGGTTGCTGGTCACCGAACTTTGATGTTGGACTCTAGACTTTGACCGCCCGCTATCGGTCACCGAACTCTAGACTTCGGTCATCGAATGCCAAACACCAATCATCGGACATCGGACTCCAGCCACCAAATGCCAATTGTTGTTGTTCCTAGAAATAGAAATTTTGAATCGTTATCAAACACTTTTTTTACTTGCTCAGAAACTCATCCATGGAATAGATTTCTGGCCAAACATTGATTTATATTCCATAAATTTTGTCATGTGCACTCTAAGAATAACAAGATACGCAAAGTGTTCCTCTCTAGTCACATACTAGAAGCTCAAGATCAATAATACAACTATATTTTCTTACCACGAAAATGGATTAACATAATTGAAATAAGAAAACTCTAACTGCGATAAAAGAATTTAAAGGTTGTTCAACGAAATCGATCAACTCATAGCTCTCAGTCTCACAACTAACTACTCAAATTTGAACGAATTCCATCTATATTTAGCCTTCAAATCGGGACTGCAAAACACAACCCCTCTTCTTTCTTCTTCCCTGTTCTTCTCGGTAAGCTCTCAGCGCACTCTCTTTTCTTCACTCTCGGGCACGCGCTTGCACGAAGCCTTTCTCCCTCTCTGACTTTTGACCTTTTTTCTTTTCTCTTTGTTTTGTTTCATACTAGCTGGGCCTCGCGTACGGGTGGACCTGGCCAACAATAGAAAATTGCCATTTCGCGTTGGCACGTAGCTCACTTCGATAGGATTGATAGTCTACGTCGTTATAGATTTCTACTTCTTACGAATGGTAATTAGCGCGGCGCTGATCGAATTCTGCAAGCAGAGCTAAAACCGGATCGCTTATGGGGTAATCTTATCCCACATTTCGCAAGGACGAATCGTGCATTCATGAAATCAGTCGAGCCAAAGATTCGACTAATCAACGTTGCCGTGCCTTTTAAGTGGGAAATGTTCAGGAACTTAGAAGACGACTGTTAAGGACGATGTGCCTAAACATCTATTGTCGGGCATGGAGCAGGAAATAGGTTCCTTTCAAGACACGCAATTGTGATATGCCCAGTCAGTCACGGCAAAATAGCGATACGCGTTGGTCGTGTCCAATGAAGCCAGCTTCAAGTCTCTCGTTGTCACTCTGTAATGGGCTCTTTTCGGTTCCCGGTCACCTAACTTCTGCATTTGTCCATCTCGCTTTCGAATGGAAAGAAAGCCACTTTTCGGTAAAAAGGATTCGTTCAAAGTCAAATCTATGACCCACCTCGCTTATAAATCATAAGAAAAGAAAGGCAAGAGGTAAAGCATAGACCGTGCTGTTCATTATAAAATTCCTATAGCCGATACGCAAATAATTATTATGATGCTGGGAATGTGCTTTTGCAAGCGATCTCATTTCATGACATATATGTACATTTGAGATAATATTAGATTGATTTGTTTTATCAAATATCGGCTAATGTGTGCACAACATAAATGGAAGATCTCATTCTGGACGCAGTATCGTTGCTCCCTGTCGGAGTCATTGTGAATTTTTTTTATATACTGGCCATTATGTGTTTTTAGAATTGTTATTTTGGCTTTATTTTTTTTAGATTTCAACCTCATTAATTTGGTAACATAATCTATTTTGAAAACAAATATCTCCATATTTCTATTGAGAACTTCCAAAATCCAAGTTACTTTGATGTGCGAGTCCAAAATATTTTCATGAACGCTTATAGAATAATTCATTTACTTTTTGTTTTGTCAACAGGCTTACCAATTACCATTGAGGTCAAACATCCTAGTGACGGATCACAACATCTTGAATTAGGAGAATTCTAAGTAAGATCATGCAAACGGAGAAATCACCAAAAAAACTTCTAAGCCTATTGCACTTGTACCACTTTAATCCTAAACATTTTTATGATTTGTTAATATAATTCATTCCATCAATTTTAGTTAAAAATCGCTGATATGAATATTTAACTTCCTATGTGGCATAATCGGCACTAACACGAATAATTTTTTAATAATTATTATTATTATTTTTTTTGTGTTAGACTTTATTTGTTTTTCCCATTTCTTTTTGCTAGATAAGCAATGCCTGGCAAGGATCACCCTTGCCCAAGCAACGCTCAACAAGGCCAATCCTAGCTCAAACCAGACAACCTTGCTAGGCCTCACTCTCACCAAACCTTATGAAGAGGGTCCTCACCAATGCTCACCCGAGCTAGTGTGTAGCCATTGGTAAGTAGAAGGATAGGGAAAGAAAGAGAAAAAATAAAGAAAAAAATAAAAAAAATTTGGGATTGAATGGGTGTAAGTACAATAAATTTAAAACTTTCTTAGGCACACTAATTATTTCCCGCTCTCTCAAAATATATGCTTAGGTAAAATCTTTGCCTTTAAAACTTTACCATACATCTATGTTATTCAAATATCTTCTTCTCTCTTTTTTACGTTTAATTAGGGGGAGAAAGCGACTGTGGATAGTCAATTCTCACGAACTTTGCGATGAATCAACTTCTCCCGCACGATGCCATCCCATCACTTGGGAAAATTTATTCCCTACTGGGGCCGATCTCGAAAGTGAAAGGGACTGAACCTAGGCGAGTTCAGCACCAACCTCAGCAAACCCTAAACTGCATCATCCGGGCATTGCCGTTTTCACCATCACTTAGAGCGGGATTGAAGGCATGGGAAGAAGTTGGTGGCTGGCGGCGGGTATGCTCGAACGGGTCAAGCTTAACGCATTGGATTTACAGTCCATGCCCACGGCCACCCATCGCAAAAAGATTATCAAATTCTCCATAGGCGAACATTCTCATCCGACACATTCCGAGGTGAGCAAATCAAGTTTAAGAAGGGAACTCCTTGCCAACGTCCATTGGCTCCTACCTCTTAGGCCACTCGGTCCCAGATGAACGCCCCGGAACTGCCATGCCTGCGATCATCTTTAATCGGTAGTGATTAAGTTGTTGAGAAGGAACTTTCGAAACCCATTGAATCGAGATGGTTAGGAAGGATACGTGGTGCATATTATAGGTTCGAATGTTGTGATTCCATTTTTGGGGAACTAAGCCATAAGGCTAATTTTAGTAATCAGGATAAATTTAAGAATAAAATAGAGTCACATATAAAAGGATATAGCCTAAATAAAATTATCTTATAGGAGAGGTAGAATAAAGGTGGATAAGGTTTTTAATATTCATAATATCGAATTTATCTTTTTTTAAAAAACAAACTTCTTAAATTAATAAAATTCAAAATAACATAACAATAATAAAAAATTATTTTTATTTTTTTCCTATTTTTATCTGTATATTCGAATTTATTTCTGTTTTATAATATAAATTTGATATATAAATATTTATTTAGTGTTTCTATTTATTACATATTTTATATTTCTTATTATTTTAGGTATATTAATATAATTAATTATTTAATAAAATTTTATCAGAGAACGGTCGAACCGATTCGCCAAACACTGTATCTTGACAAAAGTAGCAGTGCGGAGGACAGTACCGCCGGGGGCGTGGCGGGATTGGATCACCTTTTTCAGCAATCGTGTCGGGACAAAATCCTGCGAAGTGGGCCCCGCTCGCCCCTCCCCCGGCAGTGCGCCCCACCCCTTGTGTTTTTTTTTCAAAAAAAAAACCTTCTGGGAACCCCCCAATAAATGACCACGTGGCGGGGGCTGAGAACCTGATTGAATGTTGAGCCCATGTAATAATACTTACAGCCGAAAGAAAAAAACTAAAAATTAAAATAAAATAAAAAGAAGTGGAAAAGTCATTGCCAGAGCGCCTCCAAACCAAAAAGTACCCGGCAAATTTTTAGGATTATTAAATTAGACAAGTAAAATAAGAGATAAATATGATTATTTTCCAAGTAAACTTTCTTAGTTTGGCGGGGAGCACGTCCGCGCGTCCTTTTTAATTGTAGGCGTGCAGGAGTTCGAGCTTGACGCCTTTTTGACCACTATAGCCTTTCCAGTTTCCCCTTCGTGGAAAGAGAAATCTCGATTTCAGCCATCATATTCTCGGATCTCCGATGCCGTCGAGCACAGCGCAGCATGCCCTGGATCGTGCCACGCCCGATTCCGGCACGTCACCACAAACAAGCTTTCGCGAGTTAAAGCGACGCATCACGGTCTCACCACCAACTTCGCTGCCCACGAATCAAGCCATGATGCTCCGGTCGCGTGCCCAATTGCCCCCGATGATCATGTCACGAACACCCTAATCATGGCCGGCCGAAAAGCCCAATAGGGCCGAGAGTTGCACCGATGCTCTTTTACATCCAATGTTGTATTAAATTCGCAACGAATGAGGGGAAGCTTGAAGGCAATTTTTATTCATTGAACAACCAACATTGACTGAAACCACTAAGACTTATTCTAAGATAAAACAAAATACACACACTTATATATGGAAGCAGGCATGACACGAGACAAAATAGAGGGGAGAAAGTATAAGGTGGTTAAACACTAACACGTCATAGGCTGGAATGGCACATATTTTTGTATTGAAAGCCAACAAAAAAATTTATGACGTGGCATATATTTTTGTATTGAAAATCAATTAAAAAAATCAAAAATCGACTTCTATTTTTTCTTCTCCTCTTCCTCCTTCATCTAGGGCCCTCTCTATTGTTCAGTCACCAGTGACTCACCGGCGTTATATCAAAACTGCTCATTGATGAGCCGTCGTTGTTGGTGGCCTTCCATCCATAGAGCACCACCGCATCCACAAATGTCCTATATTTTTCTTTTCTTCATTCGAAATGAAGCTTCAGTGGGTGTGAAACTTTTGGGTTTTCTTGACGAGCCATGGCCTTAGATTTGGAGTTCATCCTGGAGATGGACCATCATTCTTCCTCTGTTTTTTTTTTTCCTCATTTTTTGTCCGGAATGAAGCTTCCTCAATGGCTATGATGAAACTTTTGGATTTCCTCGATGATTATGGCATCGGATTTTGAGCTCATTTTGGAGACGGACCATCAATGACTTCCTCCGGATTTGGAGATGGAGCTCTATTAGTTATATGCCCTAAAGCAATCATGTAATAGTCACATGTTAGGGATTATTTAATGGCAAATAAGTTTTTTCATTCATCGTCCAATTTATATGAAAGAAGTTCATAAAATCAACTACGACTGAACCTCTTCTTAAGGTGTTAAGAATATGTGTGATAGATTTATAATTATGCTGAATTTTTAAATAGTTTTTGGTCGATGAATCATTGAGAGGATATTGATGATCTTGTTGAAACCGGTGTGTTCTCAAACTCCACCATTCAATATTGGATACTTGAGGGGATGATGAGTCACAAATCTTTGGTATTGTGATATCCGAGCTAGAATATAGGTGCTTGTCTAGTTGTCTTGGACAAGTTCACTGAATGTAACGTACATAGTACGATTGGCAAGATGGAAGCTTTTAGTAGGGTCAATGTCTGATCATTCATGCTTTGGTCAGGTGTAAGATCTTTAGACCTGAGGCATGATGCTGACTTGTATGTTGGATAGCTCTAGTTCACAAGTGCGTATATTTACGCTTCGTCGAATCGTCTCTGTACTTGATGATCATAGTTTGTTCACATACGAAGGCACATGCGTGCGTAATGTGAAATCCGTCTTCTTGTTATATATAGATTTACAAGATTGATGTCCTATGTAATCTAATTGTAGCATTGTATTGAAATCCTTGATCAGGATTATAATCGAAAATGAATGGTTCATATCTCGAAGAAATACATATCAATTATATTTGAGCATACGATGGAATTGGTGGCTTGATTTATTCGAGCGAGACATAGTGAGACAGAATGATCAAATTACACGGTCAGTAAAGCTGATAGGTTCATTATGTACTATCTGGGTAGCTATGATACATTATTAAATGTCACTCATGGTTTACAAAAATAGGAGATTGATCTGGACAATCAGTTCTCTTGATTGTGCTAATGTATTAGTACAAGTCCTGTTGCTAGCTCAGTGATGAATATGTTACACATAACCAATTATAATGACGTTTGAACAAGGGAGAGAATATAGCAAATGTATTTGCAATAGAGCCAATCAGATTGAGTCAGGTTAAAAATACAAATTCTGATGAAGTGGCTGCAGAGTTTACAAAGTCTAAAGCGTGTTTCAGACTCTATGGCCGAATCAAAGATCTTAAGCTTGTTCAGATTCAATGACCGAATTAATAATATGAAGTGAGTTCATAATTAATAGATACGTTAATGATTTGATGAGTTTAGAATTAATAATGGCTAAATTAAATATTTGAAATAGTTTTAGATATAATGGTCACATTAAATTCTGAAACAGTTTTAGATTTTAACAATTACATTAATAATCTGAAACAGTTTCAGAATAAATGGGCAGTTTAATGATCTGAAACGGTTTCAGATTTAAATGACCAATTGATGCTCTAAAACAGTTTCAGAAGTAACAATCGAAATTAAATATTTATGACAGTTACAAAGTTAATACCCAAAATAAAAACTTGTAACAATTATAAATAAATGTATGGAATGATGCCCTTTAACAGTTACAGAGTTAATGCCCAAATTAGTGTTTGAAACGATATTAGAACTTACGTTCGTCAGGAGTTACGGCCGAATTAATTCTAAAACGGTTTAGAGTTAATGCGCTAATTTAAATGTGATCTGCACTGGTTGTAAAAGATAATACAAAGAGCAAATCACTGGACGATCGATAATTGAGAGTGCTGATACTAATCAACAAAATCACTCACATGAGAACAATTGCTAGCACAAGTGTAGTTGTGAGATATGTCAATTTATCTCTTCTGTTCAACGTGAGAATTGGCGGTGTGTCTGAACTAGAGGCTCGACACTTGTGGGGCTAGATCTGAAAAACGTCAGAATTTGCAAAGAGATCAGACATTCTACATCTGAAGAACGTCAGAACCAATATTATCAAAAGGCATCAGATGTTCGTGGTCAAAAATCCAAAAACATCAGAATCGGTGTAACTGCTGTGAGGACATTTGTGCTCAAAACCCGAAGAAACTTTTGAACTAAATTTGGAGCATTGTACAAGGTTAATATGATTAGCCAATTTAACTCTTCTATGCGTTTTTGCTAAAATGCATGAAAATGCTTTGGAAACACGTGTATAAGCGTTTTTACTTCCGCTACGATCAGACTTTTGATCTTAACTAACTTATGCACGTATGCTTGTTTATCGAAATAAACACCAACAAGCTCTTCATGGGAAGATTGAGCCTAGCCAAGATTCCATGAGGCCAGATCTGGATTGATAAGCAACACCATGGACAAGCAAGAAGATGGAGCCGTGGACATGGCGGTGCTTTGTGGATTTAAAGCCGCAAGTGATGACGGCTTGGTTGGCAAGCGACGATGGCTTGTTCCATGAGCTGGCTTGTTCCATGAGCAGCAGTGGTCGACTTTGACGCAGTGCCACACTGCCAGTGAGTTGCCAGCGACCGAACGAAGAAGATGGTTGTAGATGGAGGAGGAAGAGGAGAGAGAAATAAATAAAAAATAAGTTTTTTTTATTTACTTGCCACACCATGAACACGTGTCGATTTTCAATACAAAAATATATGCCATGTCAACCTTTGACGTGGTGGTATCCAACTACCGAATACTTTCTCAAGAAGGGACATCGCTTACATTGGGCTACCCGAGCTTTTTACAAGTGTTTAGGTTACGAGTAATTCTAGATATCCTCCTAGAGTATCTAGAAGATGAGTATCTAGAAGATGTGATTGGTCATAAGCTTACTGACCAGCACATGGCCCGGGTCATGGCCAAGGAGCAGCTCGCATGCTAGACTCGGTTGCCGGCATAAGTAGCGCCGGACTCGTTCACTGTTCATTCAAGCTATGATTATTCACCGTCCATGCAATGCCCAATGCCGATTTCTAAAGCTCGAACCACGCTCATTCACTATCCATGCAAGCCATGCTCGTGCATTGGCATAGTGCTGGTGCATCACGGTCGTGAACCAGTCCCTTTGCATTCCGATTTAAGAGCAACAATCTGTGCTTTGGCCAAGCCATGAGGTTCTTTTTCGCTCAACCAATCCTTCAACAATACCAACGATCTATCTCGATCATCCGTTGCCTTGCTCGAGTACACGCAGTCCGTACTGTAAGATAGGCCACAGCAGCATCAAATCAATACTGTTCATTCAAGGATTGAACACTCAAATTTTTCGAGGTAGATTCCGTAGCCACGCTTTTCCTCTCGGGAGTATGGTTGGGGATGGTTCATCGCAAGCCCACCTGCCGATCACTCGGCTGGCATCCTTTGCTTGGGATCGTGAATGGAATGGATGATCGCTTGGGTACTAAAGAAAGAAAGCAATCTCGAAATGACCACGTTGGGTGCAGACTTATCATTTATTCCTTAGTAATCATACTAAATTTAGTTAATTTTCCCCGTGCAACAAATAATTGAGATTGATCTTCTTGTTGGGTTGTTATTTAAATTAATAAAGGAGCAAGTGGGTGACAAAATGAAAAATAAGAGCTTGAATTGCAGACACGCGTCGCTTACTTGTGCTGGATTCTCATGGCACACCAAGCTTTTCTAGTGCGAGTCTATCCACCCCATGCACGAACTCAAACGCCAATCCTTGAACCCGCCTTTACAGGTCCTGGATTCGCTCGTCTCTCTCCTTTCCCGGTCAAAGTCAAACGATGGTTTTTTTTTTTTTATTTAACATGAAAAACTCTAAACTAAGACACTAGAAATAAGTTTATCTCCCGTTAATTTTCATTAAATCTTACCAATAATTGTTAAGTTCGATAACACGTAGTAGTTAACAGATGTACAAATTTGGTGTTTCACCCTCCATTTATCACAAATATAAATATTAATCCAATTTAATGGAAACTAACGGAAAGTAAGTAGTTTAGAGTTATTAGTTGTCAAAAAATTAGCAATTAGTTACAAGATAACAATTTGGAATTTTTGAAAATTAGTTTAAAGTAAATATGTCACGAATGTACCAGTTTGAGGTTTTTCATAATATTAAACCTTATTTTGGTCATTTTATTTAGAAATTGGCAAATTTATATGAATAAATACAAATGCAAATATACCAATACCAAGCATATGGCAATGGATCATAAACTTCGATTTAGGAGGGGGCCGGGGATTAACCTTGTTTGTTGAGCATTGGATGATGATAGCATAACAATCATCGTAATTGTTGGAAGTAATGGTGATATGTGAATCACTAGTTAATGCTAACATAACACTAGCTGTAATGGAGGGAAGGAAAACTTTTTATTTTGCCTTTTCAATCAATTGCATCTTGTGGCTTAGATGCCACCGTTACTTAGCAATAATAACAATGATTGTTACTTAAACATTGTCCTTTGAGCATTCTATATCTCGATTTTCCTTTTTCCCAAACAACTTTGCTTTGTTAATTTTTTGATCATGTTGAGCATTTTAAGGAATGGAGCAAGTCGAATTTAATTTATGAAGCAGGTGCCCGATTCTTTTATATAACCGTTATACTTCACCGTATTAAGGTATTGCCTTTTCTAGAAGGGAAATTAATCGATAGCTGGTCGTGTTATATGCATGCATGGAGCGCGATACCTAGTATATCGTAGAATATTTCAGCTTAAAATTTACGTAAGCATGGATTAATTTCATTAATCAAAAGAGCAAACGGTTTCTATTTAATATTATCCATCATCAAATGACCTAAAAAGCAGAAACTGAATATTCAGTAAACTACTTTTAGCTATATGTTGCCGTCGACTTCGTAATCCTAGGAGAAAGAAGTAAGAAACTAGATATTCAATCTAAATAATGGTTTGCGAAGTTTTTTCACACTAGAATCGAGAGATCCACAACTAGAACAATATCACGACTGATTCTTTGAGTTTAGTATTTAATTCTTCGATTAAACAAGAGTTTTTGGTTTGTACATATATATACGTATATATGTATACATATGTACATATAGATACATATATAGGACATTCATATATATACATGTCTATATATGTACATTTATATATGTGCCGTGGAAATGAGCTTTGCTTGCAATTTATTTAGTTACTCACACTTGACTTAGCAACAATTATACTCAGATTATCACCAAATCTTTTCTTGGACATAACACTTATGATAATATTTAAGTTCATTTTATGACTAAATCATACCTCAAGTTGAAAAAAGTAAGATAAGTAAATAAAATATACTATGAACGCGTTACACTTTTTGTTGCAGCATCCAAATGCATGTTATTATAATTAATTTATATTATGCCATGCATGAAATTCATTTTCAAGTTTAAAGCTTAAACAAAATCCAGTGCAACATAGGGACAAGCAAGCTAGCCATTTAAAAAGTTCACTTCAATTTATACCACCATAATCAACCATTCTGACCATCGAGGCCCAAGTCTCGACGTCAACACCTTGCACTTGATGCCTAGATCCAGATATCGGCTCATGGACACGAAGTCCTAGCCCTAGAGTCCATCTTCTGCCATTGGACCTTAGGACTTGACCCTTGAACCCGAGCCATCATTGCTTAGATGATCAACATATCCTTGAAGCGATTGGGACCTCGCTACCATGGGTACTTAAACACGTGAAACTAATAGGCAAATATTGAGTTTAATTTTTTCTATGAGGGCAAAAGTGAACATTAATAAATCATCAGCACACAAAGAGAATAGAAATCCTTTTTTTTTTTTTTTTCAAAAGTTAATTTTCTAAATAATATTTTCCAACAACATCAGTTTTTTTGGGCGACACCAAAACCACGTGTGACCCTTAGTTTGACTGGTTGAAACGGATTTGAGCAAAACTTTAGAGAACATCTCAATCGAGCATCGCCGTCCAAACCTCAACTTTCACTTTCGCTCCATCGCACACGCAGACGCACACGCTCTTTCCGTGTCATCGTACTCATCTGAACTTCCTCCCTCCGTCCATCCCCACTCTTTCTTATATATATATAAATAAAAAAAAAAAAAAAACCAGGTCAAAATGTTTTTCCTTTTCTGCTCCCTTTTTTTAATATAAAAAGAAAGAGAGAGAGAGAGAGAGAATTGTGCCGTCACATCTCTCTCCTCTTCAACAGTGCCCAATATTTTTGGCATTCCCCATGTGGCCACTCCCAACCCCAGCCCCATTAGACCACCACCGAAGACCGAAAATCTCCCTTTCTTCCCTTCTCCTTCTCTCCCCAAACTCAAAATTCCCAAATTGAAATCTAGGGTTTGTTTTTGGTTCTCCCTCCCTCCCTCCTTCCCCTGTCAAAAGCTTTTGAGTTCTTCTGATTCCGGCCATCGCTGTCCCGGGAATTGTTCCCGCCCCGATCTCATGAACTTGCTTCGGCAGCAGCAGCAGCAGCAACAGCAGAAGCAGCAGCATCTCCAGCTGCGGGAGGACGAGCGGCAGCAGGAGATTCGCCGACTGTTCGAGTCCTCCGCCGAGGAGCCGGAGCCGCCCGGCCCTGCCCGCGGCCCCCTCGGCGGCCGCGGCGGGGAGGACCTCGCCGGCGTCGATCGGCGCAGGGCCGGCGCGGCCGCTGCGGCGGCTCCGGCTCGGGAATCAGATGGTTCTCGGCGGCCGGCAGAGCGGCGGGATGGTGCCGACGGCGCCGCCCCCGTCGCGGTGCCTCCGGCGGTGGGTGGTGGGGGAGCTGTTGTGAGGGCGGGCGTCGAATTGGCGGCCACGGCCGCGAGTGGTCTAGGGAGGCGGAAGCGCGGGAGGCCGCCGAAGGGTATTGGGGAGGTGAAGGTGTCGAAGCCCGTGGCGGTGAGGAATAAAGCCGTGGACGAGGAGGAGGATGTTTGCTTCATTTGCTTCGATGGTGGCGACCTCGTTTTATGTGATCGCAGGTGATTTCTTTTGAATTATTTTTTTTTTTTTCTGGGCTTCGTGTTTTCGATAGTTTGGTGGTTAGAGTTTGAAATTTTGCAGTAACCGGAGAATTGGCGGAAAGACGGGGGACGTTCTAGAGTGAATAGTAATGGTGCTTTCTTTGGTAAATTAGGATGGGCATTCGAAGCTAATATCATAAGTCTCTGCTTGGTTTGGATATCATTTATGAGGCGAACTTGATGTCTAGTTTCGTGGCAAGAAAATGGGAATGTTTTAATCTGTGCACCAGCTTTGATTAGTGGGCTTAATCATTCCTTCGCCCCCACCAAGACTGTTGGTGTTTGAGAAAGCAAAAATTGTCTCGTTTGTTTTATTCAATTTTTGGTGTCTTGCTCGAAGAAAAAAAACTGCAAACTTGTTTAGCAAGGTCTATGAGATGTTTTAACTCAATATTAGGGCCTTTTCCTTGTTTATCCCATGTTGGATAGGATAACTGAATTTTAATCTCGTCTTAAGTGAATAGGCAGTCTCGTTCGTCGTGATGTTATCGGGGTTTCTTGAGGGTTTGTGTGGTCCATTATGGTTAATTTGTTGCAATTTCTTAACTGTAGGGGTTGCCCCAAGGCATACCATCCTGCTTGTGTCAAACGAGAGGAGGCCTTCTTCAGGTCAAGAGCTAAATGGAATTGCGGTATGCCAATTTTCCAAACTTTATCAGTTACCCATGAGTCTCTGTCGGTTGGCATTTTGTTGTTTTACTTAAGCTAGGGTTTAGATCTAAACATGACATATTTTTCAAGGGAGAACATTGTTCATTACCATGATATAACCCCTTATTTGCAGTTAAATACTCCAGAGTTCTTGACTTTAGATAGAACTCACGCAGTTGGGTGCTATAAGAGCATAATTTATTGCCTTTATACTCACTTCGAAAGGGAGTCTTTTTGGAGACTCGACTCAAGCTTGCGTGTCGTACAAAATCGTGAAATCGTGAAAGTGAATTATTTTCTCATGTCAATGTGGAGAATTGATGATTGTGAGAATAACAAGAATAATGAAAATAAAATTTTAGACTGAATAATGAAGCAGTGGATCAAAGTGCAAATCATATATCTTCAGCTTCAACAACATTGATTTCGATGTATATTGTAAGAGAGCGAGAATTTGTTGTTGATGTTGGAGGTAATTTGAACCTAATCATTTGATGGTAGATTTATTGAGTATTCGCCATAATGGAGAAGTAGAGGTTTTTGACCTACGAAAAAGTGTAGTGTCAGCTGTTTCATGGTAAGACTATGAATAAATTTCATAATCAACTTCTGACACGCACAAAGTTACATTAATACACACATGGTAGATATTCCTTTCCGTTACTGGGATGGTAGCTGAACTCTTGGACCCGAAAATTATAAAGGATCTGCATGATAAATCTGTGGTAATGATGACCATACATATTGACATGTCGGAATAACCATTTCGAACACATTTGAGTGCATGCACTCACATGTTTCATATAATTTCGTTTTGAAAAAAAAAAAACACAAACACACAAAACTGTTCATGTTGTGAAATTTGACATAGCTTAGATTAATTTTTATGCGAAAGAGAGATATAGAGATGTATCGAAAGAAATCCTAAAGGTAAGGAAAGAACCACTCATGTGCCCAAACCTGTTCATTATACTTATATAAATAGGAAAAGGAGACCTGACCTTCATAAAACACTATGGGTCCGAAGATGGGTCCACATTATCTAGTGCACTTGTTGCATCAATACTTGGCAAATGAAAAAAGAACTTGTTGCTTCAACTGAACCAAGAAAATGAAATTCTGTGTGAGCGATGCTCCAGTGGAGGCCCTGTACCTGATTTGTGGTATTATTGCAAATTTTCTGCATGGGCTTCCATTTCCTTCGTATAATACAATTGGTTTTAGCCTCTTGTATGCTCAATAAAGCCGGCAAATGAGTTCAAGTGATCATCTAAGTAGGACTGAGATGTTACAAGGGAATGATGGTTACTGGGGATTTAGGGATGACATGCATCTCTAACTTTTGAAAGAATTTGTGAAGAAGTCGTGAAATGAAACAAAATATCGAAAATTATAATGGCATGGACCCTTTGCCTAAATCTCTAGGAAACAGAGCTATAAAGCTAACTCTACAATAAGTAACTTTACTGTTTATTAATTATCAATGTAAACAGACAGAAATATCGGATCTGTTAGTTACTAAAGTAAAGTCTTTCCCTATACACTCGCTGCTTTTCAAAATTGCAGGAAATTTAATACTGAATGGATAAACCAAAATATGTTTCCCATGTTTTTGGAGGTTGTAGAATTGACCTTCCTGTAAGCTTGCATGAAATGGCAGGTCAAGCGCATCTATTGGCTAGTTCCGTAAATGATTTTTCAATGATGGTGTGGTTTGTACTGGTTGGGGATATTTTCCTGTAACCTAAGTTGGGTTTAGAAAACCATAATCCTCTGTACATTCCATGGTGCATGTCATTTTCATAGGTTAGCGAGCCTCGGTAGCACTTCATCAAGGAGGTAGAAAGAGGGAGAGGGAGGTTATTAATGCACTAAATCATTAAAGTCTGCATGGTCGATGAATATAGTTATTGAGGGAAAGAATACGAAGATTGGAAGTAGCCAAGGATAGAGGGGAAAGGCTAGATACAATTGGGTCCTTACTCGTGAACAAGTCAATTTTTCTTTTTAATGTTAAAATGTCGGATCCTTAAAACTAACCCCATCTTAATTCGTCATACAATTTGGCCATGATCCTTCTAAGGAGCAAATAAACTATGGCACTGCACCTCCTTGAATGGACGATGTCATTATAAATGAGCAATTTTATAACATTTTTGGCTTCATGATAAGAAAAAGCCTACTTAGTGGGTATCCATCATTAGAAAATTCAGCTTAGCACCTAAAACCTTGCATTATTTTGATCCTACTAATACTATGAAAAAAAAAAAGAGCATGCAATTAGGCAACTTTCTTGGAAAAGAGATGTCCACATGGCAAACTTGAGTGCCTCTTTTACATGTTTCCACTTTTTATTGGTAATATTAATGGACCTTTTCTTACTTTATTGTTTAAAGAATTGGCATTTATCTTTTCCTATCCATCATAAACGGTGTGTTCAAACGGCTTATCTGTCTTTATTTAATTCATTCAGTAAACATATATATTGTGTTGCCTTCTTGAATTCCACTGTTAACCTTAGTTGTGATTTACGTGTGTATTTCATTCATTTCAGGTTGGCATATATGTAGCACTTGTCAAAGAGCGGCCCACCATATGTGTTATACCTGCACGTTTTCTCTCTGCAAGAATTGTACAAAAGGTGCTGACTATGTGTGTGTGAGAGGAAACAAAGGATTGTGTGGGACATGCTTGAAGACCATCATGCTTATTGAAAATATAAGGCTGGGAAATGAGGAAAGGGTATGTGCCAACTTCAAGGCTGATTATCTTGTTGTTCTTCTTTTGAAGAAGCTTTGCATGTTTGGGAATTGCGTAGAACTATGAATGGAAAATTTTCTCCAACTCACTTCCATTTGATTGAGAAGCTGTCAATGGACCAAGTTCTGTTCAATAGTTACACAGCTCTCTCTGGATTAAGAGGAAACCTAAAAGTTTGAGACATTAACCTTGATGGGAATCAAATTCAAAATTGTACAATGGGGGTGTTGGCTAGAAAGTGGAGTTTTGTTACCAGGATCTTGCCAGGCTCATTTTTGACAGTCTGACCGGGCATGTTTTAACTTCAAAACTGCTTTTGACGAATACTTACTTGCAGATGTTGGGCCTCTACCCCTATATGCTAAAATTTTGTGGCTAGAAATTAGGCATACATTCTTTGCTTACATCAATTAGTAAACCATCTAACTGTTAGAGTCAAATTGAACAATTTGCAACTATGCCCTTAGATACTGCTTATCGCAAGTTGCTAATTTGACAATAATACAAGTTAAAGCGCCTCAACTAGAATGGAATCTTTCCTTTTAAATAAGAAAAAATAAGGCCCCCGGGGAGGGAGGGAGGGAGGGAGGGAGGGAGGGAACTTTAATGAAGCTGATAAGATTTTTTGGGGAAATCTCCTTTTTTATATCTAAATAGAGGCTGAAGGTTTGTTTTCTAAAAGGGAAGCTAATTGGCTTTGACATGATACAAATAAAAAGCTTGTGCTGCCATATATTGCATTCCTTCCAGAAATGCGGCCTTCTTCGGTACTTTACAACTCATCTAGCATATGATGGAAACCTGATTTATGACTATTACGTGTTGTCTGGAAGACATGGAGGAGAGGAAAACAAAGAGCAGATTCTAAATTACTCTCTTCTTCTCCTTACAGAAATTTTAAAATTTACATTATTTTCCACACCCATCCCTCATTTTCCTTCCCCTCCCTTCCCTTCCAAACAAAGCATTAGTGATGCTGCTCTGTTGTTTATTCAAATCATAGATCTATGATTCTTTGGCTATGCGATTAGTTGGCATTTTAAATTTTCTTTCTAGTGTCATTAACTTATGTCATGTGTTTCCAAAGTGCAGCTCATTCCATCAAATATGTCCGTGCCTTACACACTCGTTAAATCTTCGATTTGTATTTTGTTGGTTCAAACTAATATGTAGTAAATTGTATGGTAGTTTAATCTCTCTGTATTTAAGGTTTCTTTTCACTGATAACTCCCACATTATCTACTAAAAGTCACTATCATGCGCATGTATTAATACTTTCCCCATAATTATCCCCAATTAATATCTTTAGGAATAAAGATATACCTACTATTATAACACCCTTTATAGAAACTATTGACGAATGACAAGGTTGAAAGTTCCTAAATTAGTATATTGGACGGTTTCTTAGATGAAGTGAGGTTTGCCAAGAAGAGTTCCGTCCACAAGCTGTGGAGAACTAATGTATGCATTATATTAAATTGGTTGACTCATTTTTGTACAATTCGACTGCCATTATTAACACTGACCATGATGGTATTAATGAACCATCTTCTTAGTCTCAAATGTTTTTGTGGGACAACGAGCTCGCAATAGGACTGTGTTGTAACTCAACCATCCCTTGGATTCTTACTCTTGTGCTTAGTGTTATCTTCCTCTTGGATAAGCATGGAGAAGAATTGAATTGTCAAGGCCCCA
This sequence comes from Eucalyptus decipiens, assembly GCA_014182575.1. Taxonomy (NCBI): domain Eukaryota; kingdom Viridiplantae; phylum Streptophyta; class Magnoliopsida; order Myrtales; family Myrtaceae; genus Eucalyptus; species Eucalyptus decipiens. The sequence goes on along the minus strand of CM024618.1, from coordinate 29,473,756 downwards.
TGGGGTGCCAGCTCAGGTATTGAAAGTGCTTAGCAGTTCCATCGCAAAGAGAATTTAGATAATGTGCCAATTCGTATTCCATCCCTATGCTAAAAAAGGCATCGTGTCAGCCCATCTATGTCTGGGTCCACTGAAAGAAGCCTCTATCCTTTGAGAATCTTGTCTCTCTATATGTGAAAAGGAAAAATGAACATGGCGTGAGTATAGATTACAGTTATGCTAAATGGGGTATGTATGCTGTCTCTCAATTTGTGTACTTGTATTTTTTAGTGTTACTTTTCTGTCTTATTCTGTGCATTTTAAGGCTTGTTACAGAAGTTGGTCTGTTGATTTTGAAATTCTTCATATATGTGCCTCACTAACTGTACATGCGAGTGTGTGCACATGCATGTGCATGTGCGGGGGTGTGTGGCACTCACTTCTTGATGCGCACACTGATTTTAGGCATTCAACCTTTACTATTTGTTCTTTGGATGCTTCTTTGCAGGTTCAAGTAGATTTTGATGACAAAAGTAGCTGGGAATATCTCTTCAAGGTTTACTGGATATACCTGAAGGAGAAGTTGTCTTTATCTACACACGAACTCATCCAAGCTAAAAATCCTTGGAAAGAATCTGACATGATGTCTAATAAGCAAGTGCCTCCTAGAGTAGTTTATGGTAATAATGGTCGAAAAGGCTTTGGATTGGATGACTTCAACAGATATGGGGCAGCTGATTGCTCAAACAGAAGAAAGACCAAGAAGCAGGTGAAGGTTGTTGAGGAAGAGGCTCAAAGTGAACAATTAAACCCAATTGATGGAGGGCCATTCTCATCCTCTAATGAAGGCATTGCATGGGCATCTAAGGAGCTCTTGGAGTTTGTTGCACTCATGAAGGATGGCAATACATCCATTCTATCTCCTTTTGATGTGCAGCAACTATTGATGGAATATATTAAAAGGAATAATCTTCGTGACCCACGCCAGAAATGCCAAATCCTTTGTGATTCAATGCTGTTTAGTCTATTTGGCAAAGCTGTTGTTGGGCATATTGAAATGCTGAAGCTTCTCGAGTCTCACTTTCTTGAAAAGGATAAACCTCGGATTGATGGTTTCTTTCAGGGGTCAGTTATTGATGGTGTTAGTGACCAGATGAACATTGATTTGAACAATCATAATGAGCCGAGGGTGGGTACTGATAAGAGGCGTAAAAGTAGGAAGAAGATCGATGAGAGGGTATCACAGGCTAATCCAGATGATTATGCTGCGATAGATGTTCATAACATAAAATTTATATATTTGGAGCGGAACATGATGGATAAGTTGATCGATGATTCTGAAAATTTTAATGAAAAGGTTGTGGGATCGTTTGTCCGCATAAAGATTTCTGGTGGGGACCAAAAGCAGGATCATCATAGGCTTGTCCAAGTCATCGGTAATTGTTTCATTGCCATTCCTATGAGTTATGAGAGCAATGCTTGATTGGTAATATCTTCTGTGCAAACTCATCAAGTGCTATCTTTTGCTATACAGATTCTAGCAGGGTAGAAGAGACGAATAATACTGGTGGCAAAAGTGCAAGTATGAAGCTTGAAATACTAAATTTAGACAAGAAAGAAGCCATATCAATCGATGAGATTTCTAGTCAGGAATTTTCTGAGGTGATCAGACAAGTATCATTAGATGCTCTCTTTGATTGATCAATGCGTGATATCCCGTATCCTCATTTTACTTAGCTTCATAGTTTGTACCTCTGCACAATGTACTTAAATAGCTGCTGCCTTTTGAGGTCAACTTGATTGTGGATTATTTCATATGCAATACTAATCCTAGTGTGAATGTCTTAAACTTTGGTGGCACAGTATGGAGTGCCTGTAGTAACGTCTGAGGAAGGCAGCTACACTGGTGCCTCCTCTCACCCTGCCTTTGTTAGCAAAAAAATGTCTTAAACTCTGTATCTCAACTTATATTAGGAGCATGGGACTTGTAACCTGGTCCCCGCGGTTCCTAAGGTTGGCCCCTTTGGAACTGGCATGCTAGGTTCTATAAGCTCTTGTCCATCTTGTGTGCTCGAGTGAGCTTTCGACAATAGGCCCACTTACAGCTCTGTCCTTTCTCATCTTCACTTTGCATATAAAGGAAAAAATACTACATGAGTACCAGTAGTCAAAGTTTTGGAGTCTTTTCTAGTTCTTTCCTTTGATGTTTGTTGGGGAGAATCCAAGTTTTTCCATTTTTTTGGGTCTACTAAGTATATCGCCTTTCAATCTTTTCTGGCTTTCCCCTTATTTAAATGGAGCTCCATGCGGAATATGTTTTTCTGTAGGATTTTAAGTCCTAATTGAAAGGTTTAGAACATAACATCCATGGGATCGAGTGATTTTGATTGAATTAGTTGTAATTTCAAAAGTTTTTAAGTCACATATGTGACATAATTTGTAGTTTTGCAATAAGGGGTCTTTCCTTTTTCCTTTTTCAGGATGAATGCAGGCAATTACAGGAGAGTATGAAGTGTGGGCTGATAAAACAGTTGACTGTGGTGAGTGGCATGTTCTAATCTCGGTCATTTCTTGCCTAAAGGATTTAACTTAACTTGAAGATGGTCCATGCTTCTTGGCAGGGTGAGATCCAGAGGAAAGCATTGGCATTGCAGGAAGTAAGAGTTACTGATGTGAGTTCTTTCAACCCAAAATCACATGTTGCTGTCTGTACCTTCTTTAAGGATTTAGCTTTGTTTTAATCTCACTAATGTTAGGGAATGTTATTTTTGTTCTTCTTGCCAGGAGGCTAATTGTTTCATTAATTTTATTTTGCCCTTGCCTTCATTTTTGATTTAGTGGCTGGAGAAGGAGATAACACGGCTCAATCATCTTCGTGATCGAGCAAGTGAAAAGGGACACGAAAAAGAATATCCTCTTCTATTAGATCTTATGATGCTTATTTGTATGCTTTCTGCCAGTAATTGCGCAAAACTGACCTGCCCTTTAATGACCAAGCATTTTTAGTCAATCTTAATCGGATGTATCCTTGTACTTTTAGTGACCATGCGCCAAACATGTAGTAATGAATGTCGCAACAGACTTAAAGATCATTCCAAAGGGGCATATAAAACTAATGACATGGTTTGTGATGTACTATAATCATAATTATAGCCCATTCTTCATGTCTGATGTTTTCAGGTTCAGCCATGTCGTCCGTCTTTATATTGATCCCATTGAAGAACCTAGCTGAACTCTTATTTAGGTCCTACCCATTTTATTTTTTATATTTGCTGCAGGTTTGATAAAGATTTATTCTGTGTTAGCCTATGTACACTTATAAATGTTTCACCTGAGATAAGTTTTCTCTTGGTATTTGCCAAAAATTTCCCCCGATGATGCCCAACCACACTCTGCAGAAAAGGGCTTGGCTTTGTGTTGGTTGATGCCCTTTTCTATGTACATGCTGATTATAGCTCAGCTGCCTTGCAGTGGGAAGGGGCTTGCTTGACTTTTGGTTTGAGCCTTTGAGGACTTTAATATCTGGAAGATGGTAGTAGTGGTGGGTATGAATAAAATAGAAGCTGAGGCAATAGTATGTTGTTGTCCCCACTGTCAGTACATGAATAGAGCAGAATCACAATAGTGTTACAGCTCTCTACCTGAAACACCACCTCTTGAATCAAGCTTCGGAAACAAAGTTGTGTCTTCTTCTTTCTGCTTTTTGCTTTCAAATGAAAATAGGGATTTCTTCTGAGTATTTCTTGACCACATTTCACGCTTAGAGAATTCATGGAGAAATTACAACTCCTGAGTTCAGCTGAAGAACGTCAGCGCAGGCTGAATGAACCTCCTGATATACACGTGGATCTGAGCATGGATCCTATATATGAAGCTAAAAGTGACTCTTCTTTACCAGGTCAGAAGAGCAAGATCTCCAATGTATCTTGGTTTTATGAACTTTTCATATTTGCAGTAGTATAGTTTGGTTCATTGTGATTTTGCTTTTAATATGCAGATGGGAATAAAATTGCGATTAATTCTCACTCCAGCAGAAAGAGGAGGGCATCAACCTCTCCACAGAGGGGGAGCAGTGACTCGAGAGAAACTCGAAGCAGGTCTCAGAAAAAGAAATTGACTGATATGGATAGAGAGTCTCCAAGCCAAATGCCTGAGATGAATGGATCCTCAAGAATTCAGGCACGTGAAGCGTCTATAATGAGCAGTTGGAAGACAGAATCACTGTCTGGAGTTGCATCAGAAATTTCACCTTCACCTCTTTCAACAGGAACTGAACAATCTGTCAACGATGTTGAGACATACAATATATGGTCCTACCATGATCCAAGTGGGAAAGTTCAAGGACCTTTTAATTTGCCGCAGCTGCGTAAATGGAATGAAAGTGGTCATTTCCCAACTGATCTGAGGATATGGAGGAGGGATGAAACATTAGAAGATTCTATTCTCTTGGCTGATGCTTTGAATGGACGGTGTACTAAACAGCCGTCGGTGCCACCAAATGAAATAAAGGTGAGCTCCATTGACCAAAATAATATACAGGAGGAATTGAAAAGTGTCGTGACGGATGTAAGTACTGGTGAAGAGAGCTGCATTCCCAAGGAAAGCATCTCCAATTCTCCTAGTAAAGCTGGTAAGGAAGCCTTTCCAAATGGTGGACTAGGCTCCAATTTGTCTAGTCTTATCAGTGCAATAGATACTATTAGTAGCAGAGAAGAAAACACTAAAAATGTTTTGCTGGGAGCAGATTTCCCAAGTAAAGACGGTAATGCTTCTCCTGTTCGCGTCCAGTCTCCTCAGCAAAATGAAAGCCATGAATCTTCCCAGAATAATGGAAACCCAAGCCCACCTCCAGCTATTGAGGATCAAGCAAATGGTGGATGTATGAATGATAAGCAAGTCGGTGGTGATGGGCCTTCCAGTCAGTTATCTGGACAGAATTGGGTGACTGCACCCCCTGTTGATCGTTCTACGAATGATTGTGAACCAAATCCTCCTGTTGTGCCTTTGGACAAATCGCTCGAAATGCCACCGAAAAATGGAGAAACTGATTTATCTGTGCACATTGAAATGCCAAAGACAGACACTGAAGAAATGAAAAATCAAGTCACAGAGAGCAAACATTCTTTGTCATCCAATATTTCGGTGCCAGATTCGGGTCCAAGCTGGAGCACAAATTCGAGCTTAGTGGGTTGTGCACCACAGGTCAATGAAGTGTCAAGAGAATGGAATGTGTATTCTTCTACCCCGGCTAAACTAGTTGACGAATGGGACTCCACACTTGTATCTGCGTCATCCTTGAAACCGGCTGAGATGGGTAGTGATCATGCCACCACTCCGACTTCTGGCCCAATAGTGCATCCTACACCATCAGGTAACGTGCCCAATACCACTGCTTGGCAGGTTGAACCCAATGACTTTGGCTCCCTAGCCGAGGAGTCGGTTTCTGACCTGTTGGCTGAAGTTGAAGCTATGGAGTCTCTTAATGGCTTGCCTTCGCCTACTTCGATATTGAAGTCAGGTCCGGAATTGGCAGAAGGAGGTAAAGATGAGTGTTTCAGTCCTGTAGAGGTGTTCAGTCCTGGTCCCACTTCGGGAAAGAGAGATGCTTTCAGCTCTGCTAGTGATTCGCACGTACCTTCCCAATCCACAATTACTGAAGAACCTCAGGGCCTTCCAAATGCTGGAAAGATGTCCGGTGGGCGTCCGTCTGTGAGTGCTGAAGTGGTGGAAGATCAGAAGCACAGTGATGTATCTGTTAACCAGTGGAGATCAGGGTCTAGCTCCTCCGTCTCTGGTCCCATGCATCCTCGCGCAAGCTGGGAAGCAGGCCACACCACTAATACCTGGATGGCCCCGTCAGTGACAACGCAGAGCAACTATGGAGCATTGCCGGGAAACGCGAACTTGGGTTGGGTGGGAGCAAATCACGGAAATCCCGCCTTGGATTGGGATCAGAGGCATGGAGCAGTCGTCAGCAATGGAAATGCTAACTCAGGTGCTGCTTCTGGAAATCAGGGTATATTAGGGAACCAGCCTAGATATGGTAACAGTGGAAGTAGGTATGCAAGTCCAAGAGAACGGGCATATCAGGGATCAGATTCAGGATTTAATAGGGGTAGATCTGTTTGGAGCAGGCAGTATCCCGGTGGCGGAGGAAGCGGCAGTTACCGTCAGTCTCCCAAAGGGCAGCGGATTTGTAAATTCTATGAAAGCGGGTATTGCAAGAAGGGAGCATCTTGTAGTTATTGGCACCCTTGATTTGTTTCGGAAGCGGTCGTGCAAGACCTTTATAATTCTCTCGGATCAATTCTTTGTTGTAGGGAAAGTTTTTATAGTCCTGGTGAGGGATCTAATTTAACCTTGTAAAGCATCATTGAAGTTGGGGGCGTATAAGAATATAAGAATTGTACCATTCTTGCATCCGCTTGTACAAGGAACCATATAAGTGGTATGTGGTACATGTATCTTGCTAGATTCACATAATTACTTTGGAAGGTCACGGTAGTTTCCGTTTCCGAGGGATGAAATTTGTTTTGTATTCGTGTTCGCAAGCCTCGCGGCTTGAAATGGCTGCACAGGAGACGCAAAGACGCGAAAAGGAATTATGCCGAAGGTATTAATTCATCGATCGAACACTTGTCATGCTTGAAACCACGAACATATGAACACGTTCTGATTGTTCTCGTGGCAGCTGAAGTCTGCCTAAATGTTCATCGGGATCTTAATAGTTCAGCGAACAAAATCTCGATACTAAGATGAGGAATTCTATAGGAAAGCCAACCGTCGAAAAACTGCCGATATTCTCATGTATCGGTAATTTGAATTTCTGACTCCATCTTAACAAATTTACCAGCACCCGGTTCATTGCTTCGTGCATTCAAAGAGGTTGCAAGAGTTACAGGGCGGCCGCCTCCCCTTGCCCTTTTTTTTTTGTTTAACAGTTTTTTAAAAAAATGAATTTTAGTTTTTAAATATATGTTTTTAAAAAAATTTAACAAAAATTATTTTAAAAAGCCAACTAGAAAATAAAAAATAATTTAAAAATGCCACGTCGGCATTTTTCGTCATAAAATTGACGATAGTAACTTTAGGTTCACTTGAACTATTTTAACAAATTTTAAAATTTGATTACACTTTTTATAAATTTTAAAATTCAATTGTATTTTTATGATAAGTTTTAGAACTTTCGCAACATTTATTCTTTTTTGGTTTGGTTCTCGTTCTTTGGATAGGACCCGACCGGATCAAGAACTGCTGACTCCCAGCGTGAACGGATTCGAAGCCAAACAGTGAAATTTGCAAAGAAACAAAGAAGAAGTCTCGTCGGCGAGTACTTGACTTTTTGAGTTTGGCCGAGCCGAGCGGTTACGTCGTCGTTTCACGCCCCCACCTTGACTCCTGAGGAGGCCGGCCTGTCCTTGTCCTCGTCCCTGTGCCACCGCGAACCCGCCAAAGCTCGACGTCTTCGAATCAAAGAAAAAACTCTCGAGCCGAGGACTCCACCGGCGCGCGCGCGTGCGGTCCCCTCCTCCGATCATGGCGGCGGCGGCGACGTCGTTCCTCTCGCCGACGCAGAGGTACGCGGCGGGGGCTCTGTTCGCCCTCGCCCTCCACCAGGCTCAGATCCACCAGGCGCGCCTCCTCGGCTCCTTCGCCGCCTCCGACGACGACGACGGCGACGGGGCCTCCGGCGAGCGGACCAGCAGCGGGAGCAGCAGCAGCGGCGGCGGCGGCGACTCCGTCTCCGAGGACCGCGAGCTCTGGGTCCACGAGAGCGCGGGGTTGCTCCGGCCGGTTTTCAGGTGAGTTTCGGTCCTCCCTCTTTCTTTCTTTGCCCTTTTCGTCAGATTGGGCGTTCCCTGATTAGGTAGAAATTGATCTCGATCATCCTGCCGCTTATCCGGCGGGATTATGATATCGATCTTCATCGTAATTTAGCTCGGGGTTGGTTGAATTGGCGATCGCATCCAGCAGTTACCATAATAATCGGTGAAAATCAGTTGAGGTTGTTGAACGGGCGATCTTAGGCTGTCTGAAAACTTCGTACGGTCCATATGATTACTGACGATGATAGTATCCCGTTTCCCCTTCCCTTGGTTTTTTTTTTTTTTTTTTGGGTTCATTCATTTTTTTGGAAATGTTGATTGTGCAATTGCAAATTGCAGATTTCTAGATATCAATCAGGCGGCATGGCTGGGTCTGGAGGAAACGGCTGGTTCATCTCCTGTGAAGCACCATGTTGGAGCTGTAGGTCTCTCTGGTTCCTTGCGTGTGCCAACGTTTCCCATTTTAATGTGTTTCGAGTACATTCCAGGATACGAAACATCAGTATGAGATTTCATGAGATATTTCTTCTGCCCCCTAGGTTCGTATTTGATGAGATACGACACTTTGCTCTCTGCTGGGTTGCTGCTATCCATGCCTATTCTTTTGCCTTAGACCAATGGTTGATGACATAATGGGGAAGATATTTGTAGATCTGGGTCTTTTGGCTAGTGAAGGAATAGTGTGGGTTTTAGTAATTCAGATCACAATAATTGAATCTGTCGCTTTCCTGGCTCTATCAGTGATTTAGCAAACTTTTCTGCTAAACTTAATATTGTCTTCCCCATACTCATTTGGTACAGTTCATGAGGTTACTTTCTGAAGATTGTGCTGATGACACTTCTGAAAGATTAGAACAGCAATTTGCTTTGGCTAAAGCTATAGACAGTATGGCGCTTAGCATGGAGACAAATCCTGCGTCTTTCCAGTCTAAGAAGGAGAAGCACCGTGAATATGAGCATGAGTGCCGGCAGAAATTCTCTACGGGTGATGCACAAGAAAATGCTGCAGCAGCGGCCACAACCTCAGAAACTTCTTCTGATACAAGTGATTATAACATCCAAAGCTCATCTCTTGGGCCTGGATACAAACTTGACACGGAGTCAGTAGAAGAAGGCAGAGTTCTCGGTTACCAGAGGAAAGTAACAGTTCTTTATGAGCTTCTTTCAGCTTGTCTAGCAGATATTCGTGATGATGACAAAAAGGTTGCTCGACGAAGGAAAGGGTATGATGCTAGACATCGGGTGGCCTTGAGGTTGTTAGCTACTTGGCTCGATATCAAGTGGCTAAAAATGGTTTGTACATTTGCACTCATCTTTCTCTTGTGAAAGCTTTTTGAAAATTATTATTCTTTGCATTCTGACTTGTTTAATACTTCAGTATTTCCTATATAATAAAATTCTTGTTTAAATTAGTCTACCTTCTGCCTACCGCCTTATTTGCAAGAGCCATAAGTGGGTTTGGGTTGGGGGAAGAGACCCCTAAAGCACAATTTTTTTCTCCTCTATATAGCAACATAAATATGAAATTAGCTGGCCTCAAGCACAATTTCTCCCCTATGTAGCAACCTAAATATGAAATCAGTTGGCCTCAAATAGAGAGATTTGAGATGTGATTCGAGGAATTGCTAATCCATTTACATAGAGCATTGATACTATTAACACCTAAAAAGTGCTCTTAGTTATGTAATCATGTTCAAACTTCTGCCAATTTGGGATGTTTTGGCTGCAGGAAGCAATTGAAACAATGGTTGCTTGCTCTGCAATGGCTGCAGCCAGGGAAAAAGAATTAAAAGAGGAAGAAGAAGCCCAGTCGCCAAAGAAATCATGGGCCAAATGGAAGCGTGGTGGCATCATTGGTGCTGCTGCATTGACTGGAGGAGCCTTAATGGCTATTACTGGGGGTATGAATCTGCCCATCTAATGAGTTAGAAGAAAATTAAGCTGTAACTGGAAATTGTGGCTTAAACTTTTTTGAATTATCTATTCACAATTACCATATTTAAGCAGGATTAGCTGCACCAGCAATTGCCGCAGGTTTAAGTGCTCTAGCTCCAACATTAGGCACTTTGATTCCTGTGATTGGAGCAAGTGGGTTTGCTGCTGCTGCGAGCGCTGCAGGAACAGTGGCTGGTTCTGTTGCAGTTGCTGCATCTTTTGGAGGTGAAAAGCTCATTGCATTTCTCTGAATAATCCTTGACCTAGTCATCAGATACAGATAGAGTTGCAATTAGTTTTTTTCAGCTGTCATTAATAGAATCATAGAGTTTTGTTTTCGAGAGGGTGGATTATGCATCGAAGTGTTATATTTTGAGATGAAGTTTCAACTGGAACATTAATCCTAAACAGCTGATTGTAAAGCAGCAAATGCCTCCTTTTGGCTAAGGGTTGCGATCTTGGACTCACTTACTCATATTACTGATCGGTGGTAATTTATGACCCGCAAAGGTTGATCTGATTTGAATAAAATACTGCAGGTAAATGTGATAACATAAATCAATTCCTTGTTAGGTTTTTGAGTAGTCTCCCTTTTGTGCTAGACTTAACAGTTCAGTTTATCTACGAAAGCTGCTTCACTCAATTTACTTCATCATCTTGTTGAAGTTTGTCAAGGAAACAATCACGCTGCATGATGGTACTTTATCATCTTGAGCAGTTTCGATTTGTATTGGATCTTTGTGGTTTTTCTTAGTTCTTTATATGTCTTCAAGTGGAGAGAGATTTCTTTGCTTAAGGTTTTATTGCTAGTTCTTCAATGCTTTGATTGGTTTGCAAGCAAAGCATAATTGTTTTCCTGAAATTAAATTTTTGCTTACCCTCTGAAAACCTTATCCGTATTCCCTTTGTCTTCTCATAAACCCAGCTGCCGGAGCTGGTCTTACAGGAAGTAAAATGGCAAGAAGAATTGGAGGTGTTGACGAATTTGAGTTTAAATCCATTGGGGAGAACCAAAACCAAGGGGTAAAATACTTATGCTTCCACACTATAAAATATTCTCCCGCCATGCAATTTTGGGAATACATTTCTAATGGTCTGCTATCAATGTCATACCCTCCCTCTAGCCCCCTAACAAAAGACACTGGCATAGATGCGACTTGTTAACAAGGGTGTGACTTTGCACAAAAGTAGCTGTGTGGAAATATATTTTCTCATTTTCCAACAGCAAAGTCAAGAAAAAATAGTCTGTTGGAAATTCTTTCTCACTGAACAGAAAATAAGTACTAAACTTCAGCAATGGCTTCTATTATTAAGAAAAAGGATGTAGTTTGGAACTTGCTTAGCTTACAATTTGTTTGGGTGACTGGCATTGACCAAACCACCACTGCAACTCAAGCATTTACATTAACCACCACTGTCTCCACCACCTCCTCCATCAGTTATTATCATGGTTGCCTCCAGTTTCATCAATCACTCTCAGCTTCTGCACCCCAAGTCCAACCAATCTCATCTGCCATACTTCTGTGAAATGCCATCATCTTGTTTTAATTAGATGCCCTTCCTATGCATTCATGAAACATAGGAGATTGGTACTATGTAAACTTATTGCCATTGAAATGCTTTCTGATAATTTTTTACCGATGCTAGAGAATGATAGAGCACGTTAAAGGTTCAGTTTCTGCAGGAATCCCATGAGTAATTCCTTCAGCACAAGCTTTATTCTTAATATTTTTTTCTCTTGTCAGCGATTAGCAGTTGAGATCTTGGTCTCTGGATTTGTATTTGATGAGGAGGATTTTGTAAAACCATGGCAGGGACAAAATGACAACTTGGAAAGGTAATTTAACATTTAATCTTAGGTGTCTATCTCAATGGAGTCTGCTGATTTTTTATTATAGTGGCACCATCGGCTGCATCTGAGTTTGTTCTGCACAGCTTTTTGACCTTATATGTAGCCTGCACCTCATTGAGTATCATTTTTATGTTGCTTGACTATGTGTAGCTTGATTATGGCATACAGTTTTTTCCCTCTTCAGTTTCACCTGTAGTGCAGCATTGTTATTGCTTTACAATAGAAAAGCTGACCGGAAAACTAGCAGTACTTATTATCAATAAGAGTACTGTTTTTACTGGGGAGAAGATTTTAAAAGGTTGGATATCCTTTCATGACTTCACTCTTGATTTAAATTAATTTGCCTGTTTTTCTCCTTGTGGATTTGAATATGTCCAACTTCTCAGTTCTTACGAGCACATAATCTTGAACATATTTGATGCACATTCCCCCATGCAACTCTTTTCACGCTGACAACTGTCATCGCAAAACAAATGTATGTTTGGATGGGGCATTTGATGAGTGATACTAGTTGCTCATTTTTGGTTTGTGTAGGTATGCGCTTCAGTGGGAGTCAAAGCATCTAATAGCTGTGAGCACTGCGATTCAGGATTGGCTTACTTCAAGTAATTAGTTTTGATCATATCGCTCTTATATTCCATGGAAGTACACTTTGGCCTCACTCCTTTTACAACATACCAATGCTTGACTCAGGAGTTGCAATGGAACTGATGAAGCAAGGTGCAATGTTGACTGTTTTGAGCACACTGTTAACTGCTTTGGCTTGGCCAGCTACATTGCTTGTTGCTACTGATTTTATAGACAGCAAGTGGACAATTGCTATAAACAGGTAACCCTCTGCTCAGCCATAGAATACTATGTAAAACTGGACAAGGAAAATAACTTTGTCTACTTCCATCCCTCCACCATAATTCAAACTTATGACAGAGTCCTAACCCCTATAAACCTTTTTTTCTTGTCTCTCTAAAAGCTAATATTTCCCAAAGGATTGCTGATTTTAGTGGTTTCACAATTCCCATTCAGTTATTAAAGAAATTATAGAATAACCACAGGAAATGGGAGGGAAATCTCTTGATGTGGTAATTAGATGAGCCAAACTGTTTTTGAACTCCTTTTTCTGCCTATTTCTCCATTCAATTAATTGAATTAGATGAGTACGTCTAGGCTTCTACCAATCCCTGGGGTCTTTGGGACACTTTTGCTAATTAGATTAATCAAACCAGTGGCATTCAAGGTTCAAAAAATTCTTGTTTTGCTCTTTGTGCAGATCAGACAAAGCAGGAAAGCTTCTTGCTGAAGTGTTACGAAAAGGCTTGCAAGGGAACAGGTATTGAGCTTAGTAACAGCGCTATTGTAATCCCCCGGAAGTTTTAAAATGTGGTTGATCTCAATCTGAAAATGTCCCAGGCCTGTGACGCTCATAGGTTATTCACTTGGAGCACGGGTCATTTTCAAATGTCTCCAGTTTCTTGCAGAAACGGAACAGACTGGTACCGTGGACCCTAGAATTTGCGTTTTTATGGTTCTCTACCCTCTTCAGTCTTTTCTGCTTCATTGGCTGCCTTGGCAGTGTATTAGGTGGGTAAATGCTCGAGTGTTTGGTTCATTTAAAGTGATCATCAAGGACTTGCTTGCTCTTAACAGCTGAACTCGTTGAAAGAGTTGTCCTTCTGGGTGCGCCTATCTCAATTAGAGATGAGAATTGGAAAGCTGCCAGAAAGGTCATTGAACTTGGACTCTCAAAGAGCGTCTTCCTACAGCTTGTAACTCTTCTTTATAGATCTGTATTTATTGATTCAATTCTTACCACAATTTTGCAGATGGTGTCTGGAAGGTTTATTAATGCATACTCCACAAATGATTGGATGCTTGGGCTTGCTTTTCGTGCCAGGTAATCATGATGGACGATGGACTTGACTATAGTAAACATTTCCAGCTCATATACCATGAATCTGTCTATTAATCTGCTTTAGCCATGAGATATAGACCGTCAATTCCTGATTTACATGGACTTCCAGTTACTTGGTTTACAAAATGTATTCTGATCGTGTTTGGAAATTTCATTTCTGCAGTATGTTTACTCAAGGATTAGCCGGAATTCAAGCAACTGACCATCCTGGGATTGAGAATGTAAGACATATCAACGTCAGTTGGATGAACGCGTGTCACACTACGATGTATTTATCACTCTTCAATCTGGTTTCTTCTGCAGGTCAACATTACGGATCTCATCGAAGGGCACAGTTCCTATTTATGGGCAACGCAAGATATTCTGGACCGTCTTGAGTTGGACACTTATTACCCCACTTTCAGGTGCCCTTCACGAATATGATGGTTATCTTCTCATGCCTGTACAAATAAATATCCTTTCTGGCCGCCAAATTTGTCTTGTCCTGGCTAAAGCTTAGATTCAATTTGTAAATATTTTTTCATGTTATTTGTACTGCGAAAGTGTACCCTTTTCTATAGTGAAGTTCATCCCAAAGCAACTGCTGTTATCATGAGCATAACTTAAATATACTCCAGGAATGAAAGAGGCGATTTGTTTATTTGCAAAAGATCGACTTTACCATTTTTAGTCCAAACTCGAATGCTACCGTGCAATTGTCCAGGGCATTCTACTATTTATCAAATATCATGTGCATTTTGATTTCTCTGTTTTCCCCCTTCTAACCAACTAAATTCTGTCACGGAGTCTGCTTGGTATGCGTTCTTGGCCCTGTCTTTTGATATAGCTTAAGCTTCAAGGACATGCAATTGAACTACCATTCCCTTTTATGGTTACTACCTCTCAGTGGCCTTTTCGTGCGATATGAGTGCCCGTTAAACCAGACGGATCCGGCATAGAGAATTCAAAGAGCACAAAGAATGGCTCATACCTAAATACGTGCGGGCAACATAATATGAAGTGTCTATGCTTTGGGAAAAGTGTAAGAAAAGTTCTAAACCGATTGCATTGGTTTCAATTCAATTCTAAACCTTTAAATGATATTAATTTAGTCTTAATGTTAAACTTTTGACCTAACGATATTAATTTAGTCTTAATGTTAAACTTTTGACCTAACGTAAATTCAGTCTTAAACATTTTAACTTTGTGCTAATTTAATCCTTCCAATTTATTTTATCCTAATATTGCTAATGTGAACACCAACCAGCTTATGTGAGACCATTGACACCGACGTGGACAATTTTAAATAAAATTTTAGAAATCATCAATTTTTTATTATTTTTTTTTTTTCTCTCCTTCCTTTCTTCTTCCTTTTGCTTGTGATCAGCCACTAACCACAAATGATGGTTAGCCATCGACCATGTTAGGCCTCGCCTAGTCGCTAGCCCTCACCCCGGCTAGATCTAGCGAGGTTGACCCTTGTCAAGGCTTAGCCTCACCATGGCTAGCAAGGCTAGTTTGTTGGGCCATCACTTGTATCCAATCACTGGCAAGAGGAACACAAAAATGAGAGAAAAATTTTTAGAAAAATAAATAAAAAATCGAAAATTTATTAAAATATTATTTAAAATTGTTCACGTTAAGGCTAACGATACCACATAAGTCAATCAACATTCACATTAGTAATATTTGGCTAAAATTAACCGAAATGATTGAATTTGCATCAAATTAAAAGATTTATAATTAAATTGGCATCATTAAAAGATTTAACTAAATTGGCACAAATGCAATAGATTTAAAACATTTCATAATACTTTTTCCCTATGCTTTAGTGGCCATGGTTCCCTAGGCAATACTCAAGCTCTTGTGCAACTCATGATCATTTAACGAGTCTAGTAATAAACTTATCCTAACTTCTTTATACTCATATCCATATATTGGCTTGAGATTTTTATTGCTCCTTTGAAATCAAAATCTCATGTGTCCGATAATGTCGTTATCGGCAAAGTTTGAATTCTATGAATGATCCGATCACTTTTCCCCTATGCTTTAGCCGCCATGGTTCCCTAGGCAATACTCAAGTTCAATGCGCAACTCATGATCATTTAACAGTTCTTATAATAAACTTACCCTAATCTCTCCATACTCATATCCATATATTGGCTTGAGGATTTTATTACTCCATTGAAATCAAATTCTCATATGTCTGATAATGTTGTTATCGACAGAGAACCTCATATCCCCAAGTCTTTAAACTGAATAGAGCCCTCTGATAAAGGGACCGACTTATCAAAACTAAAATGACATATTGAATGTCCTTAAGGCGACTTAGTACTAATAATACTAATAATGACTTGGTGGATCCAATTGGAATGATTAATTTGGGAATTTTCACATCAAGCCGAATGGTCTATACAAGTCGCATCATGTTTTCTAGGGAAAAGTGCTTAAAAAGTTCTAAATCTTTTGTATTTGTGTTAATTTAGTCCTAAACCTTTTTTTGGTCCTAAATATTTTTACTTAGTTTTTCATTTCCAGCTAATTTTGGCCCGGATTTTGCTGACAAACGCCCGGCATGTTGGCTTGATCGGTGCTAACGTGTATAAATTTTAATAATATTTTTAAATATTTTTAATTTTATTTTTATTTTTGATTTTTTCCCTCCCCTCCTCCAGCTGGTCACCGAGGTGCTAGAGGCGACGGCCAACAAGGTTTTTTTTTTTTTTTTTTTTTTTTTGGTCCTCGCGCTACGGCCATGGGCAAGGTTGCCACCGCCGCCGGCCGATTGGCCACTATCTCGCCAATGGGCGAGGGCTCAACCTCGCCTAGCGCTAGGTCGCCCTTGTGGCCACGGCGGCGGCGGTGGACTTGAGCCTCACCATGGTCGGGCTTGAGTGAGCCTTGCGGCCACTGTCGTGCTAGGCAGCGAGGGCGAGGTGGCCGGTGAGGTCCGGCAACTAGCTAGAGGAGGGGAGGGAAAAAATAAAAATTAAAAAGTAAAAGAAAAATCAAAAAATCAAAAAAATCAAAATATTATTAAAATTTATCCACGTCAGCACCGATTAGGCCACGTCCGCCGGCCGACGTCTAGTCAGCAAAATCCAGCCAAAATTGATCGGAAATGACTAAATCGGCATTAAGTAAAAAGATTTAGGACTAAATTGGCATAAAAAAAGCATTAAGACTAGATTGACATAAATACAAAATGTTTAGGTCTTTTTAAGCACTTTTCCCTGTTTTCTATTCGCATTTGCGCATGTTGTATAAAATAACTGATAAAAGGCGGTCGAATTCTATAGGACGCCGTGTTTGAATTGCTTAAGATACCATGATGCCATAAAGAGAAGGAAAAAATGGACTTATTGACTATTTCTACTGGTGGAAATTCTGGCTGGGTACGGGTCATTGCACCCGCCATTGCTGGGCGAGGCCTTAGGGCGGACCCGCATCTACTCGCGAAACGGCCCTCTCCTTTGACAGATTCTCGCTTTTCCATTCGGCCGCAGAAGCGCGTTGCTTGGGAAAACGTGAAGCATTTCGTCATTTTCGCTTCACGTTTCTGTTTTGACTTTCATCCCATACACAAGTCTACTCCTTGGGAACTCTTACTTCGAATCCATGGAAACACGTAATGTTGCTGTCTATTCCTTTCCTAAGAAATGCATACCGAATCGCTGAATGATCCATAGTGTCTTCTTTCTCCTTGTACAGATCATCCATGAAGAAAATTGATGTGTTCATACATATTTTGTGTCGACTTGGGCGGTTGCATATATTTACTTGAACATACGTAATGTTGCTGACAATTCCTTTTTAAGAAATGCGTACCGACTCACTGAATGGTCCATAGTGTCTTCTTTCTCCCTATACAGATCATCCAAGAAGAAAATATTTTGTGTCGACTTGGGTGGCTGCATATATTTTCTTGAATATACATAATGTTGCTGTCAATTCCTTTCCTAAGAAATGCGTACCGATTCGCTAAATAGTCCATAATGTCTTCTTTCTCCCTATACAGATCATCCAAGAAGAAAATATTTTGTGTCGACTTGGGTGGCCGTATATATTTACTTAAACATACGTAATGTTGCTGTCAATTAATTTCCTAAGAAATGTGTACCGAATTGCTGAATGGTCCATAGTGTCTTCTTTCTCCCTGTACATATCATCCAAGAAGAAAATTGATGTGTTCATACGTATTTTATGTCGACTTGGGCGGCTGCATATATTTACTTGAACACAAGCAAAAGCTCGAGTCGCATCTAGCACTTCTTTAGGAATTTCACGAAAATTATGCAGTTCTCTTCCAGATATTTCTTATATGTTCAAAGCCATTCTAGTGTGGATGGGAGGACTAGGACAAAGATCATGTCAGGTTCATTTATGCATGTCTATATATAATGACAGATTATTTGCTGGCCTTCAAACTTGGTATTAATGCAGTTCAGAAGCTTCTTTGACTTTTCATCCGACCATATCGATAATACAAAATATGATTCCAGATTGAAAGATTGGCCATCTCCCAATTTCAAACCGTGCACATATGCTCCGACCCCCAGAACGCTCCGGCGCTCGAGTGTATAAAGTTGACAATTCAATCGAACGCAGATTTCCGAGAGTCAAAACTGAAGAACTCCGAAAGCTATTTCTGTTGACGTGCATGAATTATAAGCTAAAAGGCGATACAGATGACATAGGTGCTGAAGGAGACGCGATTTCGAGGGGCTAGAAAGGAGATTTCACGGTAGCGACAGTGAAATAAACCAACCAATCTTCAAGAGCCGGGACCAGCTGTGACATTGGCTGCAAGTTTGGAGAGCTTGTCCGCTTCTGATATAATCTGGGTTAGGTGTCAATTCTGTAGAATCCTTCTCGGCCCAACTCAAAGAGATGGGCGCACCAGTTGCTGGCCGTCGACCTGCGTACAATGGAGAGACAAAGAGACCAATGGAGAAAGCAACTCCTTTTCCATAAACATTGTTCATTGGTTATATTGGGTTAAAAGCCACAAAAAAAAAAAACCCAAATTTTGGCCACTTGACACATTTATTCCAAACTTTTTTATGACATCAAAAATCCAAAACTTGTATTCATATAACATATTTACCCCAAATTTGTATAGTGTGACACATTTACCTTTAATTTTTTTTTTATACTAAAAATCCCAAACTTTTTATGTGACACTTTTACCTGAAAAATTTGGTGTCACATAAAAAGTTTGGGATTTTTAGTGTCAAAAAAATTTGGGGTAAATCTATTACATAAATATAAGTTTTGGGTTTTTGGCGTCATAAAAAAAAAATTGAGGTAAATATATCACACCATTACAATTTTGGAGTTTTTAGTGTCACAAAAAAATTGAAAAAATGTGTTGGAATTGGCAAAATTTAGGGCTTTTTGGTGGTTTTTCTCGTTATTTTTAATGTGAGAATCAGGTCAACTTAGAATATCTTGTATTGTCTTAGACTTTCTGCACATCCTTAATTCCATATCAGATGAGAGAGGCCCCATGGAGTAATTTATAAATATATTCCCTAAACAGTTATACCCTAAACGGTCAACATTTTGAGGTTACTCGGAGCGCTTTCTTCTCATTGCTTGGCTCACGTGAACCCGGCCAAATCACTATGGTGTCCACTAGAAATCTAAAGCAGGACTTTGTAAATTGATTTCGTCTATTGATATTGGAATTTATAAGGTTAGTCGTTGTTTTAACCGAACATCAGTTGGTTCTCTAGACATATGGATAATTTCCTTCTTCCTTTTTACGGCGAAGTTTAGTTTTTTAGGTGAAGTATTGATGAGCCAACATTGCAGAGTCGTGGTCCAGTGACTTCCAAGGGGGAGAGAAGAGTTGGTGGAGGATGTTGAGTGTGAGCAGGGGCACTTGAGAGAGAGTTTCAAAGGGGGATTATATGGCTATGAACGCTTGGCTAATGATGCTGGGAATGTTGCGAAGTAGTTGAGGATTTAACAGCTGAAAAAGATGTGGGGGAGAAGAGATCTTGAGAGAGAGAGAGAGAGAGAGAGGAAGGGACCTTATCTCTGATGAAGTTGCTGACGGTGAAACTAAACCAAGAGAAAAAAACAAAGAAAGAAATTGCCCCCACAAAGCCTCTTTTTCCAGCATCATTATCATTGTATGTAAAGAAAAACAATTGCAAGCCTCACGTCCCCCTCATCTCCCACCTAAATCGCTCCTCCCCAATTTTCATTCGATTCCCACCCAGATTCCCGTCTCTGTCTCTCTCTCTCTAAAATGCGTGGATACTGTAGGCTGAACAGAGGCGAATCACATTAACCCTTGAGCAGATGCAATAACATTATATGGTCCTACAATGTTCCTAGTTCCATCTCCCAGTCGGTACATGTTGCTATCTTCTTTCGGATCATGTTCTTCTTGGCGAAATCCTATTGAGTTTTGTTCACTCTATCGCCATCGGAAAGGATCGTCTTTCAACAAGGATCACTAGCACGCCATCGTGCGCATGCAATGATGAATGAATTCTCGATGGAGACATTCATACACATGACCACGTCTATGCAATAAGAAGGACAAGGCTCGCTCTCTCAGTCGTCGTATTGTTTCCTTACCGGTCTCGACCGTCGGTATATTCAGTTGCGAATTTCCGAAATTCACCGCACGGAACGGGAAACCATACCGATCGATATGGATGGGGGGAGGAGAAGTCCCTTTTGGATAGGAGCTCCTTTCTTTTTTTCTTTTTCTATTCGGAACACGTCGACTTCACCAACTTTGGCTGACCCCATGTGCACTGCACTTCGGCTTATGTTGCTGTCGTGCCATACCATGCCATTGCAACATTCCATGTGTGTACGAGGTTAACCTATCTTCCATGAATTAGGAGACACGCCATGTTGAAACCTCTAAAGAATGATTTGATCTCAAGTAATCCCGTATTCGTCCCAAAGAGAATTTACCGGGCAGCTTCAAACCCCTAAGTTACTTTGTCCTCGCGTATCATCTAAGACTCCGCTTATAGGGGGCAGCGCATCTAAGCGGGCACGACCCTCTAATTATGTCCATTCCTGAAAGTAGGTAGCTTTCTTCGAGACACGAAATCTCGAACAGTAAATGGAAGAGCGTGGTCGCCTAAATAGAAAGGAAAAGGAGAGGTGAATTGGTCCTTTTCTTCCGTACTAGGGACCATCTTGTGGCGGCGAAAGTAACGCATCCAAGAAATGGTGAGCAAACCGAAGAAAATATGGCCGAAAGAAAGAAGCAAAGCAAAAGAGAGGTTAGGGCAAGAATCACAAGCCCTTTCCTTGTACACAAACATGAATCGGTCCCTTGATGATGGAAAGGTTTCTTCATTCCATATTTTATTTGTGTATGACAAGATCAAAGAAATCACAAGAAAAGAAAAGCCCACCAAATGAGATAAAGTCTTGTAATATCCACAAAGAAATAGAAAGAGAGAACAGAACAACATTGATTCAAGTTCCGTCTCAATTCTTTTTCTTGTCTTTCTTGTCCTCTTCGGTTATTTGACCTTTTTTATAATACAAAACAAAAATCGAAAAATCCATGCAAATCATTTTGGCACCACCCTCTTTTGCCCTTGTATGGATGGGTTTATGCACTCCAAATCTTGCAGCCCTCCAGGAGCTGAAAAATACGTTCCCCTCCCTGCGCCCCCCCCAACCTGACCCTCCATTTGCTTGCTCAATATAGAGCCCCCACCAACCTCGGAGTCGGCACCGCCACGAGCCGGGTGGACCTCGGCGCTGTGAGCCCGAAGACGTCGCCCATGTCCATCTCGCTCGGCTTCATCCCGTCGGGCAGTTCCCACGTGAAGCAGTGCAGGAGATGAGCCACGGCCATGTCGAGCGCGTAGAGCCCGAGCTGCATCCCTGGGCACGACCTCCGGCCCGACCCGAAAGGGATGAACTCGAAGTTGCTCCCCTTGTAGTCGGGCATGCCTGGCTCCAGGAACCGGGACGGTTTGAACTTGTCAGGTTCGGTCCACGAGCCGGGGTCACGCCCGATGGCCCATGCATTGATCATGACCCGGGACCGTGCGGGGACGCGGTAGCCGGAGATCACGGCGTCCTCTGCCGTCTCGTGGAGGAGCAGCGGGATCGGCGGGTGGAGGCGGAGGGTCTCTTTGAGACAGCACTTGAGATAGGTCAGCTTCTCGAAGTCGCTCTCCTCGACTCTCCGGTCTAAGCCCACGACATCCGCGAGTTCTTGCTGGACCTTCTTCAGGTCCTCGGGGCTTCGCATGAGCTCCGCCATGGCCCACTCGATAGCCGACGCCACAGTCTCCGTCCCGCCGAACATCACGTCCTAAACGAAACACAAGTAGAACAGATAAAGAATTAAAGGACATCTACCATGAACACTCGTTGATGAATTTTGAAAGTTTTGAGAAGTTTATGACGTGGAAGATCTGCCGCCGAAGAACAAAAGCTAGGCTGCACGAATTGGCAAGTGGAATGTCTTCCTAACAACTCCAAATAAATTATGCATGCACGTGTAATTAGCAAAAGAGAGATGGTGTCCAGATACGGGCGATTAATCGTACACTACTATCGACCCACCATTAATGAAAAAAATAAATCCCACCTTTTGTGTATAAACTTCTCAAACCAATTTCAATCATTGCTCAGTTATACCTAATTTTCTACGCTAAGAACGGTGAGTATAAGCATATTCTATCAGTACCTAAATCTCCACCCTCCATAAAGGAAAACGAAAATACACTTTTTATTTCTCTAGCGTAAAAAGAAAATAATAACTGATAATAACTCGCATATACTTACTTAATTTGATGGAAACCCTAATGTCCCGAATATATACGCGAAACATCTAGCGACACGTCCAAATTAAGTCCTGTTCTGATTATAAAAGGACGGTGTACGAAGCTCGACAGGTGCATGTCGGTTTCCGTCCCCCCACACCATTTATGGAAATCGTGTTTTTCTTTGTTTTTTCTTCTTCTTTTTTCACGCCACATCGCTTGGTGAACTGAGCAAGATTAGAGTTCCCCGATAGCGAGAGGTGATCAAGTTAAAACCGCGTTGATTTCTTACCATGATGATGGCCTTGATGTTGTCTCTCGTTAGCCTGATCGAGTTCTGCAAATCGTCGGACTCATTCACCTTCGCTTCGTCGCTGTAGAAGGCCAGCAGATCGTCCACCATGTCGGTATCGACATCTTGATCACCTCCACCGGAACTCGTCTTGTTTCTCTTCTTGTCCATGTGATCATCTATAATGTGGTCGATGAACCCGTCCAGCGACTGGCGCGCCTTGACAAGCCTGGCGGTGAGCCCTTGCGGATCGATCCAGCTCAGGTACGGGATAAAATCGGCTATGTTGAAGGCGCCAAATAATTTCGAGAACTCCTGCAGTATGCTGATGAACTCGTCCTGGCCCTCGCTCGAGCTCGTGCCGAAGGCCGCGCGGTAGATGATGTCCCGCGTGAGCTCGAACACGAGCTCGCCGATGTTCACGGCGGTCCCCTCGTTGCCTGCGACGGTGCGCACCATCGTGTCCACCTCATCGCGGACCGACTCCCACGACTCAGCCCGCTTCCGGCTGAAGAGCTTCATCACGCACAGCTTCCGCATCTGCCGCCAGAACGGGCCGTAGTGCGCGAAGGCCATGTCGGCCCGGTCATACGTGAGGTAGCTGATCGCGATGGTGGCAGGCCGGTTCGAGAAGATCCCGTCGTGGACCTGGAGGACCTGGCGGGCCACGTCGGGGGACGACACGGCAACCATGTGCAGGAAGCCCATGCGGAGGTGGAAGATCCCGCCGTACCTCTTCGCCAGACTCGCGAGGCCGCGGTGGGTGAGCTCGCCCATCATGAGCATGTTCCCGATGACCGGGAGGCCCCTCGGGCCCGGTGGGAAGGGCGGCTTGCGCCGGAGCCGAGCCACTAGCCCGAGGAAGAGGAGAAGAGGGACGACGGCGAGGAGGAGGGTCATGGGAGATTGCTGGAGTTGAGTTTGAACAAGAGACTGGAGTTGGGAATAGAAATAGAAAAGATCCATGGATTAGCTCTTTTGGAGAGGATTTAAGCGCAACTTATCTTTCGAATGTGTTGCTAGGTTGGAGGAGATATTAAGTGGCCTTTATATACACAAAGCTTCGGGTGTATCCTGTACACAAGTTGGAGGATTTGATTTTTTTTTCTTTTCTTTTATTTCATTTTCCTTTTCACTATGGCCTTGACTATACCTGGCCCTCTCAGCCCCATTTTAGTTGGTGGTCACAATTACAATACTTCTCTAGAATATTCTTCTATATTAGAGATAATCAATATATTTTTTGTTGGTTTCTATATATCTCAAGATCGTGAGAATATCTCGTATTAATTGTGCATCTCTCGATTAATATCCGTTATCTTAAATAGTCACGCTATAAAGCCTACAATAGGTCGGTAAAATCTTTGCTATGATACATCGAAATATACGAACACTTCTCAAATCTATTTTCTGCACTATTTTTATCTTTAAATAGCACATCGCTCTCGTACGAAATAATTACTGTCGGACCATTTAAAGAAAAATTGAATTTAGGAGCCTTGCATGGACCGAGTACACACAATTTATTTATTATTTTTGGAAAATCATTCTAAAAACGACATGGTCCACAAAATTAATATCATACTGCAACCAAAATAAATTAGGGGAGACCGATTTTGTCTTGTATGCTCGTCGGAGAAGCGTCAAGCTGATGAAAGTTCTTATCAGATTTACATCATGTCTATGTCACGTTGTGGTTGGAATTTGGACTGCTTGTTTTCCCTTCCAAAACCTTACGAAAAGCATTTTCTGAAATAGCAACGAATTCTTTCCACACTTTTCTTTTTTCGGGTCTAATTCATGGAGATGTTTCATCTTCTAGAGGGCCGACATCATTTTCAGCTCATCCTCTCATGCGTAGAAAGTAAGTAAGGACGGACATATAACTAACTACTCGAAGTGTAGCTCCAAATCGAGGTGCATTTTCCAAGTAATGATTGGACAACATAGGGAAAGAAGAAAGGGGCTGGCCAAACGCTCATGATTTGAGCTTCTCTCGAGCCCTAACTCTATAACTTTGTGCGGTGGAAACGCGTTGAACGAGTAAGTAGATCCACCATGGCTGAGGAAATTCGAGTCAAACTCGATCGGGGTTTGGTGCGATTTCTCCATTTGGCGATGGTTCTGGATCCACGCGTGAAATGGCCGACGAGATGGCTCCGTGACCTTGGCATTGGAGCCTGGTCCTACGAGAATCAAGTTGGTTGAAGAAGTACCCTACCAAGTACCGAATCCGGAATGGGTTTTTCCTTTATTTGTACAGGCCCGAGTGCTTCTTCCCTTAAGCAAGTGAAGGCCGGAGTAGAGTTTCTCGCGTAAAACGATTTGAGCCAATTGCATGTACTGAAAAATGGTAAGGATCAGGAAACTCTATTAAGCTCCCTATATCTTAGTATTATCATCGACTCGATCTATTAGGTCTACATATATCGGTTATATAAATGAATGATTACGTTTACCTTGGCTCTTATGAGCGCATTTTATTTTCGATACCACAAGCAAATAAGTATGGAAGTTAAAAATACTACTTCATCTCATTGCTAAACGTGTTTATATAAATAATTTCATGTACCGTATTCACCACTTCCTAATATATGTCACTTTTTATATATATTCTTCACACAAAATATAATACATGGATGTGACCATACGACAAACAGACAGATCCCACATGAAAAATCAACATATTCGAAATCAACATATTTGCTAGTGATTTAAGTGGGATGCCCTAGCGGAGGATTGCTGGGCTAGCTCTCCTTGAGGTATAGGCACTATAAGTCCTCCATTGCGGAAGCTGTGAAATCCTAAATCGGCGTAAGCCGACAAGGGCATTGCTTCGATGGATTCTTAGTCATCAAAAAAAAAAAAAACCCTTCCTCACCTTTCCACCTACCACGGGGGAATAGAGTTTGAAATCTTCAAGTCGACGGGCTACTGCGGCAGCGCCACGTGTTGTGGGCCCCCACCCTCAGATTCAAGGGCGCCATCTCCCATCAGAACCGAGGGCGAAATATTTGATCCGGAACCTTTTCCGCGATAAAAGTCTCCGGTCGCTTGTCACGGAGGCCGTGACGTCCGACCCGTAATTCGGCCTCATCTCCATCTCCCCCCACGTTCACTTCATTTTCCCAATTTGAAAAAGAGAAATCACCCCCGAATAAATTAATCGGATTGCGTGTAATTATCATCACTGTGACGTCACCCCTTCTCTATCTTTGCTGCTTGTCTGCCTTTCGTAGTCGCGTGATAAATTTCGCACGGTGCTCGCCCGCCGCTCCACTCCACTCGAACGACATCGACGGCTTAGCCATTGCAAGACGACGTTCGCCTCCCTACCCGACATGGTATAGCACGTGAGTTTATGTTAACCAATGCCGCGGGTGCATTTATCGAACATTTTCTTCTCGAGATGTTGCTATCGCCCTTATAAATATCTTTGGATAAAAGGAAATAAACTGATTTCGGGATATCGATTTCTAGAAGCATCAAGGTCAAACAATTGGCATTTTTGTTTTTTTTTTTTTTAATGCCCTTGGCCTTCCCCACGTGTTACGGTAGAAATGTATATGTGTTTTGTTTGCATGCCTTGCCCCGGCACTCAGGTCAATCGGTGGAAACCAAGAAATATCGAGAGAGAATTGAAGAAGTCAAAAGCGACTGTAGAGACCGGTTTCCCGCCTCCAGACCACGACAAGTTCGAACCATTCTCGAACCCCCTCCGAAAATCTCCTCATTCGAATAGTCTCCTCGATTCGCGTAGATTGGCGAACAAACCCGTCACCGCTCACATAAGAAGAATGAAGCGGACGCGTCCCGATCCACCAAAAGCATCGCTAAGTGAACACGATTCATTGATATTTTGAACCAAAAGAGATCTTCTCCTTTGAGAATTATCCCTAAGAATTTAATCTGTTATCGATAGTCTACCAACCCGTTTTCTAAATCCATTTTCGACTTTTTTTAGACCTGCCAAAATGGGCCGTAAACCCATTTCATAATCCATATTTGATGGGATAGGTTGTTATATGAGTTAGTTATATTCAGTAAAAAGATCATAAACAATAATGAGTATTGAATGAGTTGATAACTTACTTAAACTCAACACATCTTCGTGTATGGAAATGA
The DNA here is from genome assembly GCA_014182575.1 of Eucalyptus decipiens. NCBI lineage: Eukaryota > Viridiplantae > Streptophyta > Magnoliopsida > Myrtales > Myrtaceae > Eucalyptus > Eucalyptus decipiens. Next base: position 29,447,094 of record CM024618.1, on the reverse strand, counting down.
GCCGAAATAGATGAAATGAATCAAGTCAGATCGGAGCACTTTTTACTCCACCCAAACTAGATTTGACTTACCCGTTTGATTGGTCTACCATTTCCTAAAAAAAATAGGCCAAGTCAACAATGTACTTATTGCAATTATATATATAATAGTAATAAAGTATTTATGGTGAATTATTTAGCATATCCTCTTAGCGTGGTTTTAGTATCAAGATAAACTTAATTAGAAGATGCGGACTACCTGTACTTGAATAGAAAGACCCTATGAAATTCATTTTTCCTTGGGTTGGCTTTGGCATTTCTTTCGCACGTGCACCGGAAATCAGTGAGATACCACTCTTTAATATGGTTTTCATATCAAGATAATTACATTCATTTACTATCGATTCCAAAAGTGTAAGATGTCCGAACATGTTGTGGAACATATTCTATATCTTAGAGAAAGTTAGAGCACACACCATCTGTATAGTGAAAACTTTATACGAGCGGCATAATCCACCTTGGTTAGAGAATTCTGACAATCCACTGTCTTGCCACCCATCGAATCGATAATGGATGAGACTGTTTGTGGAGACTTTTTTTTACACAGCCGGTGTAGCTTATAGTTCCTCTATGTCTTAATAATATAGGTTACCAAAAAAAAATGGCCCTTTTTTTTTTGGTCCCATGTTATTGTTACAACTTCTTTTTCTTCCCTTCACTTCATGGGGTGAGTTGTTCTTCCACTCGAGTTCAACATCATTTCGTGGCCGTCGCAGTTATGAAGAGCTTCTGAACACATAAAGACACGGTAAAACTACAGGTCCTGAACTGACCTGACGAGTTTGGTGAGAGACGGTTCAACCACAACTTAAAACCTACATCCAGTTGAGTTCACTTATAAGCTAAAAAATGCTCGACGTGCTCAATCTATCACATCGCCACCAACATAAATATCAAGGTCGATCTATAGTTCACGCTCCGCAAAATGAGTTATCAATCGCTCGTTAGAAATGCGCCAGCTTGGATAGCAAGAGAGTTTAGTCATCATTATGATCTTGGGTTCAAATCTTGTAAAGCAAAACCTTCAAAGCACCAGTTTCTTGTAGGGAAGCGCATGCTTAAGATCGATAATAGAAGTGGATAATTCGAGATGTATGAATCTGTATAGAATTAGGGGTGATCAGTTTATGATCTGGTCTTGTCCCACCTAAGAACCAAGAACCGAATTAGGAGGATTGATTCCCAATTTTTGAGATCAGGGATCAGATTGAATCTTGGAACCGAAAACCAAATCGGACCAACTAGTCTAGTCCAATGGAATTGATTAATTAGCCAACAAAATTTTAAAAATTTAAAAATTTAAAAAAAAAATCTAGAGTTGTTACTATTTTAGAATTTCTATCACTATTTTTAAGAAATTTAAAAATATTTTACAAAAAAGAATCATTTCGATCTGGTCCAATATAAGCGCTTCCCAATTCAAATGGTCTTATATGCTCAGCTCACCCCTATATAGGGCTGTAGCTATCTCAAGACGACTACAATCGTTCCGGTCTTTTTTGCAAGAAATTTACTGAAAAACAAAAATGACTCCGCTGAAAAAATATTTCCACCTCACCCATCCGTCAACTTACCAATAATAGAATATGGAATCGGGAAAAAAAAAATTCACCATCTTATAATTGACCTGTGATAATGCGTGTTCAACATAATTTCTTTCTAAAGACAAATAATTATTGTTTCTGTTTTGGGTAGCGATCAGAGACAAGTTTATCCAAATGAAAATGTTAAATGGTTTATTTAGTCTAGAATAATCGTCCACCATGGTGGAGAGTCCAGTAGGGACATTTTCTTGACACTAATGATGTGCCATTTATATCCTATTTGCCTTAATAAGGTTTGAATCCATGAGAAGATTCCTGTAGGATCACAAAATATCTAAAGGGTCATGCTTAATAAAATACTTGAAAATTCTGATGATACAATTAACGGACATTCGGCTGCACACACCTTCACTCTCTTGATATTTGTGATAATGCGCATCCTATGATTATTCGATCTTTCCCGCGAATACCCTAAAGTGACAGGTGCTTCCCTATGACCGCAAAAACTTAGGTCAGAGCGCGAGATGAAACACACCTTTTCAACGTCCCGATTTAGAAGGGCAAAATATAAAAAACCCGTTTGACATTTCACGGAGTACTTTTTTTATTATATAATTTTGAAGGGGCGAAGATAGAATACACGTTTGCTGAAGTTGTGCCATTCGACAAGCAAAGTATCGGTCAGCGCAAGGTGCTAGTATGTGTCGCATCAGCTTGAAGTGCACAAGTACGCCTCTCTCTCTCTCTCTCTCTCCATCACCATGACAAATTGCTACGCGATAGGGACAAGGGACATTCATTGACGCTTAAGCAATCTTTCTTGGTGAAATGAAATCTGACTTTCATGGGCTAAATTAATAGCAATCGCATTCTTGATTGGTGTATTACTGGTGACCAACTTGTGTTGCATGGCGTCCTGCTATGTGATTAAGCACGACTTGCCCAAATAATTATGATTGAGAACGTAAACTTGGGATTAACCTCTTCCTTAAGACTCCATTTAGGGGATTCCATTGAGGATGTGACATGAAAAGCTAGAGATTTCATATATGGCATAAATCTCGAAGGATTTTTTATTATTATTGATTTAAAACCGGCACGGCTTAAAACGTTATACTATATTTTAGTGAAATGAGTTTTTTTTTGGATTTTTTAGGTGGAGCTGTTTGCAACTGTTACAAAATTATGAGGATATGTCCAACATGAACAGAATTACAAGACAGAAATTGTCAAACCCTAATATAAAATGTCATATTTCTAAAGTCCTTTGATATGGATGGTTCCCATTAGGCGCAGCCTCTAGCTACACATCTATATGTCTCATCAATAGGCCTTGAAATTTGTGGCGCCGATTTTCCATTTTGCTCCACAAAGTCAACAGTTGTTTTGAGTTTCTATCAATTTAAAATCTGTTTATTTCGCAAAAAATTTCCCCCAAATTTTTTTTTTTTTTTTTCATGTTTCCATTATTTAAATCATCAAAGAAAATAAATTAACGGAAGATCACCATCAATGCCATCGCTGTAAATAAAAACATCCTTAAAACCGCGCATTTCCTCGGCTTCAAAAGATAACTAATCAACTTCCCTTGCTTAACAACGCAGCTTCCTACTTCACACTGGTTGTTTGGAAATGGACTGCAACATGCGCTTCATATGTGATGTTATGTAGACACATGTATAATGACAAAAACAAGAATCTCATCCGTGCTAACTTATTAGCTAAGGTTGCGTGAATCATAGGACTAAAAATATCAACAGCATTTACATCTAACACCTAACTCATAATTGTTGTACTTTAGATGTCTTATTCTCATCTTAAACGGGCAAATACTAGACTCAGCGGCAAAGTTATCCTTTCTAAGTTAAAATAAAATCACAACGAGTACTTAGCGACAAATCCAATAAACAAGTCCTCAAAAGTCCCTCTCAAAGAAAGAGTAGGAAGCAAATTAAGCAACTGATTAAGAGTCTGTTTAAATATGTCATATGATACAATGTGATGAAGCAATCCCATCTTATGCTAAGAAAATGTATGCATGACGTTTCTTTTTATAATGTTTGTTGTCGTTATGCAATCAAATGGCATTTCATATCACGTGTGACTTTAGATACTACAATTAAATAAAATATTAGATTGTCCGGCATGATATATTATATATATTATATAGTACATGTGGAAAAAAATGCTAATATTAGTTCCTGTGAAACCCTAATAAGGCCGGTGAAACTTGGCAAAACCCCTCGAGAGTTTGATCCTGAAGTCAACCAATTAGAATTTAACTATATAAATGATACTTATTTCACTTCTTAATTCAGAACGAATGTGAAAATGCTATAAGGGAAAATTAATTTACATGTCCTAATTTTTCTTATGATGGTAAGCTAATACTATACAAAGCTCATTTCCGACCTTATTCTTATCTGATGATTTTACCGTTCCATTAAGAAAACAGACTTCTTTTACTTCTTTTTTTTCCAATGTGATAGATCTTTAAAAGAGCCGAGAACTGTCCAAAAAATGCTTATAAGAAAAATTATGAACCGATTACTTCATTTTCCAATAATTTGTTGCTAACTTACTGACAATTTAATGAAATTACCAACTCTTTGCGACAATTTGCGAATTATCAAGTTTTCTTACTTTGATGAATTTGAAGTTTTAGTAAGATATATAAAAAATAAAAATAAAAATGTTAACTTTAGTAGGAAAACTTCGCACTTTGCAAACAATAAAGAAAATTGGTGATTTTATAAAAAAAAGTATTGGTAAGTAATCAATAAGTTACTAAAAAAAATCACATGTCAATCTTTCTTACCAATACTTTTATGATTTTATTAACACTTACTGAAATTTATTGAAAAAAAAAATCTAAATCACGACGCAAAAGAATTTCCGCATGCCCATGTGATTTGTGCGTTAGTAATGTAACTCGAATGCGCATGGGACACGTACTTATCGTGAGGACGTCATTTCAAGATCAATCAGGGCCGTCGCTATATAGGATTAGGTGGTTCTAGTAAGTTGGGGACATCTGTAATATAATTGCAGTCAGACCAAAGATCTTGTAAGCCCCACGAGCAGCCTCTGCCACGTGCGATTCTGACCCAAAACAGTTTCCACGCCACTAGCATGATTCGGACAAATAGATGCCCTCCTCTTCCTAAACCAAAAGTCCACCAACATCTTGTTAATCTGTGCCCATTCTAACCGGAGGTTGTTCAGCCAAATAATTCCTCACAACCAGTGTCCGCTACAACAAAATATTTTTTTACTATCGATGATATTCCCTATCACGAATGGCCAGAAATATTTGAGAAATTTCATACTTGATTAAATGCCCAAACTCTTACTAATCAAGACAAGTATGATGTCATTTTTGGTTTTGTCATAAGATTTACAGGTAGCCTTAAACATTAGTAGCAATCTGTGTCAGAACAAGACCAATTAGCCCAGTTCATTCAATGGTATCAGAGCCATGGTTTCGTTTGTAATGATATCCGTTAAGTGAATCCAGTACTGAGAAGATCTCTTCACAACATGACATATCAAGAAATACTAGAAGCACCTGATTCTCTTACTGCATCTCCATCTTCTTCAACCCCTCCAGATTTTCATGTTTCGAATGCTTCTAAAATAGACTATCTCTATGAAGTCTCTCTTAGCGATGAAACAAAAATCTTTGAAACCCAACTTCCCCTGATGAACCCCTATTTTGTGCTGTGATGTCATTTTCATTTGTTGTTGCTATGCTTATTATTAGAAAATTTAAATAATAAATATTACTTTCATCTAGTTTAAATTTTCAGAATAGTTAGCAATGGTCCTATAAGATCTTGCATAGTATCAACGTAGAAGATCCTAAGTTTAAATCTTTCGGTCTTTCCAAATCTCACTTTGCCTCTCCAATTGCATATATTTACTTGCTTAAGCCACAACTTTTGGTTGTTACAAAAAAACTGTATAATTGCATCTGCAATATAGTCTTTTCAAAATTAATTCTCTATGGACTTTTTTAAAGAGTTTGAAAATGTTGAAAATCTAAGAGACTCTCTCTATTGATCATAACAATAACAAAGAAAAAATTTCGAAGTTGATGCGTTGGACCGCATATATGTAAATCAATTATTTCCTCTTCAGTCAAGACAAATTCATTGTCGTTTTCAATACCGTGTCTCAACAAAAGAAAGAGTAAGAGTGGGGGAAAACTAATCTTCTTGATAAGACGCTATTAGATTCTAATCAATGGCAAATGCCTTGTTGACATTTTACTTTAGACTTACTACCGAAAACGAAATGAATGAAATATCAATCGGTTGAAGGAGAATTAATTACATGACAGTTTTCATTTTCAATTAAAAATAATTATTATATTTACTGTCATCGTAACTTGGGCATTACTATTCATGATACAAAAAAACATATCAGCGATCCTTAATAATTACATCAAAGCATAAATGATTTGTAATTTGAAGGATACCTTTTTTTAGTATATGTATTGGACATTATTTAAGTGCAATGTATTTGTAGAAATCATAATTAAAAGGGAAAAAAAGAAAAAGAACGAAACATACGAAAAAAGATTGGGAAAAAAAGAAGAAGAATTGGGCCAAGGTGCCAAAAGAATTGAAAGTAGCACCTCCCAAAAGAATGGATAACTCATAAAACATCACTCATCCCCTTTTGAAGAAAATTATCCTAATAATCCTAAATTTATTATATAATTGTCAATTTATCTATAAACTTTTCAACTTAATCACCCTAGTCATTAATGTTTTGATAATTTGTCAATATAGTCTTTTTGTCCAATTTTGGCCCAAAATGATTTATGTGAACACTAACCATCAAACATGGTAAAGTTGGTGCTAATGTGGACAATTTGTATGATATTTCTAAATTTTATCAATTTTTTTCTTTTTCATTTTTACCTTTTTTTGCCATCAATAGGTTGGGCCAATGCGGGGGACATTCACTAGCCCTTGTTTGTGGCTAGCAACCTCCGTCAACCATTGTCAAGGCCTCAAACTAGGAAAGGGAAATAAGGGAAAGAAAATAAAAATTCAAAAAAAAAAAAAAAAAAATTGCAAATATCATTCATGTCAACATCATTTATGCTATAAAAAATGGTTGATGTTCACGTCAATGATTGTTCAATACATGTGATTAAGCTTCTTTATTGCCTAGAGCTACCTATTATATTGAGTTGCCTCCCTTACAAACTACCTTGGGAAAAGAAGAATTGAAGCATTATTCATAGCTTTTTCGTAAGCTACTACATTCATTACTTATACACACACACATATACATATATATATATATATATATATATATATACATATATATATATATATGCGTGTGTAAAATAGCAATCTTAAATTACAATTGTGCAGGATTGATCGTAAATTTCATATGTAGAGAGTTCTGTACAGCCTACATATGGCCTTGTATTCTCTCTTTATATATCTACCAACAACATCGATTAAAATTACATCCGATAACCTCTTAAATTCTTCAAAATCGCCCACTAATACTGCCCTAGATTGTGAAATCAGTCGACGGTGGATATCATTTAATATGTGGCCGACCAACCTTTTGAAAGGTTGACATCTTTTGTTTATTTGAAAGCCTGACATTGCATTAAAGATGTGGAACTCGTCAAACGTGAGACGCGAACATCACGAAACATCATCCATGACAATGTTATTAATAAAATAAAAAAATCCCACAGCAAGCGTTGAATCTTTCAAACCCGTTATGGCGGAATTATCAAATTCCAAGTATAAATATTTAAAAAAATTATTCAAAAAATCTTAAACCTATTTTACTTTAACCAATTTAGTCTTAAACCTACAATTGAGTTATGAACATTTTTATGTTTTGCCAATTGAATCTATTTGATCAATTTTGACTGGAAAATGCTAATGTGATGGTCCAAGTGCATACCGGTATTGACATGGATAATTTTTTTAAAATTTTTCTTTTTTTTAAAATTTTTTTCCTTTTTCTATTTTTCTTTCCCCTTTGCTGATGGCCTGTCTCAAACAATGGTTGGCCACTGATGATGGCTTGAGAGGGCTGGGCAAGGGCCACGAACACTCAATCGACATAAAAGTAAAAAAAGAAAAGAGAAAAACAAAAAAAATTGAAAATTTTCAAAAATATTGCATGCCACGTAGAACAATTGGTGTCCACATAAGCAATTTCGAATCAAAATTGACTTAATAGATTTAATTAACAAAATGCAAAAAGATTTAGGACTCAATGAGTATAAATGAAATATTTATAATTGAATCGATCAAAGTGCAATAGATTTAAAAAAATTTGGAAAATTTTCCCGTAAATATTTCAAATTAGGTAAAAGGAAAAATTAAGCCAAATCAAAGTTGGTAACTTTTTCCACAACATGAATTTGAAGCGTTTAATCGACTAAGTTCTCTTATTGACATGATTCAAAAACATATCACATCACATATACATAAAGTTCTAATTGACATGATTGATAGAATCGATATGCTATAAGTTCAAAAACCCTTGTTGTCTATTTCAAAGTTTGAAGTGTTGGTCCCAACCAAAGTGAGTTTCATCCATCAATCTCCACTTATTTTATAAAAAATGAATGAATTGAAAAACATCTTCTTGAAAATAATCATTTGTATTACTGGAAATAATTAGCGGATGAAAAATATTTTTTCGTTATTAATAACAACTCATGTGTAAATATATTCTTTAACGATATATATATATTTATATATATTTATATATATATATTTTTTTTTTTTTTTTTTTTTTTTTTTTTTTTTTTACTTAAACTGCCGTACAGCTATGGCGTGACATAAACCTAAGGTACTAATGCTGGGACCCATCACCCACAGCACCGCGCTTAAGTTGCGCATCATGATAAGTTGGGGAATCGAATCCCGGCCTTGCGTGTGGCCAACGTTTTGATTCCACCAACTCGACCACCACGGGGTGGGTTCGTTCATTTGTTTTTATAATCAGTAAACGTGATTATTTTAATGAAAATATTTATCAATCATTCATTTTTCCGCAAATGTAAGAGAGAGAAAGATGTGTGACTTGCATTTACTTCCTCTCCAATGAAAATCCAATGCGCTTGGGGAGCACTTTCTACCTTAGGTGACCACTGAAGAGTGAAGAGCCAACCGGGCTCCCACTTTTGAGGTATAATAATGGCCCCGGAGAAAAATACACGGTGGGACGTGTCGAAACAATTGCCGGTTTTCCGTCGTGTCACTTCGATGTAATTGGCCGGCCGCTTGAGATCGCCCACAAGAAAACATATTCGGTCCACTTCGCGTTTAAAATCGACCGCAATTTCCTTGGCCTCAATTTCTCCCCCAAGCAAAGACGATAATTGACGTGAATCGGCACGCCCTTAACACCGCCCACGATTCTTAAATGCATGCATTATGACCGTAAATATCACGTGGTCGATGAGATGTTCACCGCCTTTGCTTCACCTAATCTGCTCGTCAAGCTTAAAAATGACACAGCTGACCATACCTTTACGCTAGGGGGAATTATCCACTAAACTTACTATTTGAATACTGATTCAATAATAAACCTTTCAATTTTGTCAATTTAATCATAAATATTTGCATAAAATTCCCATACAGTGGTGCGTTATTGATGCAATAAGTTTATAATTGATTTGATAATCTCCCCCTTATGCTACCCGCATCTACGTTATCGCACCTTTTCGTTTGCAAGTTGAATTTATGCAATGAATCAAGAAAGTATTAGTTTAAAATTCAACAGTTGATGAGGTACATAAATACGTATATGTAAGGGAAATTGGCAAAGGGACGTACATAAATACGTATATGTAAGGGAAATTGACAAAGGAACGAGGTGATAAAGATCAAAGAGAGAGAGAGTTTAATTAACATATTAAGATGATTTTTTTTAAATAACAATTGACACCGGTCTTCTTTTAATTTATATAGGAGAAATTAATGTTAAAGGGATAAGAGTTCTATTGATTGTCCACCAAAGTCTATAGAAATGGCGGCTAGCTGGTTTTTTTTTCTTTTTAATCTAGCTGCTTACTTCATGCGTGGTCATTTGTGACCTCACCGAAAAAAACCCTGTTTCTCTATTTCACTGTTTTCTCTTGGGAAAGAGGAGAGCAAAATTATGCAATGCTCTTATCATGATTGACGGATGGCCATTTTCATACGTTGGTGCTAAAATTAGTGGGTACACAGAGTGATATGGTCCTTGTCTTTTCAATCATGGAGCTGTAGTTTATAGACTTGATTGATATCCATGTATATATATTTAAAAAAAAAAAAATTGGGTTGGTTACAGAATTCCAGTATTTAATTTTGCTGTAGCACACTATTATTAGTTTTATAATCATGATTATTCATAGTACAAATAAACAGCACGCTTGATGCCCTCAAAGTGTAGGATTTTGTGGACCACTTGTTAATTATTTTGTAAAATCAAGTTCTTTAATGAATGAACAGCTTACTATTTGAATATTCCAACACACGACTTGTACGAGAAATAAACAATAACTACAGATAATTCTATTCAATGTAATTGTCAAGTTCTATTCTCTTTTTTTAACCATAATAATTTTCTAAAGATCATTTTTCTTAAACTATATGACTAAAATAGGTATCAAGTAGGTATCCCGGTAACGGGGTGAATAAAATAAAGAGACGGTAACCTTGATCCAAGCTTCTAGTGACACCAATTTCATTTTCCTTTCTCTTTTTGTCCTCTTGATTGCTTGTCATTATTGTTCTGTCTTCATTTCCAAAATATATATAATATGCTCTATAATATTGTAACAATAAAAAGAAAAAGAAGATAAACTCATGCTAAATATCCATTAAATATATATGATGGTGTTTATGTAGGGATACTGTGGACAACGGTCAAGGTCATCCACTGTGAAACTTCAGCATGCAATGTGTTTAGCTCACCACTTCCGTAGCTTCATAAGCGATAATAATTAATTAACATCTTAATTAATCCGACATCTTCCATGTCTAAGCCGCATGTCACACTGAACAGCTCTTCGACGAGGCTCGGACCAAGTAAAATCAGCTCCATGTTCGCCATTTCGATACCCGAACTTCATCCGACCCGGCCCAGACAACCCGTTTAACGGGGCTACGAATAGCCCAATTGAGATTATATGATTTGGAGGAATTATTAACGCGCCAAAAAGAAAATGTGTGCATTAGAATAGTCACACGAAATCTTCCGTTGCTTCTTATAATAATGAGTCTAAGCATTTAGGGTTTGAATAGTGATTACAGCCTTTTCAAGGCTAAAGGTCATGATGGGCCGACTCGAAAACCAACTAAAGAAAAGTCACTGTTCGACTTTTTCGTACTTGGCGCTTGAGGAGCAGCAACGATGTCTTTTTGAATTCGGATCGCGTGTGTATTCTTTGATCGAATCAAACGACGTTCTCGAGAAAATCTAGAAACAACGTTCGTTTTTCCTCTTTGGTTTTACTAAGTCCAAGGGCGCCAGAGTCCTAGAGAAGAAGATTCTACATCCACGAACCGACGGCGGTTTGCTAAAGAAACCACCATCGCAGATGAAAGGCCAACTTGTAACATTGGGGATTAACTTATGATATACTGCCATCATAACAGAGGCATTTATGAAACGGAAGTTCCCATCAATCGATGGAAAGAATTCATTTGCCCCAAATTAAAAGTCTTCTACATGTTGGTGCTTAAACACCGTTTAGGTTTGGTAACGATTACGTTTCCTAATAAATTTTGATCAAAAATGATTTTTTTTATTCTGTTCCCATAAATATATTCTAAGCATTTTAAGCTGTTTGGTAATTGTTCGAAATTTTTATTCTAGAATAGAATTTTGTTTAATACTATACTCATTGATTCTGTTCCAAATTAATTTTTTTAAATTTTAAATATTTTTATACTTTTTCATTTTTTCCTTTATTTTATTTTCTTTTTTTTTTATTTTATTTTATTTTTCCTTTTTTTTTTCTTATTCTTCTTCTTCGGGCCGATCGCCGAACCGGTGACTCGGTCAAACGAGGACCGCAACCTCACGGAGCGTCGCCAGCCCTTACTAGTGGCTAGGCGAGCCTCAACAAGGCTAGGCGAGCCTCGTCGCAAGCCACCGGCGGGGTTGGGCAAGGCCCACCTAGCCACCGGCAGGGCTGGGCATTGCAAGGCTCAATCTCGCCAGTGGCCACCGGGACTCACCGGGGCTGAGTCTCACCGGAGGCTCTCCATAGTCTCACCGGTGACCGGTGGTGGCGAACGGCTACCCACTGCCACCGGACGCCGGGCGGCGGCGGCGGGACGACAGAGACGGGACGATCGATGAAGAAGAAGAAGAAAAGAAAAAGAAAATGGAAAAAGAAGAGTTGTTTTGATTTTAGATTTGTTCTCAAAACAATAATCAATTTTTTTTTTTTTATTATTCTTGATTCTATTCTAAATCTACTTCCGAGAACAAAAAAATAGAAATTTATTCCTGGAAATAAAAATTTTACCAAACGCGATTCTATTCCCAAACTACTTCTGAGAACAAAGAATCAGAATTTAACCATATTTGGATGATTACCAAATAGGGCCTTAATCTTAGAATCAATATGGTGAAATTTCTTAAGTTTGCTCAATCGAAAATGAGTAAAAGATCAACGGACCACATTTTGGATTCAATCCTGTATGCGCAAGAGCCCGTGTACATCAAGTCCTTTGTCATTCTACCTAATGCTGCTGCGAATTATCACGAGTCGATGAACAGATCCTAGTGGTCTACATGAGAGTTGGTCTTCTTACAGGCTGTACCTTGTCGCAGGATATCTGTCGTTGCTGCTGGACAAGTAATCAGATCGCTGGGCTTGGACGAGTCGGACCTGAGGGAGCTTGCTTCAAATTCTGCACGCTTGAGATGATCCGATGGCCCGATCGTGCAAGGCCTTCTTATTTTGGGCTCGAACACTCCATTCTTAAGGTCAAAATTGACCTAATAAATCCGAACACTATTCTTGATGAGGGTTTGGTGGGACTTGAATACTGATAATTGAAATATAAGTATACCCAAAAAAGGGTCGTAGCTCTCTCTCTCTCTCTCTTCAATGGCCTTCGGCATCTCTCTTTATTTTGTTTTCAAACACTCCTAACATCACATGAGTCTCCCTCGAGCCGATTCGACACTATCAATGGTATTGACCCTAACTATCGGTACAAAATTGAATATGATAGGAGTCATCATTTCCATCCAAGCGTGGTATCATTTCTCTTTTCCTCCAAACATTTTCCTATTGGACAATGGATCACTGAAATGAACCCCGACAATTGATTGGTCTGGCCATGCTACGTTGGCATTCCTTCTTGAAGCAAATATCTTGTTTTAGATAGCCCTTGTAATAAATTATCAAGATATATCCTATCAACTTTAGTCTCCCTCATCGTCACTTGGCTAGGGTTTCTCATTTGAGATAATGGCACACATTAACTATCAAGATTGCATTATCTGCTTCTTTTAAATTTTTATTTTATTTTATTTTGTTGCATGGGGATTAGTTTTTTTGAGTCAGAGGATATTGTAGATAACTTCGGTTTCACAAGACAATGGGAAGGAATTAATCTTCTATATATAATATATGTGTGTATATTTTTATATAGATGTCATTATCATAGTTGCTCGAGAGAAGACAATCAATGAAGGGCATAGGGAACACGTAGATACGTGATTCAATCTCTTGCCGATGGACTCGAGCAATGAGATAATGAGCAGCGATTATGTCGAAATCTCAGTTTGCAGAAGACCGCAAAAACGGCTTTTCTACCTAAATTTACACAAAATCTCTCCATGCAAAAAGAAAAAAAAAAAAAGATCAAAACGCAAACTGATCTAGGAAAAATCCAAATATAAGTTGTTCTCTTTAGATTTTGGACTCTATGACTGTGAAATAATACACGACCTCTCTATTCTGCTAAGAAAAAGGGACAAAGTTGTGGTTGCCGATCCTTGGGCTTTGGCTCACGCCTTGCCTTGTTCATAAGTAGTAATTAGGTACTTCATAGGCAGTTCCCTCGCCATTAAAAAAAAAAAAAAACAACGTTCAGACCTAAAATGTGGAAAGAAACTAATTTTATTTTTTTTTGGTCGAAATGAGTTATTTTATTTATATTATAAGGCAGAGGCAACAAACCCCGTAGCTGGGGCATCCAAACATAACAGAGCCCAAAGGCCTGGAGGAGGAGAGGCCCACCAATTTGGAGGGAGGGTCTTCAATCGTTGTTGTCGCGCGGCCTAGTCCGCTACTGCGTTAGCTGATCGTGGGCAGCAAGTCAAGCCCACTAACGGCAGCTGCTGCAGAAGAGTTTTACATTCGAACAGACTTGTGTCACGGGCCGAAACATGGACGACCCGAGAGGTTCCCCAGAGTCGACCCCGACTCGCCCTGGAACCTCCTGCTCTCACTCGGATTCCCACCAAGTCTTCTCCCCGAATTGCAAGAACGGGCGAAGCTGTCATTTAGCTAGATTACGGGAGTTTGTTCCTTTAATTTATGTCGGTAGATGGTAGACGACATTATGTCGGTAGTTGAGGCGGTGCGATCTCGTCCGCCGGTAGTTTCCTAAATCAATGGATGTAATCCAAGGCCCTCAACTATAAAAGGGGTGCCCTCCTTCAGTTGTAATCAATCCACTACTTCCGCAATATAAAGCAAGTCTTCTTTCTAGAGCTCCTCTCTCTACGATCCGGGTAAGGCGAGTGTGTGAGTGTCTCGACCGAGTAAGGCTTGGCTTAGGTGCTTCGGCGATCCCATCCGATCCCAAGTGCCCGAGTCGCCGCGCGGTCACGATCCCAATCGATCGGCCCGTGACAAGTGGTATCAGAGCTCAAGAGAGATCCGTTTCCAAGAGATTGAAGAGCACCAACTGTTCGAGAGAATGTCGAGCCATGATGCGGCTATAGTTGGAGAGTCTGCGCCAGGCATAGACACGCGCAGCAAAACAAAGAAGAGAGATCACTCGGTGGATGCTGCGGCTTCGTTCGATGAGAAAATCGGGAAGGTCCGGAGTGCGGTGCTTGAGCTCATGGAAGGTCTTGACGACGTGCGAGACCGGATCATGGAGGTTGAGGGCTCGCTCCGCGAAGACTTTACGACCGGCATCAACCAGGCCACGGCTCCACTGTTCGACAAGGACGAAGCTCTCGAAGCATCGATCGATGGTTTGAACGAGCGCGTCCAAACAATTGAGGAGGTAAGCCCGTGTAGGGAAGAGGTCAAAGCCATGAAGGCGGAGATCCAAGAGCTCAAGACCGAGCTCGCCCTATGCAAACTCAGCATCACGAACGGTGCTGTGTCTACCCAAGCGGTGCCCAAGATCGAGGTGCCAAAGCCAAGAGAGTTTAAAGGCAACCGGTCCGCGCAAGACGTGGAAAAAATCGTGTGGAGCATGGAGCAATACTTCGGCGCCGTCAACATCCGAGACGAGTCGACCAAGGTACGAACCGCTTCCATGTTCTTGACCGACACGGCAATGCTGTGGTGGCGTAATAGGTGCCACGAGATTCAGAGCGGCGCTGATCCCGTGAATACATGGGACGACTTCGTGCGTGAGTTCCGGGACTACTTTTTCCCCGAGTTCGCTCAGCAAGAGGCCCGTAGCAAGCTCCATCGCCTCGAGCAAAGAGGCGCGATCCGAGAGTACGTGAAGGAGTTCATGGAGCTCAAACTCCAGATTCGCAACCTGAGCGAAGAGGAGGCATTCGGAGCGTTCATGGATGGACTGAAGCCATGGGCACAGCTCGAGTTGAAGCGGCGGGATGTGAGTAGTCTGGCGCGTGCGCTTAGCATGGCCGAATCACTCGTCGACCTCACCAGGGTTGAGCCGAGGAATTACCGAGCAAGAGATTGGAGGTCGGATCAACCCGACGGTGAAGGAAGAAACACTCCCCGAGGCGTGCCCGATCAAAGCGGCCGAGCCAAGACGTGGGGAGAAGGGTCTTCCAAGCCGTCCTTCCAAAGAGGTCGACCACCGATCGACTACGCGAGTAAGTTCGATCAACCTCCACCCTCTCCTTGCTTTATTTGCAAAGAAATGCACTGGACCCAAAAGTGCCCGAAGAAGGGTCGAATCAATGCCCTCCTTGCCATTGAGGAAGAAAAGGAGGAGATCAAAGAAGACAAGCGGCGATCCGGATCGTAGCCGTGAAGATGATCAAATCGGTCCAAGCCCGATCGCCGACCAAAGGAGACATCGCTCCAAACACCGACATGTTCTTCGTGGAGGTCGAAGTGGGCGGCCGAACGCTTTATGCTTTGGTCGACACCGGCGCATCCAACATGTTCATGTCGACTGAGGTTGCTAAAGCCTTGGGACTTCACGTGGAGCCATCCGAGAAGTCGTACAAGCCGATCAATTCAGGCGACTTCCATGGCGTAGGATCAACACCCGACGTGGACGTGAAGATTGGCGGTTGGAAGGGTCGAATGGCGTTCGAGGTAATCCCTCTTGACGACTATGATCTCATACTTGGGATGCAGTTTTTCCATAGTGTGAGTGCCATGATCGACATGAGGACCAAGTGTTTGATGATCCTCGACCAAAAGTGCCCGTCGATGATCCCCATGATCAAAGGGGTGGTCGACACCAAGACCATAGCATCGATCCGACGCCTCGACAAAAGCTTGAAAGCCGTCTTGCGCATCAACAAGCTGTCCAAGGTAAAGCCGAAGGTTGAGTTGGACCCTACTCCAACAAACGCTATGCCCATCCAAGCGCTCTTCCCCGAGGTTGAGTGCGCGCCGCGTGCCCCGTCCAAGCCAAAGACCGAGCCGCGTGCGTCCGACTTCATCATAGAAGGATGTGGTCCTTCATTCATGAGCGTCCGAGCGAAGCGGAACAAGAACAACAAGAATCGAACCAAAGCCCGTGCTCGTGCAAAGAAAGCCGACCGTCAAGCTGAGAGCGACGAGGACGTCGCTCGAATGAGTGGGGGAGAATGTCACGGGCCGAAACATGGACGACCCGAGAGGTTCCCAGTCGACCCCCGACTCGCCCGGAACCTCCCGCTCTCACTCGGATTCCCACCAAGTCTTCTCCCGAATTGCAAGAACGGGCGAAGCTGTCATTTAGCTAGATTACGGGAGTTTGTTCCTTTAATTTATGTCGGTAGATGGTAGACGACATTATGTCGGTAGTTGAGGCGGTGCGATCTCGTCCGCCGGTAGTTTCCTAAATCAATGGATGTAATCCGAGGTCCTCAACTATAAAAGGGGTGCCCTCCTTCAGTTGTAATCAATCCACTACTTCCGCAATATAAAGCAAGTCTTCTTTCCAGAGCTCCTCTCTCTAGATTCCTTTCTCTCTCTATGATCCGGGTAAGGCGAGTGTGTGAGCGTCTCGACCAAGTAAGGCTTGGCTTAGGTGCTTCGGCGATCCCATCCGATCCCAAGTGCCCGAGTCGCCGCGCGGTCACGATCCCAATCGATCGGCCCGTGACACTTGCATGTGCTTGCCAGTCCATTTCCTCTACATTCGTCAAATAGTTCACGGCAGATTGGTTGTTAGACTCAACCAAAGCCTCCCCAACTTTTTTATCATTCAAGTACTTCAGGGCTTCGAGAACCCCTAGGGTTTCCAACTGCAGAACCGATTCCGCCCGTACAAGTTTTGTGAATCCGTCGATGAGGCTACCGGAGGAGTCCCGGACGACGCAAGACACGGCTCCTTCCGTCGATCCCTCGCACAATGACCCATCTACATTAAGCTTGAAGGAACCGGCTTTCGAAGCTTGCCAAGTGAGATCTACTGCTCTTCGATTTTTTCTACCGGAGTATAGGGAAATCCCCATTTTTGGTAGCTAGCTTGCTGAAATTTTGCTAGATCTATCACTTTGCAGAGTTCTGGTTTTGTACCTCGAAAAACAAAATTGTTGCGCTCCTTCCATATTTGCCAAAGAAGATTTGCAATCCTGTCCAGAGATGGAAGGTGCGAATTTCCTCTTATAAATTGTACCAACCATTCATTTATTCGTTTAACCTCCTGTGCGTCTACTCGTAGGTTGATTTCTTCAACCGTTTCCACCTTATCTCGGCACAAATCACATACCGAATTAGGTAATATCTTTCTTTTCCATAGATTCTCCTTGGTTGGTATGGCGTTTTGACAAGCATTACATACAAAGATCTTCACTTTTGGGCTAGTCCGCATATGCCATATTGCATTCCATAGCTCTATTGGTGTTTGATATGAGGAGGAAGGATGTTCTGTTGCTTTGCTTGCTGTTGTTCTGTCTCTTAGCAAGTTATAGCCATTTTTTACTGTAAATGAGCCATTCTTCGTGCCTGTCCACATTAATTCATTGCTAGTGATATGACAATCGATTGGAATTGCGAGTATTTCCTGAGTAATCTGCTCATCAAATAGGCTATTTATCAACAGTTCATACCATCGTTGTGTCTCAAAGTTTATCAACTTAGAAACTTTATGTGGATCATTTCTATTTGTAGGCCCTCTAATTAATCATCTCTTCAACCATCTATATGTTCTAATATTGACATTTTCTCCATTTCCTATCGACCATCTCACTGACTCCACAATAGCCTCCCTTCCTAACAACAAACTTTTCCACCCCCATGAAGGTTTAAAACCTTTATCCGCATACCAAAAATCTTTGCGACAGAAATAAAGCCCTTTTAATAGGGCATTATTAACAGTAAGCAAGTCTCTAAATCCCATTCATCCCCTATCTTTCCTCATTTTTATAATTTATCATCTTTTCCAATGCAGACCAGCCTTTGATTCACTGTTCTTCCACCATAAATTGGCTATTTTTTTTCTTTATAGCCTTGCAAATTGACACTGGAATTTTAAATACTGACATGGCATATTGTGGTACCGCCTGCATCACTGATTTCAGGAGTATTTCCTTTTCTAGTTTTGATATGATTTGTTCCTTCCAGCCCTCTAATTTCATATTTACCCTATTTAAAATCCACCCAAACATTTGTCTCCTCAATGCTCCCCAATCAAATGGAATTCCCAAATACTTACCTGATTTCTCTAGCTCCGGTACCCTCAGTTCTCTTTTCATGTTATCCCTTAATAGAGATGGACTGTCTTTGCTAAAAAAGATGCCAGACTTGTTTAGGTTTACAACTTGGCCTAAGGCGTAACAATACTAATTAAGAACAACTGCAACATTTTGGCATTCATGTAATGTGGCATCCCAAAAATAACTCACGGCCATGTGTTTTATAAGTAGGAGTTTATTGAATTATGATTTCAAGATTTATGGCCAAGTGAATAAGAATGATTTGGTATTTATATAAATGGATAATTATTGTTGTTGGAAACGCATCCTATGTCCATGTGAGACCAAGGATTTTATTTGATGAGGAAATTATGTTTTTGGCCATGAATTTTATAAGTTGGATTTTATTAAACTATGTTGCTAAGTCTTTTGGCCATTTTATTATGCAATTTGGTATTTATTTAAATGAGGATTAAGATGTATATTAAAAATAAACTTGGGCCATTTAAGTTTGGACTTTAGGCCCAAGTGAGATGGGCCTAAAGTGGGCCATAAGCCCGGCCCATGTCGATGCATGGAGGGGGAGGAGGAGGAGCCGCATGGCCTCCAAGTGTCTTCGGCAAGGGAGACACTTGTCTCCTTCTTAGGGACAAGTGTCCCCCATGCAAAATAAGAAATGCATGCAAATATATATGCAACCAAAAAGAGAGAGAGAGAGAGAGAGAGAGAGAGAGAGAGAGAGAGAGAGAGAGAGAGAGTTGCGAGAGAGAGGAACCAAGAGGGAGGAGAGGAAGGAGCTCGCCGTTCGTCCGCCCGCACGCCGTCCGTCCGTCGCCGGTGTGCCGTCCATTTGCTGTCGTCCGCTTGATCTTAGAGGCAAGTGTGTGTCTTGCATGTGTGATTTGTTGGTGGTAGATTTCGGATGTTAGGGTAGGCAAAACCGAAGCTAGAATATGACTTGTTCTTGAAAATGTTTGCTGTTTTCGTGTGAACCGACCGACCCAGAATCTTGTGAGGGCTTGCATGCATGTTTTGAGTTGAATTTCGACCTTGATTTCTTCATGAAAGTTGTATCCAACATCTTAAACTACAACATACTAAAATTTGGGACAAAATGGTGGAGATTTAAGGGGTCAAACCCTCATCCTACAAAGACACTAGATCTGGAACAGTTTTGCTGACCTTTTGGTAGATTTGTGGTTGCATGTCGATTGTTACTAAGAAAATCTCTTCGACTTCTTCATGAAACTTGTAGGGAATACCCTAAAGACTAACATACTCAAATTTGAAATAAAATGAGCAAGTGTAGCCTAGTGAATCGACTTACTCTAGAAGATGGTAAATCTGGAGACGCGGTACAGGACACCCGAGACTTCATGGACCCATATGGTGACTATTCTTTGAAATTTGACTTAGATCCCTTAATAAAAGTTGTAGGGGACCTCTTGAAGTAAAACATATCCAAATTTCAGAGGAAAAAAATAATAAAAAGGGGTGAAAACTCGATATTTCGGAGAAACATACACTGGACATTTCGGTGCGAGAACCATAAGCTTCGGATGACTATATAAAATTATCTAAAACGAATATGGACTAGAAGTCTTCATGAAAAATCTACTTTAGTATCTTAACTATAACCTGGTAAAATTTCATAATTTTCGGAGGTCGTTCAGGTATTTTAATCGAATTATTTCAAAAACTGCACATTTTGTTCCTATCCGAAATTGCATGCTGTATTTGTGTGAAGTATATCTTTTGTGTGGAACTCCATTGGGCATGTGTTTTTCATGAAATTATTATCTTATTGTCTTGTCTATCACATGCCTTGATTTCATGATTTTTGAGAAGCATATGGATATTTAATTTAAATATTTTCTAAAAAGGGTACATGCTGGAATTTTGTAAACTTTGGAAAAGGCATGAAATATGGACCATTTTAAATTGCATGGACTCCATGAATTGTATTGTTATGGATGATGGTGTCTTGCTGCATGCATGATAATGATTTGAGATGCATGTATGAATTCAATGATGAATATGATCGTGATTGCCATCACATCACATGCCATGTTGAAATTGAGCCATAATTGTGAATGTGAAATTGAAAATGAGATGTATGAGAATATGCATCGTGGTGATGAGAAGACCGTCGGAGGTGTGAGCCGACAATGCCCCGGGAGTGTAGGGATGCTCGGTGGTATACGGTACGTAATTCCAGGGGAGGCCTGGTGGTATGTTGGTACATAATTCCGGAGGGTAAGGGAAACCATTTTCATGGCGAGCCCCAGAGATTTCCTCGGGAGTTTCGAGATGCCCAGTGGTATACGGTACGTAATTCCAGGGGGGATGCCTAGTGGTATGTCGGTACATAATTCCGGAAGCTCGGCAGGTATTGTGCCAAGGGATGCCTCGCGATGCTAGTTGGGATGTGAGATGCTTGGCTAGAAGGGTACGGCCGGAAGCCTCGGAGGTGTGTGCCGGGGGGATTCCTCGTGATGCTAATTGGGATACGAGATGCCCGGAGCGTGAGGGTGCTGGATGCCCGACAGATATTGTGCCGGAGCGTTCTCGCGACGCCCGGATTGGGCGCAAGTGATGAATGTGGGATGCAAACATTGGTCCTATGAAAGAGAAATGTGGCGGTCCAAAATGAAATTGAAATTGAATTATGCATGATGATATATGTATGACATGATGATGAGGATATATGCATGACATGATGATAATGTTACATGCATGGATGCATGGCGATGATGATGGTATATGCGTTATAATGATGATGTTACATGCATGAATGCATGACAATGATGATGGTACATGTGATATGATGATGATGTTACATGGATGCATGGCAAAGATGATGATACATGTGACATGATGATGGTAAGTGTATGATATGATGGTAATGATTATATGATGATGTATGTACATGAGGTATGATGACATGTGCATGATGCCAAGGTAAGTTGTGCATGGATGCTTTAATGACATGTGATGCTATGATTGTGATGATTGTGTGGCATGATGCATTGAGTGGTTTATTGGTCATTTACCTGCTGAGTGGTTGCACTCATCCCTTCGGGGACCAACATTTCAAATTAGTAGATGGATTGAGCGGTTAGATATGACCGCGAGGAGGAGGATAGCAAAGGAGGAAACTTTTGGACGCCGACACTGATCGATGGACTTTAAGTATACGACTGTGGGAGGAGAAGTCGGTCATCTTTTGAAGTATAGCCTAATATAGAAAATTATGGCATTTTGATGTACCGATGAACGATGTCCATATGGTTAAGTGAATAAAAGTGTGCGGTTTTTACCCATAAATGTTTAATTGGTGTGCATCGTTTTCTGAATATAGTGAAGGGAGTTGTTGGATGTGCTTCCATATATAAATTGTGCAAGGGACCAATCTAAAAGATGTAAACCCCCAGGTTGTATGGACCCGCTGCAATTGAAATAGTATCAGAGTGACATGTTATTAGGAAAAGTGAATGGTAAGCGAACTGTGGCGACCCAAATCGGATCGGGGGCCGTCGAGGGGTGCCACATGTAAAGATCCATTCGAGAAAAATATTGAATCATCCGCAAATAATAAGTGAGTCAAAGTGGGGCAAAACATGCTCAACTTAATGCCTTTAATATTCCCATCCTGTAGAGCTTTACCCATCAAAGATGACAAAATGTTTGCCACCAAAATGAATAGATATTGTGATAAAGGGTCTCCTTGTCTAATATCTATGGTGGGAGCGAAATAAGGAAATGGTTCCCCGTTAAACTTGATGCTGAAATTGACTATAATGACACATTGCATAATCCAGTGAACCCATTTAGCACAAAACCCCATTTTCAGCAAGCAGCTTTCTAAGAAATCCCATTCTATTCTATCATATGATTTCTATATGTCAAGTTTCAACACCACTTGAAATGTCTTTTCCTTTTCCTCATTCTCAGTTGATGCAACACCTCTTGAACAACGTAAATATTATCTTGAACCTGTCTTCCACTAATGAATGCAATTTGCTCTCCTGAAATTAGCATAGGCAACCATCTTTTCAGTCTATTTGCCAAAATTTTGGATATTATTTTGTATGCAAAATTGCAAAGGCTAATAGGGGGATATTGATCAAGTCTTTCCGGATGGGAGATCTTTGTATCAATGTAATATGTGTTTTGTTGAGAGTTGGTTCCAATACTCTCGAAAGAAAAAAGCCCCAAACTTCCTCAAACACATCGGTATTAATTATATCCCAATGATGCTAATAAAAAATACCATTTAACCCATCTGGACCAGGAGTTTTTTGAGCTCTAAGTTGAAACACAGCAGCATGAACTTCTTCCATTGTTACTTTAGCCACTAACTAGTCATTAATTTCATTTTCGACTAGTGTAGGACATTGATCCAGTACTGGTTGGTAGTTTTGAGGCCCTACCGAAGTGTATAGCTCCTTGAAGAAAGATATAGTGATGTTCTGAAGTTGTTGTTTTCCCCAAATCCATTGCTCCGATGCATTTTTTAGCATAGTAATCCTATTTTTTTGTCTTCTTTGGATCGTTGCTGCATGGAAATATTTCATGTTTTTATCTCCCAAACGAAGCCAATTGACTCGAGATCTTAACCCCCAAAACATTTCCTCTCTTCTCCATAAAGTTTTAATCTCTTCTTTTATAAGCTTTATCCTGTTTGATCCTTGATGTAAGCTTGGGCTGTTAGTTAAGGATCGAAGCTCATTCTTTAGGGCTGTTATACGAATATTGCTCTTGGGAAATTTCCTTTTACTCAATTCTTTTAATGCTTAGCATGTGGCATGTAATTTATCTCTCAATCCTACTTCATAACAAGTTTGAGATTGTCATGCATGTTTAACTATATCTCTGCATTCACCATCTTCTATCCAAAAAGCCTCAAAGTGAAAATATGTTCTTTTTTTTTTAACAGTTTCAGCATTACTCACCAAGAGGAGCGGACTATGATCAGACCCAACAGCTGGTAGAGCAAAGGCTTCTACTTCCGGGAACATGAGCCGCCAATCCAACAAGCAAAACACTCTATCCAATTTTTCTTTTACCAAATCAGCCCATTCTATGTTATTAAACCAGGTAAAAGGACACCATTTACAATCTATTTCCATTAAAGAGCAATCATGTATACAATTTTGGAATGCCTGCATATGATTATTCTCTACCATCCTTACTCCCACCTTCTCCCAATAATATAGTACTTCATTGAAATCCTCCAAACAAACTCATGGAAGTGTATTAGAAAGACTAATCTGTCTCAGTCTCTCCCATAATTGTAATCTCTCCCCATATATATTTGGGCCATCCACACAAACTATCCGCATTTTACTCCGACTCTCATGATCAACACATATCAAATTAACCATTTCTTGAAAGCTAAATTCCACTTCTACATCCACTTCCTCATTCCACATCACCGCCATCACCCCCATAATTCCTTTCGGATTCTCCACAAAACTGTTTTTAAACTTCAGCTGTCGTCTAATTCAAGTGATCACATTTTCTTTGTTTTTTGTTTCCATTAACATAATTAAATTGGGCATTTCCTGAGTCACAATGGCTCTCAAATTCTGGACTGTCAGTGGTGTGCCCAACCCCTGACAGTTCCAACAAATAGTCCTCATTTGTAATCTGATGCATGTGCGATCTAATGAATAATGATGCACTCGTCATGTCAGCACTCGAAATACTCGTCATTAGTTGGACATTGAGTTGGGTCGAGGATAATTATACCAAAAGTCATGAATCTATACTTATTTGTGCGACAGTCAATTTAATTTTGAACTTTTTAATATGATCAATTTAGTTCTGAACCTTTTAAAGATTTGTCATTGTAGTCTTTCCAATCAATTTTGATTAGCCATCTCTAAGGTGAATGTCAGTTGTCCTACGTAGTAAAGCCCTAGGTGACATCGACGATTTTTGCAACTTTAAAAAAAAAAAATCATATTTCTCTTCTTCTTTTTTTCTTTTTTCTCCTATCTCCACCATTCACTAGGGCTTCAAATATGGATAGTGAAAATCGACGGCTAGGCAATGGGAAAGATGCCCTCACAAGCCCGTGCCCGAATTTGGTAAGAGATGTGGTGCCCTTGCTAGCCATTGCCGAGGCCACAACAAAACAACCAACATATGAACAAGGAAAAAAATGATAGGTCAATGGAGAGGGGGACAAAAGAAAAGGATAAAAAAATGGAAAATTTAAGGACTACATCGATATATTGTGAAAAGGTTTTAGGACTAATTTGGTCAAAGTAAAAAAAAATTAAATTAAATTGGCTGTTATACGATAAGTTTATGATTTTTTTGAACAATTTCCCAATTGAGTCAACTAGTCCACCTCGTAATATGTACTATTCAACTCCTCACTTTGTTGGAATTATTATGGTCCTAGGCTTCTAGCCATAAAAGGGCCAGATCACAGCTTTACAGAAAATGATAGAAGAGGTCATGCCTCTATGCTCTTACTTTGAAATTAAAAAAAAAAATTAAAAATTAAAAAAAAAAAAATTTTTTTTTTTTTTGGTGACCGAGGACTCCGCCACATGCCTCCTATACCCAAATGGCTCCTGGGGACCGAGCCCCTATATCTCGGGGAAAACTAACACAGCAACCCACCGCCATGGCCCCCCATTTAAATTGCTAGCAATGTAGAGTTTCAAACTCTCAACCTCAGCGATGAAGAAAGGGATTCTCAACTAACTACGCTACTCACGGATGAGTAAAAAAAACAAATCTTTAATCCTATTTATTTCGCAAAAAATAAATTTAAAAAAAAAATCAAAATTGATTGTGTATATCCATTAAAATAGTGAGGTAATGAAAAATATTTCTATTATCAACGGCAATTTATATCTATATATTTTTCATGGACAATAAAAATATTTTTTATTCGTTCATTTCTATATATGATATTAGCAATCATTTTCAAAAAAAAAGAAAATTCAAATCATGCACCTTATCTTAAAGTTAAGCACACAATCATTTATTGTAACTACAAATGAGGCTTGGACCTTGACAAGTTCTTAAGCTGTCACATTCGAATTCTGAGATATAAATTTCAAGGTTTTCCTCTTGAAGAAAAAGTAATGAGATTTATGTTTTCAAACAATGACACGGCTACCCATTAATTTTATATATATGTTTATTTATATATTTATAGCCATTGGGAAGTGGTTGCAACTAATTGAAAGTGGCCTCTCCGTCATCCTTTTATCCATCGTCATCGAGAGCTAACTGGAGATAAGAGTACACGTGTGTACTGAGAGTCTTACGTTTACTTGTTTTTAATAGGCGATTATATGAACCATAGTGAAAAGTAATTACCGTTAAGAAAGTGCCTTTTACATTGAAATTTAATTTTACTTCTTTAGAGAAATTTATTAATCACATGCATCAATTACTAGTACATGGAAATTTACTTCTTTCTCATGTATAGTGGACCTACTTCTTATTGTCACCTCAACACGGTTGCCTTCGCAACATTAGGAGTTCACTGACCACGGTCAATATTTACCTCATTTGAATGATTGACATGTGAAGGAAGCTTTGTCATGCGGGAAAAAAAAAAAAGAAATCGTTAAATGATGGAATACCAGATATTTGCTAGGTTTAAATTGGTTTAAAATTCTTGAATATCAATAGATGTGCATAGTCATTATTAACGCCCCAAAATTCTTTTAGAACAACGAACGGCAAGTGAGCTCCATATTTAGGATAAGGAAGTGCCAACGACAACAACTGTGGCTTTATCAAATTTATTGTATGTGACTACTACAATAACAAGAGAATGTGACAACTTCAGTCTAGGCACACACGGGTCAAGACATATGGCATTTGCATAGTAATCAACGATTCTATATATGACATGTCACCTTCATGCGCTTGTCATCGTGAATAATTTAGTATAAGTTTTAGATGATTTCAATGAATGGTTAGCCTTGCTCGAAGATCTTATTCTAATTCGATTGACCTCTTTTCCCCTCTGGCCTTCAATTCATGGCTAGAGCACTGCTCACAATCCCTCTTTTGCCCAAAGAGGAAAATCGGGTTGATTCCAATGAGGTCAATGACCTAATAGAAAATCTAATCCAAAAGTTTTAGCTTAGAGGTGAAGAAAGACCACATTTATTTATATAAAAAAAATGTACAAACTTCATTGTAAAGAAAAATAAATATTTAATTCATATCTTTAGAATAAGTGCATACAAACCATCTCTTGCACTACATAAACTACCCCATTAAGCAACGGATCACAACTCGAGTAACTTATCCCATTTCATTGAAAGCCGAATGTGGACGGTCCGGCCGCGTGAAAGTTACACATAACAATTAAGAAGCCCCAGTTAGGTGTGCTCTACAGTCATTTTTGAATATATAGCTTTCACACTTCCCGTACCTCTTTGATTGGTCAATTATTGTATTGAACATAGCAAGGTGCCCCTCCGCATCTTCCAATTCAATTTCCATGGCGCCAAAATGAATTTAACTTTTCAAATCTCGGGCGGCCATGCCACTTCCGTAATGAGGACAAACACATGACCACAAATCGTGCCTGGGACTTAGAAAAGCGAACAGATCACCCTCTAAGACGGTTTCCCACTCATGGTAAAGTCCACGTCGAACGAAAAGAGAAAGAAACCCATTCGAAATGCGTCGATGGGGTAAAGACACTTTCGCGTCGAAAAATCCCCTAATAAAAGTCGAATTGGACTCGCATTGTCGAATCGCCACTTGCCCAGATTGCACTTTGTGTAGAGACTTCGTAAAAAGCTAAGTGGCTTTTTCTCCGGGAAAGGATCAAATCGTTCACGCAACAGCCTCGGCTTTGATTCGCCCGATCTCATTAGATTTCTCTAGGCAAAGCCCGAAAGAGGAAAGGAATCTGTAAAAATCAAAGAGAGATGATATAGAGAGCATCACCCGCTCCAAGCCGCTAAGCCTAAGTTGACACCGCCTCCCCAAGATTCAAATCAATTTGAAACCGTCCACCAAAGTCCAAGGCGTAGCCTCGATCTTCTTAGCTTTCGATGGGATCAACGAGAGAATCGAATTCGTTCATGCAAAATCGGTAAGAAAAGAAAATTCCTAAAATCCACAAACCCTCGTTTATCAATGCATCAATTTCCTCAAAACTGCACAAAAGAATAAAAAATAAAAATGAAAAAAGCAGAGCACGGCCGGTGCCCGACGCACCACGCCAACTCCGACATCATCAATGCATAAACGACACGCACACTCATGTCGTCTTTGCTTTCGAACTGCCTCCCTTGCCTTGCCCACCATAAAATCAAAAGTTTGAACCGTTTCAAAGATCCCAACCGAAGCTCTTCCCCACCCCACCCCACCTCACCTCACCTCACCTCCTCCTATGCTCTTTACGCATGAAGAAAAGTGAAACGAATTTAGCAAAAATTTGATGTTGAGATATTAAATTGGAGCTATAACGAAAAATATTACATTGAGAATTCCTGTAACTTACCTAAAGACATATCCTAGCATATCTGCCCTACCACTACCGCCCGAACCGGAGCCCGGTTCGGTTCGACCCTAATTCCTAGTTCCCGAGGCGCCAGGAAGGAACCCACCCCGGCCCTCAAAAGCTGGGCACGGCCCGACCAGGCTCGGGCTGACCCAGTGCCGTCGTCGTCGTTGACTCCTTCTTGCGCCTCATCTCCAGCACCTTGCGGTGGTGGTTCGAGTGCAGCTCGCTAGAAAACGTGGGGCTACACGCGGGCCGGTACTCCGGGTACAGCCGGCCCGACTTGAACCGGACCCCGCACGCGTTGCACAGCGTCTTCGCCCCGTTGGGGCCGGCCCTCCACTGCGGGGTCTTCTGCACGCCGCAGTGGCTGCACCGTCGGGCCGGTCCGGCCGTCTCCGAAGCAGCAGCGGGCTTGCTCTTCTGCTTCTTCATCGGCGGCTTGGCCTCCCAGGGCTCCGGTTCGACCGGCTCGAGGCTCCGGCTCCGGTTCAGGTGCGCGAACCAGGGGCTGGCGAGCAAGGGCGACGAGGCCGTCGTCGAGGACGAAGAGCTCGAGGACGGCTCGGCGAGAGAAGGGACGCCCAGGGACCATGCCCGGCCGCCGGACCGGGGCCGCTTGCTCCGGGCTTTGGAGGGGAGCGGAGTCGCGAACCCGGGTCTGGACGACCCGGAAGATTCCGATTCCGGTTCGGACCGGTCCTCGCGGCTCGTGGGGTTCTGGAGCAGGCCGCCCGCCGGAAGCGGTTCCGAGAAGTGCGAGAACGAGTCCTCCACGAAATGCGACAACCACTCGAGGTCCGCCAAATCCTCGGCCTGTAAAAAATCGCACCTTTCGGTCAGAAACGACGGCGTAATGGCCGGAAAAACGAACCGATTTTCCGTTAACGGAGGTATTCATCACAGTACCGGAAGGTGCGGCACGAGCCCCAAATCGTCCTTGTGCCCGGCGGAGACGGACGCACCGTCCTCGTCGCAACCGCCGCGGGGCTCCCGCTTCTGCTTCTGCGGCGTCTGCTCGCGGCCCGCCGTCTCCTCCGTCCTCGCCTCTTCCTCCTGCCCGGCGAAGGCCTCGTCGTTGGAGAAGTCGAAGAGGTCGTCCACGAAGTCGTCGCCGTCGCCGCCGTCGCCGCCGGCGGGGGCGCCGGGGTGGGAATTGAAGGCCAGGAGGTCGTCGGAGAAGGCGTGGGGCCTCATCAGCTTCACCAGCATCGCGTCCTTCCCGAACCCGGTCTTCAAAGCGGCTTCAACGCACTCCATTCCGGGTCCTTACTCCTCAGCCCCCGTCGTAAGAATGCAAAACTTCCCTTCAAAGAAGAGAGAGAGAGAGAGAGAGAGAGATGGAGGATGAGGGTGGTTGCAGATAGAGAGAGAAAGGAAGTTGCAGAGGAGGAAAGGGGGGGCAAAAATGGGGTGGAGAGTTCGGTAAAGCATTCAATGGGGAGGTGATGTATTTAAGACGGCCCGTTTCTTTCTCTCCCTTTCTCTCTCTAAAATTCGGAGGTTCCTTTTTTTTTTTCACCATTTTCGTCCCGCTTTATAAAAATCTTTGCGCTGTCTGCATTTACTTGCTCCCCGGAAATAATTATTTCGCGATTCCGTTACGGAAGACAGCAAATGAAAGAAGGGGAGGAAGTTTTCGGAAGGCGGAAACGTTCGGTTTTTTTGGACAGGATGTACATGACGATCCTCCTCCTCCTGTTTCCCCTTTCGCATTGATTAAGGTTTGTTTCGAATTTTTTCTTCTCTTTTTTTTTTTTTTTTTTTTAAAAAATCTATCTCCGTTCGCGAACGATATCTGACGCGGCGGGAGAGAAAACGAGGAAAAAGGGCAAAAAAGGGGGATAATTTTTTTTATTTTTTTGGGGGGTGAATTGTTGCCGGATATCTGAGTAGACTAATCATGCGTGGTGGTCCGGTCCGACCTACCAACAAAAAAGCTTTTCAAAAATTAAAAATTAAAAAGAAAAATAAAGATGTGGGTGACTTCGTGAATATCTAAGAAAGCCAACAGGGTCCACTTTTTATCCTCTCCTTTTTTTGAATTTTTAAATTTTTTTTTGTCCCAATGCCCTTCGCTTTCTTTTTTTTTTTTTTTGTACTTTTGTTTTGTCTTTTTTTTTTTTTTTTTTTGTGTGGGTGTGTGCGGGGGAAAATCATAGCTTTTGACTAGAAATGTCACAAAGAGGAGCGGGGCCTTCGTCTCGCATCGATTGCCCGCTCGTTTTGGACGTGTTCCCGTTTTCCCGCTCTGCTCTCGCCCCCTCTCCTCGATCGTTATGTCATTTCTAAATTTAAACCAAAAAACTCGGTTTCATCTTTTCTTTTCTCTCACTTTCGCCCCCTCGGAATAAGTATGTGTGTCATTCTAGTCCTCGAACGATCGGATGTTTCGTGCCGTTGAGTCAGAATTGTGTGCAAAATTTGCTTAGCTCGCTGGTCGTCATCTCTCAATTCAAAACTTCGGTGTGCACTTAATTTGCACGTCTTGTTGATTTATGAGTTTTATGAGATATGACACGTTGAGATCAAAGGATTTATCTCGGTCCTCATGTGGCAATGAGCCTTCAAATTTTGAAGGCAAACGAGAGGAAAATCGACACTATGATAGAACTTGAAGAAAATCTGTAATTATTAGAGCAAGGTGGCTATGTGGCCACGAGACTTCTATGACCAATTCGAGTGTTGCAACTCCAGATGTTCTCTCTCTCTTTTTCTCCATGTTTTTTTTTTTTTTTTCTATGTGCAAAACTTCTGCATTTGAAAAATGAATCGCACATTTCACTGAAGAGCCACCGAAAATTAAGCGTTATGAACGAGCGTCGGTTTTCTTAAATTGATGATGTGGTATTGATCAAATTCAATGGCTAGAGCTCAAATATAATCCATAACATTTGCACTATGCAGGTATCGGCATAACACAAGTGAAAATTCCTCGTGACAACAATAAAACCTCATAGAAAATAGCGCATGGGTATGGCCAGGGGAGACACCCACTAGGAACATTGTTCTCATGCATTGGAATTTTTTTGGCATTGTTCACACGCTTTAAAACCTGTCCGATCTTTTAATTTGGATGCCGCCTCTAGCATTTCAAATTTTGAAAAACGCTAAGTGCAATGGACGAATACTTTTATGTTGCACATGATCGCCCGCAAGTCAATTTCAAAGGTGGGACTCATCAACTTTCAAAAAATATAAGCGAAAAGCGGAAAGGATAAAAATTCAAACTTCTCGGTAGTCGTCTCCATCGGTTGTTTGGTGTAAAAATCGACGATAGAATGGGCTTGGTCAACGTCTGATTTAGGACAATATTATTGAGGATGATCCATTCCCAATTTGATTCGATCCCACCCAAAAATTTGGGAATTGACTAGAATAACCGGTTCTCATTTTTTGGAGTTAATAAACCAAACTAATAGTGCGGTCTAGATCTTGGGCAATTAAATGAAATCGAAATGCAACCCTTTACACATATTCTTGTTAAGTCATTGAGAATCCAAACTACTTTTTTGCAGCAATAAGTTCATGAATTTGATCGGCGAAGTCCCAAAGACAAAGTAATCATAACTTCAAAATCCGTGCACACTTAAGTCGCCACTTTTTTTCTAAGTGGGACACTTAAGTCCACCTCCCCACGACCCTTGCCTAAATCCTACGTGTGATATTTTATTATTATTTTTTGCTTACGTGGCTCATTTGAGCTCCAAATCAGCATAAAAATTAAAAAATTTAAAAGAAAATTTAAAAATTTAAAAAAAAAAATTAAAAATTAAAAAAAAGAAAAATTTTAAAAATTTTAATTTAAAAAAAAAAAAGGGGGTGGGGGGGGGAGGTCGAACAAGCCCCAAATCTGGGGCACTCCGACGCCGGCCCTTCCCGGCGGCGACGGGAGGCGGCGAGGGCCCGCGACCCTCGCCGGATCCGGGCAGGGCCGACGACCCCGGCCGACCCTCCCCTCCGTCGCCGGCCCTTCCCCGGCAACGGCGGGGGAGGCGGCGGTGGCGAGGGCTCAACCCTCGGCCGCCCGTTCGACCTCCCCCCCTTTTTTTCTTCTTAATTTTTTAAACTTTTAAATTTTTCTTAATTTTTAAATTTTTCTTAATTTTTAAATTTTTCTTAATTTTTAAATTTTTTGAATACTTTATAATTTAATTAATTTTATATTATTATTTACACGTAAACACGAAACGGCGTCGTTTTTGCGTTTTTTTCCGCCATGTCGGCACGCAAACGACGCCGTTTTGGACTAAACTCGCCGGAAAATTCTACGTCACCATTTGGCCGGATTTTCGCGGAGTGGCACTTTAAGTGTCCCATTTTACTCCGATGATGGCACTTAAGTGTACCATTTTAAAGTTATGGCGACTTAAGTGTCCTCCGCGCTTAAGCTTATGGCACTCAGGTGTCCTCACCTTGAATTTAACCAATGTCACAAACCCATCATGATACTAATTGGTTGGTGTTGTACTCCCTTTGAAAGCTTATATATTATTCATAGCGGTTAATTTTGGGTGCATTTTCAAGGAATAATTTCATTTTAAAAATAGTTTTTTTCTATTCATATTTCTTGAAATAATTTGAGTAAATAACGTGTTTAGTAACTATACAAAATTTATATTCCCAAAATAGAAAAGAACAATAATGCATTTATTACGACATATTTTTTTATGCCATAGAAATTCTTTTAATATTTTAATACTTTTTTTATATTTTTTTTTTTTTTTCCTATCTTCTTTCTCCTCCTATAGCCACCATTCGGGGATGGCGGTGAGTCTCCACCGACTGATTATAAGAGAAAGAAGAATAAAAGAAAAAAAGAAAATGACTTATTTCTAGAAATCATTGCCGAAAATAAGAAATTACTTTTTATACTTCTTGATTCCATTCAAAATCTATTCCCTAACTACTTTTCTATTCCAATAAACAAAAAAATGTAATTGATGTATGAGAAGGAAAGGGAAAGAAATTTGCATGAGAAATAAACGAAAATACAACAATCATTGGTCTAGTCCAAGCGGTCCAATTCTCCTAGAATAAGCAATTAAACTGAAAATTACCGATTCTAATTTTATAGAATCGAGAACCAAATCGATAACCCGAACAACTCAAAACCGGCCAATGTAGTTCAATCAATCTATGTTGCTCATTCCTAAATATAATGGGCACAAATGAAAACCATTATATTAGAATTTATGGCCAAAAATGTATTTTTCTATTTCAATTCCCTAGATGAGTTTTTAAGTAAAAATAAACGTTTAATAATCACACAAAATTTATATTCCTATAATAGAAATCTGTTTGAGAACGTCACAAAATTTCTCCATCTTGAGCGGTGAGGGGAGGTGGTTACAAACAGATGGAGGGCGATCAGTAGGCGACATCGGCCATCAACAACCAATGTTCGGTGGCTAACGTTCGACGGCGGGCGTCCAACGACTTACAGTGGAAGGTGGTTATGAAAGGATAGCGAGCGGTCGACGTTAGGCGATCAGCATCTACCAAGCTTGCCGTTGATCACACAAAGTCCAGTGTCCAACATTCGATAACTGATGTTTGGTGGGCAACGGTAGGTGATGACGAGTAGGCAACCGGTTAGTAGTAAGAGCGAGTAATGATAATAGTTTATGTATCACTTTTGTTCTGGAAATAGAAAATTAGAAAATTTTGACTTCTCCCTTTTATTCAAAATCTAAGTAAAAATTTATTATAGAAATATAAAAATGAAATTGTGCCACCAAACAAAAATCTATTTTGAACTTGTTCTTGAAAATAGAAAAAAAAAGAGAAAATAGAAGAATTATCATGTGCATTTACAATTTTAATATACTAAATCCACAAAATGATATCTTAACATATAACAATCACAGTGTTGCCCTACTCATGTCATGTCTTGTGATCAAAGCCGGCAAAACCATACATCAAATCCTACATATCGTCCATATAAACTTAGTCCATCAAGTATTTGAACGAATCATTACAATAACGATATTATCCAGAAATAATTCTATCAACTATTTTACCTATATTTTACGAGACATGCCGAATGAAATTCAAATCATTTGCCTTTGCCGCTCTAAAATGATTAAGGTCGTTAAAGGGTCATTAAGCAAGTGGGACAAAGTCTGGGGACAAGACAACTCTTGGAAGCAAAGGGAGCGGAAAAGTCGTGAGACCAAATGAAATTCGTCCAGCTTTTGTCTCCACATTGAAAATGACAATTGGACATCGCTTGAAGAAAGGGCATGATTCTGGAGTGCCTCCCGGGCTGGACCATGTTTATAAAGCTCATAGAAATTTCGTAGACAAGGAAAATTAGATTAATTTAACAACATGCATAGTAATTCTCAAGTTAGCTGTACGTCGTAATCGTACTAGTAACTTTAGACAAAAGAAAAAAAAAAATCGCACTGGTAACTTGTCTTCATAGCCTCCAAGAATGTCTGGGCATGACCGTGTCACGCATGAGGAAATAATTACACGCACGGAGGTTAAATTTGAGATGACTAATGGCCCGTTTGTCTTGACTAGTTTGGACAAAAAGCTGCTTCTTGCCTTCCTACCTGAACTTAAGATAATCGTGGAATTACTGTAAAATGACTTCATATGTCCGTTTTTGTTTAGGAAGCATCCATATTCTTTGGCCGTTGTGTTGTGTCGAACACTTTAACATATATCCGACATTTGAATCTGAATTTTGACACGCACGAGATCAATTTTAAATCAACGATCAAAATAAATATAAAAAATAAAAAATAATAAAAATAATAATTTGGAAAAGACTTCTTGTTATATTTAATGGTGAAATATGGATTTTTTTTGACTTATTGTTAAATATTTAATTTAATAGTGTAATATGGATTGTTGAGATGGAATATAGTCAAATTTATTAAACTAAAATGATGAATGGTATTAAGAAATAGTATATTATAATTTTTAAAGTAAATTTATTCTAAGCTCTTTTATTATTATTTATTTATCTGTGAATTTGAATCAAATTAATTTGATTGAAATATCATAAAAATGATTATTTATCATGTATATATAAAAATATACATTTAATATATAACGTGTTAGAATTCTTTATTTTAAAAAAATAACATGTCGGCGAGTCGTGTTGCGTGTCGTATGTTGGTGTTACTTAGGTTTTTGTACATTTGGAAATGTTTTAGAAGTTTCTTGGGAAAAAGAAAAATCAACCGTGAGACCTAAGTGCAAATGATTCCGCAATTGAGCCGTGCTTGTTTAGGATTTGACTCGTCATTTTCACTTGACTCCAGTGATGAGGCACAGACCACTGCCACCGGAGGACTCGAGTAGACTCAATTTGTCACCACGTCGTGTATGCATACAAACGACGGTGCAAAGCCAATGGGGGCTCAATTGCCGATCACCGACCGACAGCGCCGTGTCCCACGGCGGAGGAACGGGCCCTTCTCTCTCTCTCTCTCTCTCTGTATTTTGCAGCCGGCATTAGTGTTTTGAAGAAGCTTAACTAATTCAGGGTCGGCTCTTCGGCTGGCCAATTCGGGGGACTCCCACCTTATGGTCATTCCACGAAAGGGCCGGAAATCAAATAGTTCCCCTAAACAAATGGCGAACGAAAAAGGGCCGCCTTGTTGCCTCGGAAACCTCCAAGTGGCTCCCCTGCAATTCTCGATCTGTTCCTGTTTTTCCGTCGGGAGCAGCTCTGTTCGATAGGGACTCGCGAGTAGGAGCAGCGCCTATTGGCTGAACTCTGTGGGCGATGATATTGTCTATAAATTTTATATCTGGAGCACTTCTCAAAACAGGGTGTTTGGTCTAGTGGTATGATTCTCGCTTCGGGTGCGAGAGGTCGCGAGTTCGATTCTCGCAACACCCCACTTTACACTTACTCTTTTATTGATTCCTGGCTCGTCTATCTGTTTTCAACTTGTACTTGCCCTGTCTTGCCCATCCTTTTTCGGGGCTTTTGCTTTCTGCACTTTGATGGAAATGTGTGGTCTTATGTTGCAGATCGGTGGGGACTGGGCAATTGTATAAAAGCAAGCATGGGGGAGGGAGAGAGAGAGAGAGAGACAACGGAGTTTTCGTCCTTTCAGGGAAACCATTGAAAGGAAGTACAGCAACTTGTAGCCTCGATCTTCAGGATAATTTCATACGAGGATTTTACATTTCTTGAAAAAAAATAAAATGAGGAAAAAGTGGATCTGCACCAGCCGGGAATCGAACCCGGGTCTGTACCGTGGCAGGGTACTATTCTACTACTAGACCACTGGTGCTCTTTGAATGTTACTTGTCACACAGATTCAATATCAATCAGATGCTGAATCCCGGAGGTTTACTTACCTGAACCGGGGGTGCTTCGTCATCGGTCCCAGGAACTTAAAGAGTAAATGTACACCCATCTCTTGCACGTGTAGTCCAATATGCTCGATCCATCATTGGAGTGGAAATAGCTGTCGTTAGCACTTGAGAGGGCGGCGGGTCTTGGTCTTCGAAAGAATATACGGGAGACCAAAGTGCTGAGGCACACGAGAGCCAGATTTACTTATTCAACATACTTCAGTCGAACGCAATCCGCTTTGCACGCTGGAACAGAGAATTGGGAAACATATACACCCTATCCGCAGCTGATCGACGACGCTGAGGACAACGACACGTCTCTAGATCAAAACATTTACAACCCCGACTTTCTCAAGTTAACCTCAAATCTTGCGCCGCGCGCTTTCGGCTTTTTCTAAACTCAATATCGTATAAATGCCGACACGTGAATTCGCATGTACCCTCTTTCTCTTTTCACGAGCATTCGAAATGCTGACTAACATTCGAAATTTTGAAGGTTAAAAAAAAAAGAGCTCTACTTTCTGCTTAGACTTGACTGAAACAAACAAGCTCTAAATTGTAATGTGGTCATAGAAATCCCAATATGTAGTAGGACAGGCTTTGTGTTCGCGAAATTTATTTGCTCGAGTTGCCCAGGCTGAGCAGACGGGATTCGATGTCCCCCTCTTGGCTCTCTACTGCAACTTTGCCAGGTACTGACCGACGGATTCGGGGTTCATCTCGAATAAAAAGCTTATCCCTTTGACCTGCAAATTTGTGAAATTTTCAATCATATGGCCAGACCAAAGCTCACATGCTAATACCGAAGGGACTGATATGAGTAAGAAAGCACACACAATATGCAACGGTGTCAAACTGTGCCAAGACAGAAAAAACTATGTACCTCGATCAAACAGCCCGAGCTAAGATCCAGTCGCTGCCCGCTGGCAACTTCTCTCCCGTTCAAGAACATGGAGCACCTGCCCAGATTCTTCAAAGAAAAAGAACCATCCTTTTCCAACTTGATCAACGCCTGTCAAGATAAGATAACATTGGTCATCCTTGCTCGGGACGGCAACATTGAGAACTTCCTGCAGCTGAATGCCCACCCAAAGAACATGATACACGAAAACCATATTAGCCAAACCTGTCGTCGGGATATTTTGTTCGTCCCTCCTCCTCTTCCTAGATCAATATCAACATCAAAGTCGTAAGTTGATCTGCCAAGTATGACCTGAAAAGCAGAAAGATCTTTGCTGTAAAAAGAGAGACCAAACTTCATGAAGACCAGTGACACTCAGACAGAAGTACAAGATGTGCTTTAAACAAATCAGATCTTTACATATACACACTTATCACCAGACCTTATTCTCACCAACTTTACAGTTCCAGCCATGAAGAGAATTATAGGCTCATAATTAATAAATTTACTAGTTCAAAGTCAATAACGAATTAATGCTTGTTCACAAACATGTACAAACAAGGCCAATCTTCCCCTCCTCCCCCAACCGGGGAAAAGGGGAGAGAATGCAAAAATAAGCTGGTCGTTGGCATTGACATTGCTTCAACACGAAACGGCAAGAGTAATTATTTCTGCTAATCACATTATTGATCGCAGAGTTATCCTTAGGGAGGGCTAGCCACATGTCAGCAAAATAAAGCAAGTACCAAACCTAACTTTTCACAGGCCAGCAAAGACACGGCAAAGATGTATAGTATCAGCAGCAGGTCCCATATATGGGTACCAAAATACAGCCTCTCTACAAAATACGTTTAGCTCTATAACATCATAAGATCAGGCTTACGCATAAAGTGGAACAGCTAAAACAGGATATATCACATATGATATAGGAAGCAAAACTACATCATTTTGGCATTCGATTTCTTCTGTTCTCCAAGAACATCGATTTCTTGACTTTTCAATGTAAATAAACCACAGGAACATCATTAGTGGAGGTGATCAGTATTCCATGTGTTATTGACGCAAGAACTTGAAAACAATGAGTAAGTATCATGTATCCAAGGAGAATATCAGAGCCCATACAAATTGCAGATTATCTAATGCAGGCACGACGCGCAACAAACCAAAATCAATATATTTGAGCATGTACACTTATCAAAGCAGCAATTCAAAGATATTTCCTTGTATAAAAAGCAGTCGGCGAGCAACAAACCAAAATCAATCTATTTTAGCATATACTAGTGTACCAAAGTAGTAATTCAAGTTTCCTGTGCAAAAAACTAGCTTATTTTCAAACAACTCTCACTACAAGTGAATTTATTGAGAATATGATACTGGCATCCACAATTGGCCAAAAGAAATGCAGGCATTGACGAGAGATATTCCTTGACTCTTCTTATTAAGCAATTAAATTAGGCTTTCGCAAATATTAAATAAGGAACCTTGACATTTATTAAGTGACTCAGAATTATATACCTCAGGTTTTCTAATGTAATGCTTCAAGTAGCGCCCACATAATACTGCAAGGGCACCTCGAGAAGCAATGGCTCTCTGTATAGAAGATTGAACACATTGTTCCATCTAACAATTGCCCTCATGGCGTCCTCATGTAAGTACCTAGAAACTAGAGAGAAAAGAAAACACAATTAATTTATATCCAATATAGATTATCATCATTATACTGAATATTTGATGCTCTGCCTTACTACTGTCAACTCCATAGGCAACAGTGGAATGTTGGTATTTTGGAAAATTGAAGGAATTATTGCAATTGCTAATTCTAGGTTCATTAGTGAATATGAAAAAGGTCATCAAATGAAGAGGAATTTGACCAGCGGGCAGTAAACTCTGATGAAGAAGTACCTTCTCTACCAACATAGGTATCCCAGTCATTGGGACATAAATCCATGTCGAGTATCTGGAAGAATCAGGGTAAGTTCAGAAGAGATACAAGCTAGTACTAGTAAAGTTTCTTCATTTTTCCCAAAAAAAAAAGAAAAGAATCAACCATAGAAATCTACCATGGCTTCGATATCAGAAAAACAAGGAACATCATCTCCACTTTCAGATTCTTCTGGATCCACGATAGAGGGACTTCCTTGTGGTTCCTGAAAATCATCTCTTGTAGGTCCTGCTTCAGCATCTAAGGGAAAAGTCATAGCATTGCATATATCAGAGGACTCTAGTTTGGTCATTGCTTCTCCATTAATATGGAGGGGTCCAGATGCTGTCATGCATGGACTCTGGTCTAAATGGGCACTGAGGGCCTGCCTGGAGACAGAATTAAGATAGTTACTGCCTGCAATTTCGCATTTTACCCCAGAACTAACAAGGGGATATTTTGGACCGAAATTTGACGATGCCTGCAGCCCCATTATCTGACAAGGCTCAGAAGACTGTGTGTGATTTTTTTCTTTCTTTAAAAAGCTTCGTCCTTGTTCTCTGTTTCCTCGGTTAGTAGATGATAAAGAGAGGCCACTGCGAGCTTTATGGCTATGATACGATGTAGATGGGATAAAATCATCATTGCACGGAACCTCTGGGTCTTCCGTATTCAATGTGCATACCATAAATTCCACACTAATGTCTCCAGGAAGATGAGGATCTGGTGCCGCTGTTGATGACAGCTTATCAATATCTCCACTACCATGCTGGTATCCATGATCGACATCTAACTTATCAACTCGGATATCTGACATTGGTGGGAAGTTCGCATCTTGACTGCTAGCCAGGTTTGAATTCAGCGTTTGAGTTTGACAAGGAAGAGATGTATCATCCTTATCACTGCTGTCCACACAATCCCACGCTGGTGATATAGCACTCTCGTTACAAACCTTATCTGTTGGACCTTTCTCATCAACGTCCATCATCAGGACCTCGTTCCATATACTGGTAAAATCTGCATTATCATCTGACATAATTTTCTCAAAGCTGTTGTCATGATCTTGCAAACCCATTTTCTCCCCATCGAGATCACCACAGAGATCCATTACCATTGCAGGTGGGTACTTATCATTCATTAATATTGCAGGTGCTGCCACATCTTCGTTTGTCTTCCACATAGGCAACCTAGAATGAGGAGATGAGAGTTCTATCGAGTGATTGGATGCGCCAGCATCTGGAAGCGTGAGTGGCTCCATGCCTTCAATAACAGCACGATCCATGCCCTCAATAACAGCACGATCCTTTGGATGAGTATTATCCACATGCATGCTTAGGGTATCTTCATGACGACCATCAGAACTTTCAGCATCCTTTCTCACTAGTTGCTCGACTGGGAAAACAGGGACCTTTTTGTCGAACTTGTTACAGTAATCATTTCTCAAGTACCCTCCTTGTTCACTATTTTCTTTAGCAGCAACAGGATCCATGACCAATCCAGGATTCAAAACATTTGCATTAGGGTCCTGGTCACCAAAATGGCCTTGAATGTGATTTTCATGCACAAAGTTTTCATTGCAAATGTATCCATTCACATCATGTTCGTCGGGGAAAATAGAATTTACAGACTGGCTGGAAATCCTCTTCCGCATAGCATAATACATTTTTCGAATGCTCTCGGCTTTTCTTTTCCCTAAAGTTTCTGAATTTTCTTTACAACTCCCCGATTTTTTAGCTGAAGTTTCGCACTCAATCATTCGAGCAGAAGCTTCCGCAGAAATGGAAGGATCATAAAGAAGCGAATGCCACCGCTCTCTGATTTCTCCAACTGTAAACTTTTGGGAAAACCGTACAGCTCCTTTAGCTAGTGCTTCCAGAGAAGCGCCCGACTGCACATACATGGAAATAGTTAAAAGGCCGCGGATAAGCATATCCATTTTAAAGAAAGCATGTGCGAACTCACATGCTTGACGAATTAATGCGCGATCACCACCTATCAAGTTCCCAACCCGATAACATCTACATAAAAATTTCTCACCAAGCAACAATCAACGCGTATACAATTCGAACTACCCCATTATTCCTAATCCTCAGCCACACCACATTTTACAGGGAAAAAGAGAAAACTAATAGCAAACTCCGACGCAAGTATCCGAGCCTTGCCATCCCACAAAACTAATGCCTAACTCGCTTGAATTGCAAATAAGCTCAACCTGACCCTTGCCCATGCTTGTCTAACCGATGAAACAATCAAAAGCTCGGGCTTTCATCCATAAATTCACAATTAAAAGGAAGGAGGAGACACCATTCGCTATCGCATGTCGAGACTTGAAAAGGGCATAAAAGAAAACGACCAATTGAGAGGGCGAGCGCGACAACTTTACCTCAACAGCTTTCTTCAACAGCAGATCGTCCTCCGGTATCCAACTGGGGGCCGAAGCGACCGCCGCCATCTCGCTCCCGATTCGAACCCCGTGTGAAATTGAACCCATTTCTAACGCATCGCCCGGAGTTCGGGGGCGAACGGGCGACCTTACGCGCCCCGACGGCAGAGACCGGCGGCGGAGGCGGAGGCGGAGTCGGGCGAGCCGCAAGGAGTCGAGAGAGAGTGGGGCGGAGATGGGGGCGGCTGCTCTGGACTGCCCGGGGCGCGAGCCGGAAGTCGGAGACCGAGAGAGGAACGGCGGCGGCGGCGGCGGCGGCGACGAGAGTCCGACTGTGCTGTGCGGAGGCGGAGGCGGGGGTTTAGAAGAGAGAGATGAGAGGCTTCGCTTTCCCCCTTTTGAATTTTAGAATTTAGGAGTCGTGTATTCTATTTTCTCGTGTATATCATGATTTTAGTAAAATTCTAATTTACTCGCAAAATTATTATCGAAATTCCAAAACTTATAAAAAAAAATTATGTACACCTACGTGTTGACACAATTAGATTAAGAAAAAAGAAAAATAAAATAAAATTCAATCCAAACATGCACTTACAGATACTCTTGCTTATATTTTTGTTTAGACTTCTCAAAAGTAGAAAGAAATTTTGTTACTCTCCTACCAAAAAAGAAGATATTATATGGATTTATCAAAAAAATCATGCATATGTTAATCTAAATGTTGACATCCATATGTATTGAAATTATGAAGGAACTTAAAACTTAAAAGAAGTCAAAACATTCAACTAGGTTTGATTATGACATGATGACCTTCGAGCTTGCTCAAGTCACAGGAACCAACCGATTTTTCACATAGGCTTAGCCATGAGCATCAAGTAAGAAAATTCAATCCGTCACAAAGATTTTGTGTAGGAGAATTTTATGGTGGGCAAGCTAGGGCAAAAATTTAGGTCCAAACTTAAGGCTCATCCTTGACTCACTGAATTATCGCTCTTATGCGCCTTCATGATTTGAAGAGGGTAAAAGGTGAAAAACACTTTATATAAGTGTGGATTTGTTAATTAGTTTACAACTTAAGTAATGCTAGCTTAAATAATGCCAAGCATATTAATGGATTTACTAAATGACATGGCCGATTTCCATTCATTGCTTTGATGGACCTATAAACTATAATATAATTATTAGCATCTCTAAGATTATTAACAAATAAATGGGCCTTCTCATTGGCCAAAATAAAAAATAGACCTTCTCTGCTCTTTATTTAATTACCTTAGCAAATGCGCGTTGAGCGGACCGGGTTTTTCTCTTTGACTCGGTTGTCTACTAATTAAACCGGTTAACCAGAAGGTAAGCCGGTCCATTGACCGGCCCACGAGGCCACCCAATAGGACCGCTCCACGTGTCTCATCGTTCACCCCTTTCTTCGCGAGATGAGAGAGAGAGAGAGAGAGAAACCTCCCAATTACTGCAGAGCCGCCCATTGCATGGAAACATCTCTCCGGTTCCACGCCGAGCCTCGCCTTCCGACCGAACCCATCCACGCGCCGCCGCGACCAGCCAACCGTCGGCCGCTACCCCACGGACATGCCGACTGCGCCGCGATGAGAGCCGATCTGAACATGCGACGAGCAATCGCTCATCTGCGCTTCCGAGTTGGAAGAACGATCCTCGCCCGCCGCGCGCTGAGCAATCTGAGCGACCAGCAGCGATCGGCCGCTCGGCCTCACGACGGAAGCGAGCGCGAACAGAGGAGTGCGGCTGGGGGAGGAGGAGGAGGAGGAGGCGGAGGACGGGAAGAAGTCGGCTCCGGCCCCGGGGCCGCCGCCGCCGCCGCCGCCGCCGGAGAAGCCGTCGCCGGGAGATTGCTGCGGCAGCGGGTGCGTGAGGTGCGTGTGGGACGTGTATTACGAGGAGCTCGAGGCTTACAACAATAGTCTGCGCAGAGATGAAGCATATGCATCCAATTCCAACCCGCCTTGACATTGATTTTGGGGGATCGGTTGGATTCGATTCTTGGATCGATTCATCGATTGCTGCTGTTCGGGCGGTTGCGGTCACCGGAGATTCTTACCAAGTTCTTCGGATTTTAGAACGCAATGTAGAGTCGAAATCCAAACCATTGTTCTGCTTCGAATCCGTGCCCTTTTATGTTGCGTTATTTTGTGAAAAAAAAAAATGATTTGTGATGTATTTTTCTAAAAATGATGATTTGTATTGTTCGAAATAATTTATTAATGAAAATTAAAAGTATTTTTGTAAGCAGTGACAATTCCCCTCGTCTTGCATATGATAGAGGACTAAGAAGAAATGGCTTGGCGGGGAATAATTATGCACGATAAATATAAAAGTATGTGAATATTTGATTGTAGTAAAATATTGTTGATGCTCGATTTGTTTTTTGGATTTTTCTTGATAATTAATGCATAAGTTTGCTCAACGAGTGTGGAGAATAACCGAGTTTCCTAAAAAGATTCGCTCTTCAAGATAGAGAGATACAATTTGGCTAAGGGGATATTGGCATCGAGTTACTAACACAATTCTAGATTCTCATCTTTTCTGCGTCCAATGCCTCAATTTGCAGGGTATTTGATCTTCCCTTCACTTTTCTATTCTCAGGGTTACTTGTTAGGTCGGCAAATATCATCTCTTTGATTTGTGCTCTTATATGGTGCCTCGATTATCTCAATCATTAATACCCATAAGGCTTAGTTTTGCATTTTATCACTCAATCAATCAAACAGTAGGAATTTTCCTCTAACACAGAAGGAAATAATATTGCACAAGATAGATGATTTTTGTGCATTGTTTGATTCTGTTCTTTTGTTTTTTGAAAAAAAATATATATATAAATATGTTCAGTAACTCTTTTTGTTTGCAGTGGCTTGGTGAGGGCAAGCTTGTTGGCACTTGGATGAGGCTGATGATTGGACAAAGGAAAAATGAGAAGAAGAAAAGGAAAAATAAATAAATTAAAAGAATCACAAAAGAATTTGAGAGTTCTACTAAATGCATTTCTATTTCGGGACTAAAAATTTTGAACATTTACCAAATATTTTCAAATATTCAGAAACTCATCTAGGAAACGGAATTAAAAATAAATAAATCATATTTTAGCAAAAATCGTTTCCGAGAACAAAATAATTAATTCAAAGCATTTGTGGCTGGACTCGACCCGGCCCGACACGAGTGGCCCGCCCATCAGAAGAGCAAGCCCAAGTGGTGCGCCATGGGCGGGCTAGTCGGGCCCGATTGGTCTTTTCTCCACAAGACGTGGCCGCGCACTTCG
This sequence comes from Eucalyptus decipiens, assembly GCA_014182575.1. NCBI lineage: Eukaryota > Viridiplantae > Streptophyta > Magnoliopsida > Myrtales > Myrtaceae > Eucalyptus > Eucalyptus decipiens. Next base: position 29,402,166 of record CM024618.1, on the reverse strand, counting down.
CAGTTTGCAGTTCCCACGGAGCTCACGCAAGAAGCAGAGCAAAACCTCCTCCGGCTTCCCGCTTCCCGCTTCAGCGAAGAAGAAGACGAAGAAGGAGGAGATGGGCGGCTACCGGCGGGCAGCTCGCCGGCTCCTTCTCCCGGGGCTCGTGGGGCGGTGGTCCTCCTGTCCCTCGCAGCGGCGCCGAAGGAGGCCGCCGCTTCGACTTCGTCCTCGGCCTTCGTGCAGAACGTCATCTTCTCTAACAAGATCGCCATCTTCTCCAAATCCTACTGCCCGTAAGTCTCTCTCTCTCTCTGCGCGATTAGCTCGATTGGTGAACGAACTCTCTCGGATTTATCTGCAAAAAGTTGTTTTTTTTTTTGGTCTTCTTCGGTAGCCTAAGGACGCCGCGATTGTTTCGTGTTATGGAGGTAGGGTTGCTTCCGATCCGAGCTTGTCGATCCGGGAATCGGATTGCTTCCCCTGAGATTTGGACCTATGTTTGAAAGATGCTTTTAGCATTTCCCCTCCACCGTCCGCGGACTCGTTGAACGTGCGCTGAAATTTGTCGTTTGAAGTCTGTCCCGAGTCTCGGAGATCGTTCGAGAATAGGTTTAGGATTTGCGAATAACTATAGAGCTTTGAGCGTTTTGGGAGGACTTCTTGTGCTGTGATAATGGTTTTTCCAGCGAAGTTTTGAGCTGTGACGATAGCTCCGTCGCCGATGTTTTGCCTTGAATCCTCGGATGAAAATGTAAATCGTCTACGGTGCCCCTCGCACTCTTTCTCTTCGGGGAACTCGAATCCGAATCTTTTGTCTGAGTGTGTTTTGAAGTGCTCCTTAGGGTACTGCTTTTGGCATTTTGGGCTGGGAGCTATTTAGAAAGCCCGTGAATTTTCAGCGGCTGCTGTTTTAATTGAAGTGCTTTCTTAGGCAGCTGTTAATCCTTCTTTTGTAGAGATTGGTTGAGAAATCTTCGTGAATTGTTAGGTTGGTAGAAGTAACAGAGCAGAGCCATTGAAATGATATAGTTGGATTCCTGAAAAACATATCTTTCAGGTTATTTTTATATTTTGGAGCACTTAAGTTTTGGACTATCAAGATTAATATTTATAGCACCAGGAATGTCAAACTTACAGCATCTTATGATGCGTCTACACCTCTATAGTTGGAGGCCTCATCAGTCTGGCAGTTGCTGGCGTTCGTGGGCTGAAATTCTTCACGTTTCTGTTGTTTCAACTTCCGACTATGATTGATGGGTTGAAGATTTATGATGAGAGGATCAGTTGTCACTATGCTGAACTAGTTGACCTTCTAGCCGTGTGTAATCATGAGCATGCCATTCAGTATTGCATGTTGTGTCTTTTACTAAATGGGTGTAGCCAAACGAGTTTGCTGCCTGGGAAAATTCTCCGCATTGCACATTGATCTGTTTTTGACACGAACATGAACAATGTGTATTCCACAAGTATATTTAATTAATAATCTGCTGAAAGGTGCTTTCTTTTTTTCTTTTTTTTTTTTTTTTGTTTAAATATTTTCCATCTCTCTCTCTCTCTATACTGGTCTGGGTTTGCAAAGCAAACTTCATCCCACTTCATGCCCCTACGAAATCATTGAGCCTTGTGTCCTCTCTTGATAATGACACGGAAGACTCTTACCTTTTCTGGTTGCTAGGTACTGCTTACGTGCCAAGCGCATTTTCAGTGAGCTGCATGAACAACCGTATGTTGTCGAACTTGATCTTAGAGGTATTTGCTCGTTTCCTTTTATTTAAAGATATTTCAGATGATGCATGGAAACTGTTACAAAAGTTTCTATTCAATGATGCTCTTCTTTGGAGCTCACTAGTAAAACTAGTACTCACTTTTTTACATCTTTTCCTCTTTGGTATGGAAGGTAATTACTGTGCTTGTAATGTCATGCAGATGATGGTGCTCGAATTCAAAATGTTCTTTTAGATCTCACTGGTCGACGCACTGTCCCGCAAGTATTTGTGAATGGCAAGCATGTCGGTGGCTCTGATGGTAGTACATCCTTGGCTCTTTTCTGTTTTATTTTCCTCCTTTGCTCTGCTTCAATCTGTCAAAGTGATAGTCTTAGGGTAATTTTTGCCAGAAACATCAGGGATCTTTCTCCAAGTTTACTAAGTTTATATCTTGCTTTGTCTTTAAATATCAGATCTCAGTGCCGCCGTGAGGAGTGGTCAGTTGCAGAAGCTCCTTGCCAGTAGTCGATGAGGTACCAGGAACTTAGAAGTAGAAGGATATGACTCATCTTTGTACATTTTGACATCTCATTTTGTTAGATAGGGTGTTTGGCTTTTGAGTAGTGCAGAGATACAGCTTTTCTGGGATTAGCTGAGTGAGGGCTATTGATTCCTGCATGCCTTACTAGGCTGAAGGTACTCCTTTATGAATGAAAGCAACTTGATACGACAAACATGATTGGCTTCATGAACTCTGCTTTCAACAACTGATTGCTCTTACTCTCTCTGAGTCTCAATCCGGTGCTTGGGCTTGTGTTGTCAGTTGCTCTGTACTCTGGGCGGGAAACATATTATTTGTCCACAAGAACAATAGTTGAGGCTTGGCAGAATAATTCTTCTTTCTACCTGGGAATTAAGCTCCATCAAGTTGATCTGATTTTTAAGCAGTGCGAAAGTATCGCGTGGCGTATTTCATCCTACTCCTATTACTGTGTGCTAATTCCTAGCGATCAACATGTGTAACTTCCTCCGCTTTCTGGGATGAATCTGCCAGATCCTCACACAGGAGGCTAACGTTGCTGAACTTGCAGCGTCGGGTCTTATAATTGCACAGGCAATTGGTTTTGGTGTCATTCGTGGCGCTTTACTAAATTTCTGGGCGGTGAGGTTGCATTCGATCAAGCGGTTTTAACCGGGTCGAGCCCGAGAAGCGTGATGATATATATCACTATAAGCGTCCAATTGAGATGATAAGGAACATGAAGGGGGTATAAACTGTGGAAGTGAATCCTGGCAACGTTTGCGGTTAAGGCTGATGGATCGATCGTGTCGGTGACCGGACATATACTTTTATGTGGCTTGTCTTAAAAAAGGGAAAGGGGTTTCAATGGCCCAGCAAGAAGCATGACGTGACAATGTCACGGTTAAGGTCGGTGCACCGCTGGCCACCAGAAGTCGAGACCCGGTGCAAACGGTTGTTTTGGGCTTTGCCTCGTCCAATCAAAGCAAATTCAAAGTCCTATAGCTATTTTGCCTCCGTCGCATCCTCTTCACCAATATTTGTAGCGATTTTCTAACATGTCATTATAATTAGATGTTGCCAAATTTTAATAAGCTTTTGTATTAAACTTTCTAACAATAATATTGAATTTGTTATCATTGTTAAATTTCAAATATTGAAAACCAAATTGGATTATCTCCCTTTAAAATGCACCAAATTGGATTATTCAAGCAGATCTTTAGCATTGGCATTGGCTCGATTCGGTTTAGCTTGTGACCTTGTTGGTTTGGACCTTGAAATTTTGTGCTAAAATTTTCTTTAAATGCAATGAACGCCCTAACTAATAATTTTTTCCCCTAGATGTTGATTACACTGGTTTTCTCTATCTGTGTATGATGAACTCAATGAGAAGATTTCTCCTACTACCGAACGTTATATCAATTGCGGTCCCGATATCATATTTGACTTGTTCTCGGGTCCCTTTCCTTATAACAAAAAATGCCAAAAAGGAAGCATGATATCTTAGATCTCGAGATCCATTTGTCCCCACCGAACCATAGTTGATTGGTCCGCCATTGGCCGCTTGCTAAGTTAAGGTAACGAAGATATAATTCATCAAAACGTGCAGAAAGTATTTATGTATCGATCACAATGTGGGAAGCAAGAGATCAAACATTAAAATTAACAAAATAAGGAAATAAAATGGGGACACCTGATTTAGGTGGTTAGGTTGTGACTTACGTCTATAGGCAAACTAATGCAGAATTTCACTATAAATCAAGGGCGGGAATGGGGATTACAACTACATTGAAGTCACTCAAACATTTATTTCCTAGCACCAAAGTAAATAATCTCTCAATCTCATAAATGAATTACATAAAAATCTTAATGCTTGTTTTACATGATTTCAAACAACGGGGGATGTACTTCACAAAAAAGACATCTCTTCGATACTTTTCACAGAGAAAACATTTCTCACATACAGATAAGAGATTAATCCAATATAGTAAATCTCTTTCAGGAAGCCTTGTCAAGTAGGAAAGTTCCATTTTTAGGTTTAGACTCGAGACATGTCTTCAAAATATCACACGCTTAACGTGATGTGATTGGAAATCATATCATCTATCTAGATATAATTACAAGGCCTTTCGAGTGTTCATATATAGCTATAGATGATTTGATGTTTGTTTATAAAATCCAATTTGTGAGTATATATCTAAAACGAGTGATCAAGACCTAAACGTTTGATTTGTGGGTCCATTATGACATTTGATTTGTGGTTTGTCTCTATGTCTTCTATGGATTTCATATGTGTCCATTACCGCTAAATAGCTTAGGTTTTTGCTACCACTATTATTATTATTATTATTATAAGCAGTTCTAAAAGGATGTCGAACTTGAAGCCAAAAGTTTGTGATCACGATCGGACGACAAGGCCATCATTAGACTAAAGTTTCGATTCGGGAATTTGGGGAACATAGCCGCAATTTTGCACCCCGTATGTTGTTGTCCCTTCGTCTTTGGACAATGCGAATATTTTATTACGAACCATTGGTTTCCGATTTTCATTCCTTTCCCTTCACAAAATTCTCATTAATGTGTCCGTGACAAAAGCTTAAAATTTTTTGAAAAGAAAAAACATAATATTTTCATCTTCTTGTCGACATGAAAAATTATAAGTTTACCTTAAGCTCAGGTGGGAATTGGCCAAATTAAAACCTCATTAACTCTTGAAAAAAGAGAACCCTTGAATTCGGTTCTTCCTGGACGCAATTTCTTGTCTTTGATCATGCTGAATAGGCACGATATAAACAACAAACCATGTTGGCCAAGACAGATCGAAAAACCGATGCATGCGGAGCAGCGGGAGAAAAACCACCTAACCGCGGTCACCACCTGAAACAAAACGATCTCTTCCCATCAATCACGCGCAAACTACTGCAAGTCAAGGCTGGCCGAATGCCTGGACTTAATCGGTTTATAGGGGTTTTACGATCGCAAGGCGTTTCATAGAGGGCTTCATAGAGCATATAAAAAGAGACAAAAACGATCTCGTCAACCTCTTCGCTCCGTACATTAGAAAGGAGCCAAACGTCTGGGTTCACGAAAATCCCACGCGAGGGAGGAGGGGTAGGGAAAAGAGAAAAATAAAGGTAGGTGGACCCAAAAATACGCATGTGATCTCTCCCACAAAACAAGCTCGAAATGATCCCTCCACATTCTTCTCTTCTAGGCGAGAGACTGGAGAGGAGTCACGGGCCTCGTCAGAACAAAGGGTCGAATCCAAACGCGCGACGAGGAACGGGAACGAATGGCGAAGAAGGGCCATGCCCTGGTTGGTTTTGTCTGCACCTGGATTTCGACGACGGGATTTAGTCGACATATGAATAAATAAATCGCAAAAAATCATCGTCTCCGCGGCGCAATCTCTTCCTCGTGTTTGTGCCTGACCGTTATATTGAAAAAAAAATTGACTTTTTTAATCAAATAATGATTAAGGAGTGTTTTGAGAGTGCCATCTTATTAAGAATTTTTTTTCCCTTTTTCGGCGTATTTTATTGACTGTGTACGATGCTGTCGCCATCATCGATTCACATGCGTGTGCGTAGCTGTGACCATGAATCTCAACACCGCACGCCCTCACCTCACGGTCCGTTCGGTTGACAGTGACACGATTTTTAATGTTTTCTTTCTCTTGTTATTCATCATCTTAGGCTTTATTATCGGGCTAATGCAAGACGAAGATCCGATAGAAGTGTCAAAGAACATGTTCGAAACGTTGTTTCCGGAGATCATTACCCGAAATCGAATCTTATTTGGTATTTGATGCTCGGCTGTGCGAGATTACAAAAAGGAAAATCGATTGAGTAGGTTGAAAGTTTCAGTAGAAAGTCGGATGGACATTTAGGTGCACAAACCGGTTAGTTGCAATTCTTAGAATACCGACTTAGGTTAATGATGAATGAAAAGGACCGATTTCATGCGACAAATTCGCGTTTAATTGCTGTAGAATAACTTAGGTCTAGAAAAAGAGATGCTTCGTTTAGTATATTGTGCTGGAATTGGTAAATTCATCGTTTGAAATGTGATTGAATCAATGTGAAGTGAGCAAATGTCAAAATATGGTGATTGTATTATGATTCACATTGATCTGCCAATCATTCAAGCATGCTAAATAAGTTCAAGATGGACTAATTAGACTAGGCAATGTGTGTCGTATCGAAATACTTTTCTTCTAGAATTTTACACCATCGAGATATTTCAACTCCTGGGGTATTAACATTCACAAGTTGACAAACAAATCACTCTTTCTCTAAGAGTCATTAGATGCTTTCATTTTTTGAAAGTATACAACACAAGCAAGATGTTCAATGAAACATCAAATAGAATATTTGACGGTCGAGCTCCAAAATTGCCTAATAAAATTTCTCCGTACCAGCCTCCAGTCTCACCTCATCATCCCATTTCGTCCGATCTTTATGCCGAACTATTAATACTACGATGCTTCGGAGCTTGAGCTGGACCACTCGATCAACATGCAAGCCAACTTCTAAGGACGATGAATCCATGCTTAGGTTTCTAGTACCGCTGGAGAGAACAGACGATAACCTAAGACAGATTGGATCATGGATCTCGCTAGCGAGTCGATTACTTCAGGACATACCGAGGTTTCCTTTCCGAAACAGGAGCCGAGATCCGGCGTGGATTAAGAAATTTTTTCGAATCGGGGCGCAAAAGAAGGAGACAAGAAAGCTGACTCTGAGGGCGCCCCCGAAAAGCTGCAAAAGAGAAGAGTCAAAGCCCGGGAGGGGAACAATTACAGGGCTCGAGGTCATCCCCCCCCCACAGACTGACTGCACTCGCTTGCTGCCTGACAACATTCACTCAATTATTGTGCGGACGCAGACTGACCCCTCCTCCCCACACGTCCAACGTCCAATCCAGACTGGGACACGGTCGCCTGCGTTCGTCCCAAATTCCTTCCCCCCCACTCCCCCAGCTTGCATGGCCAGGCCGAACCCTGCCGCAGCAGCCCCACCCAAAAATATTCAGAGTGGGAGCAGAATTGTGATTAACTTTTTCTTTTTTTTTTGGTCAAAATTGTGATTAACTTAAGATGTGAATTCATCGGTCAAGAATTTCAAATTTTGTGGGTGAGAGATGTACTTGCATGACATCGGAGTCACCCTTTTTACGGGGATATGTTTGACCCGACCAATTTCGCATTTTGTGTTTTACTCAGAAAAATTGAAGTCGAAAGGCTTCACGTGTTAATATTATTTCATCACTCCTAGTGTTTTGGCTCAATGGAGATTCCCAGTATTTAGCATACCATTTAGCTAATGAAGATTGGTATTTGAAAGCCGTGTAATATGAGCTGCACGAGATTCGTGATTGAAGTGTTCATGATAGGTCACTGAAAAATAAGGGTTCCATTCACTATGGAATGTTTAGGTTTGACAAAAAAAAAGTTGAACATTCGAGCCTGATCAATAGATATGGGAAGGTGATGAAGAGTTGATTGACTTTAAGGGTTGTAAGTTGTAATGTGCATTGGCAACATTTAGAGCAGATTGACTTTCAGGGCTTTTTCCGTTCCACTGATTGAGATAACAACAGTAAATTTTATCATCCTTTTGGTATTTCAACAAACCAATAAAAATTACTTGGAGAGATTCTAGAGGGCAATTTTGCCTGATGCACTTGGGTCACAGCGTCAGTTGGGACACTTTATGTATGTTCATAGGAATTGATCTAACTAAAAATTTGATATCTCATTTTATCATTAAAAAGAAAGAAAAAAAAAAAAACCTTGCTCGCACATTACGAAATGACCGGAAATTCAGCGCAATCTCAATTACGTTAGGTTTTACCACATATTTTCATCAATTGCCTCCCATCAGATGAAGGATAATTGTCTTTTTGTCCATGCTTCTTCCTCAAAAGAATGTTTTAATCTGACTTCATACATCCTTTTCTAGCCACCAAAAAACAATAAAAGTTGTGCCAATCGAGAGAAAATTGCATGCGATAGGACCATGCTACATCGTTGCATATATAAACCCTCGATTCAAACAGTATAGATCATTCATTAATGGCTTAATTAGGGTTTGCATCCCCAATGCCACATGCCTACCTACCTTCTTTTCCATTGCATCATGAACTAGATAGCGTGGTCACAGATTCCATCAATTAAAGCTCATGTGTTGAGAACTGCTAATCAATTCGATTGAGCTATATTGGCGAAGTTTGAATCTGAGATTATTAACATTTTTAGATACACAGATCCAGATCCGTTACCTATTGAGGTTTCTTCACTTTTCTCAACATGGCATGGAGAATCGAGTTTGGCTCTCTTCCCTCGTTTGATCCCTTGTGCGAGGCGCTTAGCATTTGCGTCATTCCACTTTCCTCGGCCTATCTACTGAATAATGGCGTGCAAGTGCTTTTCCTTTGGTTTGTATCATCACAAAGATATTGGTGGAACTAGATAACATGATCAATCATACTAGCAAACCTATATTGTGATGGGTCTTGTCTAATGGTCAAAATTCACACTAAATGAAAACGACCGATCTTTTTAAGGTGCATTGTGCAATCACATCACAAATGAGTGCTATTATAAGTAAGTTTAAGGGCATTGATTTCAAAAGAAATGATCAAACAGAAAAATGATCTGATTAGGAGTTGAGAATGAATGAAAAGACTTCTACTAAAAACTCGTTTGGATTGAATTTTTTGTTCTCATTTCTGTTTAACCCAAATTTCTCGATTAGTGTACTTTGACAAGTTTTAAAATCTCGAGCTCTCGAAAATTCCTCAACATTCAAGCATATGTTACATTATTTTTGCGATATTAAGGGGGAAATAAATTAAGTAATTTTTGTGTTATATACCCAAGTGGAAACAAACGATTGCTAAATTTTCGGGATTGATGTGAAGAGAAAATGACTTATCTGACATGACACGATAACATTTCTGCGAGGACAAATTTACCATATTGCACCCAAATCATTAATGTTGTGAAAAAGTTCATCTCCGGACCGAAATAAAAAGGAAAAAGGTAAATATGGAGAAAGTAGGGGTTAGTTCTCGCGGAAATTAATAAATAGGACCGACTTGCAGCCGTTCGGGTCCAATCACTGTCAATAGCCGGGATTGCCGGCCGTCAGATTCGGAATTTCTTCCCTTTTTTTAATCATTTTTTAAATTTAAGATTAGTTTGAGAAAAGAAAATCTTTCTGGCTCTTTGCTGGTTCGCACGGAGTTATTTCTCTATTATCAAATTTCAGTATTACTTATATGCAAAAAGGTTAAAGAGTTCAATTAGTGTCTCAATGAATTTGTTCGACCATGACGAAATGGTTTCGATTAAGTTACTCGACAAAAGGAGTTTCAATTTTCAAAATAGTGATTGGACAGGTCACAAAAAAAAATTTAGTCAATTGAGCTCCTTTTTTTTTTTTTTTTTTTTTTTTTTTTTTTTTTTTAGAATTCGCTTATCGAGTGATCCAAGCATTCGTTAAATTACCAAATGAAAATATATATGAGTTATAAAATGTCCTAGAGATACTTGTTAAGTAGTTGACTAATGAAAAATTTCAGCCATCCACGAATTACTTATGCTCTCGGAGTGTGTAATCGGTGTTTCAAGAATTTAACCATTTATATTTAAGGTATGCTTAGCAAGGGGATAATTTTCCAAAAAAGTCCTAGACCTATTGTACAATGTCCAGTTTAGTCCTAAACCTATTGTACAATGTCCAATTTAGTCCTACACCTTTCGGTTTTACCAATAACTTTTGTTGATTTGTCAATTTAGTCTTAAACCTATTATTTAAATAATTGACCATAATGACTATATTAACAAATCGACAAAAGGTTTAAGACTAAATTGGAAAATTATAAAAAAATTTCGAACTAAATTGAAAAAATTGAAAGGTTTAGGTTAACTTAGCAAATTATCAAAAAGCTTAAGACTAAATTAGCACAATTGAATGGTTTAGGGCTGACTTGTCCATTGTACAATAAACTTAGGACTTTATGGACAATACTCCCCCTTAGCAAGTTCTATTGCGGTATTTTCAACACAATAGCTATTATTTTGTAATGTCTAATTAGTATTTTGCAAATTGAAATTAGCCTTACTAGAAATTTAGTTATGGCATAACATATTTCTCTAGGTCTAGGGTCCTTATAATTTTTTTTTAATTAGTATTTCAAATGCGCCATTCTCTTTTGGGTTATCCCTAATTAGTGCATTGGAAATTCGAAAGATTTTATTATTAAAGATATGTTTGTTTCACGAAAAACTCAAAATTCGAATAATATTTTCTAGAAAATGATCAATTGTATTACTTATAAAAATGAATGAATGAAAAATATATTCAACACCCATAAAATAATTAGTCATAGTTTGTTGTTGATAATAAAAATATTTTTTGTTGACTAATTTTTCTAGGCAATATAACTAATTATTTTTCGAAAAATGTTTACCAAATCTTGAGTTTTCATGAAACCAACACCCCCAGGTGTGGTCCTTACCAAAAAAACAAAACACCCCCAGGTATGATTAAAGAGTGTCATGAGATTACCGATTGATAAGACATATTTTCTTAATCGAGTGACTTAACAGGTGTCCTGCGAATCATCTTCCAACGAAAACCCTAAGACAAAAACAAAGAAAGACAAAACAAAAAGGTGAGAGGAGGAGGCGCTTTGTTCCCTTGTATTGCCACAAACGCTTTCCACAGAAATCCCAGACATCGTTATTTATACGCACGAGCTCGATAAAACGCAATCCTTGTCTTCATCGCCCTAATCTCTCTACCCCACCCCGCTAATTAACTACATAATGATGGTAAGCAACGCAAAAATAAAAATTGAACAAGTCTTTTCGTGCTTGTTCTGAAAAAAAATAAAATGGGTGATTTATTTTCCGAGGGCGGTGGTGGTAAATTATTGGCTATCACATGCCTTTCCCCAGCTTTATAAGTGGAGTCAAACTTTGACCACTAAGTTCTCCTCGGCAAAAATTATTACCCTAGAGGTATATAAGCAGAGATGTGATGTGAACGTTGGGCCACCAAAAAGTTTGAGGTACATGTGAATCCTGAACTATATAGGTACACAAATTTGCCTATTTGATATTTTCTACAGTGATTTAGAATTGTAAGTATAATGATTATCATAGGTACGGTGCGGCATGATTCACAACTCACGAGCTTAATTTATGTAAGTTTCGCACCGGAACATGATGTCATGGTGAAATTACACTAATGATGAACGCCCGAAACTCATATGGGGAATTCAAATATTTCTTCACGAAATATTTATAACTCGTCTTAGATACTCGAAAAGATTAAATTGATAAACACCTGGAACTCACGTCAAGAAATATCCAAGTTCATATCGAGTTTGGTCATAGTGAGTATGAGTCAACGATGTTGTGTTAATAAGAGTGCACAAATGATCTTGTCGAGAACATTAGGAAAACTCGGGTTTGTGATTCCTAAAGTTGATTAGGTTTCCATAATAATTTGTTCATTAAGGTTTGCGTAATGGCCATGGGATTATCAAATGTGAAAAGAAAAAGTAAAAAAAAATCAAGACGCTACACGATGTTTATATCATATGTCATGTATTGTACAGAGGACTCTATAAAGTTACCTTTTGCAAAGCAGAAGAGAGACCGGGATAGGGTTAGTGATGTACAATGACACGCGTGGCAATAAAAATTCTTTGGATTTACTGATTACGGCTTGAAATTAATCCCGATTGATTTAAAATCTGAGGCATAGTTGAATTGCAAAGAAACCTAGATCCTATTAGGAAAGTCCAAATTGGACTTTTGCTCATAGGATCATGGATGGGGCATAAAGGAAAATTAATTTCCGATAACATTTCTTTTCGTTGTTGAAGATCAAATCTATGTTGATGAGCTTATTATGACTAATAGTTGCTTTATCGACAACTGAAGTAGAATATATTGCATCAATTGAGGCAATAAATGAAGCTCAGAAGTTTGCTTAGTGATTTAGGATTGCATTAGAAGAAGCTTGTTTATTGCGCCAATCAAAGCGTGATAAAGTTCACTAAAGTGCAAGTGTTTAATGAGCGCACTAAACAAATTGATATAGGGTATCACTTCATACTTGATATCGTGTCACACATAATAACACCTATTGATAAAGTGTATATGAAAGATATTCCATGGGTATGTGAACAAAGCATATTCCTTAATTAAATTCCATAAATGTTCAAATATGATCAGTGTTTACAACGGGTGACGAGCCTGGTGGATTCTTAAGAGACGATGGATTATGGGGAAGAAGTTGGATTTTTCATCAAGGTGGAGATTTGTTGATTATGACTTGACATTAATCTCAATCGATTGGAAATGTACCTTTAGGAGAATCCAAAATTGGACTCTTGTCAACAGAGTCTCAGGTGATGCAAGAAGAGAAATTAATATCGCTGTGTGTTGACAATGGAGAAGGGCCCCGCGTTTTTTTACGTCCAATTATTTATGCAATTGATTCTCGTGGGCTCAGTTTAATTTAGGAATTTGAAACACTTATAAGCAAGTGTGATCGGGCAATCCTGATCATAGCGGAACCCTCTCATTGATCTCTCCTAGTAGAGTAAATGCACAATTCAACCACATAAATCCATCGAGTTCAGGTTCTATTCATGCAATTAATTTCTTACTCAAATCATATAATTTGTTTTCACTTCATGCGAGAATCATAACAAGATTGGAGATGAATTTTTAGTCCTTTTCATTCTGTCACTAGGAGAGTTTTGTTATGTCCACCTACGTAGAGGACAAACCGCTCGTGTGCCTTTTTCGTGCAATATCAGAAGGATCCCATATTAATAGCGAATTGCTTGGACAATAATAAGATGTAAAATATACATGTGAAAACGAAATGTATTAACATTTCACAAGATTTAATACATTACTCATTATATCGATTTTGCATGGATTTTATGAAACAACTAAAATAAAAATTGAGGGTTATATAATCTATTTAGCAATTTATACATATCGGATTTGAGAATGAATTTTCTAACTTTAACTCCCAAACTCGTCCTAGATAGTACATGGCTTTTAATAGTTGACTCCAAACTTGTTCCGGAACTTGAAACTCATTTGCACCCCTTCAACATTTGCTCGATCCTGCATTTGATTATACCCATCTTGCTTCCGTTGCCATGGATCAATAGTTAATAAACCAGTTGTATACAACTAATTTGTGTATTGTTAACTAATACCCATGAAGCACATGCAACACGTTCGTGAAGAAATTTTCAAATCTTAAAATATCGATCGTATATATCATAATGATAGTTACCGAGTTGAAAAAATCACTATAGTTTTCTTATGGATTTGCCAAAAAGGTCATTTCGGAGCACGTGTTAAGCAACTAAATGAGTAAATATTACAATTTTCAATATAGACCGTTCAATTATCACGCGTAATCATATTTTAAATAGTCAACATGTCTTTGATCGAATTCGTTTAGTGAGAGTCCCATGTGCCCTGAACAAAATTCTTTCTCTTTTTATTTATTTGTCTGTAGGTGGCACTTTTCAACAAAATCATATCAAGTCTAAGTATATTAGAATTTTTTTTTTTAAGAAATTATTAATACACTAGAAAGCCAAACTCGCTTGAGACTAGAGAGAGAGAGAGAGAGAGAGAGAGAGAGAGAGAGAGAACCAAGAAGTGCTAGTTGCTGCTAAAGGAAAGTTCACCAGCTGCAAATATCTCACAGCCACAGAGAGAGAGAGAGAGAGAGAGAGAGATCATGGCGGCGTTGCAGAGACAGCGTGATTCTGCGGTCTTTAATGCCCGCAACAATTCCATGTTGCAATCACAGGTACCTCTTCAGTCTTCACCCTTCTCTTCTCTCTCTCTCTCTCTCTCTTTCTCAAACCCAACACAATTGCCACAGAAAAACCCTCTCTCCCTCTCTCATCTCCAGACTCTCACTGATCCACTCTCCAATGAAACCCCCCAAAGCTTCTCTCTTTCTCGTGCTTAAAATTCTTCAGATGACATGGTGGGTATGAACTCTCGCTCACAATTGATCAGTTCCTCCCCAAAATGGCAGGCTTCTTCTCTATAGGCAGCGGAGGAAGAGGAACCCACAAGCAGCAATCCCACCCCCCGGCGGCCGCCGAAGAATTAGAGACCCAACAAGCCAACAACAGCATCAGCGTCGACCCCGGCTGGTTGTGGTATCGAAACGGCGTGGTCTCTTCCTCTTCTTCCTCCCACAAGGGTTTCGAGCTATGCCACCAGCTACAACCGCAGCAGCAGCAGCTACAGCACCAGCAAGATCTCTACTTGTCGTCGCCGCCGTCGCCGAGGATGAACGCGTCGGATGACGAGAGCCTGAGATCGGGGCCGTCGGCGTTCCTGCTGATGAGGGAAGGAGGGATCAGCTGCCAGGACTGCGGCAACCAGGCCAAGAAGGACTGCGTCCACTTCCGCTGCCGCACCTGCTGCAAGAGCCGCGGCTTGCCCTGCGACACCCACGTCAAGAGCACCTGGGTCCCCGCCTCCAGGCGCCGCGAGCGCCAGCAGCTCCAGCTCCTCCACGGCGGCGACTGCGTCAAGCGCCTCCGCGAGGACCACGACCTCCCCCACGCTAATTCCTCCGGTACGTGTAAATCGTTTCCCTTTGTGCAAATTGTCTCTCCCTCGTGGGCCATTCTCTGACTAAACCCAGCCTATCGCCGTGATCTGAGCTGTCCCATACGTTGCTGTCGAAAACCCTGCAAGATTTCAAGAAGAGGGTTTGCTCATCGTTTTCTTTGCCCAGGATGCTCAGTCTCTTCTTGTCCGAAGAACAGAAGATCGTTTTGATTGTGTGTTGACGTCGGAACAGCTTCTCCTTTTTTAATCTTTTCTCTTTTGTTTTTTTGCAGTTTTTTCTACCCATTTTTTCAAGGATACTGTTGTTTAGTATTCCTGACGAATGGATTGACTGTGAAGGAAGAAACGGAAACTGTTTAATTTACTGTGCATGTGATTCTGTGCTCTCTCTCTCTCTCTCTGTGAGTGAAAGATGGCGTGCATCATTACTTTTCTACTTATAAAGAACAAATAAATAATCTAAGGAACACGATTTAGCTCCTCGTCTGGGTAATAATGCTGGCAACCCTAATTTGGGGTGTTTTAATGTATCTACCTGTGCGCGCGCGCACGTATTTTGTTATTTTCCAGGCTTGGAGATGGGGAATTTCCCCCCGGAGGTCAACTCGTCGGCGCTGTTCCGGTGCGTGAGAGTCAGCTCCATCGACGATAACGACGACCAGTACGCCTACCAGACAGCCGTCAACATCGGCGGACACGTCTTCAAAGGGATACTCTACGATCAGGGGCCCGATCATGCCAACTACATGGCCGCTGGCGAGAGCTCCTCGGTGCACCTCGGCGGCGACGGCGGCGGCGGCATCCAGCAGCTCAGTCTCATAGCTGCGGCCGCTGCTGGCGACACGATGACGACCCAAGAGGATGGCAACAACAATGCGGCGGTCTCACAGGTCGCGGCTCCTCTCTTCGACCCGTCTTCCATGTACCCAACTCAGCTCAACAACTTCATGGGTGGCGCACAGTTCTTTCCGCACCCGAGATGATGTTAGGAAAAACCCCCCGCACCTACTATAATCTTCGACATGGGATTACAGGAGTCACATTCTGATTATCTGGAGTCCTCAGCGATGATTCCGCATATCATCATTTCGATTATTCGGGTCGGTTCCGATCCTGCGGCCTGAGCTTTTACAATGTAAAATTTTTGGAAGAGTGGTTAGGCGAGTGTGGTCTAATTCGACCTTTCTCAGCTTTTACAGTGTAAAACTTTTTGGAAGAGTGGTTAGACAAATGTGGCCTATAACTTGACCTTTGGGGGATATCATATGATATGATATTATTATATGAACACCGCACCACATTGCGAATGGCCACGACAACAACGACCCACGAAAACAAGGGAAAAGAAATGAACTTCCAGCGAGGAAATTCCGATGCTGATGGTTGAAAATTATTGCCTGTGTCTTCTTCTTCCTGTACCTTGGAATCTGAAGCTTGAAAATTTGTTACCTTGGCATATTTCTCGTTCTTGTTTTTTCTTATGAACATGGGTGCATTCGGGTACATACGGCCCTATCTTCTGGTTTGACATCTTGTTCTTTTTATTCTTTTGATGGGTTGAATTTCATTGCGGGTGTGAATAATGAATAGCTTTTCGGACTCGGAGACGTGCTTTTTCCCCGATTACCCGTGCGGCTGCCGGGACACGGTTTTGATTTTCGTGTTTTGGGTTGAGAAAGTGCCCCGAGATTTTTGAATCTGGAGAGAGAAGGGGAGAGAGAAACTCCATGATTTTCGCTTCAGTTGGACGGGCCCCCAGCCATGCATCGAGCCATGCTTCGGTCAAGTTCTCAAGTTCAAGCGGTACTCTCTCTCTCTCTCTCTCTCTCTCTCGATACCGTTCTTTTTTTCTAGTTTGAGCTCGTTTAGTGAGATAAAAAAGCAAACTTTACATATATTTTCTTGGTTTTTTGGTTCAGCGGAGGACAGGCATGCAGCGAGCTGACTTACAATTCTGATAAATCGGAAAAGGGGGGAAGATATTTGGTCACGGCTATGCAAACTATGTAGTACGCGCTTAATGCAACTACAGGTGACTTTGCATCATTAGCATTGTTATATGCATTTTAATGTCCAATTTCTAGATGCCGTAAAAGCGTACTTTTGGGTCCATGAGTCGATGTTTTCTTAGGCGAAACAGGAAGATCTAGGTCGCAACACATGTTTCTGCTGGGTTTTGGACATGGTGGAATGGCGTGTTTCCTCAAAACGCTTATAGCATATCGTGTTTCATCTTGATAATATTGCCCGTGGGCAAAAAACAGTTCCTTTTGAATCTAGCTTTTTAGAGGCTGTTGTGTAAGTGTGTGCTGTTCTTTATAGTTCTCAAGCGTGATGGGGTCACAGGAGGCTTTTGCTTAATGATGATATGTATAGTTAGATTCTTCAGGCATTATTTCTGGTAAAATAACTAAAACACTTCCTAGAGCTTGCTTAGATGGTACTTACAATTAGGGTGTTATTGTTTTGCATCTGTTCTCTTCTCCATTATGCCTCAAATGCTTCTTTCGAAATCAAAAGCTGTACTTTTCATTTTGAAGGCATCTCTGGACGGTTCGAATGATAAAGCTCCAAACTTTGTCTCTCCTTAATGTGAATATATTCTCTAGTACAAATGGAAAAGACACTGCAGCCAACTTATCATATACATATAGTTATATGCATCCATTAAGTGGATGATTATAAATATATCTTAAAAAGTGTCATCTTGCGAACGCTCTAGTGGAAACGGGTATCGGTGTGTTATGCCCTAGACCAAAGAGAATTCGAACAATGTGTTGGCTAACTTCTTATGAAGAGGAAAGAAGATGGATGATTAATTACTATACCTGTCCCGTCGAGGAACTGTCTCGTGATATGTCAAACCTCTTTTTCCTGGTTAATTCATGACTTTCTAGGAGTCTTGTGCTGATTAAAATGACTGATATATTTGGCACTAATGGGAAGTTCACACAAAAAAAAATGCAAAGTTATCCGGATGATGCTCATACATGACAATTCCTGCATCAGTTTTCTGGTCATAGGTCAGACAATCACCTAAGAAAGAATTTCTGGAAAGCTTTAGAAGATGCGTTTAAGTAAATTAATCTGCGGAACTGGCCTTTCTGATCAAACGACTTATTTTATCTCCTAAATTCCTCGTAATTTCAAGAAATATATAAATTGCAAGAGATACTATCTGAAATTTGTTTAGCCAGTTGATGCTGCACATCGAGACCGTCAGCAGGAATAGTACTAAAATAAAAATTGCTAGTAACTTGTGAAAATGCATGATTTGGCATATTTGCTCTTTTATATATTTATCCTCTTTGTTAATGAATTATCATCCACACATGACAGCTTTGAGATATAGGTACTGTAGGACACAGTGTTCTGAAATCTGAATCATGAAGGCCATTGCATACACATTTTTCTGCTCTCTCATTGAAATGTTTCCTTGTATCCTTGGCGTTTAATAAGCAACGCCATAGCTTTAAGGAAGAATTGGATTTGGACTTGATGAGTGGCACAAATCTCATATAAAGTCATATTCTTCTATCTTTTTTTTTTTCTCTAAATCCACATCAGAAGACACACAATTGTTGGAACACAGGCTCGCAGATCCCAGCAGGCGGACTTTGTAGGAAAAAGCTGGAGGCTTATCATTTTCAAGACATGATCTGAAGCATGTGTGATTTAATTGGCAATATTGCTTATGTCCAGATTAGATTAGACTACTTTTCTTGTCACACCTTAAGATATGTGTTGCACTTAAGCAAAGTTTTGGCCAACTGATGCTGCAAAATTATCAGGAGGAAGAGTATTATTTCGAGATTTACCTTTTATCATGTCCTGATGGATCATCGACCATGAACATCTCCAGAATTTGATAACTTGTCCTGGAAAATGAGGGTGCAGTTTTCCTGCAAAATTCCATCGTACAATGTCAACGAACTGCCATTTCAATATTGAAATTAAAAAGGATGCTCCAAATACTGGCATTCATATTCCTTCGCTTCCGTGTCTTGTGTGAGCTGTTTAGTACTTTAAGAATCTTGTTCTATTAGTTAATATAATCTGTATACGAGACATATACTTGTCCATCCTAAATGTTTTGCAGCCTTCATTTTTCTCATGCAAACATCAAAGATAGCTTACTTTGACCTACTGAAATTCCTTTTGCCAATTAGTAGACAACTTTCAATTTTACTCACTAAGTCAAAGATTATGTGTATACTATTTGTGGTAGTGAG
Source organism: Eucalyptus decipiens (assembly GCA_014182575.1). Lineage (NCBI taxonomy): Eukaryota > Viridiplantae > Streptophyta > Magnoliopsida > Myrtales > Myrtaceae > Eucalyptus > Eucalyptus decipiens. The sequence continues at coordinate 29,383,074 of CM024618.1, read as the reverse complement.
TCAAACTTTAATCATCGATAAAATATGTTCTTGGATGCTTAACATGACAATGCATATAAATTGAGCAGTTAGAATGAGTTTTTGTGTCTACACAACCAACATGACTGTACATTAGATTTTACAAGCTTATACTTTTCATCTTCATCAATTTGGAGAAACACCTATATTAAGAAATGAAAATAAAAGAGGAGAACAATATTGAAATTGAAATTTCAAGGAGAGAGGGAGAATATTGCGCAGTCATCTTAATTAAATGTGAAATATGTCACATTGTTCTGCTGTTGACATTATATGATTCATGTCCTGATTAACTTACTTTCACTGATTTATCTTTGTTTTAGCCTTGTCAACATGTTTTCAAAACATTTAAACAGATTGTTGGTGGAAATGACATTACTATTGATTTAGAAAGAGGCTTAAACTTTTAATGGGCCAAATAGAGGACTGAAAATCCCTGTACTTGAGGAGCAATTGTGGGATGGCCAAGTAGTCGGCTGTATAATGACACAGCATTTAATTTCTTTGCATGCTAAGAAATATTTTTCTTCTTAGTTTAGTCGTCAGGTAGTGTTGTTAACCAACTTTTACACATCACTTTGAATTTATCTTTCAGCTTCAATCAAAGAAGGCCATTCAAGCTGGGTCCCAACTAGAGATTATACACTTCTTGAGATGTAAAATCGTATCCGTTTAGTCATAACCAATTCCTTAGGGCTAAAGGTCCTTAAAGGAATGGCTTGATATGTATGAATAGAATGACTACTGAATATTAAACAGAAAAATAGATACTATGAGCCTCAAGTTGCGAGCCTTTTATGATACCATTCTTTTTGCAATCTTATTAATTATAACTACAAGAAGCAAAGCAACTCACTGAAACTATCACAGGATGCATCTGAGAATGTTATATACCATTCTCAAAATCATCAATCTTCATTGGTCGTGGTATAAAAATCCGTAGATTGTCTATCTTCTTCAAGAGCAAAATTCAAAAAATATCAAATGAGAATCATCTGCGCCAAGATGGGGCTTGTGTCTTGGAGCAACTGAAAGACTGTACACACTATCTGTACCAGAGGTACAGTGTGTTTTCAGAAAAAAGAAAGAGAACAGATGCTTAGATATCTTGGAAACGAGTAGACGCTAACATATGAGGACGGTTTCTTCTCGTAATTGGAAATTTTTGGCCTAGCTGATCAATCATCTTGTAGAACCAAAAATGCATAGTATCCTCCTTGGGATGCGTTATTTTAGACCTCGCTACCTCAACGATTGGATTATTTCATTTTAACTATGCAGACTTAGACTATAAGGCAAAGAATAAAGTCCCGTAATTCTTGGGAAAGGAAGAGCTTCACTGAAAAACGCAGTCGCACTCTGACCTCTTCTGATATGAGGGCTTGAAACCCATTTCCAATCTCAGATGTGGTCATTCCTTGTTCTGAATTGTTGCTCGTCCATGACATTCTGCACAAAGAGAACCCAACAAACATGAATGTGCGTGTGTGAGAGAGAGAGAGAGAGAGAGAGAGAGAGACCATACTCAATTATTCAGCTTTCCCATTACTTTCTTTCTATCTTGTGTTATCTTTATGGCATCTTGGAGAGGAATGGGAAACAGGAGAGAAACAAAAAACCTACCCAGAAAAGGAAAATTTTCTCATTTGCCTGTGACTAGTATAACGTGAACAACCAAAAGACATCCAAAAAGATAATCACCTAGGGTTCTTTCTTTTCTTATTTATTAGTAGGGCACTCCTTTAGGGGGTGGTTGTGGTGGCATCTTCAGCTGAGGCACACTAGAGTGAGCCCAAAAGTGAATGATGTACCTCCCTAGATCCATAAATTCATGGGTTATTTAACTTGTGGTCCCAAAAGTTTCACTCAGATGCAATTATGCATAGAGGTACATTATTACTTTTGCTGATCTAAATGAGCAACATCCTTTTGTTCATTAGGAAGCTTTGTTCTAAGATTTACAATGGGTGAGTACGCGCTTCGCAGATCTAGAAAGGGCAAAAAGCCTGTTCTCTTATTAGCTTCGTCTTCAATAGCTCAGTGTGGATTCATCTTAATTATGCAGGAGCTCTCTAGGGTTTGGACCCCTTGCTGCATGCCTATACACGCACCCACACACACCTTCTTTATTCAGAGTGGGGTGAGAACTCAGTCACTGTGATGTGTCCACAGAGAGTACGAGCACTTTCTTTTGTGTGCGAAGTGCTCTGATGCATTTGGACCATAGTGTAGATGAAGATCATGAAGGAAGAAGAACCAGCAAGTTAAATGGCTTTGTCAATTTAGTCCAAATGAACTCACCATTTAATGGCAAAATCCCATGTTTTCCTTCATTTTGATTGAAGAAACATTTTCTAACCATGTTTCCGATTGATGGGTTACAAATATGAACATACATTCTTCCACCAATCAGGATCAAATGATAGGAAAAAAAAAGCACAAAATTGCAAACCAACTGGATTGAGGGAGGGGAAAACAACAGTGACAGAAACTTGCATTCTTGATGAATCTAATGATTGTGGAGCAACACAAGCAGCTCATAGTACAGTGATTGCATGTGATTATTGGATGCTTCACAGCTAAAACGCCCTACGATACTGTCTAAGTGAACGAATAGAAAAATTCCGCGTGCTTAGTGTTTGGCATTGTGGAGTCGTGGTTTTTAATGTGATGATCAACTAATGTGTTCTGATGAGTTGAAATATGTAATGTAGATGCAAAATGCTTGGCACGTTCATATGTTAGCTTGGGTAGCAACGAATCGTATTGAGACATCGATATTCTTTGAATATTGCATCACGTATTACTGATGTTTTAGTTCATGAGCTGGTGAGGTAGAAGTCCTTAGGAGTTTATAGTATCAGTATTTTGTTTGCCATGGAGATTTGATGAAGCGTTACAAATTCTGCCTTTACTTTTCTTTGTTTTCTTTCTTTTTTTTTTGGCTGAATAAAATAAATGAGAAAATTTACTGTTCTTTAATTAGTAGTCTGGTTTTGCCTGTCTTTTGGGAGCAATTTGCAGTCCAAAAGCTTGAAAGTTCAGTCTGAATGCTGACTGTTTGCAGCGTTCCTGCCCCGCTATTCTAACGCTAAAGCATTTGAATTGCAAACGGAAGAATCTTTTCAGGATCAGTCATTGATGGATTTACTGAGAACATCCTGGAAAATCACCCAAAACCCACGGTCTGCATCCATCAAAGCGCAAGCCATATGTCACTACGACGGTAAAACTATTTTAGAACATTACCACACTTACAAAATAGTCGTAGAAAGAAAAAAAAAAATTATGATACACCAAGTGTATCTTAAAAGTTTCCACTTTTCGTATAATTATAATCATATCGATTGTCCATGTTATTAATCATTTCAACGTTTACCATAAATTTCTTTTATTTAATCAGTGAAAATATATCCTTTTGCGTTGAGTTTTAATTAATCCCGTCGTTCCATGTTGTAGTGGATTTTTCCTAAAAAGCTCCTTGTGTTCTTGCAACGCCTCGAGGGTTAGGATTGACGTCGATCATTGCATATTGAAGTGGTGTCAATGACCTATTAAATATTTGCTTTGTTCACTACAGGTCAAGGTATTCTAATGCGTGATGCCATATCATTAGAAAAGACATGGAACGCTGTTTTTGTTTGTTTTTATAATAGTGGAACACCATGTGAAGAGAAAATTGTTTAAAAAGTCTTAAACCTATTATACTTTTACCAATTTGATTTAAAATCTTTTAAGTGTGTAATTGAGTTCAAACCTTTTTTTATGCTTTGCCGATTGGAATCCGGTTAATTTTAGTCGGAAATCACTAACGTGAACGTTGGTCGTCCTATATGACGTGGTTAGCGCTAACATGAATAAGTTTTTACAAATTTTTTCAATTTCTGTTTATTTAATTTTCTTTTTTTATTTCTCTTGTTTTTTCATGTCCCTTCTTCCTCCAGCTGGTCGTTGGACCTTGGCGATGGTCAATGGCCGGCTGGAGTCGAGCCTTCCTTGCCATTGGTGAGGCACAACCTCACCGGCCTTGAGGGAGCCTTGCCCTCGTTAGTGGCTAGCAAGGGTGAGCTTTGCCAGAAGCTAGTGGGGTCAACCTTTCTAGGTCTTGCCTTTAGCTCATTGTTGTGGCCTAATGATCAACTAAAAGAAGAAGGGACGAAAAAAGAAAAAAAGAAAGAAAAGAAAAGAAAAAATTATTACTAAAATTGTCCATACTAGCGCCAACATGTCACATAGAACAGTTGTCGTCCACGTCAACAACTGGCCAAAATTGGCTAGATGAACTAAATTGATAAAATGTGAAAAAGTTTAGAACTAAATTTCACAACTAAAGAGTTTATGATTGAATTGACAAAAGTGCAATAGGTTTAGAACTTTTTGGACAATTGTCTCAATTTAGTCTTTAACCTTTAAAAAATTGGCTAATGTAATCCATTCGGCCAATTTTGGCCGGAACTCATCGACATAAACGCTAATTGTTTATATGGCACAGTTTAAGGGTGTGCATGGTCCAGGTGGGCGGTTCCCGACTTAGAATCAGGAACTGCCCGCTAAGAACTGATTCCGAAAAATTAGAATTGGGAACAGCCCACTAGTTGCATGGATCCACCTGAGAACCTGACCGCCGGTCCGGTCCAGTTCTCGGGTGGATCCATAGAACCGGTCCAACCTCTCCGCCTTCCCCTTTTCACCCTCCCTGCATCTACTTATTCTGGCTCTCCTGATCATGGTAGCTTTATTCTCCTCAAGTACTAGCATCGTGGTGGCGGCGGTTGTGACCCTTGCATTGCTTCCGTCCCAACCACCACCACCATCTTCACCACTGCCTCTACCATCTCCCGCTCCTCCTTGAGATTGACAATGGAGACAATGAACCATTCTTAGATTTGGAGTTCGCCCTTGTCCTTAAAATGAGGATGATGGGGGGAGGCCTGAGGAGGGGGAGGAGGAAGAGGGGAGGTAGAAGTGAGACGAGCCCAACAATGAAGAGAACGATAGTGACAGTGAATGCGGAGGTGGCAACGAGGATGGCGACAACATGGAGAGAGAGTTCAAGTTTGAGGGGGGAAAAGAGAATTGACTCACTCTTTTGCTGAGTTTGGAGTAGGACTTGAATTCGGAGGTGAATTGGAGAGGAAGAGGGAGCTTGGGAGATTTTGAACTAAAGAGAGACGAGATGGAGTATGAGAGTAGTGAATTAAGACAAGATGGTGATTGGAATCCTAAATTTTAGATTTGCTAATTTTGATTTTTTTTTTAATATTACAAATTAATATATTATTATAATATAACCAGTTCGGTCCAAGTGGGCGGATGGGCGGATCCGCCCATGGAACTAGGAACCGGACCAATACCCACCGGTTCCCATAAATTGGAATCGGGAATCGGATTGGTTTCCTTAAGAACCACCGGTTTCGGGCGGTTCTAGTCTGGTTTCGAGCGGTCCGGGCGGATCTCGATTTTTTTGCACACCCCTAGCACAGTCCTTATCAACATGGATAATTTTTGCAATTTATATTATTTTTCCCATTTTTTTTTATAACTTTTTCTTTTTCTTTGTTTTTCACCCTTTGCGGTTGTTGGCCTCCTTGATGGCTAGCAACCAGTCATAAACAAGGGTTGGCGAGTCTGCTAGTATATGGCAAGGGTCGACCTTGCCGGCCTTGAGCGAGGCTCACCCTCACCAAATTCGATAATGGCAAGCCCGAGGCCAATGAGTTCAGTCCTCACCAAATTTGGTGAGGGTGAGTCTCACTGGTCTTGTTTGTGGTTAGTGATTACAATTAATGAAGGGAAAAACAATTCAAAAAAATTCAGAAAAATTATTAAAAATTTATAAAATTTGTCCAAAGTTAGCACCGATAATACCACGTAAGACGCTTGATATCCACGTTAGCTTGGTTAATGATGAATCGCATTGCAAAATGGATGTTCTTTCAATTTTGCATCACAAATTACTGAGGTTTAGTTCATAGCCTGGTGAAGTGGAAGTCCTTATGAGTTTATAATATCAGCCTTTTGTCTGCCATGGAGATTTGATGTAGCACTACAAATTCTGCTTTTTCTTTTCTTTGTTTTTCTTCTTAGAATGAGTGAGAAAATTCACTGTTCTTTAATTAGTAGTCTGGTTTTGCCTGTCTTTTAGGAGCAATTTGCAGTCCAAAAGCTTGAAAGTGCAGTCTGAATACTGACTGATTGCAGCTTCCCGCCCCGCTATACTAAGGCTAGAGCGTATGAATCGCAGAGTGGAAGAATCTTTTCAGGGTCAGCCACTGGATTTACTGAGAATATCCTGGAAAATCACCCAAAACCCACGGTCTGCATCCGTCAAAGCGCAAGCCATGTCACTTCTGCGGTAAAACTATTTCAGAACATTACCACAATTATAAAATAGTCGTACAAAGGGAAAAAAAAAAATGGCACGCCAGATGTACCTTAAATATTTTCATTTGCGTCTATGTTATTAATTGTTTCAGTATAAAATGTTTCCTTTAAAAATGAATGAAAATATGTCGGTTCGTGTCAAGTTTTAGTTGACTTCGTCGTTACATGTCGAAATGAATTTTTCCTGAGAAAAAAGCTCATCTTGTGTTCTTATATCATATCGAGGATTGACATTAATCATTTAATATCAAAGTGGTATCAACAATTGATTATATAATCTGCATTGTTCATTGTAGGCCAATGTTTTAATTCATGATGCCATGTCATTAGGGAACACGTGGAACACTTTTTTTTTTATTTGTTATTGTAATAGTGGAAAACTAATTTACCATGAGACGGATAGATTTTTCAATGGCTTTGCTTCTTTTTTTCTTTTCTTTAGATCGGTAATAAGGCACACATACTTGATGAACGACATAAATTGAACTCATGACCAAGTGAAACACGGGTATGTACATGGAGCTGATCCCTCAAATATTTTGAATTACTTGGCCTTTGGTCAAAAGACCAACACGGACCTGAAAACCTCGATAAAGCATTTTAACCCTAAAAATTGTCGTTGAAGTAAGCACTTTGATTATGGAGTCGAATCCGACTTAAACACCAGGACAACGAAAGATCAAGGGCTAAATCAATCTGCTGAAGGAACAGTTGAGAAACTGAAATTCACAATATGCGCCCCGTATGCTTAATTCATACTAGAAAAGAAGACTTGGACCATGAAATAGTACGTCTGAGCCGTTAAGACATGCAGTTATCAAATAATTCTCAGTTAAGAACAAGAGATAAATCATAGATTTAGTATCAAAAGGCTGCAATACGTTGCCCTCAAACAGGCAGCTCAGCATTGAAACATTCAGCCACAACCAGGCAAGCAGGTCATACATTGAAGATTGATATGTCATCTAATCCCAGGCAGTCGAGCTAGTAAGATGGTACCAGACATCTTTTACAGACTCATCGCAAAAACCTCATTTTGTAGCTCCCCGAAGCTTAATTGGAAGTGCTGAGGCAGTTGTCTATAAGTAAAACTAGTCCCGAGTATTTACACAGTGCATGATGCTGCGGATTTTTATAAAAAAGAAAAAAAGAGAGAAGAAAACCAGTGGTTAAAGTGTATGCTAAGCTGGTCCCAAACGTTATCCTTCCCTCAACAAGTAAGTGCCTCGTGCAAAAGATTTCGATGGGGTGGAAGGGCAATTCTGCCCAACTGCAATCTCTAATCACGCAGCTTGGCTAAAAGGAGCGGCAAAATGATGGTATAGATTTTGTCTAAGGACTCAGAGGTAGTTTCACCAAGAGCCAGACGAGGCACGGGGCTTTCCCTTCATGGAATTTAGGTGTTGGGTGACGAAGATGACTCCCATCACGACAATAAGACAACCAACCAGCATGCTGAAGAAGAGGGCACCGGGTTGTCTTGTCTGGACAAAGCCATAGATTCCATTGGAAGTTACAAGAATGAGGTCAGTCAATCCATCATTTGAGAAGTCGTCACAGACAAGGGCATGTGTAGGTGGTGAAGGAAGCTCCACCGTTGCTAAAATACTCCCACCAGGGGATATCAACACTGCTTCTTGATCCCCTGCCGCAAGAATAATTTCTTGATTATCATGCATGCGCAAAGAAAAGGCCTTCAAGGTGGGGACCACCATGCCGCCTTCCATCATCCCCGATGGAGATGGAAGATTCAACCATGTTGCACCAGTCAATATTTGCCACTGCCATACAGCATCATGACCATGTATGCCAGGATGGTAAGATGTGACCTGAAAAATTAAATGGTACAGCTCAGTTGTGTATTCTCAATTTCTAGAAAACAGGACTAATAATGTGCAGGCCAAAAATCGAATTCTTCCTCCACATCTGCAGTCTCTATAAAATGATTCATGATAAGATCGGGTAACTGCAGGGAGAGGGAAAATAGGATTCATGATAATACTGGGATTAGCTACAAAATCTAAAGTAGCATGAAAAATAGTACACTTCAAAGGCTTTACCCATCAGTATCTTCTGACCTTTTCAGATGCTATGATCCGTATAATAATGGAATGCAATACAACTTACACAGAACAGCCACCAGAAACCCATTACTGGATATTTCCTCAATAAAAGAGAAAAATGCAGAGACAGCATTTTTATCCAAGTTTTCGGTTGCCAAAAGAGAAAGCAAAAGTTAAATAAGAGCCTACCTCCCCTCGATTCGTCAAGAAGACAACATCACCTTGGGTTCTCTTGTGATGTTTATGACCATCCTTTTTTTGGATAAGGATGGGTGTTGCAACCTCCAAGGAAGCCACCTCTGATGATTGGCCGAAATTTCTCGAGTAGTCTCCATATGGGAACAAGTTAAATGGGGAATGGCGGCATATAGAGACATTGAAAAGTTGTTCTCTCACAGGAACTCCAGATGTCGCCACAGCCCAACAGGGTCTAAGAACTTCCATTGATCCACTAACAACAGTCCGATCAGCACCATGTCCCCCAACAGCCTAAAGAAATGGAAATCAACTCTCATTACAAATGACTCCCTATCTATAGAGCTAATTCTGCAGATAAAATCATGAATTGCTGTCAGGAATGTTATCCCTCAGCTGTTTAATTTGCTTTAATTATGAATCCCTTTGTCCTAGGGAAATGCAGAATATGGTTCTACATATGCACTTAAAGATCTTTTACACAATGCCTTTAAAATGTTAAATGCAAAACCAACTTAACTTGAGTGAAAACATTTTATCCATTCCCAGAAACTCTGTTATACTCATGGACCAATACCCATGTAGCAACACAATAATATATATTCCAACCTGTGACATGCAACTAACAGAAACATACATATATCTAGGATCATAATAACTAGGGAAAAAGCCATCAAAAATCCCAAATTTTGCCTAGAACGACAAATTTACCCGAAACTTTTTTTTGGACAAAAAACTCCAAATTTTGCCAACCGTGACACATTTACCCCAAACTCTATGGCTAAAGCTGGACTTAGGTGAGGGCCACCTCACCAGTGTCGAGCGAGGGCGGCCCTTGCTTGACGCTCCTCACCTGACGCTGGCGAAGGTGGCCCTCACCTAAGTCTGGCTTTCCTCCGCCGACATCATGGGCTGCCCTCGCCCAACGCTGGCGAGGGCAGAGAGAAGAAGATAAAAAGAAAAAAAAATTTGAAAAATAAAAGACGAAAATGCCCTAAAGTATGGGTCAATGTGGTACAAATTTAGGGTTTTTTGTGTCACGAAAAAAAACTTGGAGTAAATGTGTCACAGGTGATAAAGTTTGGGGTTTTTTGTATCACAAAGAAAAGTATGAGGTAAATTTGTCACTCTAAGCAAAGTTTGGGGTTTTTGGTGACTTTTTCCCTAATAACTATACATAGACACTATGAACACCGAGAAAATGATGGACAATCAAATATGTTCAAAAGCAAAATCTCTTACCTGGACATGATCAAGAACTCCATCCCCATTGATATCAGCATGGAGGCCACCTTCTCGCAAATTAAGCTAAAGAAAACAACTCCCACATCAACAATTGAACAAAGTGTTGATGGCAAAACAGAATATCATAAAAATCTTTATCCAGAATAATGTTGAACAGAATGCATTTCGTGCGTGCATTATGCACAAATTCCAGTTTGTCTGCATGAGAATCTGAAGATGTCATTCGAAGAAAGCAGAGTTGCTGAAGATCGTTGTCCATGTATATGGAGATTGATCTTGTAGAAAATATGGTTGGTCCATCATTCTTAATTCATATCAGCCCAGGGATGCATTTGCTGGCAATTGCATATTGGTGTAATAATAAAGAGTCATAAGAATCTAGAACCAAAGATCCACCGAGATTTGTATATCTTTTGGTATGCACTACTCTTTAAACACAAATTCAAACTCAAGTTTTAGATATAACTGCACTCAACATATAAAAAAAAAAAAAAAAATTAAGGAAAAGAGAAGGTGCAACGCAACAACAGCAATTGTTTTTATAGATAAAGGGCATGGAGTAGACTCTGGCATGAGATTTGCAGGTGATTTTTCTTGTCCTTGTAAAAATTCTGTACACCCAAGATGAGGATAAAGACTGGCTGTATATGTAGGTTATCACTTAGATCAGGGGACTTGCAGTAAATTTTAAAAAGAAGTGAGTTAAGCATGTAACTTCCATTAGTACCTTACAAATGGTCCGTCCGGAAGCCAAGTGCACAGCTTCTATTCCTTCTTCTTGATGAGCCACAACAACATTAGGAACCCACCAGAGCTGTGTGTAATTTGTTATAGTAGGAATATAATTCGATGGCTGCACTAAATCAAGAGTATAAGGTTACTTCAGGAGATCTAGTTATTACATCACCAATATGAAATACTTCTACTCGCCTATAAGATAGAAAAGTCCTCCAATTGATAAAAATTATACACAAGAAAGAAATCAAACCCAATTTATGTCCTAAAATATAAATTGTTCCAATATCTAGGCAAAGTACATTATGACCTTTACTGTGAGTTGACATAATCATCCAGAGATCTACCGTATAGATTCAATGCCTGACTAGCTCAAGCATCTACCATATATCAGCAAAAGGAGTCCAAGTTCCTATTTCACAAATATGCAGTGTGTGTCCTTGGCGGAAATGGAAAGCGCATGTAGTAGTAACCAAATAACCTTAATTATCTTTTTAACGCTTGCCAAAGATGAACAATAAAGAAACTGTGCTATTTCTGGCAGCACATAAAGACGAACAGGTGGTGGGCTCAAGCCCTATTTGATAACCATCCCAACAATGACTGATTTTGATTTTTTGTTCCCGGGAGTAGTTTGGGAACAGAATTGCGTTTGGTAAAATTTTTGTTCCTGGGAAACAGATTTGGAGTAGAATCAAGAATAAAAAAAAAGTTGATTTTTGTTCCTTGTTCCGGGAACAAATTTGAGAATCAAGTCTTTTTCCATTTTCTCTTCTTCTTCTTCTTCATCTACCACCATCCCGCGATTGTCGTCTGCCACCGCCGGCCGCCGTTCACCGCCGCCGGCCAGCGGCAACCGGTCCGGTGAGCTCGCCGGAGGCAAACCCAGCCACCGGCAAGGCAGGGCTGCTGGGCGAGCCTCGCCGGTGGCCAGTTGGGCCTCACCCAGCCCCACCGGTGGCTGGGCGAGGCGAGCCTCGCCCAGCTGCCGGCGAGGCTTGGCCAACGAGGGCCGGCCTTGCCGAGGGCCGGCGACGCTCCGGTGAGGTCGCCGGCCCTCGTCTGGCCGGTCGCTGGTCTGGCGATCGGCCTGAAGAAGAAGAAGAATAGGAGAAAAAAAAAAAAAAAAAAAAGAAAAGAAAAAAAGAAAAAAAAAAAAAAAAAAAGGAAAAAAAAAAAATATAAAAATTATTTAAAAATTAAAAGAAATTAATTTGGAACAGAATCAATGAGCACGGTACCAAACGCAATTCTATTCCAAAATCAGAAATTTTGGACAGTAACAAACGGTTTAAAATGCTTAGAATTTGTCCCGAGAACAGAATAAAAAAGAATATTTATGATCAGAATCTACTTTCAGGAACAAAATCGTTACCAAACGCGTCCTCAGTACCCAAGACGAAATCAAAAAGTATAGCAGACCAATGAGAAATAAGAGTTCCGCGGAGGACTAGAATTAATTTCCTGCAAAAGGCATATTCTATAGCCATTTTACGGATCTCTAGTCCTTATTTTAACGAGTATTTTAAAAGACTGGTATCTGGATGTTCATTTGAAGCAGCTACCTTTCCTTTCCTATTCATTATTTTCTCCAGAAGATCCGATTCTGCTAATTTCTGGGATCCGGAGCATTAAACTAAATTACTTTACAGGTCACTTAACAGCAAAGTAACAAACAAACCATCTAAACTGTCTCCAGAAGGAATATTGCTGTGCAATGACAGTACAAGCACTCATGGATGTGCATTCATAAACTATGACATGTATGAACTCTAAAAAGCATGTTCAAACGGTTTAACTGCACAAAATACTTTTGTATGGATTACCTTCTTTGATTTTGCAGAGCCAGCAATATTTGCAGCCTTCGCAATTAAGTTTGAAATCTTCTTGGTTGAGTCTTTCCCTGGAGGATGGTTTTCCTCAGGCTTGTGATAGGGGTAATTAGTAGTTTTCCCCGAAGTTTTCTTCAGCGTTTTCCTTTTGTGCCGTCGGAAGTGCGACAGCTTTAATAAAGTGTCTTCTCTCCTATCCTATAAAGAGACGTTTGGTTTCAGTAGCACCACAACTGAGACCCACAATGACCAGGAGAAAAAGCTGAAGAACTCCATTAACTTACCCAGTGATGTGGCATAATTCCCAAAACTGATTCTCTGAATTCCCTGCACTCGAACTGTAACATAGTGGTGTCTATTAGAGTTTGTCAGCAAACAGGCAAAGCAGGTCATACTCAATGTCCAAACAACAGATAAAAAAACTCCCTGCCTAATTGTACATGCATGTGAAGGACCACATTTTAGAGCTCCCGATTTTCCATCAGGGGTCAATTAGTAAAAATCCTTAACACATATTAGAGCTCATTGCAATGTCAGCAAAATTAAATTAAAGGTCATACCACTTAGGCAAATGACCTTAAGATACTCCTCTAATAATCAGATCATAAGTCCTCAATGTATGTCAGAACTTTGTCAGTTAGACCATAGACTTTAATTTCCACAAATTACAGTAATTTGCAAATGGCAAGCTATACTGCATCCCAAACCAAGTCCCACTGCCACTGTCAATTGTCACTGACATATGCGTTCATGCAACTGCAGTTATATGAGGCTTCCACAATGATTATTAAAACTGCAACCTGTAATTAGTAAGATATTTGTTTAACAGTATATATACTTAATGCACACAATGACAACAACGAGACCCAATCAAACCATAAATCTGCATCCAGAATGAAGATAAAATTGCTAAAAGGAATGACAGGAAGTCATGTGTTGAAAGAGCATTAAAGCTGTGTCAAAGTCATCGCATTGGCATACATTGCTATTGTATTAGCTGGCATGAAGGAAGAGCTGCTTCAAGAGATACAAACTGATAATAAAGCTAAAGCTTCAAAAGATACCTCTCCAGGGTGACGACTGTTTATCGCATGAACATCAAGCTTGTAGTTATGCTGTGGTATTAACTGTGATGGATCTGTGGAATGCGCTTCAATATTCTGGGCAACATAACCGGAAAGAAAATTTGCATGAGAAGAACTGGAAGAAAATGTTACATGCAGTAAAGTGCCACCAGCTTACAGAAGCTGAGTTAATGGTACTTCAGATATAACAGAATTAAGTCCTATATATCAAGAAAAGATACCGTAAAAGTGGAGAAGATAACAAAATAAATTAATAAATTCAAAAGGGCAAGTCTTCTCCAAATTATCATTAAGAAGAGCTCCAAAAAAAGAGAAATGTCATGAAATAGCAAATCAAAATACAAAGAAGAAATTACCTCATTCTTTCTGCTCCATCTAAGTTGACCAGATTTGCCAGCAAAAGCATAAAATGCGAAGTGGCGCAGATCAACAGTTCCCGCATTTTCAGAACCCTAGGCATGTTGAACAGAAGATTAAAGTCCTTGCCTGAAGACTGACCTCGACTTTGCTGGCAAGGCTGGCCATCAAAGAAAAATAGGGTAAAAAAGGTATCACCTCTTTTTCGGTAGCACTTCTTCGATGCTGCTCAGCGTTCTTCTCTGACATCCCAATCTCTTCCAAAGGATCCATGAGATGCTGATTACAACCAGGAAAGGAAAAAAGATTATGTCAGTCTGATAAAAGACTTAGGGATCACAGCAACCATGAGAAAGGGGGTTGAAGGACGAGGGCCAAGGCAATTGTCATTGGAAGAGAGGCGCATAAGCTATTGCAAATGAAAACTGGGAAATAATTAGTACATCGAAGATCTTTGTAAAAGTGATAAAGAAAGGATTTGATGAACATGAATCAGAGTAATGAGCAAGGATGAGCAAAAGCCAGAAGAATTCCATGTTTATCCCAGAAAGAGAGGCAGAAGAATTCCTGCCAGAGTTCCCTACTAAGTAATAATCTGATTTACGAGCTCACACCCTCCTGCCCCTTGACATTGGTTAACTGGGAAATTCCACTGATGATGAGAAGAAGAAGAAGAAGAAGAACATACATGAGGCTGTGCTTCCATCCTTCCACCAACAATTACTAAACCTGAATCCCCATGCTTGAGAGTATAATTGCTGATTGAGATTGCTATCTCTCGATGGTGGACATTATGAGGAAAATCTTCCTGCCAAAGAGCCCCAGAAATAAATCAGACCTTCGCCAGAGTTCTTTCATGATACCGAAGAATGAAACAACTCGGTGTATCCAAATCAAAATGGTACATACCTGCAAATTTTCTTCCCATAGTTTCTTTAGATTGTGATCAAAGCACATGACAGACCATCCCGAGGTAACTACAACCAAGACTTGCTTCTGTGGTTGCCCTTGCTTGTAATTTTGAGCAATCACACCAGTTGCCATGGCTACAGGGCGTCGCCCTGAGGCAACCCGGATCTTATCAGGCAACAAAGTGACCTCCGCAATGACACGTGCTTCACTAAATCCCTCATCAACCCGCCTAGTGTGGGGCTCCAATACCTAGAACATCCGCCATGGTATTAAATGAAAAACAGATAAAGGACCAATGGTATTGTCTCCAACATCCTTTATTTTGGGGAATGTGCAGTAAAAACATCTTCAATCAAATTGGCATTTGGCATAATTAAGAAAAACAATTGCTACAAAAAAGTTTCTTGGTCAAAAAATGAAAAAAAAATAAAATTTCAAAACAGCTATCACTTCTCTAGAGGAGATGCGTGTTCTCCCCAAGAAAATTGAAATTGTTCTGCATAAGTAACTTATTATTCCAGCTCCATCATCATCACAATTGGAAAACTATAACCACCAACACCACCAGATCCACGACCATATGTGGCCACCATTACCCACTGATCGCCTTTGTCGTTGCTGCCACTGCACCATCACCATCAGGCAGCTGCAGCAGTGACCACAGCGACCAGCTCGTTCCAGCTGATGGCAGTCTCCAAACTGCCTCCACACCACCTGACTAGCCAGCCATTGTTGCTGCCACCATGCAAACCAATCCACTTTGCGCATGGTCATCAACTACTAAAGTTTAAAGAATCCTTTTTCCACCCAAAAAACAGCTCATTTTGAGCAGACGTGCCCTAAAATCTACAGTCAGATGCTCATGAGGAACTCTTACATCAGTTGCAATAAAAGTATGATCAATCCTATCAAGAAAGCTACTCAATTTCCACCAAGAAAGCTGGATTCTGGCAACACAAAGAAATAACCGGGTGGAGGGACAAAACAGAAACGCAAAAAGTCGTGATTGAACACGGAAAGCACTTCTTCGTCTATCCTGCTAGGCCAAAATCTCCATCGTTCTAAAACCCAAAAATACCTCCACAAAGAAACGCAAGGAAAAAAATATAGACCGGCATAGACACCGCACTATTCGACACGAAACACGTAAAACACGAAGGGCAAAACAGCAGAGAGTCGGGAAAAAGGACCTGAATTTTGGCGTCGTGCGTGGCGACGAGGACCTCCTTCTTGCCGTCCCCATTGAGATCAGCCACGATCGGAGGAGGGAGACGCTCGGCTTCGTACTTGATCGGATACTCGTCCAGCAGATGAAACCACGACTCCCTGAACGAGAAATCACCCTCGTGCTGCACAAGCCCCACGATCCTCAACCAGGATCAGGAACCAACACACAACCACAGCCGCCAAAACCGAGACACAAAAAAATCGATCGCGCAAAACCGGAAAACAAAAAATCGAAATCCGGCGATCCCATCCCGCCGGCAATCGCTCCGGCGGAAAAAACGGGGGGCGGCGGCGGTGGACGCGAAATGAGGGAGGGAGGAGATCAGGGGATCGAACCTGGAGGGAGAAGAAGATGGCGAAGGCGGAAAGCATGAGGATGGCTAAATCCCGCTTCCTCATCGCGAGCTGCTCCTCGATTTCGTTGCTCCAACCTCGCAGAGAAGAGCGCAGAGAGAAAGAGAAGGTCGCTGTTTTTCGGACTATTGAGTCCGTCCTCTGTCCGGAAACGGCATGTCGTTGCAGTTCCGCTCAGTTGAGATATCAATGGGCTTGGGCCTCCTCGAGCTTGTTCTTTCGGGCCTGGAGTTCGTGGTGCCTTCTTTCCGGAGTAGAGAATTGCCTTCAGCGTGGATTTTTTTAGTGTTAGGTAATCATGATGTATCAAACCATGAATTCTAAGAGTCATCAGCAAAACTCGCCGTGAACAAACTATCCAAGGAAATGGGAAAGAATTCGGCTTGCGGTTTCTCGGTTTGTTACTAAGGTGTAAATGATTAACTTATTGATTTGGATAATGTTGATTTGAGATGCGAATGATCGATGTATGAGGTACATTTTTCAGTGTGTTCATTTGGGTATCTGTCATCTTGATATTTTGACTTTTGGAGTTAAGCTCAATGGCTAGGATTTTAGTAATGCGTTAAATTTTTTAAGATACTAGGATGTCTACATTTAAAGTCCTAGAGATGTTCAATTGAATTTCCTAGAATAATATTTTAACACCTAAGATTATGTTTGATCTTCTAGACTTATATGGGGAAGGTAAATTAGATTGGGTAGGATATAGGCCGGATCAAATAAAAATGAGATTTCTATAATCTCATACAATATTTGATAACTATCCAAGCTAGATTATATATGTCAATAGTTCAAAGAGATTGAATGTCTATGTAATAGCTCTTGTTGCCAACAGTCTCCTAATATAATGGCTCTTGCCACTAGCAAATTGCACCTTACTCTCATGGCCATCCTGCTTCTCCTCCTCCTCTCTGTCCATTTCGGATCGAATGTCAACTGTTCAAATCTCTAAGTTCTAGCAAATGTCCAAATTGCTTGATTATCACCATCACACGAAATCTTTAGCAACCACTAGTCCTTCTCCATCTTCATCACTAGCCCACAATCTTTAGCAATCACCAGTTCGGTCGCCAGTCCTACCCTCATAGCTAATGTCATGGTCAAGGCTCAATTCTGACGCCTAGAACGTTACGCACGACATGTGTTCTTTTCGTTTTATAATTTATATTTATTATTGGCATGCATAAGCACGATGAAACAAATAACACAAGAAACGTAATTGGCAAGTTACAAAAATGTACACATACAATTTTTCTAATTATAACTCTCTTCCAAGTATTAATACAAGTGCCAAAAGGAATAAAATACAAGGCATTAACTATGGGAAGAAGGTTGGGTCTTGTCAATACCACATACTACTACATCTGAAACTTGATTACACAATGTCACGTAGTATACTATGGATCAACAACCTTGTCCATCGACATGTCACCATTCTCATCAAAACCCCTCAATGGTCCGACTAGCTCACTGTTGATATTCAAGTACCAAGCAACAAATTGATGGGGAATATACTCTAAATACCCCACGTTGACCCTAATCAAAGCTTCGGTTACCTTCAAAGCAGAATAATCCACAACAAAAATTAACAATTCTCAATCTTTTAAGCACAGTAGTAATTTGATAAATAAAAAGGAAGTCCATTAATTCACCTTGTAACACTTGACATATCGAACTTGAAGCTTTTAAAATAAAAATGTGGAACCTTTGATTTAAAAGAGAATGAGATGAAAGAGAAGGGAAAGAAATATGGGACTCTCATTCTTTTTAAGAACGAATTGGAGATTTCTTTTTAAATTGGAGTAGCTATAACGACTCGTTTAAAGAAAGCGGGATGTATCTAGGAACTAATATGAGTTAAGAAGAGATAATATTGATCAACCATGTGTTAAAATATTAATAACTTTGAGTTGAAAACGGGTGGTGAATAGTGATGTGGTCAAATTAAAATGTCACAAGTGGCTTAACCTATGGTTTCAAAGTAGAAATTTTGATAAATTGCCATGATATCTAGTATATTAGTATGTAAACAAGAAAATCAGCGTCCGTTTTAAATATTGATAAATCAAAAAATGTTTTTTGAACCCACTAAAATATTCAACAAAAATTATCGCATGCTAGGAAGGACTCAATTTAGTAATTCTTGAACATACGACTCATCTAATATGTAAACTCTGAACATATCAGTTTCCGTTAAAAATTAATGTGGCGATACATGTTTTATCACTACCCTAGATAATCGACCCAAAAGTAAAGTAACTCAATTCTAATGGTGATGGTGTTGGTGTGTCGAACCTAGGTGCACACTCTTGAAAGGCAAAACCATAAATATGGAGATTCTTGTGCAAGCTCATTAGTGATGATGATATATGATTTGCTAAGGGCGTGTTTGATAACCATTTTGTTCCTAATTTCTTTTTTTTTTGCTTAGAAATGATTTTTTTTTATTCTCTTCTTGGGAATAATTTCTGAGTTTTTGAAGCCGCTTAATAACTATTCAAAATTTATATTCCCAAGATAGAAATGCATTTGGTAGGATTCTTAAACATTTTTGTCCCTTTTAATTTTTTTTAATACTTTTATTATATTTTTCTTATTTTTC
The DNA here is from genome assembly GCA_014182575.1 of Eucalyptus decipiens. Lineage (NCBI taxonomy): Eukaryota > Viridiplantae > Streptophyta > Magnoliopsida > Myrtales > Myrtaceae > Eucalyptus > Eucalyptus decipiens. Next base: position 29,364,062 of record CM024618.1, on the reverse strand, counting down.
TCTTATTTTTTTTTTCCTTTTCTCTTCTTCTTCCTCCTTCTTTGTGGATGGTTACTGCCCATAGCGATGGCCGGTGACTGATTGGGCGAGGTCCGATGAGCCTCCCACTGTGAGCTCCTCTTTAGATTTGGCAAGGCCCAACCTCACATTGGCTGGCGAGACTTGCCTCACTCGTCAAATATGGTGTGGAGAGTCTCACCTAGCCACTAGTGATGCTTGGCCTTGCTTAGATCTATGAGACCAAGGCTCGCAGTGGCCAGGCAAGGCTCCGAGAAGCTTGCTAGACCTTGCCCTAGCCTACTAAGGCTTTAGCAAACTCACTGGATCTCGCCCAGCCAATCGCCAACCACTGGTGGCGGTGGTTAGTAGTGGTCGATGTAGGAAAAAGAAGAAAAGAGAAGGAGAAAAGAATAAGAAAGAGAGAAAAAAAGAAAAAAAGTTGGACTTGATTATGAAATTGTCTCTAGGAACAATAAATTATTTTTTTTCTACTTCTTGATTCTGTTTTACATCTATTCTCGAGAATAAAAAAAAAAGAATTTTTACTCCTAGGAACAAAAAATATAGTAAACTGGTTTCTATTCTTTTTTTGTTCTGAGGAACAAAATAATAAAATCAGTTATTCTCGAGAGTGTTGCCAAACAAGTGCTAATCTTATAGCTTGGATGTAATCACAAATATAACATGTGATTATCTCTGCCAATTATGCCTTGATGATGTACCTTGATTTCTATTTTTGGTTTGTTTTAAAGATTTAAGAACTTTCCTTATTAGGGTGTCAAAAACCAAATCGAACCAAAATGAAAAGTTTGGTCTCATTAAAAACTGAAACTTTTTAACTAGTTTGGTTTCTATATTCGGTTAACCGAGCCAAACCGATAAATAATCTCTCTCAAGAATCGAATCTCGTTTCTCTCCTCTCGTTTTTGGCTCTCTACACGCGCAACAGAGATACGCTAATAATGAAGCTTCCATGATCGGCGCTGTGGATTGTCTGCTTCGCTAGCAATCCGTCTCCAATCCTTCTTAAGCTCTCCACCTTGTCTGGGTCCTCGCTCTTCTCACCTCCCTCTCTCTCACAATCGTCTTAGCTCGTACAGCCATCGTATTCGGGCTTTCCCAACTGATTCTTTGTGAGGTTTGTGGTTTAACATCATTGTGTCCCCAATTGCGATCCTTCTCTACAGTCTCGCTAGAGAGAGGCCTACGCAAATTGCCTTGTCTGGGTACTTGCTCTCCACACTGGCGCGCACCACGATTTGATCAGGAGGCTCGATGGTCGCCGCTCATTGCTCGTCGTCGCTTCCCAGTCGAACTTCTTAAAAGGCCAGGTTCACTTTTCGAGCATCGAAGCTTTCAGGCAATCTGGATTCGCTGGTATTTTGTGAAATTCTCTTGCTGTTTTCGTAATGGGTTTCTTTGATGGTTGATGATGGTTGTGGCGGATTGTTTGTGACTGAGTAGAGTGGTGCGATTGAATCTGATGGTTTGCGTGATTTGATATCGTGTGATCAGCGGTTGGCTATTAGCTTTGTTAAAGCCGATAGTAGAATGCTCACGAGCAAAAATTGTCAGATGGAAGGCGCCAAAGAAGTGTGGTTGTTTGAAAAATTAACCATTGATGATTTGACTTGGCGTGTGTAGTGTATTTCCGTTCTTACTCGCAGTTTCTGCGAATGAAAGATCTGTTATTGCCTGTTGATTCCCTTTTGTGCTCCATGGTGTGCAGTTGCTTAAATGGTTTGGAAAGTGGGGAGGGATACAATTAAGGCGGGGACGAATCTGGTGCCCGTGAGTGCTATCTATCCCTTTTTTTTATGATTCTTTTGAATGGGTTTGTATGCGCTTTCGGCGGTCACATTATGACAGGTTTGCTGATGTTCTTCTCTATTTAGGATGTTGTTCCAAGGCGTGTAGCGAGGATTTCGGTTACTTTCATTGGGTTGTCCGTTGCGTTTTTTATGCTGAAGTCGTTCTTATCCATTGCCTTCTTTGTTCTGGTAAAGTCTCCGCTTCATTCTTCCCCTTTTCCATTGATAGCTTCGAATTCACTTCATTTGAGATCCTCTACTCTTTTGCTTTGTTTCCATTGCTTGGAAGCTGAAAATTGATGTTTGAGGTTTTAATTTAATCTTGTTCTACAATGTACTGCTTGGTACATTGCTTGGTTATTATCTTCACATTGACTCTGGATTTGGTGCAGATAGTTGGCTCGTCCATTTAGAGGTTTGTCAAATGGACTTAATGTTAGCAGATTCTCTAAAAAAAATCCGTCTATTCATCGGAACCTTTTCTTCCTTAGTAAACGGCTTGTCCATACATCTTTGCATAAATGCATGCTTATAATATGTTGCAAGGTCATGATAATCTTTTAGGAACTTGCAACTAGTTGATTTAACTGGGTTTAAGTAGCGAAATTGATTTGATTATGTAATTGTAACTATTGAATGCTAGTTTTGGTGAAATATTATTATAATGCCCATTTGCAGATCTTCCTATCAAGACAGAAATATCATTTGCAAAGCCAAATATACAATGAACCAATTTTTAAAGAGTGAATATAATGGTACAAAATAGAAGGAAGCTGAGATCTGTTACATGGGAACACTTTAAAATGACAGAAAATAGCTAAGATAAAGCTGAATGTCTATATTGTGGAGCTATTATTGGTTGTTCTAGTGCTTAAGGGACTAGTGGGATGTGTAATCATTTAGGTAGATGTAAGAATTATCCATATGTGAACGTGGAGAAAAGACAAAAAAGTGCCTCAAATGAGCTTATTGGGGTCAATAATTCTATTTCAGTTAGTCCTTGGAAATTTGATCAAGATGTTAGTCATAAAGATCTAGTCACGATGTTTATTATTGGTGAACTACCCTTCAAGTTTGTAGACCTTTAGACATTTCAGAAATTTGTGAGTAGAATCCTACCAAAGTTTTTAATCCCCTCAAGAAACACATCAATGGAGGACTCTTATAAGTTATACTTGGAGGAAATAAGTAAATTGAAAAAATATTTTTCTGATGCTTCTCTAAGGGTTTGTCTAATCTAACTTATATGTGCCTTACTATTTACTTTGTAGATGCTGATTTTGAATTTTTATCAAATCCCAGGACATTCTGCTGAGATTATAGGAAAATGGGTTGAGAAATGCTTAACTAGTTAGGGGATTGAATGCATTTTTTCTATCACTATTGATACTTGAGAGTTTAATACTTAAAGAAAAGACTTTAACTCTTGGAATGTTTTGATATTATTAGGCGAGTTACTCTATGTGAGATGTTGTGCTCATATTTTCAGTTTGATTATTAAGGGGGTTTGAAAGATATAGATGATTCCATTGTTAGAATACACTTAATTGTACGTTATGTGAGATTCTTCTCCTTCGAGGTTGCAATGGTTTAAGGAGTGCATTCTACTGAAAAATATTGAGTCCAATAATCTTATATATTTGGATGTGGAGACTAGGAACTCAACATACCTGATGTTGGAAGTGGCCTTGAAGTTCCAAAATGCTTTACTCTTATTAGATATTTAGGATAAAAGATTTGTTGAAGAACTTTCTAACGTGAGAGGGTTGCCTACTGATGGTGATTGGGATTATGCATTGTCCTGACCAAAATTTCGGGTGAACCACCTAGGGTTTGATTAATGAATTACTAAGCCTAAACTTAACTCGGTTTCTCCCAAACCCATATCAATTCACGACTTAGGTTCAAATTATGAACATGTAATTGATTTTTCAATTAGGAGTTGCCACTAATCTATTTTTGGTGGGTCGATTAGAAACCCATGAGGAGATTTACTTTACTCCTACGAACTAAAGATTGTTAGTTCGGGAACCTCTAATGTCCTTTTGGTACCTTTCTCTTTTATTTAAAAACAAAAAAGTTTGGCAAGCAGCTTGAATTGATTTTAATTTACCTCCCTAACATGTGAAGTAATTATGTAGGTGTGCAAACCACAAATTTAACACCTAGATAAAACAGTGAATAAATTGCAGGACTTATGTCATAACAACGAAAGCATCTACAGTAAAAAACGAAAGCATCTACAGTGTTAGATCAGAATTCATATCAACAGTCCCAGATATGATATCTAATTAACACGCAATTTTTTTTTTGTTTTCTTTTTGTTTTCACTTGTTTAATGAGAATCATGTTTTATGCAATAATAATGAGAGGGACTGGCTGAAAACTCTATAAATAGTGCTCAAGTCTCTCCTCTAACCCTAATTCTCACATGTATCCTCACCTAAGGGGCATTTACCGGGGCGTTTACCTAATGCTAAACGTGAGAGGGGCCGCCTCATTGAGCCAGTGATACGGAGGACAATAGAGGAGAAGTACTTGCGCGTGGAACATTGTGTTTCCGCTTCCACTTCAAGAACAATGGATCCCAAAACAAGTGCGTTAATCTTTCTACTCAATTATGCATGTTCCTGTTCTAGTTATGGAGATCTTGGGGTTGCGCAATTTGCTTCCAACATGTGCTACTAATCTAACATGAAATGATATGCCATGACAATATGACCTAAGCTATATAACGAAAGTGAAATATTTTTGTGTTTTCTTAATGAGCATGCAATATATCCTAGAGAATAAAATTGATTTATTCTAAGACAATATTTTTGGTATTTTTCATGAAATTCGAAATTAGAAAGTTGCAAAAATTATCTATTCAGATCGAGATATCATCCAACTTATATCAAGTATTAGGTTGAGCTAAATCTTAATTTAAACTAGGATGTTAGGGATATGCAACCTATCTAAAAAAACTTATCTAAACTTATAATTAATTTGAAAAAAAAAAAATTAAACATGCAATCTTATCCTAATATGCAATGACGTGCAAATAATGCCCTAATTCTAGTTTTTTTTGTCTATGAAATTCGAAATTAAAACTGTCACATAATTAAACGTGCGATTTAAATTTTTTAAAAAAAAAACTAACATCCTAAATGAATGCATTTTTTTGGTTTTTTATTTTTTCAAAAAATTGAAATAAATAAATTTCCTATTCTATATATGCAAAATAACCCTAAAACAAGAAATATTCTAGCATGAACCTAATCTAACTCAAAATTTTTCGATTTTTTTTTTGTTGACCCAGGGAACCTCTGTGCACCGCTTCGCGGCGGAGTAAACCCTGGGTGAATTGGGGCCCCACCACTAACCCAGCCACAGGTGAATCGCGCAGCTTACACTGAAGCATCAACCCACGCTAAGTTTCGAACCCATCCATCCCCCTTGGCATATGGGGTACCAAGCCTTAACCAGCGCGGCCACCGCGGACAAATCAGGCAAGATAAGATTGATATTCATAAATTGACGAATCATATCTCGCGCATGAGATTGAATTTGTAATTTTAAACAAAATCGCGAATCAAATCTCGAGTGTGAGATCGGATTGGCGATTTTCCCGTGTGATTACGAGTCAGATTTCGGGCACGAAAATCAAATTGTCAATCGTATGTATGTTGTGAAATTAAGGATTAATCCATGATTTAAAAGGCTATTATAGACGTGATAGCATATTGGAAATTTCAATCATATGCATCAACGATATTTCAAATAAGGAAACATAATATTTAGAAACCAAAATAAATAAGATTTTCACCTAATTCGAATATTAACCTGACTTGACGTGGTGGTGCTTTGGCGAGACTTGCTGTATAGCTGTTCGCCAGGGGGTCGACAATTTGTTGTCACGGTAGCGAACCTCACCCCAGGAAACCCGGAAGTTCGCTACTAGCGTTAGGCGAAGGAGTCGTCGTGGCCGTCTTCTCTTTTGGCCTTCTTTTTAGCTTGTGGAAATGGTCTCCCTGGGTGCGGTACGGTTCTCCTCTTTCTCCACGTTTTCCCACTTTGGCCTTTCCTTGATTATGTGGAGGACGTGAAGATGAGGGGATGATGAATATGGATCTTCACAATGGGCAAGAAAACTCCTTAAGACTTCTTGACTCATGCTTCATGGACACGTCTTATGCTTCATCCCTGTAGGGAATAACGGATCCCCGATAATGCGGATTCGACACTGAATCAAACCCCTAAATCAATGCGGAAGCGAGGCCCGAGAAATCAACACGAATCACCGATCGTAAAGCACACCACGGAATCGAGCGTACCTTGTTAGCCACAGATTAAACACCGTCATTGATGGAGGAAGAGAAACCGGTCGATTTGATCCGATGAAGCCTTGAAGGGAGGAAAAGCGCGCCGTATGCCTACTGTTCTTCGGGAGAGAAAACGCGCGGGAGAGAACGTAATTGATTCAACGTGAAACATACGTCTCTCTCTCTCTCTCTTCCCTTTTATACCCCCTCCTTTCCACGGGCCCTATTCCGTGGGCCGGGCTTCGGGCCCAACTTTGGCGGATGGGCCTTAAGCCCAATTACTAATTAAATAAATCATTCATCTCCCTCTCGCACATGGTGTCCAAAACCAACATGGGCGGACGAGGGAGGCCTACTCAGCCCCATCGAGAGAATAATCCATCATAGACTCTCTCTTAACATGGTGGGCCGAACAGAATTCTCTTTACCTCTCTTCAACATTCATACTGGTGAATAATCCGTGCGACCAGCATACTTTGAGAGCTCGTTGCTATACATTTGTTAGGAATATATAACAGCTCATAATAGGCATCACACTCCGAGTAGATTTAGTATGCAGTACCCTAGATCGATCGATCACATTTATATCTCTCTTGATCTCTTTTAAACAATGATATAAATTGTATTCACAATTACAATTATCACAAAGACAATCATAATTGGTCGACCAGTGAAAACAAGAATTACAATGTGATTCTCCAAAATCGATCTTCCTCTTTCCTTCAAACTCTCAATTTCAGTTCAGCTTGCTCTTCTAGAAATGTCCCATTAGATCGAATCAAACACATGACCATTGGCAACATCCTAAGATAGCAAACACTAAATATAAATCTTGAGAATAAGTAAGAGTCATGAGGGGACAAATAATTAAGGAACTCTTTTCCTCAAGAGTCTCACATGTCATATAAGTTAAGATCAAACTTTTTTGCCACTCTTATTGGTCGTATCATGCATACGTAGTATGAAATACGTATTACGGTATTAACTCCTTTCCCATGGAGCGTATGTCTATACTGTTCAATACCGTACAGATGATAGTTCAGACATACCCAATGTCTAACTTGAGTTCACCTATCTACTCATTCACAAAATCCATCAAAACTCACATCTTGGCATCTTAGACAGATAAAGTAAAATATGTGGGGTATTTTACTTTCGGACATCACAACTATTATGTCATCATCTTAACACTTAGTTAAGGCGACATGTGTATTTTAAGCTTAAGCTTTCGATTATCACCTAGATAATAAGCTTAAATACAGTCTCATCCCTATTTATCACATAGTAAATAGAGGCGATCACCCGTGTGAGTGGGCTAATCTTATATCTGTTCGACATACTCCTCTTAACTTAAAGTAATGCACTAAGCATTAAGATGCATAAAGATCACATAAAGATTCATAGGCATTAATCAATGAAAATCAAAATTTCATAAATGTGAACTACTCGGAAATTACAATCCAAGACATCGACTCTACGCAATCCTAGAGATTTTACATGACCACAAAACACATCTCTAGGTATTGGCTTTGTCATAGGATTTGCTACCATTCTATGCGTAGATATGTACTGCAAGTTTACATCCTTTCGTGCAACCATATCTTTTACAAAGTTATACTTGGTATCTATATGTTTGGTCTTGCCATGATACTTTGGATCTTTGGTGTATGCTATAGCTGCTTGGCTATCACAATTAACCAATAATGGATTTGCAGCTTTCTCAATAACACCTAAATGATCCAAGAATCTCTTAAGCCAAACTCCTTCTTGTACCGCTGCGATAATGCCACGAACTCAGCTTCCATCGTGGACAAGGCTATACACGTTTGCTTCTTACTTTGCTCCATGATATGGCGCCATTGCTCGCAAGAAAGCATATCCCGAGGTAGATTTTCTTTCATCTAAATCTCCTCCCCAATCAGCATCTCGAATAGCCTTCAAGTCGCAGATCCTTTCCTTGGTAATTCAACTTGAAATCAGCGGTTCCCTTCGAGATACCTCGGTATTCTCGGACGGCTTTCCAATGTGCTTTGGACTGGATTGGATTGGTATCTACTCACCATTCCAACTACAAAACATATGTCGGTTCTTGTACACATCATAGCGTACATCAAGCTCCCAACTGCACTTGCATAAGGAACATGTTTCATTTGTTCCTTCTCTTGTGGAGTCCCTGGACACAGTCTATGGCTCAATCCTTCACCCTTTGCAATAGGAGTGTCATGGGTTTACAATCATGCATACGGAACCATTCAAGAACCTTATGTATATAGGTTTCTTGCGAAAGAGACAACGATCTCTTCGAACGATCTCTTGAAATCTTAACTCCAAGAATGTATGTAGCTTCACCCATATCCTTCATCTCAAAGTTGGAAGACAACCAACTCTTGACAATCTTAACAAACTCCATATTGCTTCCGGCAATTAGTATATCATCAACATATAATGATATTATCACAAATTGATCCTTGGATCTTTTGATATATACACAATGATCCTCATCAATTATTGTAAAATCATATGCCATTATGGCGTTATGAAAACGTATATACCATTGCCTCGATGACTGCTTAAGACCATATATCGACCTCAAAAGTCGACATACCTTTTCTTCTTGGCCTTTCACTATGAAACAAGCAGGTTGTTCAATATATATTTCTTTCTCTAATTCTCCATTGAGGAAATCAGTCTTTACATCCATTTGATGTAACTCAAGATCCAGACTAGCCACTATTGCCAGAATAATGCGAATTGAGGTAAATCTCACTACAGGAGAAAACGTATCTTCATAATCAATTCCTTCCTGTTGGTTATACCCCTTCGCCACAAGGCAAGCCTTATGCATTTCTATCGAGCCATCAGCCTTTCGCTTTATTTTGAGAACCCATTTGTTCCCAATAGCTCTGCGTCCTTTTGGAAGATCAACCGGTTCCCGACTTGGTTTGATTTCATTGACTCCATTTCCTCTTCCATTGCATTAATCCATTTTTCCTTACTATGGCAATTCAGAGCCTCATTAATATTTCTTGGCTCATCTTCATCTTGTGGAGCAACCATAAAAGTTTCCCCTTCAATGTCAAAACATCGACGGGGAATACTTTGGCGACTTGTTCGCCGTATGGGAGATTGTACACTTTGCACATCATTCCCCATCATGCTCCCACTTGGATTAGATAATAATGATGCCGTCTCATCAAGTGGTTGTAATTGGGAATGAGTAAAATTCAATTCATCACTTCTCATATTACTCCCACTTGGACGAACTCCACTAAGGTCATTATCTTGATCCAATGTTTCAAATAGGGAACAATCTTCCCTTATTTCGCCCTTCTTAGGAAATTCATCCTCTAAGAATGTGACATCCCGTGATTCAAACTCAGTTATACTCCCACTTTCCTTTTCACCTATGAACACATACCCTTTTGAGTGTTCCGAATATCTTATGAAAATACTCTTCTTTCCTCTGGGACCCAATTTCCCAAACTTGTGAGAGGACTCATGTGTATAGGCAGCACAACCTCATGGCTTAAGAAAGCTTAAGTCCGGTTTTCTACCTGTCCATAACTCATATGGAGTGTAAGTAACTGATTTGGAAGGCACACGGTTAAGTATATAGGCAGCAGTTAACAATGCATCACTCCAAAAGGCGATAGGTAAGTTAGCATGCGCCATCATGGACCTAACCATTTCCGGTAGGGTTCTCGTTTCTTCTCTCGCAACACCATTTTGTTGAGGAGTATATGGAATAGACAACTGTCTTTCTATTCCTTTTTCATCACATAATTTTCTGAACTCATCGATAAATATTCTCGACCTCGATCGGATCTCAATGCTTTTATTTTCTTGTCTAATTGATTTTCTACCAAGGTCATAAACCTTTTGAAACAACTTATTGCTTCGGATTTGTGAGAAATCAAATAGACATATCCGAATCGAGTATAATCATCAATAAAGGTGATGAAATAAACATCCCCATGCCTTCCTCTCACATTCATTGGACCACGAGACATCGGTATGGATTAAATGCGAGAGGAAATTCAGCTCTTTTCCCTTTCCCAAATGGTTTCCGTGTTGTTTTCCCTTCTAGGCAATGCTTACATATAGGCAAATCGATTTTTCAATGTTGCCCAACAAGCCCTCTTTGGCTAGTCTATTCATACGTTGTTGGCCAATGTGACCAAGCCTAGCATGCCACACATTCACATCATTATTATAGGTATTAGAAGACGTGATAAGGGAATAACACACATTTGCATTAACATAATCAATATCCAATACAATGAAACCATCAAGAAAATAACCACAACCATAGTAATTTGTATTCAAAAACAAATTCACACCCCTACTACGAAGTTCACACTAAAACCTAATCTAACCAACATTAAAACAGACACTAAATTCCGACGAATCTCGGAGCATACAAAGCACATCATGAAGGAACAAAGTGCGACCACCACGCATGTTCGGTTGGCGGTGCCAATTCCTTTCACTTCAGCTGGAGTTGTTTCCCACATAGATCCACTTAGTTCCAGTTGGTACTCGTCGGAATTCCACGAAGGATCCTCTATCCTTCGCTACATGGTCCGTCGCTCCTGAATCCACAGTCTACAAAGGATTAGAATCAGTCAAGAACACAGAACTCGACACAAGAGTAAAGTTCTGAAAAGTGCAAGGAGTGCATACCTTCTTTGGCTCACGACAGTCGCGAGCATAGTGACCCTTCTTGTCACAGTTGTAGCATTTCACCCTTGCCAGCTTCTTCATGCGAGGACGCTTTCCTCGATCATGTTGGTTAAACTTGGGTTTCTTCCCCCGAAGGACCAGCTTCTTCCTTGCCTTTCCCCTTATCAAACCAGGTAGGGCGCTTGCGCTTGGAGCCCGAAGCTCCACTTGAGCTAGAACTAGCATGGTATAGTTCAAAGATCCGGCTTAGATGCCAAGAGGCGGTCCTCTTCCAGCTCAAGATGACGCATTGCATCCTCGAAGGTTTTGATAGACTCATTATGGGTCAAGTGCACCTTCATATGCTCCCAACTCTGAGGTAAGGAACGAATCACTGCTTGCACCTGCTGCTCATCTGTGAGGACATGGCCAACATCTTTCAGCTCAGTTATCATGTTTGACATCTTTCTAAAATGTTGCTTCATGGTCTGACCATGAGGCTTCTTATAGGAGTCAAACCTGATAGTGAGCTGCCTCAGTCTAGTCACCGAAGTATGACCAAATCTTGCTGCCAATGCCTCCCACATTTCCTTAGCATTGTCGAAATGCCTAAACTCCCGCATGACATCATTTTCCATGCTTTGCTCGACAACGTGATGCGAGCGAGAGAGTTCTTTCGTTTCCAAGCAGCAAAAGCTTCTTTATCTCTTTTGTGCTGCGTAGTATTTCCCTCTTCGGGTTCAACCATGGTCGGTTAAGAGCTTCAAGTGCCTCTTGCTCTTCCAAAGACATATTGGATTTTTATGTGCCATATCTCATAGTTGTCACCATTGAGCTTTTCACCTTTGTTCAGCTCGGCAACTATGCTCTTTGTGGCTAAAGCCATTGATCTGAACACATCAGACAAATATGCACGAATTATTAATGCCTATCATTTATGCATCCCTATTTGCATAGACCCATCATATTAATGAATAATTTCAAGTAAGGTTTCAGAATCAAAATGTCACTACGTTTCCAATCATCCTCCAAAAATCCTAACTTAAAATTATCATTAATATAATTGTCATATGCAAAATCAATTTTATGAAGCTACAAAAACTTCTAAAAACTACCCACAGCTAATTACCCACAGCAACCAGCAGTTAAACAAAAAGCAACATATAATAGGCATCATATAAAAACAATAATGCTTTCAATTTATACAATCAACATATGTGTAGCTTCATCAACAACAAATAGGTAGTAATCATTACAAAAAAAAATATGTCCACTAAGCACACTTAACATAAAACCAATACAACTAACACAAAGTCAGCACACGAACAGGGAAAGATCCTCTTTTGTTCAATTTCTTGATCTTTTCCCTTGTCATAATACAGTAATATTCATTTACAAAATCTATTACAATTTTCTTATAGGAAGCAGCTCCGTTGACATCTCATATGCAATTCAACACATCTTGCCATTCAGGTGGAAGAGTGCTTATGAAATATCGCACCATCTCTGACTGTGACATGGGACGATCATTCCATATGACCTGTTGAATTTTCCCGTTGACTTCAAGGACGTGATCAATTAAGTCACCTCTCTCCCATCGATGATCAGTCAGCTCAGCTATCAACTTAGACAGCCTTTCCTTTTGTTCATCGGTAACTGCGCGAATAGGTGTGCGCAACCTCAGGGGAGGCATTGTTCCTGCAACAAATGCAGAACAAAAATAAGGGATTACTTATAACCCACATAGACTTAATTGAAAAGGAAACACATTCTTTTTCCCCCTTTTTTTTTTTTTTTCTTTCGGGTCAATGGTCAACGGTCAACGGTCGCCGGTCGTCGGACCGGTCGAACCGGTCAGCCGGTCGAACCGTGTCGGTTGAACCGACGCACGTGCCGTGCGCGTGCCTCGATGACGTCACGCAGACGTCAGCGGCACGTGCCACGCGCGTGCCATCGCCCGCGGGTCGGGTCGGTTTGGTTCGGGTCGTCGGCACGTGCGGTGTGCGTGCGTGGGCTGACGTCACGCAGACGTCAGCCGGCACGTGCCGCGCGCGTGCCGGGCGTTCGTGGGTCGGGTCGGGTCGCGTCGCCGGACGGGTCGCCGGCTGGTGACCGTACGGCCAACCGACGCGTCGCTGACGGCGTCGGCGATGACGTCACCCCAGCGGTTATTTACCGTTGGGTGACGTCATGCTGATGTCAGCACGCGTCGGTCCACGAACCGGCGCGTGCCGGTTCGCCCGCCGGCGGCGCGCACACGCCGGTTCGCCGACCGGCGCGTGTGCGCCACGCGCCTGGCGATCGAGCGCTTCCGGGCGCGTCGCACCCACGCACATCGCCTTCCGGTCGCGTGTGTGGGCGCGTGCGGCGTCTCCCGGCGGCGCTCGAGATGTCGCCAGACTCGTCTCGACATCGCCTTTCTTCTTATGCCATTAGATTTTGATTTCGAGTTACGCAAACTCGGAAAAAAAGGCCGTAAAGTGCTTGGGTGTCGGGATTGTATGCCCAATCCGTACGGCCGAGAGTTTTTATCGAAAAAGCAATCAAAAACAACACGAAAAGGATCGGGAAAACATGAAAGCAGGCTTTGATACCAATGTAGGGAATAACGGATCCCCGATAACGTGGATTCGACACTGAATCAAACCCCTAAATCAATGCGGAAGTGAGGCCCGAGAAATCAACACGAATCACCGATCGTAAAGCACACCACGGAATCGAGCGTACCTTGTTAGCCACAGATTAAACACCATCGTTGATGGAGGAAGAGAAACCGGTCGATTTGATCCGATGAAGCCTTGAAGGGAGGAAAAGCGCGCCGTATGCCTACTGTTCTTCGGGAGAGAAAACGCGCGGGAGAGAACGTAATTGATTCAACGTGAAACATACGTCTCTCTCTCTCTCTCTTCCCTTTTATACCCCCTCCTTTCCACGGGCCCTATTCCCGTGGGCCGGGCTTTCTGGGCCCAACTTTGGCGGATGGGCCTTAAGCCCAATTACTAATTAAATAAATCCTTATTCTTCACCAATCAACGCCTCTTTCTGTGTTATTTCTTTTGACTTTTCTCCCTGAGCAAGTGCTGGAACTTACGACTCTTGGATGTCTCGTTAGGGTTGGTGGAGATTGGATCGGGCTGTTGATGGTCCAGCGAGAGGGTAATGGCGGTGGCTTTGCTATTCACGATGGGGTTTTGGATGACTGCGTTGCATGACCAACATCACAAAGAAACTACAACGTTGGGAAAGCAACAGCTTCGTCGGGAATTCGCTGAATTTAAATCCGTGGACGCAAGCAGCAATGGCAGCAGCAGGGCGTCGGTAACGAGGGCACCGATGCAAGAACAAGAAGGCAGCGTCTCCCTCTTCTTCTCTCACGTGTATCTATATTATGCGCTCCCCTCAATGTGGCCCTATGTATCAATATGGCCCCCAAGAGAAAACGAAGAAAAGGCCCCCCCGTCTCTCTCCATACACGGCTCCTTTTATAAGCCAAGAATATAATTTTCATGGAATATTTTATCTCCTTTTCCAATATGCACGAAGATCGACTATAACCTTCCGAACACAAGATCCTATTAATTTCCTCATCTCTTATAGATTTCCTTTATAACAATGAATATTCTTCACCGATTTTATCATATATTGCCAAAGATTCAAAATTGCAATAGATTTTTTCTCAAATTTGAAATATTGCAAAGATAAGCTCGTCATATCTCCTCAAGAATACAAGTTTGGGTCAATTTGCTCTCTTCATGGGCTTAGTCCAACTTGTTAAATTAAAGTTCAAAACCACCAAATCAAACCCATCCGTCACTGGTCCAATGCAAATGTAATAATAATAAATAAATGCATATAAAATTATATGCTATGCATTCTAATATTTTTTAAGGAATAAAATTAATCCATAATTTTTATGTAATAAATAAATGACTGGATCGCAAAAATTTAGGTGTCAACATGCGCACCGATTTCTTCTTTCTTGAAGTTATTCTATGATGTGACTTTAAAAGTATCGGGCTCTTCTTATGTCACTTGTAATGATATGGCGAAAGATGTCTATAGGATTTGAAGGAAATAGTCAAGAGAATGAAGATCAAGCTCAATAAGGTTTTTTGATAATTTGAACAACATAAATCTAACATGGTTCATTGCATGTATACTTGACCCTTGACATAAGATGGATGGATGATTAATCAAGTGTATGACTATGAAGCACGGACACATTGTCAGTGCTTCTGTGTCGTGTCCGACATGTGTCTGACACGTTGACACACTCGAACACGGGCGTAGTCAACTTTTTTCAACTCATCTCCACGTGTGTCGGATGAAAGCGAGGGTGAGGGAGGAGAGGCGAGGCCGCGAGCGACGGTGAGAAACCGCCAGAGAAAGAGTAGAGACTAAGGAGCCAGAGAAAGAGTAGAGACTAAGGTGCCAGAGAAAGAGTAGAGACTGAGGCGAGGGCGGCCATAGTGATGCTGTGGGATCGGCGACGAGGCTACAATTGCAAGTGAGGAAGGGCCGAAGGCGAGGAGGAGAAGGATCGAGAGGAAGAGGAGAGGAAGGGGGTCGTATGGAGGTCGTGCAGCGAGGAGATGGAGTTGGATCGAGAGGAAGACCGTGCGGCGAGGGGAAAAAAGTGAGGAGAGGAAGGGGTTGCGAGGTCATGCAGCGAAGGAAAAAAGTGTTTCGGTAGCTAGGGTTTTGGAAACTCAATGGGGGTGAAGTGAGTTAGTGACAACTTGTCACGTGGGTGGGGGAGGGGAAAAGAGTGAAATAAATTTGGGGTGGGGGAAATAGTCTGACGTGGGAAGGTAGGGAAAAAAATTGAAATAAATTTAGGAGGGGGAATAGTCTCTCGTGGGAGAGGGAGGGAAAAAATGAAATAAATTTGGGAGTGGGGGAAACTTTTTTTTAATTGGAAAAAATAAATAAATAAAATTAAAAAATAATTTTAAAAAATAAAAGTACTGAATTTTAAATGATAATAAATTTTGATCATTGTAAAAAATCATAAATTTCTTTAAATAAGTTGATTCCGATTTCTTGTTAGTCATCAACTTTATCAATAAATTTTGTTAAAGTTAAAAACATATTTCCAAACATGGGTACGTATTAATTATGAATGTCTTTCGAATTTTCAATAATTAATTTATTAATATTATTAGTGTAAATTCATTGTAGGCTGCTTTTTTAATTAATTAATTATTTATGAATTTAAATCAAATTAATTAAAAAAATATTTATTTAATATTTAATGTGTCGGAACGTATCGAAATTCTCAACTTTTTGAGAAATTACGTATCGCGTGTCGCGTGTCGGTGCTACATAGGTGTATGAAAGCAACTGACCAAAAAATTTCCGAGATAGAACGACAAAATATCTGAAAATATACCACCCGTGGTGGTGGCGTAGGTGGTTGAGCAAGGGAACTTTTCACGAGAGGTCCCAAGTTCAATCCACGGCGTCGTCGTTGCTTCAGTGCTAGCCGCGCCTTAACTGGGGCACGTGGGTGGTGGTTTCCCACGTGGCTCCCCAGGGTTTACTTCCGCCGCGAAGCGGCGACCGGAGGTTCCCTGGGTCATAAAAAAAAAAATATCTGAAAATATTATTATTCGAGTAATATTGCATCAGTACATGCCCCTGAAGCAACGTGAAATTAAAGGAGACAAGGACAGTGAACATGTCAATGTCTCCTTTGGTTGGTGCAGATATTATGAATGTATTTTAGCCAAACGGGACAAGAAAATGTGAAAGAAAAATCAGAATTAAATAAGTATTTGGAAGAATGATGTGAACGATATAGCTCCACCTTTGATATCTTAAATTGGTGGAACGTCAATTCTTTGAGATATCCTATCATGTCTTCCATTGCTTTAGATATTTTGATTGTGCCCATCTCCACTATAACATCAAAGTCTGCATTTAGCACAAGAGGTGGCATACTTGACATATTTCGTAGCTCCGTGACCCCAATCATGATGAAGGCTCTTATATGTACTCAAGATTGACTACGATTTGCATCACTTTCACAGTCGATTGGGGAGGACTTAAGAGAACTTGAAAATTTCGAGTCAGGTGAGAAAAAAATAACCACGGGATATTTACATCTTTCAATATTACAATTGATACTTCAATTCTCATTTTCATTGTGAATTTAATGTAGAGTTGCCAAGTACGACCATGGACCTAAACTTAATACCGATTTCTCTTGAGGAAGAAGTACGCCCTAAGTGCCAAAAGTTAGGAAAGTGACATTTAAGTGTCTCTTCCGACAAACCTCATCGGAAATCTTACATAGCTTGCCGGAGAGATAACTCAGCAAAGAATCACAAAAACGACGTCGTTTTGGTATGGATTTGAATTTTAATATAAAAATTACTTAAATTAAATTATAAAAAAACTAAATAAATAAATTTAAAAAAAAAGGGAAAAAAAGGGAAGAAGGTGGCTAAGGTTGAGCCCTTGCCACTGTCACTGGGAAGGATCAAAGCAACGATGTGGGGAGGGTCGGCCGGCAACCTCGGTTGATTGGCGACAAGAGCCCGTAAGCCTTCGCCCAAATCCGGGGTGAGGGTCACGCCCTCCCCCATCCGGCGAGCGTCGACGGCCCTCGCCCGATTCGGCCAAGGGTCGTTAACGAGCCCCTAGTAGTGGGTGGCAGCCTTTGGCCAGATTTGGGGGAGAGCCACAACCCTCGCCTAGATCTGAGGTGAGGGTTAGCACCGTCAGTTGACCGGGGTTGCCGGCCCCTGGCCAAGGCTCGATGACCCCGGTCGACCCTCCCTCCACCGTCGCCGGCCCTTCTCAGTGGTGGCGGGAAGGGCTTAGCCCTCAGTCGCCTCCCTTGGCTTTTTTTTTTAATATCTGTATTTTTAAATGTTTTAAATAAATTTAGTTTTAATTTTTTTATATTAATTTTTTACCATGTTAGCAGCAAAACGACGTCGTTTTGCATTTGTTTAGCCACGTCAGTATGTAAAAACAACGTCATTTTACACTTACTTCGCCAGAAAATTGTCACATCAGTATTTTGGCAAGATTTTCTCGCCGTTGGCACTGAGTGATCCATTTTGCTCTAATTTTGGCACTTAAGTGTCATTTTCCTAACTTTTGACATCTAAATGTCCCTCCGAACCAAGTTTTGACACTCTAGGTATCCGGCACTATTTCTCTTGATGATTGACGAACTTAGAGTCAAGTAAAATATGTGTATAAAATATGTGTGCTTCCTTATAATGCTCTATTTTTTTTATTCATCTCTATTGGTTCTAGCTTGGAATAAACCATTTAACTATTTTTAAATGATCCAAGTTGTCATTTGATTATCTTATTTTCACCATCTCACTATATTTGTCACACTTTACTATTCAGATTGATCTCCTCAGTGGTGAGGCATAGAGTTCATCAAAGTTTATTGCAGAAGAGATAAGTAAAGAATCAAAAACTAGATTTCTTTTAATATGAGGAGATGCTTATAATTAGAATACAATATGAGTGGAGAAAGGTGAGACTTTGTTTTTTTGCTTCCTTTCCACTTCTCTTTTATTATTGATGATTTCCTCTCTTTTTTCGCGAAGATAATATTGTTGAGCTAAAATTATATCATTCATGATCAAGTGGTCTCTGATTGCTAGTAGAATCCTAGGAAGGACAGCTCGAGAAATCGAGAAGTATTGGAATTCCAGATATTCAAAAAGCCAATAAAAACACTAAATCAAGATGATTGTCTTACTTAGAGCAACATGAATGCTTGGATTGGAAAATTTTCTTTAAGATATGAAGATTTTTGTCAATTTGGGATATGTACTTAAACCTATTGAAGTTCTAGGTCATTTCATATGATCTTTAGAAGTGGAGTTTCTTCCCCTCTTTTTGTCAGTTAATTCTTATTTAGGTGCTTATGGTTAGGGTAAAGCCATTGGTTTTTTTGAGGTTCAATGTCTGTTTTTGTTTTCCTCAGCGCAATCAGTTTTGAATGGACTCATGTTTTATTATTGTTGATATGCTTACACAAATTTGAAAGCACTTGCAAATTGCAATAATCGTCTGAAGATGTGAACCTTTTAGAAAAAAAATGTGATTTTGCAGGGCGTTAATTAAACTGGGATTGGACCAATCTGAAAATATACGGAAAAAAAGTGAAAATAAAAAATTCGAATCGAACCAATTCGAATCGAAACCTAGGAAAATTACTTTGATAATATTTGATCAAAAAAACAAAAAGAAAACAAAAGCGAACACCCAACATTGAAAATCCGAATCAAACCGAGGCCGGGAAAATTACTCTTATATTATACAATAGAAAAAAGAAGAAGCAAAAATCGAAAACTGAAAAGTGAAAAACCAAAAACCGAAGAACGGAACTGAATTGAAATTTTGATTTGGTTAGGTTTGGCAGTTTTTCCTAATGATTTAGTTCGGTTTGGTTTTTCAAAAAATCATAATTGAACCAAACTATCGATACCCCTACTTATTATGGTGACTTTTGAGATTTTCTATAGATTCTTTCATGTATAATTTTGGTAATGAATGAAAATTTCTTTTGACAGAAAAAATCCTAATGGAATAACTCATGGAAGACTAAAGGCTTGAACGATAACCATTCTAGTTAAAAATTGATTTTTGAAAGAAAATGAGATTATTCTATTTTTATTCTTAGGTGGGTTTCTATACAAAAGCACGCATTTGATAATGCCAAAATTATTTTCTGTCTTGGCCGCTGTTTGGGGGGGTGAACGAGAGGCGGTGATAAGTGGTGGACAATGAACGGTTGCCGGTGATGGATGGTAGATGTAGGTAGGCGGCGATAGTCTATGGACGGCGATCGAGTAGATGGTAGATAGCGGCGGATGAGTGACCGGTTAGTAATAATGACAAACGATGAGAAGAATTTTTTTTTCTTATTTCTATTTTAGAAAGAGAGAAGTAAAAAAAAATTATTTCTGATTTCTATTCTAAACCTACTTCTAGAATAAAAATCTATTTTAGAAATAGAAAAATGAAATAGTTTTATAAGATGGATTTTTGTTCTAAAAATAAGTTTGGAACGGAAAAATAATTCTAAAACAAAAATAGAATAGCTATTATGCAAGCCTTAAGCTGCATAAAATAAAATTTTGGCCAACCACTACCACCTACCACCTACCACGTTCAAATCCAACTAAAATTTCCGCATGTTACATTTATTACATCCATTTTCTACATACTAATAATTAATGTAAAAATTTCCGGCTGTCACACCAGCCAACAAATGTACAGTGACGAAGGTGCAACTACTCGAGACACAGGGAGACGACGGTTGTTACTCCAAATCTGACCATGGAGGGGGACGATGACCGGTGCTCCAAATCTAAGCATGGAGTTTTTCCATAGTCGACATCATGCTGAGACTGTCACCATGACTTGGGAGGCTGAGCGTGGCATCCATGAACAGGTAGAGAGACAGGTAAAAAGGACTCGTGCGATATATATATTTATCTATCTGTATCCTACTTATATCCGATTCATTTTATCTCGAATAATGATTAAATATATATTTTTATTCTCATTCTAGCTCAATCTACTTTTGCTGTCAAAATCTTTAGCTGGAAGCCTGGGACCAAGATATATATTTTAATATTCTCTCGATAACGAAAGGAAACTATCTTTTTGCTTCCCTCGTGAAGTTCCAACATTTCCCGAACATCCCTTGATTTCCATTGGGACATAAGAAAAATCTTAATCACCGAAATATGCGAAGTTGCCAGACACGAACTAACGCGACGACGTAATGATCATTGGCGCGCGGGCCTTCTCCTTCTCAACGCGGCGAAGCATCATATTCCGTTCCCACTCTTTTTTTCTTTTTTCTTTTTTTCCAAATTACATAAATATTATAAACCTATCAAACGAACGGACTGGATTGTATTGGGGTGTACCAAAAATGAATTTGACCCAAATTAATCAAGTTAATTTATATTGATTTTTTTTATTTAACAAGTTATACCTAACTTGATGTGATATGAAACGAACTAAACCCCAAAAAAATAGCATACCAAAGAACAAAAATCAATTAATATAGAATTAAACACAAAAAGTAATAACACATTTGAAATTACATCTTGGATGACGTGATCTCGGCTTTGAGCTTTTCTCCTTCGTTCTTTCTACTTCTCTAGTTTGATCAGGTTGAGGAGGGATACAAAGGTGGCTCATCAAATGTCAAACCAAAACCATGGGAAGTCATCCTGAATTTGTTCTTGAAGGGTGGCCCCCGAAAAATATATAAAAAAAAGGGGAAAATAGCAAAAGACATTAAAAAAAAAAATGGAAAAGTGAGAGAGCTCCGGACACAAACCATCAAGAGCGCATAATCGATTCAGCACAAATTCCTTAATCTTACATATTCAATTTTGAGCCAAATTTAATAATTTAACTAGCTGTTAATCATTCTTGCTTTCGAATCTTGGACGATCACAATTTTATGAAAGCCCATATTACAGGTAGCAAGTCCGATGACTCATGAATTAATTGACTTTACATATATCGAACATAATCCGATGAAAAGAAAATCTAATGGCCCAAAGAAGATAACATTTTCGTGTGGGGATGGATTTTCTAGTTGTCGCTCATTATCGGCACCTTTACAACTAGCGGCAGCTAGAGATCGTTTCCCCGACGTCGCAGGCGAATCTCCGTGGTCCTTCGCATTCCCAATCATTTCCCCCACCCCTCTTGACCCCTGGCGGCCGAACCGTAAATTCCGCAGCAAGCAGGGGCCATTTCCAAAGTCCCTGCCGGCCACCTTCTCCTCCTACTTATAAATAAAGAGGAGGACGAGGCACGGAAACCCAAAGACGTGCATTCGACAAGATCCTCGGAATCGAGCAGCAGCAGCGGAAGAGGTTTCCAGCTCTCTCGAGGCGGCTAGTGGTTGTGCAGTGCAGGGAGCGAGAATGTCGTCGTCGGAGGAGGGACAGGTGATCGGCTGCCACACCGTCGGGGCTTGGACCGAGCAAATCCAGAAGGGCAACGAGCCCGACCAGCTGGTACCATCTTCTTTGTTTCATCTCTGTTTCTCTTTCCGTCCCTTCGTTTGCTTTCGTTTCGTTCGCGTTTGCGCTTTGATGTCCGGCGGCGAATGTGCGGGACTGGGGCGTTTTTTTTGGTTGGCTTTTTGCAACTCCGGATGCGTGATCTCCCGGCTGTCGAGGTTGCGTGTTACGGGTTCTGTGGCTTGGTTGATTGTCGTGAAAGGCGAGGCGTTGACTTCGATTTAGACGTGCCCGATTCGTGGATGGATTAGTACATGAACAAGAAAAGTGATTTCGAGTCGTGATTCGAGTGCCTGCTCTGATCGGGTTTGGCTGGTTGCACGTTTAATTTCCACCGGAAGCGGTGTGATTATCTACGGAGATGAGAAAGCCTCCCGAATTGACGTGACTCGTGTTGAGTTTCTTCAGGCGGAAGGTTCACAAGCCGTCTACATACGCGTGCATTTATGCAAATTTATCTGATTTTCCGGGTTTCTTCGTGGTTCGGCAACTATATCTTATGTAATTGTCAAGTAACCTGCTTTGTGGACCCTAGCCCGTGAGGGGGTTTGCTTCATCAACTGGGTTTTGACTTTTCATATCTGCGGTTTCTCCCATGAGTCCTGCACTGGTTTGGCTTGAAAGCTGTGGTCGAAAAGGGGGCATATCTATAGATTTAGACAGGTTCGGCCTACGACAGACCACATGGAAAATAGTGGCTTGATGGTACGTCGCAACCCACGATGATAATTCTTGCTCTAGGCAATGGTATTGGATGGACCGCTTCCTCGGTTGGACAGTTCTTGTATTTTTTCTCTGTTATTTTTCCTTTGATGGATACATACTTCTTTTAACTTTGTTTTAAGCGAATAATGATATCTTCCGCGATAGGACCAAGTCCACAGTGAGAAACAAAAAAGAAAACTTGCGCTTGAGGAGCTTTCGTCTTTACGTTGGACATGACGAAAAGAAGTGACACCTAGAGGTCACAAGGCATAGTGGAAATTTTGAGTCTCGATGAGGAAAACTACGATGGGAAGTGGCTTGCAATTGATAAGCTGTTATCTAGGAAAAATATTACTGTATATTTGTGCGATGAACACGGGATCACACTCCTTTTCTTAGTTGATTTGTGCTGATGTTCGATGCCCGTGTGATTAGTCATGGCAAATTCCCTTTCTAGGATCAAATCAGTTGGTTGCTATAGTCCTTACCATGTCATGCCACAGAAATACCTGAAAAACAGGTCATTTGATGTTCAACAAAGACAGAACTGAAGTCCCATGCCATTGCCATTGGCATTTTTTGAACTGCAGATTTCTCCAACATGCCAATTCATGGATGACCTACTACTCTATCATCCAGCTTGATTTTAGACGTCCTCCCTGGACATTGAGGCGATAGAATGTTGTGTCAAAGTCATACTGGCTCACAGTACTTCTTGCACTTGTACAGAATATGGCCACCCTTCCAATTTAGTTTTCTAGAAGTGATTTACAGGGTGTTGTGACAGGCGACTAGCTTCCAACAAATCGATTTAAAATTCAAGGCCGAGAGGGTCCGCTTCTTTTTTTCTGACCGACCGTTCTTTCTTTTTCCTGCATTAAAGCTCTGGGTCCAGTTTCAGATTCTCACTGATAACGATTGCTACTTTAATTAATGCAGGTGGTTGTGGACTTCACTGCATCATGGTGCGGACCGTGTCGCTTTATCGCACCTTTCCTGGCAGAGCTGGCCAAGAAATTCCCCGCCGTCCTTTTCCTAAAGGTTGATGTGGATGAGCTGAAGGTAATATAAAATTCCATCCCATACGGAACTAAGATTGTTTCCCCAATTCCCCCATCCTTCCTGTGCAGTTAAATCACCGACTAATTACTTGTGTCTTTGCAGCAAGTTGCTCAAGAATGGGCTGTGGAGGCGATGCCCACCTTCATTTTCGTGAAAGGCGGGAAGGTTGTGGACAAGGTGGTCGGAGCAAAGAAAGATGATCTTCAGCAGACCATCGGCAAGCATGTGGCTACTGCTTCAGCTTAATAACGCGGGCTCTGCGGGCTCCGCAGTTTTGTCTTTGAAGGACTCTTTGGAACAAGCTGAAATCCGCAGTGATATATTATAAGCGCCATATGTTATGTTGAGATTCTTATGTCTGCAGCATGGAGTGATTTTAGTGGAACTTTACAATCATGATGAATAAAACATGAGGAATTGATGGCGATTTCTGAAAATCTGTTGGTGATTTTCATCATCTCTTCACTTAAAACTTTCTATGCCTCCCACTGGCACAAGCAAATTACATATTTATTTGAATGCGTATTAACTTGACCCCATCATTTTGGTAGGTTTGGACACAACATATGTCTTAGGCATCGTGCAATTGCTTACCCAGCATAAAAGTCTATACATTCGTTTGAATGGTATCTTCATAGGGTCCTCAATGCTTTCAAAGTAGGACTAAGAAATTTCAGCACGCGCTTGTCATGTCCACGTTCCAAGAATCAATACCGTAAGCGTGAATTGACCATTTAATATCCATATCACCATATTTCAAATATAGACTTATAAAATGATAAATATTGCATCTGAATTTTTTGTTACTTTTTTGAAAGTGGGTTTTTTTTTTTTTTTTTAAATGTATTAGAGCATGTTACATGGTACGGCCTATTCAACAACGATGCCCATTTTGGATCTCAAATTCGCTTATGTTTCGCACGATATAACACGGTGACGATGTTTTGATCTGACGTCCAGTCAACCTCGGACAAATGAAATCGAGCACTTTTAACTTTCAATGCCTTTTGCTTTTGAAGGATTGAACAGTGGCAGCACGTTTCCTCTGAATTTCGGCGGTTAGATGTTCATGTTCAGACCGAGCAAGAACCGCGAACTTCGCATGGTATCGACGGTCTCTCAGTTTCGATCCTGAATCCACTCCTCGCCCGACGCCGCAACCGGCGCTGACCCATTCGAGCGCACTCGAAACGGAGACTACCCGCCCCCTTTTTCATGTTTCGCAAGTGCCGCTCGATTCGTGCTGATCCGAGTCGACTCCTGTGGCGACGCGATGGCGGAGGGCAACTTCTCCAGGCCGAATGCATACACGCTCGGACCCGAGAGGACGACGGCCGCCGGGGTTCCGAGAAGGGCGCTCGGGAAGCTCGAGGACCCGAGTTTCGGCTTCACAAGAGCAAGGGCCAACACATCCTCACCAACCCGCGAGTTCTTGATTCGATCGTCCGCAGGGCCGAGCTGAAGCCCGGCGACACCGTCTTGGAGATCGGACCCGGGACGGGGAACCTCACGCTGAAGCTCCTGGAGAGCTCCCGTAAGGTCGTGGCGGTGGAGATCGACGGCAGGATGGTGGACGCCCTCCGGAAGCGTGTGGCTGACCGTGGGTTTGAAGACCGGCTCACTGTACGTGGTTTAGTATGTAATGTGTTCGACGAAATGCCTCGCAGAAGCTTTTCGGCCTCTGAAACGGCGAACTACAATAGACTCTTTCCGGGTCTGGATAAATTAAACATTCAGCACTGCTTATAAAAGAAAGAAAACGGAAAAGTCCATACTTTGAAAGTAAATATATTCAGTTTAGATGGCTAACAAGATGGCTCGTAACTCTTGTAAGCATGACTTATTGAATCTGCTTACATCAGAAAAATAGGGAGCATAACTAAGTGTTTTGAAATAAAGGGTGACCCTGTAAGTTTGCTTAAGTATCCGTTCTATTTCTTCCTTCTTTGAGATGGCCTAGGTGACACAGACCTGTTATGGTTAATGCAGGTGATACAGAAAGATGCGCTGAAGACAGAGTTTCCACCATTTGATATTGTAGTTGCCAATATTCCGTATCAGATATCGTCACCACTTGTAATTAAATTGGTGTACGGGAAAATCCAGTTTAGAAGCGCAACTCTCCTCCTGCAGAAAGAGTTTGCAAGGAGGTTATTAGCAAATCCTGGTGACTCAGAGTATAACAGATTGGCTGTCAATGTGAAGCTGGTCGCTGACGTGGAGTTTGCAATGGATGTAAGCAAGAGAGACTTTCTTCCTGTCCCTAAAGTCGACTCGTCCGTGGTCATAATCCATCCAAAAACTGAACTTCCTAATGTAAATCTTGCTGAGTGGTGGGCTTTCACAAGGACTTGCTTTGGCAAGAAGAATAAAACTTTAGGTGCAACATTTAAGCAGAAGAGGAAGTTAATGGAGATCTTCAAGACTTCCACATTGGCCGGTTTGAAAAAAGACGTTGCCATCAATAACGATGATGGGATTAGTGGTGTTTCTGTTGAAGATGGTGATATGGATGAAGAGGGGAACAGTGAAGAGGAGTCTCTATCGTTGTCTGTCCCTGAAGGGGAGATGAATCTGTTCAAGGAGAAGATTGTGGGGATTCTGAGAGCCGAGGGGTTTGAAGATAAGAGGCCTTCAAAGTTGTCCAATGATGAGTTGTTACATTTGCTGGCAGTACTTAACCATGCTGGAGTTTACTTTCATAATCAGGCCGAGTCACGACAGAACGCCTTACTAGCTGATGTATAGCACTGCACTACACCATCAGTGTATTGGTGTCGAGATGCAAAAATGAACTATGAGTTTCAATTTTTTTCACCACTCATTGTTTGGTACCTTGTAGAAGCACCAAACGTGTTTGTTTTAAAATTGATGCAACATCTGCTGTTAGAAACTACCCCGTGGAATGACTTTAGCTACTGGACTCATGACGCCGCTTCTCTGAAAATGGGAGAGAACTCATTCCAATGAGCATTCGTTGAGTACTCACCAAGGCAGAATAAGCAGTACCCCAGGGTCGAATAAAGGCGAAAGCAAGCTGTAGGCCTGCAATTGCTTCATCCCAATGTTATTTCACCATTATCGAGGATTGTAGGGATCTTGGAATAAATACTTGGAGGTTTATTGTTGTAGGGAATGCCAACATTTGACATATGTCTAAGCTCGGCAACTTTTGAATCATACAAGATGTCCTTCAAGTTCTTGCTATGGCTTCCCCGGGATCAAGTAGAATTTTGCAGACAAGGCAGGATCAAAGTCCAACGTGTTGCTCCTAGTTAACTAGAGAAGCTTCCTACTAATAAAAGGGAGAGGGAAAAAAATTAAGTTCGAATTAAGTCAACAAGGGAAACTTTTGCCTTGTGTTCCTGAGCCATCCTTTTCTATTCCCAGAAAATCTGAGCGAAGGATTGCTTAACTTTTTCTCAGAGAAGAAATAAGACAAAATAGTAGTTTGCAGCTGGTTGGAGTGCATGGCATTTTCGGTTACATAAAGAAGTGTAGCCTTACAAAAGGTGCCTACACTATTGGTCCTTGAAGGAAGCAAGACCTCTCTGAGCATCTAATGCCGCTGAAAACTCTATGATTGACTTGGTTATTAATATACATCCGCCTAATTGTGTTTGGCCAATCATATGACAGTTGCACTTAACGGTGTAACCTTTATAGGTAGCTTCCTTTTCATCCTGACAGTCGGAAAGGAGACAATCTCATCCTTTTCAGCTATCCAACTGCACAGCAGAATGCAAGAATAAGCAGCAGGCAGATGATCTTGGGAAAGCAATATGATTGATTAGCAGATCTTTCCATCACATTATCTAGTCAAGGAAGGAAGAAGTTACCTGTAAGTGGTGACAAAGTGATGAAGAAAGATTGAGATCTCGAGTCTGGACAATTCTAAGCCTGGACATAGCCTCTGTCCACCCCCAAATGGTGTAAAGCAGGTGTTATTGACCGCGGCTCCTGTTTTCTGCCAATAAATGAATCACAATGCAAGCATATCGCATGAGTAATTGCTTACTTTCCGCCAAGTTGCCTTAGTCACAGGCAAAGGAAAAAGCCAAAAAAACTGTTTGTGCAGTTCTTCAAGCATGATTTGAGGACCAGGAAATCTAATTTCCAGCAAGACTTGTTAAAGGTTATGTCAGCCAAAACAAAGACACAGGTCCTTCAAATATCTGAATTACAGGGAGTTAGCTGCTCCTAATATGAACACTTTCGGCCAGTGATGTCAGACACGGTTTGAACATTTTGTCATGCAAAGTATGTTGCTCGAGTTACCATCAATGAGCTCACTACCGATTCTTGTGCTTCTAAAAAGGAATTTTTTGACACCACAACCTACGTCCACAACTATTCTTTCAATGACTCTTCCTTCCTAAGGTTACTGTAATAGTTGTCAACAATGGAATTATTTAGCTTATTGTTGCTTCGGAGGAAGTTATCAGATTTATTACCTCCCATCTCCAAGGATTGAATTCATATGGATCTTCATAGTTGTCTTCATCCATGTGTACGGAGATAAAGGATGCCAAAACACACCACCCTTGTGGTATCAAGTGACCTGCATAAACACCAAAGAGGCTTTAATAAATGCAGAAAGATACTTATCGGCTTTATTGATGATTTTTACTTTTAAAAAACCATGGAGCAAATTTTAGTTTTAAGGGACAGATAAATAAGACATACAACAAGGTTCACCTTTGATTTCAACATCTTTCACTGCTTTTCTCCACACCCCGTTAATAATATTTGCCAATCTCAGGGTTTCGCTAATCACCTGGAACCAAATAAGAAGGCAAATATGAGGTGAATACTTCTCTATTTAGTTTCGTTAAAAATAAATTGGACCTTTTCCAGTAACGCATGACTCCCCATTGATACTTACATTTTGAGTAAATGACAAAGACATATAGTCAGTCCATCCATAGTCATCACCAGAATCAGCCTTCTGCCTCTTCAATTCCAGATTTTCCACCTAGATGATAAATGACAGCAGTAGCCAGCAATTGAATGAATCTCTATTGAATTACAGCAAAAGATTAAGGTCAATCCTAGTGATATGCACTGAATTGTTCTCATTTAATAAAATCAAGAAATGTCATGTTGAAGGTAACCTTGACTAGCTCTGTGATAAAAGGGAAAAAAGGATGTTCCTCTCTGGAGGTCAAGGTTGGCTTAGCTCAACTATCTATAAAAGGGTCAAGCCATAGCATATAGAGCTCCTTTATATACCATTTTATGCCCTAACTAGACAAAGTCTCTGGAGCACTAGACCAAGCAGATAGGTAAATTTCATTTCCCATGAATGCAAAAAGTGTTCCTGAAAAACTAAAAGCCTAAAAGAGGGCATAACCATCTCCCTCTATTGCAAGTACTATCTACTGGTGGATAGTAGATATTGCCATATGGAATTTTATAGTTGCCTCATCAAGGACTTTGAACAGGGTAAGAGTTTACCGGTTTGAACTCTCTTACAGTGAATCATGCTTGGTTGTTAAAGAGAAAACCTGAACCTCACAACATATAACTGTGTCAAGTATTCAGTTGAGGACTTGCCCCTACCTCCAAATACTGATGAGAACTCTGTGACCAAGAGAAACCCCTCTTAAGCGTTCTACTTTTAGTATCTAATCCTCAAAAGTTTATTAGTGTTTCCTGTCCTTGAAAGGACGCATGCACGACGAGCACTCTATGGCACAATAGCTTCATCAAGCAGGGGCTGAGAAATGAATAAAATCTTAAGACACCATTCTAGCCATTCACAACAAAAAGACGAGAAAAAACACCTTACCAACAACTGCTTTAAAGCAACAGGTGAATCACTGAGAAATTTGATGGCCAGGGTCATGGCTGTGGGCACAGTCTCTTCTCCTGGGATCATCATTTCAATGATATTTCCACAGATAAAGTCCATCGGAAGGCATTGCTTCTCATTGGGCTCACCATTATCATACAGCAGCACATCGAGCGCATCATTTGGTGTGCCGTTTCCATCAGATTCCTCGACAGAAAGTTTTCTTTCTTGAACAATTCTTTCGACCTTCTTCAGTAGCCTCTCCTTTGCCTACAAGACAGAAGTGAACCTGGGTGAGCATCTAAAAGCAATAGCTTCAAATAAATGTCATTTTTAAATTTTACCAGCTCTTTTACCTTCAGAGACTTGTATAGTCTTGTTCCAGGAAGTTTGATAGGTACACAAATCAAACCTTTGATGAATTCCTCAAAATCTCTCTTTATATTGTCAAGGTCTCCACCGGGACCAATACTGATCAACATCTTAACCAAAACTTCAAATGTGATCTATGGAACCAGAAAGAAAATTCCACATTCAGTCATTGTTTGATATGTGAAGTGTCCATTTCCCATGCTTGGGCAGAGAGAGAGAGAGAGAGAGAGAGAGAGACCTTTCGAATTTCCTCTTGTATGTGTATCACATGCATATCTTTCCAACAAGCCAAAGTAAGTTTAACGCTGTTCTCAATGTCTTTGGTTATGCGAGCTTTAAATTGTGGCGATCTTAAGAAGCCCCCAATCAGCGCGTGAAGCCTCTTTTGAAGATATCCATTCGTTTGAAGAATAGAATTTTGCCCCAGCAACTCTGTAATTGATTTAGGATAAGCAGGGATAAAAGTGTTCCCATGGTTTTGCAGAACCACCTTATTCACATCAGGATCTGTGGACACAATAATGGGCGTTCCCAATATGTGTGTCTTGAATACTTTGCCGTACCTATAAAGACAAGTAAAATTGACCAAAAGAAAAAAAGAGAGAAGTAAAGATACCTCCCAATCTGTTTTCTTGCTATGAATTGTTATTCATGGATGTTTAATGTAAAGAAACAAAGTTTCATCCCATTAGAAGGGATGAGAGTAAATATCTACACAAGGATCCATAAGGCAACAGGATTTTTAGTGTCGTCCAAATTGCTCCTTCTTCTCACGATGTTACTACCCTCATCCACTTTGATATGAAACTTATGAGTTTGTCATATTCCTCATATATCTTTCAGGGATGAATTGCATATTTATACAGATTTCACGACATGAAACAAGGCTAAAAGACCGGAGCAAAAAGTAACTTTGAAAGCAGGCATACATCAACAGCTTGTATGAAGAAATGACTATGAAGAATTAGGATTGTTCGACAATTTCCATCACCCTTAAACACATGGCCTTCAATTCATTTCGGTATTATCTATTGCTCAACCCAGCTAGTTACAACAAAGAAGATACTTTCTTGGTTTGACTAACACAAGTGAAATGACTACAGATCTTCTTTGTTGTAACTAGCTGGGTTGAGAAAATACGGGATGTGGAAACAAATTTATGTAGATACATTCACTTGTGTTAGTCAAGCCAAAGGTTTGGGACTCCCCGAGCTATTAAAAAAAAAAATTACGCAGCTAGAATCACCAGAGACAATAACTGGACTTACAGATGTTTGCGCTTGTCCATGAAGCTGACAGGTCTGGAAGTGTATCCACAGGCAATGAAGTCAAGTGTTTCTCCAATAAGAGGCCAACCCGAGCTACCTTTCGGAACTCCGCGCCTCTCATATATCTTGTTTTTCATTGATCTATGTCGATACCAACACACCGTAAGAACAGCCACCAAAAACCAAGTTCCCCAAATCCACTCCATTTCGTCCCCAACAATCAAGGATGGCAAAACAGGCCGCTTCAATTTTGACTGGGCAGAAACACCCTTATTTTGCTTGGTTTTTCCACGTTCTCTCAATACTTGACTGTAATCTGTAAACACAACATCAATGCAGAAAGATGGGAAATTTAATAAACCACGCCTCTAAAAAATATCATCAAACTAATTGCATTTGAATTGAGTCATTTCAGCTCGGTTCAGTTCGGTTCGATCCGAGCTGCTTCAAGTTTCGGGTATCTAGCCATTGGAGCAGAAAAACGATGTAAGAGCACCATGAATTAGAGACAGGAATTTCTCGATGCATATCTGCGCACCTCATATGTATCTTGGCAAGGAAACATCATTGCCCCCACGAAAAATCTTGGTTATATCGATGTCTACATTCTCCTACTAAATCATCTATCCCACCTGCTAACGAGAATTTGCAGGCACCCCATTAAATTTTACTGCCCCAACACTTCGAAAAGACGAAACTTTCGTGCAGATTTTCTCTGTTCCCCGCCCCTTCAAAAGCTAAGATTTTGCAGGATCAAGATCACATCTCTCTTAAGGGGTAATCCCCTCACGAGATCCAGCAACCTATTTACTGCAAATCATCCAATTCCGGAAACTCTTGTACTGTCATTAAAGTCGTCCAGTTTAAAACTTCGGTGGGTCGCACGGCTAGATCCCATGCGGGCTCCCGCAGAGGAGCGCGCCTCCCCCGAAGCCGCCTAGAAAAAGCAGCGAGGGTCGCGTGCGCACGTGCGGCGCACAGCCGCTCGGCCGCTGGCCGCCCCACATTGTCCTACCCCTTTTCCTTTCGCTTTTTCTACTCTCCCCCAGTAAATTTCCCCGCATTTTCTCCTCACCTTTTCCGTTCCCGGCGGCCTCTCTCCCTCCGCCGCCGGCGGAGACTCGGCGGCCGGTTCTCCGTAGCCGCCGCAACCCATCTATTCGTTTCCTCGATCTCCAACCAGATGCGGACTAAATCCTTGGGGACCCAAAACCAGAACCGCCCAAAAAAAAAAAAAAAAAAAGGGAGCCCGACGTACCTGCCTCTCCCTGCCAGGGCCCGAACCAGTCGTCCACGCGGCGACGTCCCTCGCGCACCTCTCTCTCTCTCTCTCTCTCTCTCTCTCTACACCTGAGCGAGTCTCTGTTTACGTGCGCGGGCGAAGGGTGGGGAAGGAGGAGGGAAAGCTGGCGGTGATGGCCATGGGGAGTACGGAGTAGGAGAGCAAGGGAGCAGAGCTCTGGACTGCGGGTGATCAGTACGTGGGGGCTCTTCTTATTTTATACCGGGAAACGACATCGCCACCTCCATTATTGACGAGCGTGTGGATGTTTCTCCTCGTTTTTATTTTATCTGCTGCTGTCTTTTCTCTTCTTTTCCAGTATTCGAGCATGTGGCGGGGGTTTATTATTTCCTGCTTTCCTTCCCTGTTGCAGTTTGCTTTTATAAATTTGCCCTTTTTTTGTACCCTTCCAAAGTGTTAAAAATATGAAAATCTTATTTTTATGTCCAAACCGGGAATGACCCATCAAAAGGAGAATATTTAGCTTCCTTTTTTATTTTTTTATTTCTAATTGTGTCGTCATATCAAATCTAAAAATACTCGAAATTTAGTGGAAAGATGAGTCAATTTCGAAGATGAAATGACCGGCACCATAGAGATCTATAACGGCGGGAGTCTAAAGACAAAAGAAGATGGCAACCCCACTTTCGAGAAAGTATTGATATGATACGGAAACGATCTTTCTGTAGGGGTCACGTGGTGTGCACGTGATAGATGGAAAAGGGCGAGATTTATTTAGAGGGTAATTTAGTCTATCAATTTCGAAACACTGCACGCTAAAAAGGGCGCGGAGAAAGGCCCCACCCACTCCTTGATATAGATATAAACCTTTAAAGCCGCTTTATATTTTGACCCCAAAAAATGGCTTTATATATTTAATTTTTGGGTTAATATCACAAAAATCTCAAATTGGTACTAAATTTACTCCAATTGACAACAAAAAACTCAAAATTTGTACACTTGTAACAATTATACTCAAAAATAACTTTTTAACCACCAAAAACCAGAAATTGATAGTAACAAATATACTCTTTGTTAAATTGGATTAATATCACGAAAAATTATGAAACGGATACAATTGTGACGAAAGGAGAATAAAATCTTAAATTGATACATCAGTTAACTATGACATTAAGATAGATCTATCAAATCATATCTTCATGTACCAAATCCAAATATTTGGATATTGATACATACGATAGAGAATAAAATTTTAAATTGATACACCGGTTAACTATTACATGTCATCCGACTCAATAATTTAACAATAATTTGTCATAAGTATACTAACTTGGGACAAATTTATCAAATGTATATTAGTATGAGATTTTAAAAATTAGCTTCTAGTAATTTTATCAAATGTGTACTAATTGGGGGTTTCATGATATTAACTTTTAATTTTTTTTTTTAATGATTAGAAGGCGGCCTACCATGTAACTATGAATTTGTTAACATTAAATTGCCAAAAAAAAAAGAGCTTCGTTTTGGCGGTTTTATTAAAAATATTAGGATGGTCCCACCATTTTTTATAAATAATTTAGATGATAAGAGCGGGATTAATTATTGGGGGCATAGAGGTGGGCCGGACTGTAATGGCTGGGCCTACACTGGGATTTGGACGTGTTTCTCGAAAGACAGCAGAAGAAGATGAAAACCATTATGGGACTCTATTCGGCTCTGGCGGATCCCAAGCTCGAATGTTCCTAGCCGTTCGATGCAGCTTTTGAAAATGAATAGAAAGTGGAGAAAATAATTGGGAATTATTTGATTATGATGATGATCGAATCATATGAACCCTATTGAAGCCCTTTTTTTAACGGGTATTGTATTGAATTCGGGTGCCCAAATCGTGCATCTTTCATCGATTCACCTCGAGCTGAAGCTCATATTAGGGATGAGCATTGGAACTAGGCCAAAGGATTGGTTTTGGGTGGTTTTTGATTCCTAAATTTTGGAACTTAATAATTATTTGATGATGATGATCGAATCATATGAATTTTATTGAAGCCGTTTTTTTTTTCCCATTTAACCATATATATTTGGAGAAATGAAAAAGACTTATGTCAAATTGAATTCAAGTACCGAAATTATGCATACTTCATTGAACAATCACGAGCTAAAGCTCATGTGATTTTCTTCTTTAAGTTCTTGGATTCAGTAGAGTCATGCCCCATATATCTTTAAGTCCCGTTTGTTTTACGGAAAATGAATGATTTGAAAAAGATTTTCGTAAATATAATTATTTGTATCAATTGAAATTATTAGTTATCGAGAAATCCTTCATTATCAGCAACAACTTATGTGTTATTATTTCCGAGGATGATAAAAATATTTTTCGTTTTATTCATTTTATATGTAATATAGGTTATTATTTTTAGAAAAATATTTTCCAAATCATTCATTTTCCATAAACACGCATAATACATAATAATTTAACAACCTAATCGAGGCTTATTTTTTTCTAACTAAATTTCCAATTTTGCACTTAAGCTGGGAACATTACTAGCCTCTTACATCAAACCTCTTCAACTGAACTAAACCCATTTCGTATAAAAGAATCGAACCTAGCCCAAACATTTAGAGCTGAGTCAAGCCCGTCTTAAATCATACCCCAAACCAATTAGAAATAGAATCAGCCCAATCCTCATTAAACCCACTTGTTAATTTCTTTTATTCATTTATTTTTATTATCTAATTTTCTTTTCAACTCATCATTTTGTTCTCACAAATTGAGAGTGCAAACCTAAGTAGTACCGACACGTGATATATGACACACGACACAACAAGTCACGATATGCCAACAAATTGAGAATTCTGGTACGTTGTATACATAATATATATAATAAATTATTATTTTATCAAATTTACAAATAAATAAATAATAAAAACGAGTCTAGAATGAATTTGTATTAAAAATATTAATTCATCATTTGTTGATACCATTCATTGTTTCAATTTGACAATCAATCACTTCTTTTTTCCTTGATTATTATTTTTACATATTTACATTTTGATATTTATTTATTAAAATTTTTTAAAATTGACTCAATGTGTGTCGGAATTCCGCACTCGCGTGTTAAAGAGTGTCAGAGTGTTCAACACGATACAAAAACTCTCGGAAAGTATCGGTGCTTCTTAAGAATCCACCAAATGATCCAACACATTCAAGTTCCAAATCGAAAATAGCTCCCGCACAACCCATGAGTCTTGTTCATCCACTGGGGGACCACCAATATCGGGCACCACCATTGGTCATGGTTGGCACCGTCCATCACATTAGCCACCAATGTTCTACCGGATTTCTCAACGGTGTTGAAAATATTCAAGCCCTCGTTTCGGTAACAGCTCTAATGGAAATTGTGACCGCCCTCAATTGGCAATAGTTTTGTAACATATGATTTGATTTGTTTCTTTATTGACCCTTTCCCTTTGTCTATAAAGAGGATCTATAAATCGCAATCAAAAGACATCAATTTGCTTATTTGCTGGGTTTTATATATAATGTTATTATCTATGATGTCTTTTTTGGTTTTTCCCGAGAAATCACTAGTCTCACGTATGCATTTACTTTCTCAAAATTAAAAACTTACAAACTGGCGCGGGAGTCCATTACATTGACGAGTTACTAACCAAAATCACGAATGAGAAAAGTCATGAGCCACTTTGAGGAGTGACTTATTTGGCTTCGGTGGAATGCCTCTGGTGAATTCCTGATACACACGTTTTTATTATTTCTAACTCAACTCCATACCGCAACACGTACTGAAATAAACTCAACCTCTCACCATCCCAACACGATGATGAGTTTACCTTATTTATCTCACTCAAATTAAACATCACGTTTAACCAAAAGACACATTCCGCTAGACTGATCTCCCGAAGTTTGTACCGGCTGCGCTATGTCGTGATGCGCCATGAGAAGCCAAACCTGGGTGAGAAGCTCTCCTCCTCTACTCTGCTTAGGCCCTCACAGTATTCGTAGCCTTTGCACTGGCAAGTAGAGGTGTCAAAATGAGTCTTAACCCTATATTTGACTCATTTAAATTATAAATGGGTCATATATGGATTACTTATATTTTAAAATGGGTTATATATGAGTAATTTACATTTTAAAGAGACTAGTTAAATAAGTCTTAAATGGGTTTGACTTAGAAACCCATTTCCAACCCAACTTCCCCCTTTAACTTTATAAAAATGTTTTTTTCTTATAAAAATTGAAATTAGAATTATTTTTTATATTTCTTTTTTCTTTCCTTTTTTCTTCCTCCTTCCTTAGTCGGTGGCTAGCACAACAACGGTTGGCGATTGGCCAGGTGAGGCTCGAGCCTCACCAGTTGTCGACGACATCAGAGCTCGCTTAGATTTGGCAAGGCCAGAGTTTCCCTAGATTTGGCAAGCCACAAGCTCGCCAGCCTTGGTTGAGCTCGGGCTCGCTGGATCTAGCGAGTTGCGAGCTCACCTGTCGCAATGGGGCTTGCTAGATTTGCGACGGAGCTCGAGTTCGCTCAGATCTAGCGAGCCACGAGCTTGCTAACCTTGGTTGAGCTCGGGCTTGCTTGGATTTGGCGAGTTGCGAGCTTGACGACCTTGATGGAGCTCAAGCCGGTGTGCTCGGGCCTGCCGCCACCGGCGAAGGAACAAGGGGGAAGAAGAAGGAAGAAGAAGAAAAAGAAAAGAGAAAAGAAGAAAAAGGAAAAGAAAAGAAATAATAATAAAAATTTAAAACATTTGAAAATAATTAAAATTTGATTTCTTTTTTATATTTTTGATAGGTAGATATCCATATATGTACTAGAGAAGTACTTTTAGAAGAACCTCAATGTTGTTTAGATCGAAATTCAATTAATTTTGAAATAGAAATTCTAAATATTATAACATAATTTTTAATTTGATAAATTACAATTAAGAAGTTATGCATTTTCAGATCCTAGAAGATTTTTATAAATAAATATTATTTTCATGTCAATCATTAACTAATCAAACTTTTTTTATCAAGAATTTTTCAAAGTATCTCGATTTAAGGTTTTTCACTTTTTTTAATTTTATTTGGTAATTTTTATTGTTTAATTTACTTTTTTGATTTGATATTAATTTTTTATTCAAGTAACATATATTATATATTATATATGTGTGTATGTGTGTGTGAAGAATTTAAAGTGAATTAAATAAGGAGGAGTGAATTTTTCTAGATCAAGTTAAATATTGATGTGTCTTGATACCATTATATGAAAATAAGTCAAAACGGATTAAATGGGTCGATATTATTATTTTCGATCCGGCCATTCATTTGATACCCTACTGGCAAGCCGCATAAACCAGCATCCTCATCCAGACCTTGCTGATTATGTCCCACGTGTCGACTGATCTCAACTGCTTAACAGCACTGACGTTTTGGTGGTTTTATTATAAAAATAACAATGGGTATCACCATTTGTTATTAATATTTTCATAAATTATTTAGATGATAAGAGCGGGATTTTTTTTTTTTTGGGGGGAGTGTGCAGAGAGGTGGGCCGGATCCACTAGGATTTGGACGCGTTTCTAGAAAGGCAGCAGAAGAAGATAAAAATCATTTCGGGACTTGATTCGGCTCCGGCGGATCCCAAGCTCGAATGATCCTGGCCGTTCGATGCAACTTCTGGAGATGAATAGAAAATGGAGAAAAGAATTGGGAATTATTTGATGATCATGATCGAATCATAAGAATTCTATTGAAGCCGTCTTTTTTATTTATTAACCATGTGTATTCATAGAAATGAAAAGGACAGATATCATATTGAATTTGAGTACTGAAAATCGCGTATATTTCATCAATTGACCTTGAGTTGGAGCTCATATTAGGGGTGAGCATTGGAACTAGACCAAACTGGTCAGTTTTGGTGATTTTTTATTCCTAAATTTTGAAACTCAATAATTATTTGATGCTGATGATCAAATCATTTGAATTCTATTGAAGCTGATTTTTTTTTTTGATTAACCATATATATTTGGAGAAATGAAAAAGACCGAATGTGAAATTGAATTTGAGTACTGAAATTGTGCATATTTCATTGAAAAATCGCGAGCCGAAGCTCATCTGTGTGATTTTCTTCTTTAAGTTCTTGAATTTAGTAGAGTTGCGCTCCATATACCTTTGGGCTCTGTTTGTTTAACCAAAAATGAGTGACTTGAAAACAATTGCTTGCATTGATTAAAACTATTAGGCCCTGTTTGGTAACCATCCAAACAGGGCCAAATTCTGATTCTTTGTTCCCTAATCGCCGGCCTAGAATCGCGTTTGGTAAAATTTTTGTTCCCTGGAATGACAGGAATGTAATCAAGAACAAAAAAAAAAGTTGATTCTTGTTCCTAAACAAATTTGAGAATCAAAATCAATAAATTTTCTTGTTCCCTTGGGCCATCTCGCGACCGCCGTCCACCACCGCCCGCCACCGTTCGCCATCCGCCGGCCGTTGTCCGCCGCCGGCCACCGGCCGTTGTTTGCCGCCGGCCGCCGGCCGTCGCGCTCCGCCGCGGCCGTCGTCTGCGTCGCCGCCGCCGGTCCGGCGAGCTTGCCGGAGGCTCGCCATCGGTCATCGGCGAGGTCCGCCGAGCTCGCCGGAGGCAAGCCCGGCCACCGGAGGCTTGCCCGGCCACCGGGCGAGGCTCGGCCTCCTAGATCCGGGCGAGGCTAAGCCTCGCCGGTGGCCGGCGAGGCCTGCCGGTGGCCACCGCGAGCCTCGCCTGGCCGAGATCGGGGCTCGCGGGCGAGGCTAAGCCTCGCGGGGGCCGGGCGAGGCTCGCTGGCCACCGCGAGGCTCCCTCGCCGGGTCCGGGCGGGGGCCGGGCGAGCCTCGCGACGCCCGGCCCCCACCGGTGGCCGGCGAGGCTCGCCCGGCCCGCCGGTGGCACAGCGAGCCTCGCCCAACCCCGACGAGGTCGGCCCGGCCATCGGCGGGGCTCGGGCCGAGCCTCGGCGGGGCTAGGCGAGCCTCACCCGCCGCCGGCGAGGCTCAGCCGACGAGGGCTGACCTCACCGAGGGCCGGCGACGCTCCGGTGAGGTCGCCGGCCCTCGTCACGGCCGGTGCTTAGGTCCGGCGACCGGCAAGAAGAAGAAGAAGAAGAAGATGAGAAAAAGAAAAGAAAAAAAAAGGAAAAAAAAAAAAAGAAAAGAAAAAAAAAATGAAAAAAATGAAAAGAAAAAAATGAAAAAAAAAAAAAAAAAAAAAGAAAACAAAGGAAAAAAGTAAAAAATTATTTAAAAATTAAAAGAAATTGATTTGGAAATGAATTAATGAACACGTACCAAACGCATTATTATAGAATCACAAATTTTGGACAGTTACCAAACGGCTTAAAATGCTTAGAATCAATTCCCGACAACAGAATAAAAAAGAATCGCTTCGATCGAATCGCCCCAGGGGAATGTAATCGTTATCAAACGCGCCCTTAGACACATCTTTCATTATCAGAAACAATTCATTTGTCAAAATTTTCAAAAACGATAAAAATGTTTTTCATTTGTTCATTTTTATATACAATACAAGTCTTCATTTTTAAGAAAATATTTTTCAAATCATTCATATTTCATACACACAAACGTAGCCTAATACAAAAAATCTAACAACCTAATGAAGGCTTATTTTTTTTCTAAGTTTCCAAATTTGCATTTTTGGATTTATTTATTTATTATTTATTTGGAAAAAGGGGGAATCGGGTCGGGCCTTTGGGCCCATTCCGAAATGGGACTGGACACTTCGGCCCAACTCGATCACGGGCCATGTCTTTGGTCTCATGGATTTTGGCTCTTAAGCTTGGGACGTTACTAGGCTCTTATATCAAACCTCTTCAATTGATCTAAACCCATTTCCTAGAAAAATACCGAATTTAGCCCAAACATTTAGAGCCGAGTAAAGCCCGTCTTAAATCAAACCCCAAACCCATTAGAAATAGAATCGGCCCAATCCTCATTAAACCCATTTGTTAATTTTTTTTATTCATTTATTTTTTATTATCTAATTTTCTTTTCAACGCATCGTTTTGTTTTACAAAACTGAGAACACAAACTCTGTGCAAGGACTCCACCGAATGATCCAACACATTCAAGTTCCAAATTGAAAACAGCTCCCGCACAACCCACAAGTCTCGTCGGTCCGCCGGGGGACCACAGCCATTCGTCCCGGTCGATCACCATAGATCATAGAAGCCATCGACATTTTATTGGATATTTCGACAATTTTGAAATATTAAAGCCCTCGTTTTAGTAACAGCTCTCATGGAAATTATGACCGCCCTCAATTTGCAATGGTTTTGTAACGTACGATTTCATTTGTTTCTTTACTAACCGTTTCCTTTTGTCTATAAAGTTAATAAATTGCAATCAAAAGACACCCAAAAAAAAAAAAAAAAGAATTTCTCTCTTTCCTTTTCATTTGTTTGCTGGGTTTTACGTATAATGTTGTTGTACATAACAGTTTTTTCCATTTCTCTCAAGAAATTACTAGTCTCGGTCTCGCATACACATTTACTTTCTCAAAATTAAAAGCTCATAAACCGGGGCGAAAGTCGATTACGTGAAGGAGTCACTAAACAAATCACGAATGAGAAAAGTCATGAACCACTCTGAGGAGGGACTAATTTGGCTTCAGTGGAGTGCCTCTGGCGAGCAACTGCTGATACACATAGGGGTGAGCATGGTCCGGGTTGGTCCGGGCCACCCCCTAACCCTAGGACCAACCCATATAGTGTCGGTCCTCAATTTTTAGGACCAAGGACCGACCCTATTGAGCCTGGGACCAAGGACCGGACCGATCCAATGGGTTCGGTCCGGTTCCAGGGTCAACCCAGGACCGATCGATAATTTTTTTCGTCTTATTTTTTATACTTCTTTAAAAAGCAAATCTACAAATTCAAATTACACATCCATCGACAATGCGATATTGTGCAACTAAACTATAAATACCAATACATATTTAGCAAATTTAAGATGACACAATAATATAAATTTCATACCTACTAATTGCACATCGAGATATGGAACAAGATGGAAAGTTACTGTAATCATCTATCTTTAATATTCATAACACTATATGCAAAAACGTTTTCCTGCATTTGATCATGTAGAGTCCACTCAACCAAAAAATGAGCTTCACGCCACTTGACTAGCAAATCACCGTAGCAACTACAGTACTACTCTACTCTTCAAAAACTTTTACCATTTGACACAAATTGAAAAGCAAAGTACAGCTGAAATTCATTAGTGAAATACAATTAAACCATAAAAAAGTTCAAAATATTCAATATAAACCATGAATATATAACTTCACGTCTTGTTAATTCACTTGAACTTCTAAACACCTGAAAACAAAACAAACGACACATAATTAATACTCAACAAAAGTTTTAAATTGAAATTATTATTAGCGTTATTGATAGAACATATCAATATAATATAATATAATAGACATTTTACTTAGGTTTGAATATATAAAAGAATTATAAATAATATAATATAATATACGGGGTTGGTCCAGGCAGTGACCACCCAAAACTCTGGGGACCGGCGACCAACCCGCACATTGTTGGTCCGGGAATTTCGGGGACCAGGGCCGACCCAGTCCCTTTCAAACCGGACCAGGGGACCAACGGGGGTTGGGCTGGTCGTAGTCGGCCCGGGTCGACCCTAGACCGCTGCTCACCCTAGATACACACGTTCTCATTATTTCCGACTTTACTCCAAGTGCAACACGGACTGAAATAAACTCCACCTCACCATCTCAACGATGAGTTCAACTTATTTATCTCACTCAAACCAAACATTACGTTTAACCAAACGACCCATTCCACCTGGAACTTCTACTCCACGATCAGTTAGGTAATGATTGGTTCTCCGGAAGTTTGTACCGGCTGCGCTATGCCGAGATGCGCCATAAGAAGCCAAACGTGGGTGAGAAGCTCTCCTCCTCTGCTCAGGCCCTCGCAGTGTTCGTAGCCTTTGCACTCGCAAGCCGCGTAAACCAGCAGCCTCACCCAAACCTTGCTGATTATGTCCCACGTGTCGACTGATTTCAACTGGCCGGCAAGGCGGCACGCGTCGAACAGCACAGACGTGCTTCTGTCTCCGCGCATCTTCCACGCGGGGAGTTCAGTTCTCACTTGAAGCAGAATATGGCAAAGATAGCACAGATCTCTCGACTCTCTCGACTTGTGCTGCTTTTTGCAGCTGCCAAAGCAGGTGTGGACACGTGCCTCTTTCTTGAATAATTTATGCGCCCACTCGATGACTACCGATGAGATGCTGCCTTCCTTCGTCGACAACGTCGCTAGCTTGTCGTCGAAGAACTTCTGAGCGTCGTCCAAAGTGTCTTCGTATCGAACCATCCCTATCCCTGTTGGCAACATGGAAGGATAGAATAGTAAAAGATAGAGCATGTACTGAGAGACCAACATACCCATTTCGGAGTTCTCGATGTCTTCACCCTGCATCCCGCCCCCGTCTTCGTTGTAACAGAGCTCAGTGGCGATGTGCCAGATGAGGATGCTCTGGTCAAACTCCATCTTGTCCAAACTCCAGCTCAGATGATCGCAGTTCGACTTCTTCAGTAGATCGCTCGCCTCCAGCTTAAGACTCGCCACCCCGCTCTTCAATGTGCTGGTCTGTTCCAATCTTTCGACCATGTCCCTCATGCGATCGAAGATCAATCCTTTGATGTCGCGGCCGAAAGTTTTGTAATCGATATAGAAGTTCTTCTCCACTACCATGTGCAACTTGGCTAACCTCGGATGGCGGAAGATCTTGTTTCTTTTCCCGACGGATAATCTCAAGAGGTAAAACTGGCCCACGGCATTCGACCATCTGTGGCTCTGGCCGACGTGGATGTGGGCGATGGCAGACGAAATTGCGGATCTCCTGCGTCTCTGAAGCCGCCAGTGTTGGATCCAATCGGAAGAAATTGCTTGAAGAAACGAGTAAATTGCTAAAAGTATAGCCACGCTCGCAGCAAGAAAGTTATACAGATGTCAACAGTGGGGTAATCCTTCTTATCTTGTAAGGAGAAAAATATCAACACGGTGCCTAGCACCGACAGATTGATGACATAGCGAACGATGCCCCAAGCGAAGCTCAGCAACGGGGCCTTGGTGAAGAGCAGATCGTACATGAACCCGAGCTCGATCTCCACGATTTTAAAAGCCTTCACCGGATCCATATGCTGGCCTATGAATATGCGCCGACTCGCTTCCAGGTCGACAAAGTTGACTGTCAGGCCCACAAAGAGGACCTTGAAGATCTTGAACAGCTCATAGGCTTGGGCCAGATTCCCGTCCTCTTTGCGGGCTTGACCGCTGCTGACCGGGAGATCCTCCGGACCCGGAATCTGTGTGATTTCGTGGACTCCGACTCGGTAACCCTCCTCTTTCGTTGACTTCGACTCCCGACGCGGAAGCATCAAATCTCGAAGTGGACCTTTGCTTGCCCAGTACAAACACAACGTCCTCTCTGCATAACTGATGAATCCCACCAGGATCATACCCGCTGCTAATATCGACAGTACAGAAGACCCCAACAAGGCCGTGGAGTAAATGGAACACGTTAGTCCAACCTGGACACAAAGCTGCACCAACTGCCTCTGCCATAGCTCGAGGTCTACCAGGGCAAACGCAGTGATCTGGTCGGTCCCGCCCAAGTGGAGGAGAAGGAACGGCGCCCAGAACGCTGTGATCTGGCTCTTCGGGTCAATCATCCCCTTGGTTTCCTTGATGTTGGCCAGGCGGTTCGAGATGATGCCGAGCGTGAGGGTCGCGATGGAGTCCGCTAGGTACGTGGTCCGGACCACAATTTGAATCCAGTTCCTGAAGATGAATTTCCTCCGCTTGCCATGAGACGCTAGGATCAATTGGAGGAACAAGCTGAGGAGGACGAGCAACCGAAGCTCCCACTCCTTCCCCAGTTCACGAATGTTTTCGGGGAGCAGGAAAAATCCCATCGTTGAACTCGGACTGTTGGCACCGAAA
Source organism: Eucalyptus decipiens (assembly GCA_014182575.1). Taxonomy (NCBI): domain Eukaryota; kingdom Viridiplantae; phylum Streptophyta; class Magnoliopsida; order Myrtales; family Myrtaceae; genus Eucalyptus; species Eucalyptus decipiens. Next base: position 29,319,777 of record CM024618.1, on the reverse strand, counting down.
GGTGCAAAGATCGGGGCGTTGTCTCAAAGAGCGGTCAAACTTAGGATATGAAAAGAGAGAGACAGAGAGAGAGAGAGAGAGCACAAGCAAGGCAAAGTAGCATCAGGCTTGAATTCACCTCGGCATCATCCTTAGAACTACCGCCATTATATAAGCATTAACTTGGGACACGAAACAAATTCAGAAGCACTACTTACCTTGCATAACATTTCAAGGAACAAAAAAGTAGCAAGCTTCTCAAAATACACGCAACACATTATTCGCAACGCCACTATTTAATGCATGATTGTCAAGTGATCCTCTATATTTTCCCTAAGTGCAAGTAAAGTGATGAAATTAGATTCCAACATTTGTACTAGAATGAGTATGACCTGCTTTAATTGAGAATATCAAAATATAGGCTGGAAGTTAAAGCTTGGTTTCTTGATTACCACTCCAAATTTAAATCTAGTGAACCTCACTTCAATCACTGTGATTTTCATGCTTTGTCCAGCACGTTCCAGCACGTATCACTAACCTAACGTGATTCTTATGGAATATAGAATTTACCAATTTAGCTTGTTATAATAAGTAAAGTGATGAAAAGGCCAAAAGAGGGCTATAAATGCTCACTCCAAATTGAAGCAATTCCAAAGCATTGAGTCAATTGCTTTGATTTTAATGGATAAGCATATTATTTCCTTGAACACTAATTTGCTTGTCAAATCCATGAACAAAGTAGTCACTGTGATAAAACATTCATGAAAGCAAGTATATCTCACACCATATCGTCGTTAGCTGATGCGATTTATGACTATTATGTTCACAACTTGTCATCCATGTCTAAGTAGTTGGCACGAGGTGTGCGAAACAGACTGAACATTTTTCTCCATCTATATACGAAGTTTCACAAGGATGCATGTGATGCATGACGGTTATTGAACATTTTGATCTTCCACATGCTGGTGGCCAACCTCTAGCTTAACTTAACTAAGCCCTCAACATTGTAAATCAAAATCTTCCTCCAACGCTTTGCAGAGTTTCCAAATGCAAATTGAACTCGGGCGGCAAGAAAAGAGAGAGGGAGATGTCGCAGCAAAAACAACTATCTTCCCATGGTGAAATGGACATGAGCATGCAAATGGGTGGGGCGAGCCCGACCTGAGCAGGAAACCTCGATTCACCTTTACACTTCTTATATTCCATCGCGGTGGGATCGATATTAGAACCTCCAGAGCTTGACGCCTGTCGATTAGAAGTGAACAATCAGTTAAAAAATTTAACGGTGAGGACGGTTAATATTACCAATCCATACCCCACCAAGGACTGCAATTTTGTAGAGTAAGACTTCTCATTAATATTAGAGAAGAAAGTACTGCCCACAAAACCAGCAAGCGTCCCATGTACAATGGCAAAACAAAAGTCCCGGGCACTGCAAAACCAGTAATATTCGTATATCAATGGAAAAGAGAGACAATGATATTCGTAAAACAAGGATAAATTTTGCGCAGAAGGCCATCCCACGATCCTCGAATTTACCATGCAGCTGATGAGTTGTATAATTATGGAGAAACGGAGGCAAGCCTGGCGTAATTGCCCGGAGAGAATCTCTGTATCTTTGTGGTAAATCTGCAAGATGAAAATATAAGCGGCGGTTAAGCTTGTTTTCTCAAGTAAAAGGTCTATTTAATGTAGTTCAAACATCATGCATGTATTTATAAGGACTGATAAGAAATTGTAACTTTCAGAAGCCACATCGAATCTTCAGAAAGCCACATGTGAGATTTAAAAATACTTGAAATTTAGTGGGGGAGATGAGTCGATGGGAAGATGAATAAACCATCGCAATAAAAATCTATAAATGGCCGGAATATGAACACAAGAGAGATGGCGACTCCGAGAGAGTGCTGGTGACGTGGGAACTATTATTTAGGTATGGGTCACATGGCATGAATACGATCAATGATAATTACGGGATTCATTTAGTTGGTAACTCTGTTAATTGATATTAAGATGGTGCGCACAAAAAAGAGCTGTGAAAAAAAGTCCCATTTTATGATTAGAAGGCGGCCTACAATGTAAACTGAATTTATATTATTAAATTGTCAAAGAAAGGCCCTCATCCTGGTGGTTTTATTAAAAAATTATGATGGGTCCCATCGAAGCTTTTTGTTTATTTCTTTAATTATTTAGATGATAATAATGGAATTAATTATTGGGGTTAGAGGTGGGCTAAACTGAAAAGGCTGGACCTACACTGAGATTTCTATAATGACAGCAGAAGAAGATAAAAACCATTTAGGACTTGATTCTGCTTTGGTGGATCTCAAGCTCGAATGATCGTGGCCGTTCGTTGCAGCTTTTGAAAATGAGGAGAAAATGGAGAAAAAAATTGAAAATTAAATTGATGATGATAATCAAATCATATGAATCCTATCGAAGCCTTTTTTTTTTTGAAAAATTAACCATATATATTTGGAGAAATGAATAAGACTGAATGTAAAATCGAATTCAAAATCACGGATACTTCATTTAATGACCATTGGCCGAAGCTCATCTATGTGATTTTCTTCATTAAGTTCTTGAATTAGTTTGAGTTACCCTTTATATATCCTGTACTCCGTTTGTCACGAGAAAAATTCAAATAGAATTCCTTCCGCACTTCAAATCTTTTTCTCTGTTTATTTGTCGTCGCGTCAGCCAATCCCGGGAGCTGCTTTCCTACGTCTCCATCTCCGAGAAAATTGCGCGCTCCAAACCAACTTCCTGCCAGTCCGACACGTCGGACGGTTGGAGAAAAAAAAGTCAAATTCGTCATATTTGACTTTTACTCCGCCGCCTCCATGTCATGTCATCACCGTCTTCCTGCTCTGTCCCGACAAAAGTACAGTTCCGCTCCTCGTCCTCTCTCTCTCTCTCTGTGTTTCGCGACATCGATCGCATCGCCTGTCTCGTCATCCGAGGATCTCGCCGTACGGATCGCGGGCATGGCGTCGTTGCCGTTCGAGTACGAGGTGAGCCACAGCAGGGTGAGGACGAACGGGATATGGATGCACGTGGCGGAGAAAGGGGAGGGCCCCCACCTGGTGCTCCTCCTCCACGGCTTCCCCGAGACCTGGTACGCCTGGCGCCACCAGATGGCCTTCCTCGCCGCCCGCGGCTTCCGCGCCGTCGCCCCCGACCTCCGGGGCTTCGGCGACTCCGACTCCCCCCTCAGCCCCGCAGCCTACACCATCCCCCACCTCGTCGGCGACCTCGTCGGCCTCCTCGACCACCTCGGTCATCGCCAGGTTCGCCCACCTCCATCTCCCGCCGCCTCCCCCTCCTCGTCCTCCTGGCGACTGCTTAGCCGAATTCTCGCCACGGTTCTTGCTTTTCAGGATCTTGTTAAGAATTATTTCAAATTCTAGTAGCCGATGCTCTCGATATACTTATGAACAAAATCTTTTGAGAGAGCTTTATGAAGCATCTCATGAAGATACTATAAAATTAGTAGGGGAATTTGAAAATTGAAATTGTGGGTATTGCAAGAAAGCCACCATATCAATCAGCAAATAGAAAAGTTCTGTATTTTCTGGGCAGGTTTGAATTATGTAATGCTTTAAGGCCGATCTTGCTGCCATCGTATGTAGAAAAACTTTGATGATTACAATGAACTAGTACTATTATACGAAAAGAACCAATGCTCCCAGCTGACATGCAATCTGTAAATGATATGGACATCACAAGATGCGCGGCTTCAGTGTTCTTGGTTGGTATATCGAAGTCATGCTCTAAATTTAAGGACGCAATTATGTGGTTTGATCAGGCATTTGTGGTGGGGCATGACTGGGGAGCAGTTGCAGGATGGTTCCTGAGCTTGTTCAGGCCTGATTTGGTGAAGGGTCTGGTTGCTCTCTCTTCTCCATATTCCCCCAGATCTCCAGGTACCAGAATTCTTGAATCGTACAAGCCTCTTGGAGATGGTTTCTTCATCACTCAATTTCAGGTACCTTTTTCGCTTTTCACAGAAAAAATGGAGTCGAGTTGCTCACACCTAACTAAGGTTCTGTTCAACTCTGCTCGCAGCGACTTTGCATCAGTCTCGAGCAATGAGCTGTTAGCTCAGTTGTTGTTCATTAATGTTCATTTAGCTTCACCTGTGTTTGGCATGGTTGAGTCTGAAGCTTGATTCTGAGTCATGCACTAGACCAATGTAGCAAGTCACTGAAGCATGTTAGGATGAGTACATCAACGTATGGAAGTGTTCTGAATGTTGTGGTTCTGGTTCACGCTTGAGCTCAGATGATAACCTGAACAAATAACAGAACTGCCTCAAATTCAAGCATGTTAAGTACTTCGCTCCACCGGGCTTCAAATAAATTTCAATTGAGTTCATATGATGAAAACATTGACTTTCTAAGTTGACGCAGATCCTAATAGTCCATTACACTGGTTTATAGTTTCGACCAATGTAATTTGTGGACATTTTGTTGGTGTTTTCCAGTAAATCATTAGATGGAGTCATAAACAAAGTCAGTTTCAGCATGTAAATCGCTTAGAATTGCCTTAAATATGAGCGTGGCACAAATTTTTGATTGGCAAGATAACTACTGTGTGAGTACCTGAGTATCAATGTCCTCACTCACTCTTCAAGTTTCATTAATGTTGCTCTGCCACATGCTGTTGGATATAACAGAAGCCGGGAAGAGCGGAGCAGGCATTTGCAAGATATGACTATTTGACGGTGATGAAGAAGCTGCTCTTGCACAACAAAAAGGAGATACTAATTGCTCCTCCCGGAATGGAGATCATTGACTACCTGGAAACTCCGGCCACATTGCCCTCCTGGATTACTGAAGAAGATTTGCAGGTCTATGCCGACAAGTTCCAGGAGTCGGGTTTCACTGGCCCTCTCAACTATTACCGAGCTATGGACTTGTGAGTATCTAAAAGATCTCTCTCTCTCTCCACAAATAATTTTTCCTAGAAAGAACTGCAACTCGACCATGTGTCAGTTGGCTTTGTTAACGAACTGCTATCGTTTTGCTCAACTGCATACGTAAGAAAATTGACCCCATTCAATAAAATGTCATCGACATGGGAGATGAGTTCAGCTGTGTATTTAATGGAAGCAGGAATTGGGAGCTTCTCGGGCCATGGGATGGGGCAAAAATCACAGTGCCTACCAAGTTCATGGTCGGCAACAAGGAGCATGGTTTCGATTCAGCCGGTGCCAAAGACTATATACAAGGAAACATATTCAAGAACCTCGTTCCCAATGTTGAGGTCGTCATTCTAGACGGGCACCGTTTCATCCATGAGGAGAGAGCGCAACAAGTTTGCGACGAAATTCTGAACTTCTTCCATAAACTCTCTATTGAATCACAACTTTGATTGGTCTTTGATCATACTGCAGAAAGTTTCTCAACGTGCCATTACCTCCCCACTCTCCCCACTGTGCAGTGTACGCGTAAATGTCAGTTAAACAAAAGAATGAGATTGTCTTCATAGTCATATGCTTCTTTGGTCCTTTGTGGAATGAATCGTGCATTTTCGTCCTGATGTCTTCCCTCTCTTCGCTCAACTTTAATCCTGAGCTTTGGGTCCATAAAGCTCGCAGCTTGTTTTTATTGAGCATCCTGGATTCACTGGTTGACTGAACTAGCCTGCCAAGTTATCTTGGGAACCTAAATAATTAATCTTTAAACGCATATGATCTGAGGTTGGAACACTTGCTTTACTAGTTACATGCGAGTTTGAAAGCACGCTGTAGACGATTCAACGGCAGTGATAATGTGTGTAAATATCTCTATCAGAGGTGGAGAAAAATTACCTTTAAACAAACAAATTTTGCGGGGAAAAGCAATCCATTTTCCTAGAAATACTTTGAAGAAATGATTTTGTCTTAGATCCTGTCCCATCTCCTCATCCATTTGAAATTTGAACTACTCTTTTGTTACCTTTAATTTTTATGCCATATCTCTATCAACATACACAAAATTACCAAACCTGAAAGGCATTTTCTGCTACACTTCTGGTTTTTCTAACTATTTAGATTAAATGCCATCATTTCATTGTATCTCTTGAAGAAGAAATTTTATTACGTGACAAAAATATTGAAAGAAATCGCACCAGAGCATATCTAGTGTACATCAATCAGAAGCAGTTAAAAATGAAATCCGCACATAGATCTAAGAAAAAAACGAATTACATCAAATTTCTATCAGAGCACCAGTTTTATGTGCTTGGTTTCAACTGTTGATCTTCCTGCAGATCTTCCTGATCTCACCCCTCGATCCTGTTGATGGCAAGATATTACCCATCTTGACCATTGAAGCTGCAAATTGCTGCAAGAAGACTTCATTGTCCTCTGCGTATTTCTTCACCAACTCAATTGATTCCTTGTTACTGGTGAAGAGCACTTGGTCAGAGCTCAGCAGGCCCCTGTAAGCCAGCAAATTCTTGAAGTAGCTGTTATCGAAGGCAGTTGGAGTGACATTGTCCAAGACGAACAGGTTCTGATCACCACCCGATCTCGGGCAAGTGGCACGGAGTTGGGAAGCGTATGACTGGTCTAGTCTGGAGTCCGGTTGATCGTCCCCTGACTGGTCGTAGAGCCTTTGTCTAAACGCGGTGCATCTTGCATTGCCAATGGTGTGGCTTCCTGTACAGGGAGAAAAATCATGTTCCAGACCCCCACACTTGCATTACATGACTCCGAATGCTTAAACTGTTGCTGACACTAGCAGATTATATGATCATATGAAATTTGCCAGTGATTTCATGAAACTCTCTCTCTCTCTCTCTCGATTAAGCGTTATTTGAACGAAGCAATGATAATGCATTAGGAGCTCTTTTGTTTTGAAAAACCTGAATTCATTCAACCCAGTCAACAAGAAAATTGCTGCATCATATAGGAAGTTTTCCTTTTGTAGGAAACGTCAGATAGAAGAGGCTTCAAGATTCTACCCAGAGGCAAGAGTAGATCGTTATAGGTTAGAGTCGTATCTTACCTGATAATGCGACGAGATCAATAATATCGAGCCCCTGGCGATTGAATTTGTTCAGGAGGATCGGGAAAGTGTCATTTGGTGCAGGGATGTTGAGGTTAGAAAGAGTTAAACTTGCACCCCTCGAGTCCTTTCTTCCTAGAGGAACCTCCCAGCTACGTCCACCCATCTGAAGAGAACAAAATGTAAGTTATTAACGATTCAACCCATGACTTCACTTTAAAGTTTAGGAAAGCCTAATTAAGCAAATCACTCACAAGAACAGTGGAGTCTCTGGCAGCTAAAGCAAGTATATCAGCACAGGACACAGTATGCGGGCACTGCTCTTCGAGGGCAGCCTTTATTTCCTCAATGACTTCGAATCCCCGAGCGGACTTACGATTTGGGTTAGACCTTTTCTCGCTGGGCATGGTTCCAGTGCTGTCTAATAGTATCGATCCATCACATCCCTGAAAGTTTGCAGAAAAAGGGATTTAGAGATGAAAAACTAACTCTTGTCTGCAACATAACAGAGGCGGTGTCCTATTTTAGGGAAACTGTTACGGTAGAGACTGTGTTTGGCACAAATTACCCGGACAATTTTTCAGTTGAATACAACCCATAATGTTTGCACATTTGTGAACATGGTATCTCTTCATTTTAAGCCCTTTGCTTCAGCTTCTGTTGACTGTCAAGTAAATGCATGCAGCTGTGTCCACATAATGTTCGCAACTAAAGATGCACAGAGCACTGCAACTGAAATGTATGCAACTGTGTACACCTAACCAGTACATTTTAACATGAAACGTGACTGTGCAGCTGAAAAATTTAACAGGTCACTGACCTGAACAAAACAGTCGTGGAAGTGAACCCGTAGCAAGGAAGCAGCCATGCGAGCTTCTTTGGCTACAGCTTTTGCCACAACGGACCTGACGATATCCTCAGCTTGCGGGCATGAATGGTCATAATACTGGGGATACAGGTAACCGCCATAGGTTCTGCTACAGTAACACATTGGAGCAAGTGCAAGGATTGAGAAGAGAATGAGAAAAGTCATAGACCGAGCCATTTCAATGTATCTGTCTATGATCCTTCAAAGAACAAAAAGAGCTTGTGATTCTTTGTGAGAGCGCCTGAGATATGAATGAAGAAGTTTGGACTTGCTGTGATGAGACTGATGAAACGAGCATGTAGGTTATTTATAAGAAACCGAGATTGACTTTGTCCATGTGCTACAGAGCATGACAAGGAAGAGCTTGAATTGAACTCAGACATGGATTTGGTCTCACCAAGGTTTGATCACTCTAGCAAGCTACAGAAAAGCAGAGTTGGTAATTTTCCTTTTGTTGATCGAGTCCTTTCAGCTCCGTTCACTGGTCATTTCTATCTGCAATCCTATGGCTTATCTCAAATATAATCAACACAACAGAGTTCTGGTATCTAGACCTATTTTAAACCCCTTGTCCTTTCTTTGTGCAATGAACTAATAAAAGATAAACGATGGGTTCTTGGTAATCCTCTTATGGCCATCTTCAGTGGTTAGAATTCAAAGTACAACTACTTTTCACGCTCGTGATGTTTCAGACAAGATCAACGCATGTGGGGGCGAGGACACCAGGACATCTATTGTAATGTCTGATCACGTTTCGATGAAAAATCGAAAAGCAGGGCGTCGTCCAAGAGAGGCCAAGTACAGGACTAATTCAACTCGTGTGATAGGAGTGCAAGATTTGCTAAAGAGACTGAATTACTTTACCATTCAGGGCCAATCATCTGGGATGTGATTGGAGTGCAAGATTTGCTAAAGAGACTCCAGGCGAATATAATAATCCGGATGAGCCGGTCAGCGTAGTCCTGATTCTCTAATTTTCTGCATCATATTTGCATCAGACCCCACAAGAGTGGGAGGAGAAGCACCTGCTCTTGGAGAAGAGTATTTTCATTTCATCTTCTTCCCTGCTTGGACTCTGTCAACGACCAAGACCATAGACCACAAACCATTGACTGATTAACTCAATATTTATTCGACCAGAAGCTGAATTGAGGCTGTCTATGTGTCATGGTCTCTCGTCTTTTCTGTCAATGTCTATCGAGAACTCATTTGACTTTGTATATTGCATTTCTTTTTCTTGATGAACATGTTTTGTAGGGATTCTGAAGTTTGAAATTAGCAGGTAACTTTTGGTAGAAAAAAAGGGCTTTTAACTAGCAAAATAGGGAAAGATAGAAGCCAACAAAGAGCAACGCACCGGCTTACTTCCAACTTCATCGGAATTCACTACATTGAAGTCGGGGTACACAACAAATCAAAGGCATTATCAATAGTGCCAAAATTTCTCTCTATTCGTTTTCTGTGATGCACTTAAAAAAAAAAAGTCGATTCTGGTTTCGTTAGGTTGGTTCAATTGCTGTGGTGGGCAAACAAATGCATTCGTATTGCAATCAATGCGGATTTTGCTGTTGTAAGAGAAAAAAGTGTACATATGTTTAATTATGTTAGGCTCGTGGAAAAAAAATTCTTTGGCATTCTTTAGTTTCTTCTCATTTTTCCATATCATTCCAGTCGCTCTTACCATAAATAACCCGGAAACCAAGTGGACAAAAGGCCTGGAGAAGTCACTTGGTGAAGAAGATTCAATTTGTTCTTGGACAAGACATTGACCAAATCATTCTAGAGGAAAACATTCCAGGAGTACCGTTCGAAAATTCTTCCTTTCAAAGATGGAAAATTTGGAGATAATTGTTTCGTTTGAGTTCAATCTGAAAAATACTAGAGGTCATAACTTCACAAGCTTCTAGAGAAAGCATAAAAGATATACATATCTTACTTGGATAATCCAATTCCCAGTTTGGTTTTTTAGGTCCCTCAACTTGTTATTTCACTTTCAGTGAAATTCATTGAATTCTCTAATACAGAAAAAAAGTGGAGGATAAGGTATTTCATATGACGGATTTGCCACGTGATATTACCAACCAATCATACCAACCAATCAAAAGTGAGATGCGTTATATATGGTGCCAAAAAAGATGGGATTCATTGCACACCGACAATGATAATTGATCTGTCGCACTGCGTTATCACTTCAGACAATGTATCCATCAGAGACCATCTTGTAGCTATGGGAAGAGCATGGTAACAGAGCCGTACATATGAACTCAAAGCGATAATGCTTGAATTTTGTGATGAGAAAAGATATTGACAAATCATTTACTTTGTTACTAAGAGAAGAAAAACAGGTCGCACAATGTACAATTTTGTGGACTCAGTGCATACGGCTAAAACGAACCATATGCCCTTCCACTTGATTTCTTTGCTGCAGAGTCATAATCTTGTGGTTGTTCCCAAGAGGCTTGATTAGTGAAGGCACTGTTTATTTCCTCTGCTTGCGAATAGCCGCTCCTCCCACCGCTCGCCTTTTAAATAAGTTCCACATTATACATCAATTAAAAGATAAGCATACAAAATGAGAGTCACTCAAAGTTGACAATCATTTACTAGCTGAACTTATAATTTTGTTTCTGATAGAACTGGTTCCAAAAATGGTAGTGCAATAAAGGCATGGCAGGAAAAGTTTCTTTCTTTTTTTTCCTCACCCTAGGAGGCTTGACAGGACAAGTTAACTGAATTAGCAAAAGCAGAACCCACTTACAGTTTCTAGGCAAGCAGATAGAATGGTTATACCGGGCAATGCATCAAGTCCACGCTGCAAACAGTGAAGAGGTGCACATATCAACTAATTTGCACAGTTAGTAAACTATGACATAACATACAAGGCCATCTAATCTTTAAATGCACAAGTTAGACAGCCTACCTGATGTTCCACCCGTACCTTGTAGACAAACCCTCCAATGCAGAGCACAGTTGACAAAATAATGCATCTGATCAATGACAAATCATTCATAATTAATTTAAGAAAGAACAAATGTCACAGAATCACATTTTAGTTATTAGAAAGATATAAACCTAGCATCAAGATCTTGAAATTGTTTAAGCTATAATCTACCTCATGGATGAAGTAATCCACAAAAATATGCCGCACTTCTATTATTTGTGACGTATCTTGGCTATTTGGCAGAAAGGGACAAATGCAAAAGGAAAAAAAATCCCACCATGTATGTCACAACCTTAGGTTCTCTATTTAGCAACCCTTTTAGTTAAATAGAATTATACTGACCAACAGCACGTGGAAAAAATATCAAACTAATAGTACATGCAAGATAGGATCCCAAATACAGCCCATCCTCCTATAGCATCTCCTCCTGTGTCCTGCCTATGTTCTGCAGAATTTAAACAACCAACCAAACAAAATCAGTTAAACGGCAAGTCATTAACTGAATATGCACTGTAAAACCCACTCGAGCAAGTGAGAGAATAAGAGGAGAGTTCCATTGAATGAGCTCACCACATATTTTGGAAAGTGTAAAATGAACAGGTTCATAACTGTCCACAGGTACTGTGATTTCAACTTCATATGGAGAATCGCGGGGCGTCTCACCTGAAAAAAAAGAAAGATGCAAGTCATCAACACGATAATTGCTGGATGTTACAGCTAAACCAGCAGATCAGGACGATATCTTATCCATACATCTCCAGTCCAAAATTAGAGTTGTTGGAGACAAAGTTGTGGGATATCTGCTTGTCATCGCTGATCCAGATAACTTGACATCCAATCCGTTTTCTGGGAAAACCTAAGAAAATTACGCAATTTTAAAGCAAATAGATAGCTGATTCATTGCACGGTGGACCTTAAGTAAGGATGAAGTACCTTGACAATAGGTTTTTGCACCAAATTAGAGTGGGAACTGATAGCAGTCATGTAAAGGGCTACATGGGTCTGCTCTGTCCTAAAACTGCAAAAGGTAACCCATGGTATTATTGTTGCGATGATCATGACTGGCATGTTTTGGTTAACAGGGGAAACTAAAGCTGGTTACACTTATTGGGTAAGAAAAGTTGAGAAACAATAATACTCTAGTTTAAATAGAAACATACATTGCCTACCTGAAATCAGGATAAGATTTCTCAAAACCAAGCTGAGTCAGGCCATTATAAACCTACAAGTCCACCACGTGCAACTGTCTCAGTAATTCATATAAATGCTCACATTGTGGCCGTGTGGATGACTGGGTTCTTACAATTTCCCAAGACCGTGGATGAAAACCAACAGTAAATCCCTCAAACACCCGAGGACCCTGTTCCTCACATGGAATGGCAAGTTCTACAAGAACTCTGTAAGGAAAAAAATAGTCAGTACTCAAGAACAAATCAACAAAGGTACTGCTTAGTTACCATATCAGAGCAAGAGAACAATCTTTCACACTCCTTCATAAATAACTTTCCACTCCCAGCATTATATTCCTTTCATACTAATCAATAAAAACCATATCTAAACAGCCCAACTTCCTATGGCCTCTCAGACCATAAACCAACATCATCTAGCAGTGCAATCTGGGTGAATCAATTGCAGAGATTACTGTTAGAAAATGTGACGCATTTTTTGAACTACCAATATAGCACAAAGGGTGCGAACTCCGTACACATCCTGGAATGTCAGGGACCAACTCACCTTGCCTTTTTTGCTTTTTGGTAATAAAGTTGAAGATATTTTTAAGATTAAGTATTTCCTATAATGAAAAGATGTAGCCACTAGCAGTCAAGAAGTGCTGCAACTCTTTCTAAGAGGGCAAAGGTACAAAACATGACCTTCAAAATATCTTTCAATTTTTGGTTGATCAAAAGATCCGTCAAATCAGTATCTCGATGGCTAGCTTTGTACTTGATGTTTGTAGCATTTGCTTGCTCTAGATAACCATAGACATCACACCTCAGCAAGAAAACAGAAAAAAATTTCTTTTGAATCTTGATGATTCAAAGAGGAAGGTTTTTCAGCAACCATAGACTTGCTCTGGATGGTTCTCGCATCATTTAGGAAAAGAAACCAACATTTCTATGTATATACATCTTTGGGAAATAATCCAGGCGATAGTCACATAGATTTTGAGGAGCATGGAACTTTCATACAAAAATGCTATAACCAAGACCCCAATCCAAAAAATAATACAAGAAAAAGGGTAATGTGTTGATCACCTGCACGTAGACTCGTAGGTAACATTGCATATGCATCCAAGTTCACCTGTCGTGAGACACCCGATTGTTTAGCATATCCGAAATTCCATTTTCAGTCAATATTCAGCTACAAAAGTACTCCACAGTGTTTTTGTAGAAGAATTTGCTTAGTGTTGTGCGCACTAAACTAGTGTACACCAAAAAACTACAAGTTTAAACTTTATGACAATCCTCAGAAATTTTCACATGTCGATTAGGCCATGCACGTCACTAAGGTAACAAGCCAAGACATTAACTTGAGCTTTCACAAACCTTTGCATTGGCTTTTTGAACAACTCCCGCAAATTATATTCACCTGAAATTATACAGAAGAAAAGGGCAATTTGATGTTTCTTTCATGCAACCGAACAAATGGAAAGGGATAGAATGGGGTAGGTCAAGTGAGCTCCTACTCCATTTGACTACCCACCACATTTGGTTGGGCTTGTTCTATGATCATTCCGGGCATCAGAATAGCTTATTTTGTAGAATTTACGGCACAAAAGGAGGTTTGACGTTATACCAACCTGAGCTGTCCGTCCCATTTTGTCATAGCTCTTCTCACAATTTCTCAGGTCACCATTGTAAAAGCGCTGTAAATTCAGAGAAGACATTAATTACCTTGAGAATGTGGGGGGAAATAATGATGCAATGGCAACTTCTCAAAGGAATAATCACAGTGATTGCGGATGCTTCCCATAATTAGAGCTCATCTCAGTCTAATGAGTGCTAAAAATTTGACCATATTACGAGCAGAAATGTACTGGGAAGTAAGGTGACATCTAGTTAACTTGAGATAACAAAGTCCCATTCACCAAAACCAAGCTCAGCGAAAACCTCACCAAAGAACTGTGCAACATGAAAGAGAGCATACTTGTACAAAATTGATATGTCCTGAACCAGCAGTAAAGCGATTGAACTTGTCAAATCGACCAAAAGCCACAAAGCCCTGTGATTTTATAAGATAAGCAGCTGATCATTACCCCAGTGATATAATGCTAGAAAGATGAGTATCATGGAGATGAATCAAAAAGTTTTAGATAACGATGAATTCTCTGAATCATAGTTTGCCCTCAAAGAATGTGAATTTCTGATAAAACTATGCGTAAGGTATAAACGATAATGTGCATGCATTCTTTTGCCATAATAAAGGTACTCTCTGATATTCCATCTTTAATAGTTGTAATTAGACCCGCCCTTTAGTAATTTGTACAATCAATTGACTAAATGCACCTCAGCAAGAAATAATAGTATATCTGAAGCATAGCAGTATCTACAGTCATTTGCCTTAATTTATTAATTCTACTAGGAAAAAAAGACCATACTCTTGTCGAACATAATTGCAATAACATTAGCCGAAATATTCATTCATAGTACATGAAGATGGCCAGTATGTGAAGCTCAAGTAAAAGCAGAATACCAAATTGGACCGAGTCTCCACATCTTTGCAAAACCGGACCACCAAGTCTTCTTCCTGCATCGAGCCCAAAAAACACGAAAAACGACAGTCGATGCAATATCTTGGCCATCGAAAAAACATCCCAATGAACTCGAGGTAAGTGATCAGAGACAGACAGCAACATGACAAGAAGATTTACCTTCTCTTCGTATTCAAACACATGGCCAATCCAGCTACTCTAAATCAACAGCTAAAGGAAAAACAGCTGCGTCACACTCCAGTACTCAAACAACGCTCTAGAATTATCAGTACAAGAACCAAAAGCTTCGATGCTAATCTCTTATTTTCAACTAGATAAACCATCAAACACCATCGGCAGAGCAAACGAGAACTACACTGCTTTCCACGCTTAGCTACGACACCAGCAATTCGCCGAACCAAAAAAAAAAAAAAAAAGGATACGAAATCAACGAGGCGGCTGGCATTATCGAGCGCGTAGCAGTTGGAGCTCGGCACGACGACGGAAGCCGCTCCGATCGCTCCCCAAACCACCGCAACTGCGCAAGGCAAACGGGCGGCGGTCAAAAAACCGGCATCAAGATCAGAATACTAGCGCCGCCGCCTACCTCAACAACGAACAGCGGAGCTCAAAGAACAACAACAAACGAAAATGGCGTCCTCACGTGCAATCGCGACGCGCAAGCGCGACGGGGAACGCGCGAGCCTCGACGGCTCCACCATCACGTCCGGCGGCCGGCGAAGCGAGCGAATTGGCCGGAGATCTTCCTCCTCCGTTCCGAGATTCCCGGCGAGCGGAGGGAACGGAACGGAACGGAACGCGTCGCGATTTCGTCTTCTCGACTTCGCGCTCCGAATCGTTCGCCCCCGAAGACCGGATCAGACGGAGAAATTTGAGAGAGCCGCGAGCCACGACTGGAGCTGAAGCTCGGAGTCGGCGCGCCGAGCGGGCTGGAAGCTACACTTACACTGGCAGTCGGGATTGTCGCCGGAACGAGTAATGTAATAATCCTTTATTTTATCGGTTAAAAAATTAAATTAGTGTTTGGTGAGAGTATATATCCATCTTTTCCGACAAAATAATGATATTTTAATATACTAAACTTATGTTTTAGTTTTCGGTACTCGCAATCATTCGATGACGTCAGCATGAAATGGGAATTTAATCAAAATAGAATTTATCCAACTCCCTTTTTTATTTTTTTTTACTGACCAAAAAAAAAAAAAAAAACTCCCTCTTTTATTTATGGGAATATGGAACTAAACTATTCACCACCAAATCTATTTTCATGTCAGGGTTCGTCTATTTCTCACTGATTTTTTTTTGGTCAGACATCTATTTCTCAATAATTATAGAAACGGTAATCTGGAAATAATCGAATAGGAATTTCTCTCTAAATTGAAGGAACGGCTTTGTTATCAATTGAGAAAATAATTTAAATAATTTCAGACTTTAGTCCAACGTATAATGTCATTATCGAATGTTATATTATACAATCCTTGATTACATGTAACTATTCGAATGTCTACCATTTCGTTAATTCAAGTTGACGAAATCTTCTGACTTGGCTTGCAATCCGTTAAATTTGAAAATGGTGGACAATAGAAATAAGTTATATATGAATATTCTAAGTAAATATCCATCTCAAATCAATAGACTACATTGAACATCTATTTTTCGTCTTTTGAATTTTGTTTCCTTTTTCTATTTTTTTTCTTTCCATAAAAAAAAAAAATACATAGGCCCTTCACCTATGGTTGCCATTGCCAATGGGCAACGAGGTCATCGATGCCTAAGGGAGGGTCAGCGACCCTCGCCAAAATCAGAAGAGGGCCATGACTTTAGGCAAGAGTTGGTGATGGTCATTAGCCCCCGCCAAGGAGCTAGCAACCCCCATTATTGCCATCTTACCATTGACGGGTGACAGTCTTGTATTTTTGCTTATAAAAAAAATATCTTTTTAATTTTTAATCTAATTTAATTAAAATTAAAATTATCTTTCAACGAAAATGTGCTAGACTATTTTACTAGCTAGCAAAAATAGACCCTTATTTGAGGTTAAAAAAAAAAAAAGACTCTTATTTGAAAAGGTCGTAACTATTTCAAGTCTTTGTTTTGGAAAGTAATGATATTCCATGTCTTTATTTGAAATAATATTTACTTTGCACAATTATTTGAAAAGTTGAAAGTATTTTAAGTGCTTTTTTGGATTTTTTTTCTTTCCAACTTTGATCCAAGTTCAGTCCCCCACCTTCAATGTCGATGACTTCTCAAAAGTCAAAACCCATTTGAATTAAAGGGTCGCAGAAACTTCAAACCGTTAATTAATTGTGCTATCAGTCTTGCAAAGAAGTTTATAACCGAAGAAAACACTAATTGAAAGCAAATTTATGAGAAGAGAGATTGGAGTTTCTTCTGACTGAAGCCAAAAATCAATTAAATCCACGATTGTTTATAACATTTAAATGACTTTTTAAAAGATGATCATGCCCTTTTTTTTTTTTTTTTTTGCCTTTTTTTGGTCCAAAGCCCTTTTCTAGTTTGTAATTTCATTCCTCTATAAATCAAATCGTCCCAAGCATGATTCTGATGTCATGGTCGAAAGGAAGGCTAAAAAGACATTAAAACTGAATGAGATCCTCACTCAAATTCTTGGTGCTGTTCATGCTCATTCTAGGGTTTCTGCGACGACCCAAACTCCACGTCCAGAATATCAATGACTTGCCAGGGGGAGCCGTGCTCACCGTGCACTGCAAGTCGAGAGACGACGACGTTGACGTTCGTCGGATCCAACCCGACGCCACACGTTCCGGCCCAAAGTCTTCGGCCCCACGCTCTTCTTCTGCAGCTTCGAGTGGCCCGGTCACTTACACTACTTCGATATGTACACGAAGAGGAGGGACTTGTACCGTGCCGGAAGCACTGACCGTGGCATATAGACCCGGACGGCCTGTGCTTGAAGGACAAGGAATGAGCAAAGGTCGACCAAATCATCAGAAAGACCTTCATGGATGCACTAAAGATGGTGGTTGCCCTAAATTTGTCATGATGATAATGTCCTCTGCTTCGATGATATAAAGATATGACTGTCTAAATTGATCGTAAATATTCATACAATCTCTTTGTTTTGTACTCTTATGTAAATACGAGTAGTGTTGTTAATCCTTTGACTCACAGGTTAAGCAAATAAAGGGTGATCGGTTCCAAGATCAATTCTAGAATTAGAACTTGAAACCTACCCTATTATAACTGGTTTCAAGTTTTTTAAGACTTTAAAATCTACCCTATTTGCTTGAGATCGGTTCTTGAACCCACCGTATTCTTTTGGTCTAGTTTTAGGGTTTACTTGATAACTTGTTTTATCTTTTTTTTTGGTTCATTTTTTACAACAAAATCATATAAAGTTATGGATAACGAAATAATTCAAAGAAAAAGATGAACAACAGGAATCTTAATCCATCAAAAACAACCGTCTATAAGATGAATATGCAGTCACATGCAATTATAAATGATAAAAAAATTCAAACGCATAACATAAAACATATATTATAAAACTCCATTTGCTACTCATCCATCATCCACATCATCCACAGAAATTTAAGGGAAGCGGAAAGACCGGCGAGAGGAGTTTTGAGAAAGGACAATCGCCGAAAGAATGCTAAGGTCGCCGAAAGAATCCAGGGAAAAAATAAATTAGAATTTTAGCTTTTTAACTTATATAACCAATTCCAAAATAGAGCAGTTTAGCTTGGGAGCAGTTTAGTTTGGTTCCCAAGTGAGTATTCACCTGGAACCTATTTTTGGACTAGTTATGGTCGGTTCCAAAATTTGGAACCTATTTTTGGAACCTATTTTTAGACTAGTTACGGTCGGTTCCAAAATTTGGAACTTGTTTCGAACTAGTTCTAATAAGAATTGGGAAACTAGTTCTAATAAGAATTGATTCCCAGACCTATTTTTCATGCGATCCAGTCTGATTTCCAGGAAAGAACCATTTTTCATGCGGTCCGGTCTGATTTCTAGATAGAACCAATTTGGTTGCAGACCCCTTGAAGCGATTTGGTTGTTGCAGACCCCTACTGCAAATTTAGGGTTCGATGAGACCGCTTGTGTGAAAGTACTATGTCTGTTAAGGGAGGGAACGATACAGTATAGACATCACATTATAGAAGACGATTCAGCCCACACAATAGATAAAGAAAATAGAAATACACTGCAAAGCTCGACCCAGATGCGAACGGAAAGGATACATCATTCTCTTTACGACACCTAAATATAAAGACAGAACCTCTTACATATGTAATCACATGGAAGAGAGCTACTCCCGAGAACAGACTGTACTGTACAAACTGGGCATTATTACACGAGTCTCGGTATCTCTACTGTGTCGAACTCGATGGTCGAAAGCTATAAGGTTCCGCGCGGACTTCGTTGAGTCCCGTCGAATCCGATTCAGTGGTGATGGTGACTGCCGGGGAGCTTCTCCTTGATCTTGTCCATGATCCCCTTCTTCTCGTGCCGCTCCCCCGTGGCATGGTAACCGGTTGGCGTGGTGGTCGCGATGGTGGGGGACGGCGTGTCATCGTGGCGGCCCGGCAGCTTCTCCTTTATCTTCTCTTTGATCCCTTTCTTCCTCCTCCCTCCATGCCCATCGTCTTCGGACTGCTCTCACAATAATGATCGTGTATGAGTCCCCTGTAATAATTCGAGAGTAGTCACGAGGAAATTACTTACGGAGCTGGAGCTAGAGCTGGAGCTTCCCGAGCGATGGAGCATGCCGCCTAGAGTGTGGTGCTCCTTGCCATGCTCCGCCCCGACACCGTGCCCGGTGCCCGGGTAAACTGGGTTCCCGTATTCGTCCGTCGGACGGATCGGGTTGCCATACTCGTCGGTCCGATGGCCCGCCGGGCTGGCGTAGTGGTTCTGGAAATGCGCCATGTCTGCAAATTGGTATGGGACCCTGGTCGGTTGCAGACCTACGCGAATGAACACGCAACGGGCTCTGATGATGACGGCAAACGTGAAGGCCCTTTATTAAGACGGAAGGAGAGGGGGAGCGCGCTCCAGATGCGCAGCCCCCTTGCTCGCGTGGAGGGCGCCTCTGCGTTACACGTGTCGAGGACGAGGGACGTGGCGCGGGCAGGGATGTGCGATGGTGTCCTTGGGTAAACGGACCGCTTGAGATGAGAAGAGGGAGAGGCTATCGTTCTTCGTTGATTCGACTTCCGCCGTTCCACGTTTCGTCGCGTACAACTTCGGGAATTTGTATAGAGATCTCGCCATATCCTGATACTCAGACACGTGTTCATATTGGATTGAGTGACTTTTGGTCTGTACAAATAGATGAAAAAGTTGAAATATCTAATAAATAATTTTTTTTAAAAAGATAACCACTTGTATTACTTATAAATACGAATAAATTATAAATATTGTCATCGTCCATAAAAATTTTTAGGTACAAATTATTGTCGATAATGAAAATATTTTTATTGACTAATTATTTCAAAAGAACTAAGCAATTATTTTTAAAAAAACATTTTTTAAATTATCTATTTTTTGTGAAATAAATGGAGTAGGACATCACTTCATTGTCATTTGATGTAAGTGGCATGAGATTTTACTTTTAAAGATCAAAATAACAATAATCATATTCTACGAAATTATCTAAATTCATTGGAAATATGCTACGAACTACATCATGGTTTATAGATGATGTAGAAACAAATAGCTCATATCTATACATACATTGGAAAAATTGTAAAAAACCTAAACCTATTCGATGCAATTTTCAATTTTGTTTTGAACCTTTCAATTTTACCAATTCAGTCGTAAACATTTTCACCATCCGATTAATTTTATTAGGAAATTACTAACGTGCACAATTTTTTACATTTTTATTGTCCTTTTTTCTTTTCTTTCATTTTTTTCTCTATCCTCGCCAACCTCACTAGCTTTGAGCCCTCCTTGGCCTTCGGCGAGGGCAAGTCTCGTTGAAAGATGGCGAGGGGACCCCCCTCACCGATCCTTGATTTTGGCCGATCGGGGGCCATCTCAAGGCCTAGCGATCGGTAGAGAAAAATGAAAAAGAAATAAAAAAAGATAGTTCAAAATTCAAAATTCCAAAAATTATCTACGTTAGTGTCAACTATATTACGTAAAACAATTGTCATTCAAGTATTTCTAATCAAAAGTGGTTTATTAGCAAATTGTCAAATGGTTATAATTTAATTGATAAAATTAAAGGGTTTATAACTGAATTGACAAAAGTACAATAGAATTATGATTTTTTGGACAATCTCTCTACGAATCTATGCACATAAATATAATATATATGGTGGATGATATGCATACGCAGAGAAAATAACATTAATTTTGTATTAAGTTAGGTAACATCGTTTATAGTTTCCCTGGGAACTCTTACATCGCTTGTGAAAAGATTTGTGTCATGAGGTATTTAGAGAAAGCAAAAGACAACAATGCGACGGTTTGGACCTAAGAATGTCCTAAAAGTGCTTAATCTGAACTTTGGGACGTAAAATTCAGAGGTATTCCTAAGGGCGAGAAAAGAAAAACTCTCTTGCGACCTAATGGTAAACAAGATCGGAATAAAGACACCATGGTCGAGAGGATATGGCATCCTCCCCCTTGGGATGAAATAACGATGGTTACCCCTTTCATGATGATGCGCGAAAACTTAGAACTGCCGTTAATTTCTGATGTCTGCCGGAAACCTCTGAGGATGTACTCTTGCTTTTGCCGATATGAATGCAGACAGACTTTAAGCAAAGTTCTTGTTTTGACCCCACGTTCCTCGGCCGATTTTGACAATGTTTTTAATCTCTGAGCACTCCTGTTGGAGCACTGAAGTTCACCGAACATCTGTGCAAACTGGTCACGCTAACCTTGAGGACAGATGCATGGCTAGTGTCAAAATGAATAGAGACGCAAAGAAAACATATTCTGTATTCTAACTTGAAAAGGGCAACTTCCGTAACAACATAAGGCCATCTTCAAGAATGCAAGAACTTCTAACAATCAAATGCACCAACATTTCGCCACCGCATGAAGCACTCTTAGTGGATAGCTTGTGTCCATTTAAGGAATGGAATTATTACGCAGAGTCTCTCCTCCACTCTCAATGCACTAAAGCAATCCAAAAAGTTGCATGGCAGTGGCCGGGACAAACAGAGGACAATAGTATTCGAGCAAAGGAAAATAGAAAAGCCGACATCCAGGGATGTCCCATGCATGGTCAACCAATGACGAGCAGTAGAGTGAAAATGAAGGAGCAACTCATGGTTTCTTGCCATTCGTCAGCCAGGAATCGCATGAAAATCGAGCCACACCATCAGATACAAGTCTGAATAGCCAGCACCGTCCATTGGCTTCAAGAGCAGGGAATGGAGAGATCCACCACATCCACAAACACAAACTTGAAAATTTGCAAAAGGAAATGGAGACCAACCCAAACCGCTGAGAAGAGTCCCCTTATACGTGACTCCTGTAAATCTAAAACATTCATCTCTTTGCAGATCATTTTCATGTTGCCATCGTCTCATTGCAATCAACAAAAAGCTGTACAACCAAACTTGTAAAGTGCATATATCTGAAAAATGCAAGAGGATGAACATAACAACTTAAGCTCAGTTATACAAAAAGATGAATAGTTCGATGTACATCTTGAGATGAGATAGAGCTAAAACTTCTGCATCTTCGCTTCATTCTTCATTCTCATTAATCATGACAAAGGAGAGGCGCTTCAGGTCAGCCACTCAAAGGATCAGCCATTAGGAAGATTTGGACTATACTTTTAATTGGAGCAAGTGCAAGGAGGATAACAGGCTGATGGCTAACAAATGCTCTTGTCAACATCAACTGTCACACAAACTTCTCTTTACTCATTAAGAGCAGCAGCAGTAAGAAAGATGGATGAACTTTAAAGTTTAAGTTGCTGATTCTCGCACACAAATAAATCAAATGGTGAGCCCTGGATCAATTTAGTCATTTCACAATGAGGAAATTGCCGATACTCTTTGTTCTCCCAACCTCCTTCAATAATTCAAAAAGTACATTTCTAAAGAAGGAGCATCAGCCTACAAGATAATCTGAAGGCTCCTTCCGAATGCAAATGAACAGGATTCAAGATTGAGAAAATATAGTCCTGTCTGTTTCATCAGGATCAATAATTCTTCAGTTGATTTCATCCACTAAATTCTCAAAGGATCCCCCGGAAGATGAAAAGCTTAGCACATAGTCATGTCACCTCTGAACAAGTGACAAAGTTAAACCCTCAAAAGACACCATTGAGGGTGGAAATATGTCTTTGGCTGAAACAAGACGAGCAATCAATGCTTCCATTTGACGCATCAGCATGAACACTTCATCAGCTGAATGCGTTCTAACCCATTCTTCGCTCGTCCTGCATAAGAGTTCATTGCACCTTCTTCAAAAAGCTTTCCTTTATTGTACATTCTTTAGTTTTATTGACACATACTATATGATTGTTGGGAGGCCAGAAGACAAAAATAGAACACAATTGCCGAATTCCATGTGAAGAATAACGTCCAACAAACCTATCTACTGGAGCAAATATTGGTTGCTCATATTAATTGGATTCTGATAAGTCTCGTAGTATAATAACCACATGGCTCAGCTATAAAAATACCTTGCTTGAAACAAGGAAGAAGTTTATAATGCTATTAATTTTTACAAAATTCAAGCTTCACAAAGAAAAGGGAGGATCAGTGAAGAGAATGAGTCAAGAAATGAACTTACTTTGAGCTAAGCAATGTATTGTCCCTGCAGTCATTGAAAAGCACCTTAATCACAGGTTGAAGAATAAGCTTCATGGTTGACTCTGGAGGATTGTCCATGTCAAAGCAGTAACCAGTAGACAACCAACAATTTGGATTTAAAAGAATTATTTGAAGAACTGGAGATTTGGTCTTCATATCTCTAACTACTGTACGAAAGGATAGGTCATCCTTTGCACTTTCCAAAATCTGGTTGCTGAACATTCTCTCCAATGTATAATCCCTGATAGCAAAGAAAAAGAATTCTCTCGTGAGTTACGATGTGATACATGAATCCGCCAAAGAAACAGAGACTTAGTTCATACATATACTTAGAACATGCCAAAGGTGTCTGATCCAAGATCACTGGCATTGGTGCACATGAAGAGTTCCATTCTCTCTAAATCAATTTGCTATCTATCTTTACAGGTTAATATTTTCCTCGAATGATGTTAAGGAGTGCTGATCTTCATAGGCATACATTTTGCTGTAGGTGGGTCTAAGACGAGGTGGCAATCCTTGATACAACACAAAAGCACGATTTGAACTTGATATGACACCAGAATTTTTACTAAGCAACCCCAATATGACACCTTAAGAACACGATTGATAAATAACCAACACCATTTGACACGTTAGAATGTCAAACCCAAAAACCTAAGTTAATAAGTGGAAGGAAACCGCATGTATATAAAGAGCATATGATCCCATAGACAACGATGCAATATACTCTAACCCATGTCTTAACAAATTGATTTCAACAATCAAATTTGAGTAATATTAGACCATATTTAAGCTATGTTGGCAATGATATGGAAGGAAATGAGTACGATCACACAACTTAGGTTACTTCCCATAGGTCTAAGTGTATAGGCATGTGTGTTTACCTAGGGATCTATTGAAGTACATAAATATAGGAAATCATTAAAAAGAAAACCATATTCGGTATAAAGGAAATTTTAAGTGTTAATTGCTTACTTGAACAAGTCATCTGGTCCCTTGGATGGCATATTAGTGGATACACAACATTTATAGAACCTCACTCCATTGTCAAGAGGTGCACAGCTGTCGGCACAAGGATAAGATCCGAGAAGCGCTGAACACTGGGGACATGAAAATTCAACCCACTCGATAGCTGTTGAAATATTGTGAGATTTGGCCATGAAAACATCTCCAAGCAAGCCATTCAGAAAATATCTCTGGCTTGGAGGCAGTTGTCTACACATATCTTTAGATGCATCCTTCGCACGGCCTTCATGCTCAGAGCTTAATGAATGACTAGTGTGAAGACAACATCCATTGACTGATGTCTCATTTCTTGTAAGATCCAACCCTGGTGATTCATAATATAAAATAGATCCATCACCACCAGCACCAACAGCTTCACATTCATGGAGATTCTCATCATTAAGATGCATAGACTTCAGTTTTCCTTCACAAACATGCGTTGGCCCAGTTGCATGATCACTTCCAGTATGCATCAGAACTTTACTCTGATCACCATCTTCATTAGCCAATAGCGGTCGATATTCACAACTTTGGTTTCTTTCATCTTCTGGAAATTCACAATGCATAAGATCATCTTTGCAAATAATGACTGCTCTAGATGTCAATAAGCATCTCCCTCTTGAAGGAGCATAGGACCTTGCATACCTAGACACTAGCTTCTCGCTTATACCTCCAAATGAGCAACAGCAAGTCCCAAACCAGTTGTCAGCTACCTCTTGCCAATTGATCGATGGTGAGTCGAGAAAGCAGCTGGACTTATGGTGAAAAAAGGGGACAAAATCAAAAAATGACAGTTCATACATTCCACACGTCATATCCACCTACATAGATAACAACGCAAGCTTAACCTGATGGGACTCCTGGTCAGCTTAGCCGAGCAACTTCTGCAGTAAAAATCGACACTTCCCTTAGAGGACAATTTCTCCAAATCTACACCAAACAAGCATTACCAACATACGTCAATCAACCAGCACCGACAAATACAAAATCAAACTCAAACCCCAACAGAGAGAAACACTCAAATTCCGCACAGTTCAGCGGCCCGTAAGAGCAAAATCAAGAAACTGAACCCGCCCGTGGACCAAGACACCACGACACGATCCGTAACCTTACCGGAGTCCGTCGAGAGCGGCTTCGGAGCATCCGGTAGCAACAACGCCCCTCCTCCATCGTCGGACAAACCCAACGCGGCGTGGAGACTAGACATCACCGGGTGATCGACGGGGAGGAGGAGCGCGAGCTTCACCTCGATGTGATCCTCCAGCGCCCTGAAGCTCGCCGGGGAGTCGCCGTCGATCAGGACCCTGGGGACCGGGACCACAAGCGAGACGTCTCGTCCGGAACCGGCCGCGAAGCTCACGGCGACGGCGGACCGGGCGGGATCCGACCGGACTCTCAGGTCGCCGCATTGATCGACCGGGCGCGCGGCCGGGTTGAAGAGGAGGAGCTTGAGGGTGGGATGGTGGGATTGGGCTTCCCAGGTGAACCGCCATTTTCTAGGGTTTAAAGCTTCACCGCACATTCTTCCTGTTCAGTTCTGCGGTTCTTCAAAAGAGCGCGCACCGTAAATGGAGCCGGGGATTTGAGATGGAGTCCTCGAACTTGCGGCTATTTTCTCAATGTGATTTTCGGAATGGGCGATGGAATCCCTAAATTTGTAGAAATATTCAATCAAGTCCCTCCATCGTAAATCCAATTACGGGTGTGCAAAACAGACCACCCGAATTGAGAAATGCCTGGACAGGGATGGTTAGGTTCGGTTTTCAAAAGTGTTGGTCCAATTCTCAGCTTCTAAAAGTAGAATCAGTGTTCCTGCAATTTGATTCCCAATTCTAATGAGGAATCTGGCCGACTATGTATACTCTTTTTCTTTTTTTCTTTTTTAAATTTCTTTTTTTTCCTTCATAATATAAGGCATCAAGTAGTAGAGAAAAAAAAAGTAACCAGTTGCATGAAACTGGAACCGGAAATGGACCAGATTGATGGTCAGTCCAATTATTGGTCCTAAGAACAGTCGGTCCAATCTCCGATTCTTAATTCCACCTTAGAATCCCTAATTCTAGCTATAGGACATGGATTGTTGCTATAGAGAAATATACGATGTTATTGCAATAATCGATACAATTATCGAATGGAAGGCCTAGTGAAAATTTCTTCAATCATGTCTTACATAATCATTACTTCAATTCGGTTGGCATAACGTTTGTAGCAGCAATGATTTATTCCGCATCAAATTTTCAGTCACAACTAATGCATACATCAACTTTGATTTACCAAAATCAAAGATCAAGCGGCTTCATTAATAAAGAAATTACGAATTAGAGAATTTGGTCGTACAAATTAAAAGTTTGATGTCCATGTTGAAAATGTGGCACAAAGTAAGGGGCCACCTATGCACTTTTTGCCTTGTACAATCACTTTCCATGAGCTCTACGTAAAGCTATTTTTTTACCCCTTTGAAATGCATCTTTTACCTTTAATGATGATTAGATGCTAATTGCACATTTTCGAGACACCTAATTCATTATTTGGTTCGAAGAAGCTGATGTGATTGCAATTTGGTGATTACATGGCTAGAGATTGAAGCATCAAATTAAACTTCAAAGGATCCTATGATTAAAGTTTCGGATTAGCGAAAGAGGGAAAATAATATTACAAAAATTATTTTAAAGAAATTGCAATGTGCTATCTTAGTTGGTGTGGCCATTGCAACTTTTTACAAATTACAGAACATCAAGCAATTAGGTCTCTCTCAATGCAGGAACCAACAAGAAAGTTTCAGGGGAAAATTCAGGGAACAGAGGATAGAAAATTCTTGCTCTGGCATGTCGATGGTGAAGGATTCCGCTTTATCCATGGAGGGAAGCATACTGATGCGGATGGTAGTGAAGGATTTCGTTCCACATCATCTCCCTAATCATGTGCTGCTCCATGCGATCGTCGATGTCGAGGCTGATCGGGTACTGAGCCGGCGGGTTGCACCGCGGGTCGTACAGGCCCGCTATGTACGGATGTTGGAGGGCCTCCGTCACTGTGATCCTCTTCCTCGGGTCGAACACGAGCATCCGCTGCAGCAGGTCCACCGCCAGGGGATCGGCCTGCGGGTACAGCTGGGAGAAGTGGGTGCCCCTCGAGAAGGGCAGCGCCTTGATGTACCTCCGGGCCTTCCGGTTGTCGATGAACTCGATGTCCTCCTCCCCCTGGCTTCCCAGCGTGTTGATGATCAGCCTCAGCTGGTTGAGGCACTCTGTCCCGGGGAACAAGGGCTTGCGCCCAAGGATCTCGGCGAAGATGCAGCCCACGGACCAGACATCGATCGAGGTCCCATAGTTGTCGCATGAGAGCAGCAGCTCAGGGGCACGGTACCAGCGCGTGACCACGTACTCAGTCATGAACTGCCCGTCGCCTTGGTTGGTCCGTGCAAGCCCGAAGTCGCATATCTTCAGGTCACAGTTGGCGTTCACCAGGAGGTTTCCGGGCTTGAGGTCGCGGTGAAGAACGTTGGCTGAGTGCAGATACTTCAGCCCTTTCAGCAACTGAATGTGCAGAATCAAAATCAGAACAAGGATTAGAACTGAAAAATACATTCAATGCAATAAAACAATGGTATAGAACTCTACTTGCACTTCTGCAATATTCGCCTAATCCAAAGTCTAGTGTTTCGTTCAGAGTTAATGAATTTCGGCCGAATGGCAATCTCTCATCACCACACCAGTGATTCAGAGGGCACAATTCCAAGAAGCAACGCGCACATTGCTATCCTTTCGAACCAAAGGTGGTTCACAGCTCAACCGGTGGTGGAATTCGATCAAGGAAAATCACGAATCGTACCTGAAAAATGAAGAACCTGCAATGCTCGTTGGACAGTGGCTGCGAGGATTTGATGAGCTGGTGCAGGTCGGTGTCCATGAGCTCGTAAACCAAGTAGACGTCCCTGAAGCTAGCGCTGTGGACCGGAAGCATGACGTCCTTGAGGGCGATCACATTCTCGTGCTTGATGTGCCGCAGGAGCTTGAGCTCCCTCAGGGTCCGGAGGGCGTCGATCCGGTTGTCGAACACGTTGTGGATCTTCTTGATGGCGACCTTCTCGTGTGTCTCCCGGTTGATTGACGAGCACACCACGCCGTACGCCCCTCGCCCGATGGGCTTGATGGGGACGTACTTGGCGTCCACCTCGAACAGGGTCCGCCACATTGAGTAGTACTGCTTCCCTCTCTGCCTAACTCCATCCGGGGGCTCGACCAGAGTCGCCATGGATCCCCTAAATCACGACCAAGATTCCATCACCACAAGCACAAGCAGAAGAAGAAGAGAAAACTTGAGATTGCAGCGATTGCAGCGATTGGTATCAAACCCAAGAAGCGAATTGGGGTTCAAGACATGGAAATCGACTGATGAAATTACCAAAACTTCAGGGGAGTTTTCAGCTTCAGTTTCAATGCATGAGCAAGAAAGGAAGAGCTGGAATCCCGACATAAGAAGACATAAAAGATGGAACAGGAATCGATTCTTACTTGCCGCTCCTGCTGTGAGGACCTGTGCTTATGCTCTCTGCCCCTTTTCGGTTTTCCTCTGATCTCCTTTCTTGATGAATATAAAATTCTATCCTTTACCTTCGCCGGGCTCCTCTTCCAGAACAAACCCACCACGAAACACGAAACACCCAAGCGCTAGATTCTTCAAAACCTTTTTTCCTTTTCTCTCCCGCTCGCCATTTTCCCGGAAAGTAGAGAGACAGAAAAAAATGATCAAAGGGCAACAACAGGAGGAAGGAATTCCCCTGTTTCACAACTCAAGAAAGAACCGCTGACTTTCTTGAATTCCTCCGCCAAAACCCACCGAGGATCAAGCCCATAACCAGCTCGACAGAGGCGAGGTTCTTGCAAGCTCCGAGGTCCATTCAGATCTTGCAAGAGACACCAAACGAATCGCTTATCTTGAAACAAAGAAGAATCTATAAATGAAAATCTTGATCAGATCTTGAAAGAGAGAGGTGTGAGCAGAGAGAGAGGGGGTTTAAAAGGGGGATCGGAAGAATTGAGAGTGCCTGGTGATGAAACTGGTGGATACCCACGCATGCACCGCAAGATAATTAGGTAAAGGATTCCTGCAAATTTTCTCTTCCGTGAGTTTCTGGAATCCATGAACAAAACGACAAGTGGATACGATGAACTTAAAGCTGCTCCACGCTTCCGAAGAAAAAGCCTCGTTGATTTCGTGCCGCCGCGCACAACCGGCTTCGCTTCTTGGGACGGCCAATCAAGGGTATAGCTCGTTCTCCCTTTTTTAGCTCTTAATCTATCTTAGCTAAATGTAATTTACTACATAAGATTTTTGTTTACTTAGAAGCTGGGTGGTTTCAAATTGCATTGCCAGAAAGAAATCAACAAAAACATGGTCCGGTACGATTTTGGTTTATTGATTGGACGAGAGTAAAAGACTCATAAAAGACGTCTCAATAATTGAGCATGCTACGAAGGACTAAATTGGCAAAAAATTGATGTCTTTGTTGTGCTTTAATAAGAAACTTAGGGGACGCATTCCTTTTTTCTAATAATGGGGTACTCCAAAAATTTTGAATATTGAATTACTTTTTCACAGAAATATGCATATGTCTCTCGTTTTTACACTTTCGACATCCATCCAAATGCTAAAGAGCCAGATTCCTAGACTTTCAAACGTCTCAAGAGCGTTTTCTCTTTCGTTGCCATCAAATCACATCATGAATATCCAGTATGAATAAAGAATTATGTAGAGGCATACGATTCACTTGCAAAGGTCAAAATTAGGTACATGTGTCTTTTGTGATATTCTTGTGCATCTTTACTTTCATCTAACATCTAACTCATTTGACCAAACCTTGGATTATTTTATTCAACGATATAACTTGAAAACCCTAAAGTCAAGAGCCTAATCTAGAAAGAGTCTCACCCTTCGTCTTGCATCTATCAATATGCTCGTCGCACGTAATTTTCCTTGGTTGCTGATTGTGCTCCTAATTGGATAAACTTGGGATCAAGAGAAGTAGCCACCAAGTAAAATTTTGGGACGTGGCTAAAGGTGGATTGGCATTTTATTGGAATATGTTGATATGCTCAGAATAGGATTGTTGACTTATTTATCATAATTGTTCGGGTTGATGCTATAGTATATTTAGAACAAATTTATCCTAAATTAATTTTTGAGTCGCCAAAAACCCTAAATCGAAACACAACTGATGAATTTATCTCAAATTAATTAATATGATATGAATTTCCATCAAATTTTATCATGAAATGATGCTTGACAATAACTTAACACATGAAAATCCATATCAATTTAAGGTAAATTTATTATAAATGTATCGATTCAGGATTTTTGGTAACATGTGCCAAATTTGAGATTTTTTGTGATGTTAATCCTAATTGTTGTTGTGCTGCTTCTTCTTCTTCTTCTCCTTCTTATTATTATTAGTTTGGGTTTTCCTTTAAATTCGATTTAATTCAATCTCGCTTGCTAACGGAAAAATGTAAAGCAAATTGATAAATAATAAGGACTAGTCAAATGATTTAAAAGAGACGATTGCGTGATTGGGTCGGTAGAATAGTTTTAAGCACGAAGCAAGCGGCGCCGACACGTGGAAAGTGTGCGGTTGAGGCCGGCTGGCTTGCTTCCATTTGCAGAGATCTTTCCTTTGTTGGGGCCCACCACTGCCCACTCCTATCCAACATCCAACGAAAGAAAAATACATTACATTTTGTCAGAAAAAATTTAAAATAATTAATAATGCCTTTTTTCCATCCCCGGTGTGGTAAATAATTAATAATTACGCCTGTATTGTGGGATGAAAGTCTCCTTTCAAAATCGCACGCGGATTTCCGCCGTCTTGACTGAATGAAACAAAATCGAAATCGCATCATTTGGAGGATGAATTTGATGTCCAGCAACGATCTAGTCAATTGATAAGTTGTGTGGACCAAGTCAATTTTTGTGCTAGCTATAAATAAAGATTAAGATGATGTTGATTTACGTGCTTTATAAATCGTGTCATGATTCTTCCTTATGAAGTGTTTGTTGTAAATTTGTAAGAGTGCATCTCCCATCTTGTCAGGTTCACATCAAAGAGACGTGTCTACTTCGACGATTTTAATGTTATCAATCTCGAAAAGTATTCTAATGAAATCTCTTTGAAGTTTAGTTTCGAGAACAATTAAGGCCCATTGACGAGTGGTCCCAAATTCAATTTTTTTTTTTTAATTATTGTCGGTTCTTCAAGGTTTCGACATCACCAAAAGCCATGGATTTGTGCGATCTATAACTATCCGCCGTGATTGATGTAGACCAATCCATTGTTGACCGACGTCAAATAAGGCGACGATATTTATAATAGTAAAGCTCACATGATTCACATGCAATGCAAAATTTACTCAGTGTCAAATCGCCCTTTATTAGCACGTAACTTGGACTGCGAGTGAGTATCGGCACAGCCCCAATGGAAAGACGCTGATGTGCTTAGTCAACGTGAATTGGCTGGTATATAGAACTTTGAAATTCACTGCAACTGCCAAAATTTTGGGTGGAAAATGGTTAATAGTAAAGAAAAACGAAAAATAGATAATGAATGTGGCTGCTGGGATTCGAGCCCAGGTCTCCACGGCCACAACGTGGAATTCTAACCACTAAACTACAGCCACATGGATACACCCTTTTCCTTTAAGAATTAATATAATGTTTTATAATATGCTACGGGACTAACATCCCCAAAAACTAGACCCGCGACAAAAGAGGTGGCACGCTTCCTCCCAGACAGAATTGGCGCAGAAGAAATCAAATCCTTTTGATTCAATTCCTTATGAAGCCACTTAATTGGAGAGAATTGACGTTTGACTTTCACGATTCAATTCGCAACTTAATTTGTGTCACGTAGATAGTGAATTATGGAGACTTCTTTCATATGGACCATCAAAATTTTGCATTATTCAAATAGGTGTTGAAGGATCCATGGACCATCGAAACTCCTTTCATTTGGGCCTTCGAATGTTGCAATCTTTCGTCATGGCCGATGAAACGAAAGATCCAAGAGGTTCTCCGAACGAAGGTCGTGACCGATCCATGAACAAGCAACTTTCAACCTATCTCCCAAAGGTCTAGGGTTTTTCTGAAGCGTTCTAGAATACTAAAGGGATTGGGTGATATGGTAATTATATACATATGCAATAAATATGAGTAGATGATAGTTAGGGAGATGCAATCTCCACCGTTAAATTGACAAGCGATCTACGAATATAGTTTGCCTTGTACTTGTATATATAAGGGTCTCCTTCATTTATTTATATCATCTCATTCACAAGGAACTCATAGGTTTAGAGCTTCTCTCTCTAGAGTTTCTCTCTCTACGATTCTTGTGAGTGTATGAATAAGGGTGGCTTACAAGAAATCCTAAGATTGCATGGGTTAGGGAGCATTAAATTGATCAACCCGTGAAACTACGTTTAAGATTTTCGCCAATAGAATCGCAAATTTCGCAATGATTATATTAATATAAATAATATATTAATTTGTTGTCTCGTGCATCCATTAGAGTTATTTAATCAAAACCTTTTGCATACTCATAAGTTTCACCATAATCCAAAATGATCTATCATCAATTCATAGTTTAATATTCCTTAACCTTTCCTTGAAGATAATATCTTCCTTTTATATTCGACGACTGAAAGTTCATCAGTAGGTAGATATTAAATTGTATAGATCTCGAGAGAGAATCAACAATATCATTCAAACTACATAAGTAGAGCTCCTATAGTATTAATGTGAATCTCTCATAATAAGACATTGCATGATTGTACACGAGGTTTTGATGTTGACTCTCAATCAAAACATTGACCACATCTCTATCTATCGTGATGTGTCTAGGAGAGAACTTTATTAGGCCGATAGAATGAGCACAATGCATACCCTTGAAAATGGTGGATCCATTTCAATCTCTGTCAATTTCATCTGAGAAGATGACATTGGAGAAATCGAATACTAACGCATAGCAAGTACTCGCATCCCACAAAACACCAACTTTTTTTTTCCAAATTCTTGGATCAATTTTTTGATGTCTATACATATTTCTTGATCCGTCACCATCCTTCTTTCAGGCTCCCCTATTGGCGAATGTTCAGCCATAGTGTCGAGGCTTGTTTGGTGGAGGCGGCTAGAGAGGAGGTGAAGCGAGAAGAGACAGAGGGGTTTTTGATGGGTTAGCTGGATTTCAAAGAGAAAAATGCGGGATTCATAAGCGTTTCAAACTACCTTTATTTGCAATGAATGCTCTCATTGTTATGTATAATGCCTTATACATATATGAGTCTCCTCGTTTCATTTGTATCATCTCATTCACAAGTAGCATATAAGTTTAGAGCTTCTTTCTCTAGGTTTCCTTCTCAACAATCCTGGTGAGTTGAGTGTGAATAAGGCTAACTTATGGGGAATCTTAAGGCCACATAGCTTAGGGAGCGTTAGATTGATCGACCCTGACACCTACATTGAGATTTTTGCCAATAGAACCTCAAATTCCATATCATTATTTATCCAATCTCAAAATCCCATGTACTATATTGAGTGGTTTAAGACCCATTACCATATCCCTATATATCATAACATAGATGACATATTAATTTGCCATCCCGTGCATCCTTTGGAGTTATCTAATCCAAAACTTTTGCATACTTATGAGTATAACTCTAATCCACAATGGCATATCTCAATTCACAGTTTGATATCTTTCAACCTTTCCAAGAGGATAATATTTTCTTTTCATATTTGATGACCGAGGGTTCATTAGTAGGCAGATATTGAATTGTATGGATCTCAAGAGGGAATCAACAATATCATTATAGCTACATAAGTAGAGCTCCCATAGCATAAATACGGATCATAAATACGGATCTTCCATGATAAGACACTACACGAATGTGTATGACATTTTGATGTTGACTCTTAATCAAAACATTGATCACATCTCTATCTATTATGACGTGCCTAGTAGAGAACTAATATAAAGCCCACAGCATGCCCTTGAAAATGGTGGATCCATTTCAACCTCTGCCATTTTCATCTGAGAATGTGACATTGGAGAAACCGAACATCAATGTATATTAAGTACTTAGATCCTTCAAAACATTGACATTTTTTTCAAATTCTTGGGTCAATTCTGCAATGTTCTACATATTTCTTGATATATCATCATCCTTCTTTCATGCTCTCCCTCGGGTGAATGTTTGGCCATGGTGTCGAGGTTTGTCGGGTAGAGAGGGGCGACAGAGGAGGTGGAGCAAAAGGACAATAAAATGCCCACAATCCATTTTTACCTTTGCCAATATTATACATTAGAGAAATCGAATAGCAACGCATAGTCAATACTCGAATCTCGCAAAACAATGACTTTTTTTTTTTTTTTTTTTCAATTTCTTTGATCAATTCTTCAATGTCTCTACACACTTCATGATCCATCATCATCCTTCTTTCACGCTCCCCTTCTAGCAAATGTTTAGCAATGGTGTTGAGGCTTGTCAAGTGGAGGGGGTGGTGAAAGATGAGGCGGAGCAAAAGGTGATAGAGGGATTTTTTATAGGTTAGCTGGATTTTGAGGAGAAAAATGCGGGATTTACGTTTTGAAACTATTTTTATTCACAATGAATGCTCTCGTTGTTATTAATAATGCCTTGTACTTATATATATATATAGGGGTCTCCTCCCCTTATTTGTATCATTCCATTCACAAGTAGTATATAAGTTCAGAGCTTCTTTCTTTAAAGTTTCTCTCTCTATGATCCTTGCGAGTCGAGTGTGAATAAGTCTAGCTTAGGAGAAATACTAAGGCCGTACGGGTTAGGGAGCATTAAATCAATTGACCCGTGACATCTACATCTGAGATTTTTGCCAATAGAATCTCAAATTCTGCGATCATTATATATTTGGTCTCAAATTCCTATGTACTCTATTGAGCAATTTAAGACCTAATACCATATCCCTCTATATTAGAATACAAATAACATATTAATTTGCTACATTGTGCATCCCTAGGAGTTATCGAATCCAAACTTTTTGCATACTCATGAGTTTCACCATAATCCACAATGGTTTATCGTCAATCTACAATTTGATATCCCTCAAACTTAAGATAATATCTTTCTTTCATACTTGATGATTGAGGTTCATTAGTAGGCAAATATTGAATTGTAAAGATCTCGAGAGAATCAACAATATCATTCAAGTTACATAAGTAGAGCTCTTGCAGTATTAATATGGATCTCCCATAACAAGACACTACACAATTGTGTATGGGGTTTTGACGTTAACTCTTGGTCAACGCATTGATCATAACTTTAACTATCGTGACGTGACTAGTAAGGAACTTTATCAGGGCAATAGAATGCCCACAATGCATGCCCTTGAAACTAGTGAATCCATTTCTACCTCCGCCAATTTCATCTAAGAAGGTGACCTTGGAGAAATCAAATACCAACGCATAGTCATTACTCGTATCTCGCAAAACTCTGAACCTTTTTTTTCCCTAAATTCTTGGATCAATTCTTCAATGTCTTTGCGTATTTCTTCATCTGACATCATCCTTCTTTCAGGCTCCCCTTTCGAGGAATGTTTAGCCATGGTATCGAGGCTTGTCGGGTGGAGGGGGGGCAAGAGAGGAGGCGGAGCAAAAGGAGACGGGATTTTTTATTGATCATTCAGATTTCAAAGAGAAAGACATGGGATTCACATGCTTTTCATACTACTTTTATTTACAATGAATGCTCTCGTTGTTATGTATAATGCTTGATTTTGTATATGTAGGGGTCTCTTCTCCTAATTTGTATCTGCTCATTCACAAGTATCATATAAGTTGAGAGCTTCTCTCTCTAGAGTTTCACTCTCTATGATCTTTGTTAGTTGAGTATGAATAAGGCTGACTTAGGAGAAATACTAAGGCTTCATTGGTTAGGAAGCGTTAGATCGATCAATTCGTGACATCCACATATAAGATTTTCGTCAATAGAACCTTAAATTCCACGATCATTATTTATCTGACCTCAAAGTCCCATGTATTGTATGATTCAAGACCTAGCACCATATCCCTATATATCATAATACAAATAACATATTAATTTGCTGTCTCATGTATGCCTAGGAGTTATGTAATCCAAACATTTTGCATCACTATAATCTATAATGGTGAATCATCAATCTACAATTTGATATCCCTTAAATATTTTCTTGAGAATAATATCTTCCTTTTATATTTGACGATTGAAGAATTGTATAGATCTCGAGAGATCCGTGAATTGGGATCCTAATACATTTAGATACAAATAGTCTAATAGGAGCAAGAATTTCTAGGAACATTTGGAATATTTCATTAATCAGCAATATCATTCAAGCTACATAAGCAGAGCTCCTGTAGTATTAATACGGATCTCCCATAACAAGACATCACACGATTGTGCATGAGGCTTTATTGTTGACTTTCAGTGAAAACATTGATCACACCTCTATCTATCATGACGTGGCTAGCAGGTAACTTTATCAGAGCAACATAATGCCGCAATGCTTGCCCTTGAAAATGGTGGATCTATTTCTATCATTGCCGATTTCATTTGAGAAGGTGATATTGAAGAATTCAAATAGCAACGCATAGCCAGTACTCGGATCCAGCAAAACACTGCATTTTTTTGCAAATTCTTGGATCAATTCTTTGATGTCTCTATACTTCTTACTCTATCATTATTGTTCTCTCAGGTTCCCCTTTCGACAAATGTTCAGCCATGGTGTAGAGGCTTGTTGGACGGAAGGGGGGGGGGCGAGAGAGAAGGTGGAGCAAGAGGAGGCAGAGGGGTTTTTGATGGGTTAACCAAATTTCAAAGAGAAAAACACGGGATTCACAAGCTTTGCAAAATCCCTTTATTCACAATGAATGCTCTCGTTGTTATGTATAATACCTTGTACGTGTATGTATAAGGGTCTCCTCCCCCCATTTGTATCATTATGTTCACAAGTAGCATATAAGTTCAAAGTTTCTCCTTCTAGAATTTCTCTCTCTACGATTTTTGTGGGTCAAGTCTAAATAAGACTAATTTAAGAGAAATCCTAAGATTGCATGGGTTAGGGAGCATTAGATTGATCGACCCGTAATACCTACATTCAAGATTTTCGCCAATAGAACCTCAAATTCCGCGATCATTATATATCAAGTCTCAAATTCCTATGTACCCTATTGAGTGGTTCAAGACCAAGTACTATATCCCTATATATCAGAATAAAAATAATATATTAATTTGTTGTCTCGTGCATCCAATCTAATCTAAACCTTTTGCATACTCATAAGTTTCACCATCATCCACAACAGTTTATTGTCAATCTACAATTTTATATCCTTCAACCTTTCCTTGAGGATGATATCTTATTTTTATATTTGACGAGTGAGGGTTTATTAGTTGGCAAATATTGAAGTATATAGATCTCAAGAAGAATCAACAATATCATTCAAGCTACATAAGCAAAGCTCTTGCAATATTAATACGGATCTCCCATAACAAGACATTGCGCAATTGTACACGAGGTTTTGATGTTGACTCTCAGTCAAAACATTAACGACATCTCTATCTATTGTGACATGCCCAGTAGGGAACTTTATCAGTTCTACAAAATGCCCAAAATGCATGCCCTAAAAATGGTGTGTCCTTTGCTACCTCTATCAATTTCATTTGAGACAGTGACATTGGAGAGATCGAATATAAATGCATAGTTAGTACTTGGATCCTGCAAAACACTGACTTTTTTCCAAATTCTTGGATCAATTCTTTGATGTTCCTACATACTTCTTGATCCATCATCATCCTTCTTTCAGGCTCACTTTCTATCGAATGTTCGGCCATGGTGTCGAGGCTTGTCGAGCACCGGGCTGGCAAGAGAGGTGGTGGAGCAAGAGGAGACAGAGGGGTTTTTTATGAGTAAATTGGATTTCAAAGAGAAAAACGCGAGATTCACAAGCTTTTTAAATTACCTTTATTCACAATGAATGCTCTGAATGTTATGTATAATGCATTGTACTTATATATATGAGTCTATTTTCCTCATTTGTATCATCTCATTTACTTGTAGTATATAAGTTCAGAGTTTCTCTCTCTAGAGTTTCTCTTACTACTATCCTTGTGGGTTGAGTGTAAATAAGATTGACTTAGGAGAAATTTCAAGGCCCACGGGTTAAAGGGTGTTAGATTGATCGACCCGTGACACCAACATCTGAGATTTTTGCCAATAAAACCTCAAATTGCACGATCGTTATATATCTGATCTCAAATTCCCATGTACTATATTAAGCTATTTAAGACCTAGTACCATATCCCTATATATCGGAATACAAATAACATATTAATTTGTTGACTCGTGCATCCCTAAGAGTTATCTAATCCAAACATTTTGCATACTCATGAGTTTCACCATAATCCACAATGGCTTATGGTCATTTCACAGTGTGATATCCCTCAACTTTTCCTTAAGGATGATATCTTCCTTTTATATTTGACAACTAAGGGTTCATCAATAAATAGATATTGAATTGTATATATCTTGTGAGAGAATCAACAATATCATCATAAGTAGAGCTCTTGCAGCATTAATACGTATCTCCCATAACAAGACACTGCGTAATTATGCATGAGGTTTTGATGTTGACTCTCAATCAAAACATTGACTAATCTCTAATGTGCCAAACAGGGAACTTTATTAGGGCATCAGAATGTCTCGAGGTTATGAGCCTTGCGAGCTACCAAGCTGCTCTACCCTGCAATGAAGGTAAGAAGGAGGCCTTAATAAAAATACAAGAAAAAGGCTTGAATGGGCCCCTAGGGTACTCTCAGGAATAGATTTCGTGGAGATGGGGTCGGGCTTGTAGCTCAGAGGATTAAAGCACGTGGCTACGAACCACAGTGTTGGGGCTTCAAATCCCTCCTCACCCATAATCAGCCCAAAAGGGGAAGGGCCCACAATGCATGTCCTTGAAAATGGTGAATCCATTTCTACCTCTGCTAATTTCATATGAGAATGCGACATTGGAAAAATTGACTATCAATGCTTAGCACTCGGATTATGCAAAACACTAACATTTTTTTTCCTAAATTCTTGGATCAATTTTTTGTTGTCTCTACATACTTCTTGATCCGTCATCATCCTTCTTTCAGTCTCCCATTTCAGCAAATGTTTGGAGATGGTGTTGAGGCTTGTTAGGTGGAGGGGGAGGGGGGGGCGAGAGAGGAAGCGGAGCAAGAGGAGACAGAGGGGTTTTTGACGGGTTAGCCAGATTTCAAAGAGAAAAATGCGGGATTCACAAGCTTTTCAAACTACCTTTATTCACAATGAATGCTCTTGTTATTATGTATAATACCTTGTGTTTGTATATATAGGGGTCTCCTCCCCTCATTCGTATCATCTCATTCAGAAGTAGTATATGAGTTCTGAGCTTCTATCTCTACAATCCTTGTGAGTCGAGTGTGAATAAGGCCGACTTAAGAGAAACACTAAGGCCACATGAGTTAGGGAGTATTAAATCGATCGATTTGTGACACCTACATCTGAGATTTTTGCCAATAGACCATCAAATTTCGTGGTCATTATATATCTAGTCTTAAATTCGCATGTGCTATATTGAGCGGTTTAGGATTCAATACCATATCCCCTATATATAAGAATACAAATAACATATTAATTTGTTGTATCGTGCATCCTTTGAATTTATCTAATCCAAACCTTTTGCATACTTATGAGTTTCACCATAATCCACAACGGTTTATCGTCCATCCACAGTGTCCCTCAACCTTTCCTTGAGGATAATATCTTCCTTTTATACTTGACAACTAAGGGTTCATCAATAGGTAGATAGTGAATTGAATAGATTTCGAGAGAGAATCAACAATATTATTCAAGTTACATAAGTAGAGCTCCTACAGTATTAATGTGGATGTCCCTTAATAAGACACTACATGATTGTGCATGAGATTTTGATTGAGTCTTAGTCAAAACGTCGACCACATCTCTATCTATTGTGATGTGCCTAGCAGGGAACTTTACTAGGGCAATAGAATGCCCACAATGCATGCCCTTGAAAAAGGTGGATTTATATCTACATTTGCCAATTTCATATGAGAAGGTCACATTGGAGAAATCGAATAGCAACGCATAGTCAGTACTCGAATCCCGCAACACACTGACCTTTTTTACGAATTCTCGGATCAATTCTTCAATGTCTCTACATACTTCTTGATCCATCATCATCCTTATTTCAGGCTCTCCTTCCGGTGAATATGCAACCATGGTGTCGAGACTTGTTAGGTGGAGAGGGGACGAGAGAGGAGGCGGAGGAAGAGGAGACAAAGGGATTTTTGATGGATTAACCGGATTTCAAAGAGAAAACATGGGATTCACAAGCTTTTCAAATTACCTTTATTTATAATGAATGTTCTCGTTGTTATGTATAATCCCGAACTATTTATTTATTGATTGGAGAAGATAAGTAGACTTTTTTTTTTAAGCCTTAATAAAAATGCCCACCAAATATTGGCTAAGTAACCGAATTGAAAAATATTACAATTGCCAATATAATGCTTTTCTTTTATTATATGTAATTTGTGTTTTGTGAGTCAAAATATTTCATATGGTGCGTCATTGCTGAACTGAACCAAAAATAGCGAAATTTCAGTCAAAGCATGGCATTTCACACTAATGAAACGTGGGGCTATGAACAGTCAAGAAGTAGACCTAATTGAGGAGCATCTCTATCATCTTGGGTACGTGGTAAACTGATTTCTCTCTATATTGCGGTCCAAAATTTTCAGACGACCTTTATGTGCGATTCTAGACATTCGCATATCATGTCCAAAGGTATTCCAGCTGGTTTTATGTCCAGTTGGATAGCCGCAGCTCCCTTTCTAGTGCCAGCAATTTTGAAGTCCATATCTCCAAGATGATCTTCCAGACCCCAGAAAAGGACATGCTCATCAAACACCATGAGGAATATACCAATGATCAAGTTGACTTGTAGGATCATTCCTCAATGATCTAAGTTAACTTGGCGATTCAATGTGCCTCTGCTCTATTTGTGTACAGGTTATCTGTCTCTAACTTCAATGATGATTGCAAGAGCTATGACGTCTTATTGAATTACGAAGATGTGCTCTTCTACATGTTATATCTGTGTTTGCTTAACTTATTTTGGTTGTCTCCAAATTATTATGGTGTAGAGGAGCCGAATTTAGGTGCGTATTGC
This sequence comes from Eucalyptus decipiens, assembly GCA_014182575.1. Lineage (NCBI taxonomy): Eukaryota > Viridiplantae > Streptophyta > Magnoliopsida > Myrtales > Myrtaceae > Eucalyptus > Eucalyptus decipiens. The sequence continues at coordinate 29,278,222 of CM024618.1, read as the reverse complement.
CAAGGGGCAACATCGTAATTATTGGAGAAGGAATTTATGGCATGTGCTCATCACTGAAAATAATACGAGATCGAGTGATTGGCCGCCAATTTTGTTTGACAGATCCATTCTTGTGAAATGAGTATATGCTTAACTTTATTAGTGCGTGGTTGATCCTTCTTGTTTGCTGGATTTGGGTTTGCATTTTAGTATTTTTGCTCAGTTTCAATTTGTTTTGCAATGAAGACTATGAACTTCTATATTATTTTGAGTAATGAATACAATTTTCTTCAATTTTTCTTTTTTTAAACATACTTTCTCGCAAACATCTTGGTATAACAACAATCAATTCAAATCCTCTCAATTCAATTCCTCGAGGAGCAACAGCATCGGAGAGATTCGATGATTGAGATTTAACGGGTTAATTGCTTTCTCTATGAAACATCGGCAATCGATGGCTGAGATAAGATCGATGGAGATGTACCAACACATTCGATACTTATCATCTATTTGAAAATTAATTCACCCGTCTTGCTTTCCTCTTCGCTCCCCCTTTTCTTTCGACAAATTGGCACTAACGAGCTCTCTCCTAAATGACTTCTTCATTCTCTTCCCTCTCGTGATTGACAAGGAAGGTAACCATGTCCCTGAGAGTGACCTCTGGTTCGTTGCTCTTCAGCAACTGCTCGGCTACTTCGGCTGGAGTGACCCTAGCCATCTCGTGCAAACTCTCAATTCAGTCGAAGAACTCGCGGTGATTGATCCCAAGATAATTAAAAACAATAAGTCTAAACCCGCATGGGGTGCAATAAGACATGGGAATATGTAGGTCCATGCGTTCCGGGTGCAAGAGGGCTGGTTCTAATCTCTCCTTGTAGTTCATTGTAAAAACTATGATATGCTCGTTGCCACAGCTTGACCAAAGATAATTAAAAGCGAGAAGTCTAAACCCGCATGGGGTGCAATAGGACATGGGAATGTGTAGGTCCATGCACCCTGGGTGCAAGAGGGCCGGGTCTAATCTCTCCTGGTGGTTCATCGTAAAAACTATGATCTGCTTGTCGCTGCAGCTTGACCAAAGCTAATTAAAAGCAAGAAGTCTAAACCCGCATGGGGTGCAATAAGACATGGGAATGTGTAGGTCCATGCGCCTTGGGCGCAAGAGGGCCGAGTCTAATCTCTCTCTGTAGTTCATAAAAAAAAACTATGATATGCTCATCGCCGCAGCTTAACCAAAGTCTGTCATTGAAGTTGAGGAATCCAGATAGTGTCACCTATTTAATGTAAAATATTTAATGCCGTAGTGAAAAACTTAAGCTAAATGTCAAGCACAGATCATATGCATGGTACGGAAAAATTTAAGTAACCCTTACACTGTAAAATGAGAAAAACTGTACTCGATTTTGTTGTAAAGCACCGTTCAACATCGTATTCATGCGTGCGGCTTGTGTTTCCGACATCCTATCCTGCAACTCAGCCACGCAATCGATATCCTCCATCACTACTATGGATTGATTCTTGGTTTTGACGAGCAAACTCTTGAGGTCCACATCGCTTCGGAGCCCACTCAACTCTAGGTCGTATATGTCAAATTTCAAGTGATTAGCCATCGCTGCGACTAGGCTTGATTTCCCATGCCGGGGGTCCGTACAGTAAGTACCCTCTTTTCCACACTTTGCCGACTCTCCTGTAGTATTCCTTCCTCGTCCCAAACCTCTCGCGATCATCAATGAGCTTCTTCTTGAGCTCTTGGTCCATGGCGAGTGTCTTGAATGTCGCCGGGTGGTCGAGGTTCACCGGGGTCCGCCTTTCTAAGAGAGGACGTGCAGAGGGAAAGAATTGTGATCAAGATGCAAAATTCAGTTTCGCGGTGAAGAAAATGAGAGCAGAATCATTGTAGATAAGAAGGTACAAAGACTGGTTCTAGTGAATTTTGACCTTAATGTCCTTTGGGATGTTGCGAATGAACTTTTCTGTAGCAAGTACTTATTTTTCTATTGGACCGGTTGATTGCAAATTTAAGATGCATATGATACTTCTGCCTGTTCGATTGAATTAAAATTCTTTGTAAATTTGGTATTTGTGCTCCTTTTCACACTTCTAAAAAAGCATAATTAATCATCTTTACAGATTATTTCGTTGATTCCAACTTAATTTTCGACAATAATTATCAGCAAAGCCGCGGTCGGATCTCGCAGTGGATAGCTTCGACGTCTTCTTCTCTTGCTTCATGGACCTGCACTTGATATTGGTCCATAGCAAGTCGTCCTCCTTCGGGGGTTTGGTCACTCGGGCGCGCCTCATCGAAGGGAGTTGCTTGGCAGGCAAGTAAATCTGGGCCGCCGCGAAGAGCTCGTGCGGGTTGAGCCCTTCGTACTCATAGACGACCATGGTCATTTCGTTGGAGAAACGAGACAAGAAACCGCGGTGGATCCCGGAAAAGAGGAAGCCCTGGAATTCGCGAGGGAGGAACTGTCCAACCACCGACTGCGTCACCATCGCGATGGCCATCATGGACGCTGCGGCGGATAGCGCTGCCTTGGCCGCTGCGACGGGGTTCCTGAAGCTGTCTGGAGCTGGGGTCGCCATTGTTTTCTCGATTTAATCTCTTCGGTATAGATGGTACTCGACCGGAGGGAAAACGGGAGATGAAATTGGCGATGAACTGAGAAGGGAAGATCGATATGTTGTTGTGCAATTCTTGAGGGTGAACGGACGACCCAATGAAGCGGGCCTTTTCTTCTTTTTAATAGAGCGAGCTAGAAGGGAATGGCCCTTCTAATGCTGTGACTCTTCAGTCTTCTTGCTCCGACCGAACGCTGCTCTCACCTTAAAATCAGATCGATTTTAAGGTAAGGACCACTTGTCCACGGCACATTCCATTTCGATTTTAGCTTAATTAGGTGTAGCATAAACTTGTTTACGGATTGGCTAGAGTATTTAAAGTTGGATTATGAATTATATTGACTTGCAAAATTATGGGGGTCCTCACGCGGTATCGATCTCATCAAACACGCACATCTTGAAATGTTTTATTTAACGATTCCTCCTCGACTTTCGCGGCACCGAAATGAACACGACGAGTGGCAGTTGCACCCTTTTCTTTGCTTTTGCAAAAGCCGGTCAGTGTTCTAGGCGGCCCCTGGTCCCCTACGTTAGATGGGATGGCCTCATCTGTCCCTATCGCTTGCTATTTTGATTCCGCTTCATCGAAATGTATCAGTGTAATACCTTCAAACTAACTGAATCGATAAATGTTGTAAACAAGTCTTTAGTTGATTTTGGATAGAAAAGTAAAATGACAGAGTATGTAAAGGTATGGAAATTTGAGATTATATAAATTACATAATAGTAAGGGTTAATAACATAAAAAATCTTAAATTGATATACTTATGATAAATTTAATCAAAACTAATTGACTACAATTTTTTTTAAAATTGATACATATGTGATAAATTTATTTCGAACTAATTTTTTAACTACTAAAATCTCAAATTAGTACATATATGATAAATTTATCTAAAACTAATTTTATGACCATAAAAAATCTCAAACTAATATGTTTAGGACAAATATACTTTCCATGAAATTGAATTAATATCACGAAATATCACAAAACTATTACACTTGTGACAAATAGAGTGTAAAATCTCAAATTTGTACACTAAGCAATCATCACATGTCATTTAACTCACTAATTTAGGGTTGAAAAACTAGTTCATGATAGATTTATTACATGTGTACCGATTTGGGGCTTTTCATGATCAAAAAATTAGTTTTGGTTAAATTTGTCACATATATATTAGTTTGAGTTTTTTTTTATGAAATTAACCCTAATAGTAAAGATAAAGATAAATTTGCGGAAGAACTTGACTTCATTGATTGATTGATGGAAATCTCTTACAAGAGTAAAATGTGGGTATTTATAGCTCACCACTAACCGTTAAAAATAATAGTATTTTAATTCAAACCTATGCGTGGTTACAAGAAGTTACTTCATGCAACGCTTATCTACCCAAATTTATTTAGCAATACTTTTGTAAGAACCAAAATCCTAAGTTAGTGGCAATAGATAATAATCACCCAACAATTATATTTTTATGTTAATTGCTCATTGCTTATGACTTTGTCAATCAATTTCTCAAGTCTTAATGAAAGCTCTAACTTTCATGTTGTGTGCGGTCAATGACTAACTTTCATGTTGTTCTAATAAAATGTTTTTATCTATCAAGCTTGCCATTTGTCAATAATAACCAAAAGTTTGGTCATTTTTTGATGTCAACATATGTTCCTTTCTAAAGAATGGGATGATTCATCAACTATCTATTTTTTTTTAAAAAATTAAATAATCAATAGTCATCAATCATCCAGCAAATTTGACTTTTCCATGCCAAATTGTTCTCTTGAAAACAAAACAATTGACAGTATTATGGTATCATAAAATATAACATTTTCTTACTCATTCATTCAAAATAATGTGCCCCAAAACTAGACGAGAATGACCGCTCGATTTTTTTAATATAAAAAACAAACAAGGCAACGTACTTTCTCGCAAAGGTTAGGTTGAATGGAGCCGAAAAGTCTTTTCTCTATCTTGTCTCTCTTTTTCCACCTCTTCTTCAACCTTCAACTATGGAGGAGGGTTTGAGCTAGTCTCACCCCCTTTTATGTTTTATTATTCTTTTCTTGATTTTTCTTCTCTATCGATTTAGATTTGTGAGCTTTCTTCTCTCAGTCTAGTTCTTAATTTAAAAGTTTGAACTCCCCTGATCTAATTTTAGATTTAAGTGGTATTCTCTCCTGATCTAGATTTATGAGTTTAATAAATATACTTTTGAGGATTCAATGTCCCTCTACTCTATTAGTGTATCGGTTATTTGCCTCTAGCTTTAATAATGATCACAAGAGTTTTAGCATCTTATTGAATTATGAATATATCCTTATCCACATGTTGCATCTATGTTTGCTTAACTTATTTTGATTATCTCTGAATGACGATGGTGTAGAGAAAGTAGAATCTAGGTGCGCATTGCCAAGTGGCAACATCATAATTATTGGAGAAGGAATTTCCGACGTATGTGATAAAAACACGAGATCTATTAATTGGCCGCTGATTTTATTTGATAGATCCATTCTTGTGAAATGAGTGTATGCTTAACTTTGCTGGTACTCGGTTGATTCTCTTTATTTGCTAACTTGGTTTTGCTTTTAAGTATTCTTGCTCTATTTTGATTTGCTTTGTCATAAAGATTATGCACTTCTATATCCTTTTGAATGATTAATACAATTTTATTTCTATTGAAGAAAAACAAACCATACTTTCTCATAAACATCTTGGTATAACGATGATCGATTTGAATTCTCTCGATTCAATTCCTCGAGGATCAACTGCATCGGAAATATTCAATAATTGAGATTTAATGGGTTAATTGCTTTCTCTATGAAATATTGGCATTTGATGGCTGAGATAAGATAAAACGATTGCTTTCTCTGTGGTACATCAATACATATTTTTGGTAGATTTCTTTTGAATTTGGAATTCAGAACGTGAATATCGATAACCCTCTTAAATATCGCCTATGTATAAGATCTATCGGATCTTCAGAACACATCTTCTAACCAAGTGAAATTGGCCAAACTTTGGTAACGATCGAAGAGAATTTACAAGAAAAGTAAATCAAATTAAAATGAGTTCTTCAATGTTGTCCCATGTCATCTTTCTTGATACAAAGAACTCACATAATAATCTGAATAAAATCGATGGAGACGTACCGAAACCTTCGATACTTATCATCTATGTTTCAATTAATTTCCCCGTCTTGCTTTCCTACTCGCTCCCCATTTTCTTTCGACAAATTCGCACCAACGAGCTCTCTCCTAAATGACTTCTTCGTTCTCTTCCCTCTTGTGATCCACAAGGAAGGTAACCATATCCCTGAGAGCAACCTCCGGCTCGTTGCTCTTCAGCAGTTGTTCGGCAACTTCAGCCGGAGTGACTCTAGCCTTCTCGAGCAAACTCTCAATACAGGTGAAGAGCTCATGGTGATCGATCCCGAGATAATTAAAAGCGAGAAGTCTAAACCCGCATGGGGTGCAATAGGACATGGGAATGTGCAGGTCCATACGCCCTGGGCGCAATAGGGCTGAGTCTAATCTCTCCTTGTGGTTTGTCGTGAAGACTATGATCCGCTCATCGCCACAACTTGACCAAAGTCCGTCAATGAAGTTGAGGAATCCAGATAGTGTTACCTATTCCATGTAAAAAGTCGAATGTCATAGTGAAAAACTTAAGTTAAATGTCAAGGACAGATCATATGCTTATTATGGAACAATTGAACGAAACCTTATACTGAAAAATAAAAGAATTGTACTTGATTTTCTTGAAAAGAGACGGTCGACATCGCACTCGCACCGGCAACTTGTGTTTCGGACATCCTATCTTGCAACTTAACGATGCAATCGATGTCCTCTACCACCAGTATGGACTGATTCCCTGCGTTGATGAGCAGGCTCCTGAGGTCCGCATCACCCTGGAGCCCACTGAGCTCTAGGTCGTATATGTCGAATTTCAAGTGATTGGCCATTGCCGCAACGAGGCTCGATTTCCCCGTGCCAGGGGGTCCATACAATAAGTATCCTCTTTTCCACACCTTGCCGACTCTCCTATAGTACTCCTTCCTCGCCACAAACCTCTCGAGATCATCGATGAGCTTCTTCTTGAGCTCTAGGTCCATGGCCAATGTCTCGAATGTCGCCGGGTGGTCGAGATTCACCGGGCTCCACGTATCTGAGAAAGGACGTGTAGAGGAAAGAATCGTGATGAAGATGCAGTATTCAGTTTCCTATTGAAGAAATTGAAAGCAGAATCACTGTAGATAAGAAGGTACAAAGACTGGTTCTAGCGAATGTTGACATTAATGTTCTCTGGGATGTTGCGATTGAACTTTTCTGTAACAAGTACTTATTTTTCAACTGGACCATTTGATTGCAAATTTACAATGTATAGGATATTTCTGCTAGTTCGATTGAATTAATCGTCTTTACAGAACATAATTTCTGGTGATAATTACCGCCATAGCCGCAGTCGAAGCTCGCAGTGTATAGCTTCAACGTCTTCTTCTCCTGCTTCATGGACCTGGCCTGGCTGACGATGAAAGGCAGATAGGACTTGCGCACGACCTCCTCATGTTTCTTGTGAAAAGTGAGCTCGAAGAACTGAACCTCCCGCGACGCTGGTGAGTTCAGGCCGCGGTTGCCCGAGCCGACATGTCTCGATGCGAAAACCCACTGGAGTTTGATCCCGGCGAACGTATCCACCAGCACTTGATTCTGGTCCATAGCAAGGGTTAAGTCGTCTTCCTTCACGGGTTTGCTCACCCGGACGCGCCTCATTGAAGGGAATTGCTTGGCAGGCAAGAACACCTGGGCCGCCTGGAAGAGCTCGTTCGGGTTGATCCCATCGTACTCGTCAATGACCATGGTCATTTCGTTGGAGAAGCGAGACAGGAAGCTGCGGATCCCAGAGAAGAGGAAGCCCCGGAGTTCACGGGGGAGGAATGGCTGAACCACTGACCGCACCACCATCATGGTGGCCGCCACGGATGCTGCGGCAGATAGCGCCGCCTTGGCCACTGCGATGTGGTTCCTGAAGTCGTCCGGAGCTGGGGTTGCCATTCTTTTTCCGGTCCGATCTATTTGGTACAGCGGCACTCGACCGGCGGAAATCGGGAGATGGAATTGGCGATGAATATGAGAACGGCAGATCAAAATGAGAAGGCGAAGACCACTTGTCCACGGCACATTCCATTTCTATTTTAATTTAATTAGGTAGTGTGTAAACTTGTTTACTGATTGGCTAGAGTGTTTAAAGTTGAATTTATATTGACAAGAAAAGTTAGGGCGGGGTCCTCACGTGGTATCCATTTTACCAATCACTTACACCTTGAAATATTTTATTCATCGATTCCTCCTTGGCTTACGCTGCACCGATATGAATACGACCAGTTTCGGTTGGACCATTTTCTCTGCTTTTGCAAAAGCCTGTCGTGTTCTAGGCAACCCCTAAATAATTAAGTTCGAAATAAATTTCATCTGATTGGACCTAAATGGTCCTAAAAGGCTCAAAAGAGACGAACAGCTGAGAGATAAGTCTTGGGATGGAGGGCCCCGCAGTTATCACCTCCCGTACTCCTTACTAGGGAAGAAAAATAAAAGTAGGAATTGAGGGCCTGACGGTAATAAAGGTAGACACGATATCAATACTTCGGTATTGATTGTTATCGGGTAAGGGAGTATAATAACTCTCCGTGTCTAGGGTGAGTTAGGGCAACTTTAAAACTGTCGTAGAAGCTGAGCTTCACTCAGGTCTTATAACCAACCACAAGTGTTGTACCCCTGGTTGTAACCCAAGTGATGAACTCATCGTCCTTATTGCTTGTTATTAGATTAAGCTTCATCAAAATGTGTCAAATAAGTGAATCGATAAAGGTTGTGAAAGGTCTTTCGTTGATTTTGGACTAGAAAGTAAAATGACAACGTATTTAGAGTTATGGAAATTAGAGGTAATTGCAGCCAATCATATAAATTGCAGAAAAAAAAAAGGTAAAGATAAATATGCAGAAGAACTCGAATTCATTGATTGATTGATGGGGATCTCTTACAAGAGTACAATATGGATATTTATAACTCACCACCAATGGTTAAAACTGACGGTTTTATAATTTAAATAAAGAAGTAACTATTTAATCCGATTAGCGATTATGAGAAGTTACTCCATGCAACACTTATTTGCAAGAATTTATTTGGTAACACTTACCTGCAAGAAACAAAAATCCTAAGTTAGTGGCAATAGATATAAACAACCAACAATTGTATTTTTATGTTGATTGCTCCTTGTTGATGACTTTGTCAATCCATTTCTCAAGTCTTGACGAAGGCTCTCGTTGATAACTTCATGTTGTATGTGGTCAATGACTTCACTAATGAGTTATCAATTCTTCATGTTTATTGATTGTTCTGATTAAGGGTCTTCATCGATTGAGTTTGCCAATTATCGATAACAACCACAAGTTTGGTTATTTATTTATTTATTTATTTTTTTATGTCAACATATTAAAAGAATTGAATGATTCATCAACCATTCGATTTTTAAAATTAAAAAAATCAATGGTTATCAATCATTTGGCAAATTTGATTTTTCTCTACTAAATTGTTCTCTTAAAAACAACACGATTAACAGTGTTATGGCTCCATAAACGGTGCCACTTGCAATATTCTTTTGTTTTCTAAATCTTCTTTATTTGGAATTACACAGCCTTCAGTTAATTTAATTAGGCCATCGTTGAAAAGGAAGTCAAAAATTTCGTTCAATTTATTAAAGTTGAACGATTTAACTTGAGTGTTTTTAGTCCTAGTCATTATTTTCTTCATTTATTTTGGCAGGTTTTAAGGATCGACAAAGGTAAGACTTGTCGAGCGCCATTTTCACCACATTTATTTGGATATTTTCATTCTACCCGGACTCGTAATTTTCATTAAAACCACACTTCGTGTAAATCATTCATGTAGCCCTTCTATCTCTTCCTTCTAGCACTTGCTCAAGTAATTAGCTCAATTTGGAAAGTCGATTTTTTCTGCTTGGTCCTCTATCATTGCGATGAAACGACTCGACCAAATAAGTGATGGGTTCTTTTCTGTTGGAAATATGCATGCTGTCGCCCACATGCTTGGTGAAATGTCTATGTGAATTACCCCTTCTGATTTTGTTATTACTTGCACAGGAATCTTCAGGAACGTTTGCTAGTATATAAAGGGTTTATTCGGATTAGCTGATACATGACTTGAGGAAGAGAAAAGTTTAAGCCGATCATCAGCTGTTGAGACATGTAATTCCTTCCTCACGACTTGGAGACAATCTTACTGGCCAGCTGCCGGATGCGCCAGTTCAAACCGATAGGTTGCATTGGAGCAAGACATGGGGGGTGTGAACCCGTTTTTCAATTCACATTTTATGGGCCAGGTTGCATATGGGTTATTTAAGATTTTACAAATAATAGGAAATGAGTTTAAAGCCCAAACTCTTTCATGACTTATGCAAGGCCCAGGCTGGACTTTCACCGCCACTTTAATACTCTTGTCTATAACTGAACCCCGAGCTCCCTCAGTAACTCGACGGGCAAATCCATGGAGCTGCCTATTCTTCAAAACAACAATTTATAAAGAAAAAAATTGCTAAAAATAGACACCGAGCCAAGTCGGATATGGGTCCCCAAATTTACATTTAGGATTATATTGTTTTCAAATCTGGTCCGACTTGACTTGTTAGTTTGACAAGTCTAGTTGTCATATTATCATGCTTAATACAAAGAACTCTATAATAATCTAAATAAAATCGATGGAAACATACCATTACAGTTGATATGTATTATTTATTTTTCAATTAGCTCGCCTTTGCTGCTTTATTTCCTCCAATTTCTACAATCAATTGAGACCACGAACTTTCTTCTTGATCACTTTTCCATTTTCTTTCCTCTTGTGATTCGCGAGGAAAAAAATCATGTCCCCGAGAGTGACCTCTAGTTTGTCACACTTCATCAATTGCTTCGCAACTTCGGCTGGAGTGACCTTAGATGTCATACTCGCACTCTCAATCTGGTCAAAGAGCTCGTGATGATTGATCCCGAGATAAATAGAAGTGAGAAGTGCCACAACCCAAGAAATTGATGCGCTCCAAAAGTTTCCCAAGCAAAGGGTTGTGACCCATCCATGAACAAATGACTCTCCAGCTTCCCAAAGGCCTAGGGTGTTCTAAAATACTCCTGGAAAAGGGCAATACGATAAGTGTACATCTAAGTAATGATTATGATGATTGTGGAAGATTTAAACCCCACTGTTAGATCCAAGAAGAGATATACGGCTATGGTTGGCCCCGTACTTGCATGAATAGGGGCCTCCTCTCCCTAAATTATATCATCTTATTCACAAGTGAAATATACTAATAATTTTCTTTTAATATGATTTTTGTGAGTTGAGTGTGAGTAAAGCTGACTTGGAAAAAGACCCAATGCCGCACAGGTTGGGGAATATTAGATCAGGGGTGCAATAGGACATGGGAAAGTGCAAATCCATGTGCCCTGGGTGCAATAGGGCTGGGTCTAGTTTCTCAATATGGTTTGTTGTGAAGTCTATAATTGGTTATCACCATAACTCAACCAAAGCTTGTCAATAAAGTCGAGAAATCTAGACAACCTTAATTATTCCATTAAGATTTTTTTTTTGGTACAAACATGAGTTAAACATCGCGGATGGATCATATTCATAGTATGCAGCAATTGAACTAGACCTCATACCAAAAAAGAAAGCCAAAAGGAAAAATTGTGCTCGATCTTGTCGCTAATAACCCATCGACAGCGGATTCATGCTGGTGGTTCGTGTTTCCGACATCCTATCTTGCAACTTAGTGGTGCAATCAGTGCCCTCGACCATCAATATGGACTAATTTGTGGTGTCGACGAGCAGCCTCCTAAGCTCCGCATTGCTGTGGAGCCTGCTCAGTTGTAGGTTGTATATATCGAAGTTCAAGTTTTTGGCCATTGTGGCAACCGGGCTTGCTCTCCCGTTCCAGTCGGTCTATATAATAAGTACCCTCTTTTCCATGCCTTGCCAATTCTCCTATAGTACTCCCTCCTCCTCACGAACCTGTCGAGATCATTGAGGATCTTCTTCTTGAGCTCTAGGTCCATGGCCAGCGTCTGGAATGCCGCCGGACGGTCGAGGTTCACTGGCAACCACGCACTCGGGAAAGAACCAATAGAGGATTAGAGAATTGTAGATGGATATGTTATTGTCAATGAGTCGGTCCTATGGAAGTCTGACTGTAAAGCACAAAGGTACAAATGCATGATGCGCTTTTGTGTTACCTTCTCGACCAAGCTAATTCGTGCACTGTTCTGAGTCTCTTCGTACACTTTTGATCTTGATGTTAAAATCAGATCGACCAATCCCATGGAATTATCAAATTCACTGAATTTGCATCTCGATGTAAGGGCAAAATCACGGCGCATTCCACTATGATTTCATTTAATTAGATAGTTTAAACTCGTTCATCGATTGGCTGGACTATTTAAATATCAAAATTCCAGTAAATCAGTTGCATTTAGAAATGATTTATATAACAATCTCTCCTTAACTCCCGCTGCACGATATGAATAACCAGGGTTAGTTGGAACCTTTTGTCGGTCGTTCTGCTTTTGCTAAACTTGTCGTTTTCTAGGATAAAAACAAACCATAAAAGATTACGCAAGTGATAACCTCATCTTCACTGATCGTTCATCGATCCGATTCGAACCATCGTATTTGGGCATTTTTGTTAAGACCATATACTCAGAGCATAGACCATATGTGTGCAATGGAGGATTATCATATTAAACTCAAATATGTCCAGAACCCCTGTAATATTAAAAGAAAAGGAAGAAAGATAAAATTTCCATCTCGCCCATGGGGAACAAAAAGACCGAAATGACCTTGACCCCAATGGTTGGTCTAAATCGGACAGGGAATGGTTTCAGCCAATCCATGCAAATACAAGATGTCATGGGAGGCCCAAAACATGGGAAATCATTAGTGTCTGATTATAAGTCCTTGACGCGTTAACTATATGAAGCAAATTATACCATCGGCACGATATGAATATCAATAGCTAAAAAATATCACATGGCTCATAGATCATATAAATCGAGTTCATTTACTCTGTTTGATCACAGGATTTTACCATTTGACTCAGATTATTAATAATTCGAATGACAACACAATAGCTTTCCATTGATCGCTTTTGTCATTGAATCCATAATAATCAAGATCTTCATAATAGTCTAAGTTAAAATCGATGGAAACGTACCAACACGGTTGATATATTGTTTATTCTTCCAATAGTTCGCACTCGCTGCTCTCTTCTTCACGCCTTCCATTCTCTTCAACCAATTGGGACCGACCAACTCTCTCCTCATTGACTTCTTCATTTTCTTTTCTCTTGTGATTAATGAGGAATGAAACCATGTCCCCAAGAGCGACCTCCGGTTCGTCGCACTTCATCAACTGCTCCGCTACTTCGGCTGGAGTGACTCTGGCTGTTGTGATCGCACTCTCGATCTGGTCAAAGAGCTCGTGGTGATCGATCCCGAGATAATTAGAAGCGAGAAGCCTGAACCCACAAGGGGTGCAATAAGACATGGGAATGTGCAAGTCCATGCGCCCTGGCCGCAATAGGGCTGAGTCTAATTTCTCAATGTGGTTCGTCGTGAAAACTATGATCCGCTCGTCACTACAACTCGACCAAAGCCCGTCAATGAAGTTGAGGAATCCAGACAATGTCACCTATTCCATGAGGAAAAAATTAATGTTGTAGTGACAAACATGAGTTAAATGTCGAGGACAAATCATGTTCACGATGCTAGAACTTATACTCAAAAAGAAAGCAAGAAGAAAAAATTGTACTCGATCTTGTCGCCTATAACCCATGGCCATCAAATTCATGTTGGCGGCTTGTGTTTCCGACTTCCTATCTTGCAACTGAATGGTGCAATCGATGTCCTCAACCACCAATATGGATTGATTCTTGGTCTCGACGAGCAGCCTCCTGAGATCCGCATTGCTCAGGAGCCCGCTCAGTTCTAGGTCGTATATGTCGAAGTTCAAGTAATTGGCCATCGCAGCGACCAAACTCGATTTCCCCGTTCCAGGGGGTCCATACAATAAGTACCCTCTTTTCCACGCCTTGCCAACTCTCCTGTAGTACTCCCTCCTTCTCACAAACCTGTCGAGATCATCCATGATCTGCTTCTTGAGCTCTAGGTCCATGGCCAGTGTTTGGAATGTCGCCGGATGGTCGAGGTTCACTGGGGACCACGCTCCTGGGTAAGGACCTATAGGAAACAAAATGTGATGGAGATACAAAATTCAGTCTTTTGCTGACGAAATCGAACGCAGAATCATAGATAAGAAGGTGCAAGGCTGGCTCTACTGAATTTTGACCTTAATCTTCTTTAGGATTTTACTGATTGAACTACGGAGTTTTTGTGAATTTAGCATCACTCTTTTTCCACTTCTAATAGTAGAATTACCGTTGGAGCCCGGAGTGTATAGCTTCAACGTCTTCTTCCCCTGCTTTATGGACTTGGCCTCGTCGATGAGGAAAGGCAGATAGGATTTGACCACGATCTCCCTGTGTTTCTTGTCAAAAGTGAGCTCGAAGTATTGCTCTTCGTGTTTAGCCGTTGAATTCCGGCCTTGATGAACTCGGTTGCCCGAGTCGACCTGTCTCGACACGAAAACCCACTTGAGTTTGACCCCGTGAAACGTATCCACCAGCATCTGATTCCTGTCCATAGCCAGATTGAAGTGGTTCTCCTTCGGGGACTTGGTCACTCGCAAGCGCGTCATCGAAAGGGATTGCTTGGCGGCCAGGAAAACCTGGGCCGCCCCAAAGGGCTCGTTCTGGGCGTACCCATCGTACTGTTCGATGACCATGGTCATTTCGCTGCGGAAGCGAGACAAGAAGCCGCGGATCCCAGAGAAGAGGAAGCCCTGGAATTCGGGGGGCATGAATGTTCGAACCACCGACTGCACCACCATCACGGAGGCCGTCGCGGAGGCCGCGGCAGACAGCGCCGCCTTGGCCACCACGATGGGGTTCTTGGAATCGTTTGGAGGCGGGGTCACCATTCTTTTTGAGTTCAATCTATGGGGAACTGACGGTATACGATCGGAGGAAATCGGGAGATGAAAGTGGCGATGAATTCTCTGCAAATGCACGGAATCCTTCTTGTCTGAGCTGGTTCCTTGACTGATCCTAGTCCTAGTCTTCGAAGACCTTGGTTCTTGCCCCCGACGGTGGGTCGTTCTTGGCCTTTTTCTTTCGAGGGGTGGTAGCAAATATTCAAACCAGATCGACCAGCCCCGTGCGATTATCTTATTCACTGATCGCATCTCGATGTAGGTTAGCTCCATTATAGGATGATTTATTGACCGCTCTCTCCTTAACTCCCGCTGCACGATTCGAATAGAGAAATGATTATATAATAATTTTTACTCTATTATTAAAATAATAATTTATTTTGAACAATAAAAAATTAAATAACAAATAATTATAAATTATTATAAGACTCACTCCTTTAAGAATTTATAACTCACAATAAATTATTATTCTCATAATATTTAAAGATTGTTATATTAATAAAGGTCATTCGAGTACGACTAATAATAGTGGGGAACCTTTCCTAGCTCATTTTGCTTTTGCCAAACCTGTCGTGTTCCTAGGAAAAGAAGCATGAACTCAATTCTCTTCGGTGCCGATCAATTTCGTGCGCATTTTCTTGAGATTGAGATCATCCTTGGAGGACGTACCCATGTGACTAAAGCAGAGGATGACTAGGAATCCATCGAGAATTAGTTCGAGTCCAATGATTGGACTAGAATCCAAGCTCAGACAAATAATTTTTTCAGCCAACCCAAGCATCTGCGAGATTCCGTGGAAGGTCCAAACCATGAGAAATCATTACTACCACATTGTGTGTTCTCGACGCCATATAACAATATAAAGCAAATTATATTGTCGGCATGATATGAATATCGATCACGAAAAGATTTCAGGTGGTTGACAGATTATGTAAATCGAGTTCGCCTAGATTGTTAATCACGTGACTTTATCATCTGAGCCACATATCTTCTAAAGTTCTAGGATTTTCTCAAGTGTTCTAGAATACTCTCTCTCTAAGTGGGTGATACTTAATTATATATGTATGTAATAAATATGGGTAATTGGAAATTGGAGAGATGCAATAACTACTGTTAAATCAATGAGAGATTTACGGATACGGTTTGCCTTTACTAATATATATAAGGGTTTGCTCCCTCATTTGCGTCATCTCATTCACAAATATGAGTCGATTGTGAGTAAAGTTGACTTGGGAAAAATCTTTAAGGTCGCATGGGTTAAGGAACATTAGACGGAACATTAGATCGATCTATCTGTGACACCGACATCTAAGACTTCGCCAATAGAAGCTCAAATTCCATGATCATAATATTTTCCGGTCTCAAATTATCGTGTACTATAGTTCAAGACCTAGTACCATATCCGTGTATATCAGAATACAAATAACATGTTAATTTGCTATGTCGTGCATCCTTGGAGTCATCTAATCCAAACCTTTTGCATGCCTCATAAGTTTTAACATAATTGACGACAATTTACCATCAATCCACAATTTGATATATCTCAATCTTTCCTTGAGGATAATATCTTCCTTTTATATTGGACGATTGAGGGTTCAGATACTGAGAATTAACAATATCATTCAAGTTACGTAAGCGAAGCTTTGCAGTATTAATATGGATAACCCATAACAAGACATTACACGATTGTGTATGGTGTTTTGATGTTGACTTTCACTCAAAACATTGACCACATGTTCATCTATCGTGACGTGCTAGTAGGGAACTTTATGAGAGCAACAGAATCATGCCCCTAAAAACAATGGATCCATTTCTATTACAGCCAATTTTATTTTAAGAAGCTGATATTGGAGAAATCGAATACCAACACATGGTCAGTACTCGGATTCTGCAAAACATTGACTTTTTTTCCAAATCTTGGATCAATTCACCGATGTCTCTACATATTAGTCGGATTTCAAAGAGAAGAGCATGTCATACACAGGCTTTTCAAACTACCTTTATTCACAAATGCTCTTGTTGTTATGTATAATCTCAAAGTATTTATTGGTTAGGGAAAATGAGTAAACTTTTATTTTTTGTAAGCATTTAATAAAAAACGCCCACTAAATATTAGCTAAGTAACCAAATAAAATAAAGTTTACAATTGCCAATATAAAGCTTTTCTCGTATTACATGTAATTGGTGCTTTGTGAATCAAAACATTTCATATAGAGCATCATTGCTGAACGTAAGAGTTGCTGAATTAAAATAACGAAATTTCAGTCAAAGCATGGCTTTTCATACTAATGAAACATGGGACTACGAACAGTCAAGAAGTAGACCTAATTGAGGAGTATGTCTATCATATTGGGAATGTGGTAAACTGATTTCTCTGTATATTGTGGTCCAAACTTTGCAGACGACCTTTATGTGCAGGTTCTAAACATTCGCGTATGATGTCCAGAGGTATTCCAGTTGGTTTTATGTCCAGTTGAATAGCCGTAACTCCCTTTGTAGTGCCAGCAATTTTAAAGTCCATATCTCCAAGATGATCCTCCAGACCCTAGAAGGGGACATGCTCATCAGACACTGTGAGGAATATAGCAATGATCAAGTTAACTTGCAGGATCATTTCTCAAGAAAAGCAGGAAAAAAAGGATTTCAAAAGCATATGCGCCATAACTGTGTAAGATAACTAAGATATACGTGAAAATACGCAAATTTTGCAGACAAGGATAATCCTACAGGTGGACATGGTTTTAAAGGATTCTCTATCAAGCATCAACTAAAAGTGCATTGCTTTTCATATAAGCACAAATGAAACAAACAAAAGTAACACTTTTATCTGGTAATCAGTTATTTCACCCGTCACTGGATCAACTTCACCGACAAGACCCACCGGAACACTGCTATATGTTCTCGTAATGGAATGCCAGCGTCCATGAGTGCCATACTTCCAACACGAGAGAAGCCATCATACTCGGAAAATAATGCAGAGCGTTCGGACAAGTATGCACATTTTTCAATTAAGCCATGTATGGTGCAAAAATTTTCTGAAGTACTACAAAATTAATGCTCAGATACCTCAACAGACAGTTGCCATTGACGTCGAACCATTAACAACACCACCGTCATGGAGGCCATCATGGAGGCTGCGGCAGACAGCACTGCCTTGGCCACCACACGGGGTTCTTGGAGTTGTTTGGAGGCGGGATCGCCATTCTTTTCAGTTTAATGTATGAGGGACAGACTGTAAGAATTTTTCTAATGTGAACTATATTGACGTTGTAATTTACTGTTTTATGGTTATTATAAAACGGAGTTGGTCTAAAGTGAGATAGAAGATTTCTTAATTAATTTAATATGAGGCTGGCTAGTATGGGTCGAGTTGAGCCTGGCCCGTAATGAGGGGCCTAGCTGAAAACTTTATAAATAGTGCTTAAGTCTCTCCTCTAACCCTAATTCTCACGTGTATCCTCACATAAGTAAAAAAGCATTTACCTAATGCTAAAGGTGAAAGGCCACCTCATTGAGATAAAAGAGAGGACAATAGAGGAGAAGGAGTTGCGCGTGGAATATCGGTTTTTCCGCTTCCACTTCAAGAACGATGAATTCTAAATCAGGTGGATTAATATTTCTATTCAATTGTTTTTGTTCTTGTTCTGGTTATGGAAATCTTGGGGTTACGCGTTTTGCATACAACATAGATGGTATATGACCCAAGGAAATCGGGAGACGAAACTGGCGATGAATTCTCCAGGCTAAATGGGGTATCAACATTGAGTCGGCCTAGGATTCTATGGAGAGAACTGTCTGCAAATGCATGGAATCCTTCTTGACTGAGCTGGCTCCTGAACTGTTCCTAGTCCAAGTCTTCGTAGACTTTGGCTCTTGCCCCCTCGGGGCGCCGTTCTTGACCTTTTTCTTTCGAGGGGCGGTGGCAAGTATTCAAATCGTATCGACCGGCCCCGTGTGATTATCTTATTTAATGGTCGCATCTCGAGGTAAGTTGGCTCCATTTTAGGATCATTTATTGACCGCCCTTTCCTTAACTCCCGCTGCACGATTCGAATTCGACCAATGCTAGTGGGAGCCTTTCCTAGCTCTTTTTGCCTTTGCGAAACTTGTCGTGTTGCTAAGAAAAGGAGCATGAACTCAATCCTCTTCATTGCCGATCAATTTCGTGCGCATTTTCTCGAGATTGAGACCATCCTCGGAGCACGGACCCATGTGACTATAAGCAACGGATGACTAGGAATCCATCGAGAATTAGGTTGAGTCCAACGATTTGACTAGAATCCAAGCTCGGACAAATAACGCTTTCAGCCAACCCAAGTATATACGAGATTCCGTGGAAGGTCCAAACCATGATAAAACATTGGGGCCAGATTATGTGTCCTCGACGTGATATAACAATACAAAGCAAATTATATTGCCAGCATGATATGAATATTGATCACGAAAAGATGTCGCATGGTTAACAGACTATGTAAATTGAGTTGGTCTAGATTGTTGATCATGTGATTTTAGTGTCTAACCCATAAAATTAATGATCAGATGACCATATAAGAAGTTCCCACGATCGCTTGATCCTCCGTAATCACTATCTTTATAATAATCTAAGTTAAAATCGATCAAAACATACCAACAAAGTCGATATTTATTGGTTACTGTTCAATTATTTCGCATTTTCCGCTCTTCTCTTCAGTCCCTCCATTTTCTTCAACCAGTTGGCACCGGCAAACTTTTTCCTTGGTGACCTCCTCAGTTTCTTTCCTCTTGTGATTAATGAGGAAGGAAAGCATATTCTTGAGAGTGACCTCCTTCATCAATTGCTCCGCTACTTCAGCCGGAGTGACTCTTGCCACCGTGATCAAACTCCCAATCTAGTCAAAGAGCTTGTGGTGATCGATCCCAAGATAATTAGAAATGAGAAGCCTGAATCTGCACAGGGTGTAATGGGACATGTGAACATGCAAATCCATGCGCCCTGGGCACAAAAGGGCTGGGTCTAACTTCTCCTTATGGTTCGTTGTGAAGACTGATCCACTCATCGCCACAACTCGACCAAAGCCCGTCGATGAAGTTAAGGAATCCAGACAAGGTTAGCTGTTCCAGGAGACATTAATTAGTTAAATGCCAAGAATAGATCATACATAGAGCATGCAACAAACTAAAGTAAACCTTATACCAAAAAAGAAAGCTAAAAAAAAAAAAATTGTACATCTTCTCGTAGATAATTGGTCCGAGCGGCTCGCGTTTCAAACTTCCTATCTTGCAACTCAATGTTGCAATCGATGTCCTCTACTACCAATATGGAGTGATTCGCGGTGGCAACAAGCAGCCTCCTGAGCTCCGAATTGCTCCGGAGCCCGCTTAGCTCTAGGTCGTATGTGTCGAAGTTCAAGTAATTGGCCATCGCGGCGATCAGACTTGATTTCCCCGTCCCGAGGGTCTGTACAATAGTACTGTCACAACCTCTTTTTTGTTTCACTGAAAGTGTTTTACCGGAAAGTGTTTTCCGGATTTTCAGCCGTTTGGTTCGCTAAAAAGGATTTGGTCAACGGAAAAGACTTTCTGGTCAACGTAAATATTACGTATTATTTTAGGAAAACGATTTCCTTCAGCTGAAAAGGGGAAAACACTTTCCCTTTTTATTTTTCTCTCTGGCCTTTCACTTTTCCTCTCTGTACGCCGCTCTCGCCGCTCTCTCCCTTCGCTCTTTCGCTCTTCTTCAACGACGCGCATCTTCTTCGCCATTGAAGGTCCAGATCTTCTTCTTCATCATCGAAGGTCTGGCTCTTCTTCAACGACGCTCAACACGATTCCAGGTTCTCTCTCCTCTCCGATTTGAGAATAATCTCAGAATTTTTTTGATCGATGCTTTACATCGTTGAGTTGATGTTGATTCTCTGCGTTTCAATTGTTTGATTCGCATTTTTGTTCATCTTCTTCAAGCAATTGAAGTGAAACGTCCCTCAAAGCCTCTCTCTCTCGATCCTCTGCGTATTCCAGAAGCTTCTGCTCCGCTGATTGGCGCCGGAATCCGCCGCTCACCTTGCCACATCCAGTGCTCTTCGGATCGTGATGTTCTCGCGCGCTTGAGCTTCGAATCCGTGTGCTCCATCAATGGACTCAAGTTTATTGACTAACAAATTTCAGGTGGCTTAATGACTTCGTTAGCTGTGTTAGGTTATCTGCATCTTACAGGGAAGCTAGAGTCGAGAAAAGTATTCCGTCAATGTATGCACTCATCGTTCTCCTCCAAAGCTCGTTTGAGTCATTTCTAAGGGTGTGTTTGTTTCACGGAAAACGTAACGTTTTTGGAAAATGTTTTCCGGGAAACCATTTTCCAGGAAAATGGTTAGTTTTCCTTTGTTTGGCGATATGTGACTGAAAGTATTTTTTGGTGTTTGGATCGCATTTGAAAATGTGCCTCTTACTTCCAAATTAATTTGTTGAGTTCATGTTACTTTATAAATGGATTTTTCTTGATCAATTTAGTAAATCTAGAATTTGAACTTGCAAAATGAAAAGGAAACCCGAATTCATACACGTATTTTTTTTTCCTGAAAATGGACATGATTTTTGGTTACAAGAGCAAGTCAAAACGATCTCATTAATCGGTTCAATACATTTGGCTCTCTTCAGATGGATGTGCCTCTTGTGCAGCTCTCTGCAAGTTATCCTGAATTGCCCATGGACACCACGAAGGACCATACCCAGAATCTATGTCTTGTAGATAAGGAAATTGATCAATTCTCCATGGACACACATAACTACTGCTTCGCAACATCCCCACGGAGGGTCCTCACGAGTTTTTCTATTCTCCCACGGGATATTTTGATATTAGAGCTTGAAGCAGAGAGTTCAATGATGAGCTTAAGCTTATGGTAAAAGAAGCTCAGCTCTAAAGAGTTGGGAATTGTGTAGCGCCAAGCCATAACTTGCAACAACAATAAGAAGCACTGATATTGTCAAACACGAAGTTCAGAATGCACTAGACGATCTTTCTTGCGTTGCCCACAAGTTGAAAGGACTTGGAACTTCAAATATTCCATACTCTTTGAAGACAACCTGTTTGAATGATAAAGATGTCACATTTTATTGCAAGATGGCCTCTACGTGTATTCGTTCATTTCTCTTGAGCATTTGGTTGACTACCTGGAAGACAACCTGTTTGAATTGTTATGCTATTGCAGCAAGTAATCAAAGAACATTGTGCCACAAAAAGCAACTTGGATAGCTACTACAAGTTACCAAAGGTCCAATGTTCAAACAATATCAAGAACAAACATTCAAAGTCTAATGCTTAGCTACTTGAATAGCTACTACAAGTAACCAAAGAACAAGTCTAATGTTCGAGACAGTATCAAGAACAAACATTGAAAGTCGATGCTTGTCAATATCCACTCTCTCTTCTATTTAAGAAATCTTTGAGCCATAACTTCTTCAGCTTAACACTCTTGACAATGAATGCTTTTGCAACTCTCTCATTATCCACTAGATAATCAAAGGCATGTGCAAGGGTAGCTTCATCAAAACCTTCAACCTCCATTACTTCTTTATAGAGCTCAGCAACATCCAATTGATTTTGACTCATCTTTTTTATTGCATTAGCAACCTCTCCAATTTGCTCCGAGAGCATTGCAAACCTATCATCCTTGTTAGTGGCACGACTTCGCTTTCTATTAAATCTTGAAGGATCTTCTATTCCTTTCGTAGTATTGTCATTACCATCATCTAGTTCAGTTGAGAAGTCCGAATCGCCAAAAGAAGGTAAGTCGATGTCTCCAAATTGTTTTGCAAAGCATCCTGTGGCCATGTCTCTTCCAGCCACCAAAGCAAGTTCATCATACATCTCGATTTTCTTGTTCAAGCACTTCTCATGGGTAGGATGTGCCTACAAAAAATCACAAAAACACAAAATTATTGCAGCCTCCAATTCCTACATATCTCAACAGCTGCATGTATAATAAATCTCTTGAATCAATGAATTTCTAGTTGCCTGGATATAACAATCTATAGCATACCAAGGTACATAAACTTAACCCACAATTTTTGGATATCAAATGCTAAGAGTATTAAGTTATATAGAAATCTGAGAAGCACATTACCGTTATTTCTTCATCATAAACTTCCTTCCGAACAACTGTGATCATCTTCAAGTTATGGTCCCACTGAAATCCACTCTTAACCCGCAATTTTTGGATGGTAGCCCAATTGTTTTTAATAGTTCTAAGATGATTGTCCATATGATCAGGCTCACATTCAGTCCCAAATTTCTCATTTATAGCTTGAGCAACTCGAACAAAGGAAGATGGTTTAAAGGTAGCTGAAGGTTTGTTCCCTTTGGAAGCCTCATCAGCTAGTATCTCTAAAAACATACGCTCCATAGGTCCTGACCATCTGAAATGCTTTGACTTCCCTTCTCTAGTCTTGCCCATTACTACATTATCAAACATATCCCACACAAGAAATTGTGATAAACAAAGAATAACACAATAACAGACATCATTTGACTACTAAGACAAGGAAACATCATGGTGATATAGAGTAGTAAATGAAGTTCACATTTACAAGAACTTCAATCACAAAGTATTCATGTCACATCAAAAACATCATACAACTTCTAAGAAGATACAAGTACTAAACATTCATTCTATGCCTACTATAGTCATCCCACATTAAACGTGCAATAAAATCTCTTTTTGCTGCCCACTCTCTGTTTTCCTCTCTCTCCTCTCTTTGTGTTTGTTGATGTCTTCTTTCTTGACTTTGAGATTCAACCTCTACATTTAGTTCTTGCATAAAGGGATCATAAGGGTCAACTCCCATAATGAAGTTATGTAAAATACAACATGCTAAGACCACATCAACTTGAGTATCAAAAGACCAAAAGGGTTCGGCGTCTAATACACGAAAATGCCTTTTTAGGACCCCGAATGCCCTTTCTACTGCAGACCGTAAAGATGAATGGCGATGATTGAACAACTCTTTCTCGTTCTCGGGTGAGTGGTCACTAAACTCCCTCCTGTGATATCGAACTCCACGATATGGAGAAATTATTCCCGGTTGGATGCCATATCCGGCATCAGCAAGATAGTATTTACCTACCAATTTTATGTAAAGTTTCAATAACATGTTTCAAGAAAATAAGGTATAAATTTTATAGAAAATATGTAATAGTCTATACCTTCAGGAATTTTCATTCCTCGAGGCCTTGAAAGTGCATTTGTAAGAATACGAGAGTCATGGGCCGTGCCTTCCCAACCGGCCAACACATAAACGAATTTTAAATCATAAGTAACAGCTGCAAGAACATTTTGTGTTGTTTTCTCTTTTCGACCACGAAATTTTCCTTGAATTTCTGGGGGAACCGATGCACGGACAGGGGTACCATCAAGAGCTCCAATACAATCATAATGTACTCAATAAGTAAGTAAATGTAACAACATACTATAAAAATAAAGTTCGTGACACTTGTCATATTACATACCTTAAAGTACGGATAAAATCTTCGACTCTTGGATATTGTCGAGGGTGTAGTGCCATCCGGTGGTCTTATAACATGCTTGTATAATTTTAGAATTGCTTGTAAGACAATTCTAAAGTATCGATGAATGGTCTCAGTGGACCTATTGAACCTTGACCCTATTACTCTCAACCTCACATTATGTCCTAAAATATGGCAAAAGACCAACAATTGCTATTTAATTGATACATTTACTGTTTCATGTAAAAAATTATTTGACCTAAGGACTCTACACAATTCAAAGAAAACTTGTGGTCTCATACGTATTTGATTGACACAATTAGTATCTCCCGAATGTAAAATGCGATTAATGAATAACTCTCTCTCAAAATCTCTTTCCCCCCGTGACGCTCTAGGTATCTGACTACTAAAAGCTTCATCCTCCATTACTAATATACCAGCTGCCATTATTGACGTAGCTGCACCCATTATTGCTCCATTGACATCATTATTTTCCATCTACAAGCAATAATAAGAATTTTCTGAGCCTGTTATGACAGATGTTTTATCTTAAGGGTAAACTTACTAGCAAACATTGAACAAATAGATAAATTTGTAAAAGGATTAAGAAGGCTAGTGCAGCAACATCAGCAATAACAAAATCAACTCTGGAAGGAACATATAAATTGAGTAAGGAAAGGCATATGAAGTGGCCAGTAGCATAAAAGACTAGGCAAAGTAAATTGGGCACAGTGCTCAGAAAGTACCTTCACTATGAAAACAATGTCCCACTCTAAGCCTTTTGACTGCAAGTGCGAGAAAGCATAAGAAGTTTCATACCAGAAAGATCAGAATTCACAATAAATAAAACCAAAAAGAAAAAAAAAATCCCACAGTCTAGTGAATACTTGTTATGTTTGAGAAAAGTACCTGATGAATAGTGGTCAATGTTATGGAATTTTCATTGTCATGTCTCCGTGCATGAGTTGATAAGAAGCTTGACACATCATCCAATAGGTACTAAAGAACCTGCAGAGAAGAGAAACCCCATCCAAATAGGACTCTAAAAATATTGACCACACTCGAGCCAACATTCATATGTAAGTTTTCTTCTTTAACATGGCTGACATAACAATAACAAGAAAATGAAAATTTCATGGTGAATATTCCATAGTCTACACACCAGTACCTTTGACAAAAAGAATGAAGAACTACTGTAGTAATTATGCCGTTTTAGTTTCTAAAAGATAAATAAACAACACTATGGACAAATGTGACTAACTAGGTGATTAAGATGCCGCATCATGGTTCTCAGGGACAAAAAGCTTACAGATCTAAGGTCGCTGTCTTCATTCAGCAGCTTCCCTCCATCCACATTTAGAACTGTCCGTTGCTCAAGGAGATACTTCTACGGGAGAAAATCATACGGCAATTAAAACAAGACTTAGAACTCACAAAAATAATATAAAAAGGTTAGGAGAATCTAAGTTCTTACCAACACTCGATCCAATATCAACTATATCACCAGTTGTTCTAATTGCTCCTTCTTAAGATCAAAACCTGAAGAAGATACATAGCAGAAAAGATAACATGAAAGAAAAATTAAAGTTGGAAGAAGGGACAATCATAAAAGGAAGCTATAGACTCCTAGAGTGGCATTATCAAGCATGAAAAGCAGATCATTCAAAATAAATGGATAGCATCTCATAAGAGGAGATTTATCAACATTAGAACAAAAGGAAAACCCATTTTGTAATCCTTCTATCTAAGAAACTTGGAGCCTACGAGTTATTATTATAATCAGATATAATGTGCCCCCTAAAATCAAATAAAAAGACACAATGTAATATGTAAGTTGTAGTCTTCTACACCCTCTTAACAAATAACTAGAAAAGCTAGCCTAAGCGACAGGATTTTTTGGCATGGAGTGCTGCCAAAGACTGTCATAAATAACTAGAAAAGCACTACGTAGCATGTAAGCCGTAGTCCTGCAATTTGCAGGAAAACAAAACCACAATAACGAGTGAGATCATAAACTTATGACAAGCACATCTATACATGCTAAACTATTAACTCTGCACAACTTCTTGAAAACAAGGTCTCTCTTCTATGACTCTGCAGAACATCTTGAAAACACCGAATACAATTGACATCACAAAGGGTTCTGTTCTCCAAATTGCTGCTGTACGATAGATAGTAGTATTCAACTAATTAAAGGACACAGAGGCTCCAAACCACTCTACATGCACGAGAAAATAAACACATAAACGTGCACTCAAGAAGAGTCCAACCTCGAAATAAAATAACACCAGTCATCTAACCTCGAAACAATTAAAGAACTAGTAAATGCCAAATACAGACACATTTCCCTGGAAAAGAACTCAGCATCTGCACGACAAATGTCGAGAAAGAAGACACAAAGAAGACACCTAAGACGCACTAACTAGAGAGGTAAGCATAGATTCGATCGGGGCTCGGGTTCAGGCCAAAATCATCACACGATACACAAACACTATTCTGGATTGACTCGGGGACAAGTTTATCAGCATTTATCTTGAGTTTAAACAAAAATGACAAGTCTCGGCCATAACACCAAACACAAACAAATATTTGCATAAAGCACTACAAAAAGCACGCATATGCTTTAACCAAAAAAAAAAAAAAGCACGCATATGCTGTGTGAGGAATGAACACGAGCACAACAGAATTTCGGGCGGAGACCGAGACTGAAGCTCGTGCGAACTGGTCGACCACGAGCTCCAGCCCGACGCCCCACCAAAAACAGGGCAGACGTACTCGGGAATGACCTACCTGGTTCGAAGGGGAGCGCTTCGGTGGACGACGACTCTCGGGCGGACGATTTGCGACGGCGAAGCTGTCCTTCAGTCTCACTCTCTCCCTTTGGCTCGCCCTCTGCTCGCCATCCGTTTCCTCTCTCTGACTTGTACTCCTCTTTTTTGCAGGGCGTGACCGGCGTGAGGAGGAAGAAGACTAGCGCGCGGGCTGGGCTTAGAGAAAAGTAAATGAAGTTGGGCTTGGCCCAAGCGAAAACACATACAAAGGAGTGGAGAAAAGAGAAGGATCAGACCAAGCCCGGTCCGCCCCTCTTTTTTTTTTTTTTAAATATTCGATTTTTAATAATAATTTTTTTTTACCTTTTTAGATTCAATAATTAGTGACGGTTATGTAAATGCTCCTAATATATACGCGTAATAGATTTTAAAGAAAACATACACGATGCATTTTAACGAAAGCTATTTATTTTACTCTTTGCTTCCTCTTTTTTTTTTTTAGCGACTAATTCTTAATATTGTATATGATTAAGTCCTAAATAAAATGGTAAAATTTGGGTGTCAACAATTAATAATTCGGATGATAATACAATAGCTTTCCATCAATCACAAATGATTGAATCCATAATAATCGAGATCTTTATAATAATCTAAGTTAAAATCGATGGAAACATATCACCATAGTCGATATTTATTGTTTATTCTTCAAATGGTTCACACTCGCTGCTTTCTTCTTCACCCCCTCCATTCTCTTGAATCAATTGGGACTGACCAGCTTTCTCCTCAATGACTTCTTCATTTTCTTTCCTTTTGTGATTAACAAGGAACAAAACCATGTCTCTAAGAGCGACCTCTGGTTCATCGCACCTCATCAACTGCTCTGCTACTTCGGCCGGAGTGACTCTAGCCGTTGTGATTGCACTCTCAATTTGGTCGAAGAGCTCGTGGTGATCGATCCCGAGATAATTAGAAGCAAGAAGCCTAAAACCAAAAGAGGTGCAATAGGACATGGGAACGTGCAAGTCCATGCGCCCCGGGCGCAATAGGGCTGGGTCTAACTTCTCAATGTGGTTCGTTGTGAAAACAATGATCCGCTCATTGCCACAACTCGACCAAAGCCCGTCTATGAAGTTGAGGAATCCGGACAACGTCACCTGTTCCATGAGAAGAAAATTAATGCTGTAACGACAAATAGGAGTTAAATGTCGAGGACAAATCATATTCATGGTACGCATCAATTGAACTAGACTTATACTAAAAAAGAAAGCAAAGAGAAAAAGTGGTACTCGATCTTTTTGCTGATAACCCATCGGCATCCGATTCATGTAGGCGGCTTGTGTTTCCGACTTCCTATCTTGCAATTGAATGGTGCAATCAATGTCCTCAACCACCAATATGGACTGATCCTTGGTGGCAACGAGGAGCCTCCTGAGCCCTTCATTGCTGTGGAGCCCGCTCAGTTCTAGATCGTATATGTCGAAGTTCAAGTAATTGGCCATCGCGGCGACCAAGCTCGATTTCCCCGTTCCAGGTGGTCCGTACAATAAGTATCCTCTTTTCCACGCCTTGCCAACTCTCCTGTAGTACTCCTTCCTCCTCACGAACCTGTCGAGATCGTCAAGGATCTTCTTCTTGAGCTCTTGGTCCATGGCCAATGTCTGGAATGTCGCTGGGTGGTCGAGGTTCACCGAGGACCACGCGCCCGGGCCCGGAGCTTTAGAGGAAACAAATTGTGATGGAGATACAAAATTCAGTCTTCCGCTGAAGAAATTGAGGGCAGAATCACAGTAGATAAGCAGGTACAAGGCTGGTTCTAGTGAATTTTGACCTTAATGTTCTTTAGGACTTCACTTAAAGAAATTTTTTGTAGCAAGTAGTCATTTTTGGGCAGGACTTTAATATATATGATACTTTTGCCTAGTCCAATTGAGCTGAAATTTTTTTTTTTTTTTTTTTTTGTATTTAGGTTCGTTTGTTTTCCGAAAAATATCATGTTTTCTAAAAATATTTTTGAAAAAGTTAATTTTCAAGAAAATGACAATAATTTTTGGTATTCTATTAAAACTTGAAAATGAAGTGAAAAATATTTTTACGTATCTCATTTGATTTTCTATAAAAAAGAATTATCAAAAAAATCAAATTTTATTTTTTTAATTGACCAAAAAACTTAATGTTAATCTTTTTACTATTTTAAAAAATAATTTTTTTATTTTTAAAAAATAGAATTATTTTTTCTTTTTCCTTTCCTTCCTCCTTCCTCCGCTGGCATGTACCTTGGCGATGGCAAGCTACTTGGCAACTAGCCAAGACGCGGGTTGGAGACCTCGAGGCTTGGTTGATCCAAGCGAGCCCAAGCTCCACGAGGCCAACAAGTTCAAGGCTCGCCAGATTTAGGCGAGCTCGAGGTGAGTCAGGTGAGCCCCGAGCTCATCGGACCTGGCCTCGAGTGAGCTCCAACTGGCCGGATTGCCTCACCACAGGTTGGCAAGCTCAAACTTGGTCGGTATTTGACGAGCTCAAGCCTTGTTGCCCTGTGGTGAGGCTCAAACTAGCTTGTGGCTGGCAACCAACAAAGGAAGAAGAAAAAGAAAAGGAAAAATAATTCAAAAAAAATTAAAAACTCAATTTTTAAAAGAAAAACATAAAAATAAAAGGAAAATGCATTTGACGAAAGAAAGTAAGGTAAAAGAAGTTATGGAAAATATTTTTTCTTTTCTAAAAAATTAAAAAAAAACTCCCTACTACTCCCTACTCTCAAAGGTCCTTTTTTTTTTGGTAAAAACTCAAAGGTCTTTTATTCAATAGCATAAAATGTTTTTCTGAACTAGTTTATTTTTCACGAATCAAACATCGAAAAATTTGAAAAAAAAAATTGTGGAAATGATTTTTTGTGAAATGAAAGCCTTAGTATCACTCTTTTTCCACTTCTAATAGTAGTACAGAACTTATTTAAAGATAACTCCGATGATTCCAACATAATGTTCTGCAAAAATTACCGATGCATTTCGAAGTGTACAGCTTCAACGTCTTCTTGTCCCGCTTTATGGACTTGGCCTCGTCCATGACGAAAGGCAGATAGGATTTGTCTACGATCTCCATGTGTTTCTTGTCAAAAGTGAGCTCGAAGTATTGCTCCCCGTGTTCAGCCGCTGATTTCCGGCCTTGATGAACGTGGTTGCCCGATCCGGCTTGTCTCGACACCAAAACCCACTTCAATTTGACCCCGTGAAACGTATCCACGAGCATTTGATTCCGGTCAATAATAGCTAGAGTGGAGTGGCTCTCCTTCGTGGACTTGGTCACTCGCACGCGCCGTACCGAAACGGATTGCTTGGCGGCCAGGAAAACCTGGGCCGCCTCGAAGAGCTCGTTCTGGGCGTACCCATCGTACGGTTCAATGACCATGGTCATTTCGTTGCGCAGGCGAAGCAAGAAGCTGCGGATCCCAGAGGAGAGGAAGTCCTGGAATTCGCGGGGGACGAACGGTCGAACCACCGACCGCACCACCATCAAGGTGGCCGTCACGGAGGTCGCAGCCGACAGCACGGCCTTGGCCACCGTGACGGGGTTCCTGAAGTCGTCCGGAGCCGGCGTGGTCGCCATTCTTTTCGGTTTACTCTGTTTGGTATGAAGATGGTGTGTGAGAATTGGAGATGGATATGTTACTGTCGACGAGAGTCGGTCTTGGATTTAAAAGGGAGGGCTAGCGACATCCCCAATGATATACCCAGCTGGAAAGCACAAAGGGACAAAAGTCACAAAACCACGCTTGATGCTTTTTGTGTTACCTTCTCGACTAAGCTGATTCATGCACTGTTCTTAGTCCAGGTCTTCGTACCCTTTGCTTTTGACGTTACAATCAGATCGACCAATCCCATCTAACTATCCAATTCAATGATTGCATCACGAGGTAAAGGCAAAACCACGCACGTTCCACTTCAAATTAATTTAATTAGATAGTATAAAGTCATTTATTGATTCGCGTCCACTATTTTAAGATCACATTTCTAATAAATCAGTTATACTTAGAAGGATCGATCAGTAGATTCAATAAAAATCTTAAAACTTATCAAAAAAGTATAATTAAATTTTTAAACTTTTAAAAAGTTCTATTAATTCATAAAACTTATCAAGGTGATGCAATCATGTCATTATATTAACTCCATCGCATTTGAGTAATGAAAAACAATGTGGTTTTTTGCACCATCATGACTAAAGCCACATCATGTTAGTCCAAATTCAATTTTTTAATTTATATTAAAAATAAGAAAACTTTGGGGAAAAAACAAAGGAAGAAGAGGCGGGCAATGGTTTGCAACCCTTTTCGTCACTGCCATCCTAAATCACCGGGATGGGGAATGGCCGGCAAGGGCACCAGCCCCAAGGGTTGCAAACCCTCACTCGCCCTTTCTGCTCTTATTTTTTTAAAAAATTCTTAATATTTAATTTAATTTAAATACAATTGGTATATAAAAACAAATTTGAATCAAAATAACGTCATTTTAACTATGTTATCGCCATGTAAGAGGGAAGTCAGCATTTTCCGTTGTGAAATGATTCGATTGCACAAATTTCACAAATTTTATGATTTAATTACACTTTTTAAAAGTTTCAAAACTCGATTGCACTTTTATAATAAATTTTACGTCTTGCAGTATATTTTTCTCGTATCTCTCCTTAACTTGCCCTCCTTAACTTGCCCTGTACTTAGTGTACTATGCCTTTTGTCCCTCGTTTGCTTTTGCTAATCCCCTGCATGGATGATTATCATATCAAATAACAATTAGTTGAATGCTCCAATAAGTCCAAACCTTCTTTAATATTAATAGAAAAAGAAAAAAAGGAAATTTTCTATCTTGCCCCCACAGAGAAGAAAAAGACCGAAATGACCTTGACCCCAATGGTTGGTCTAGAAATCGGATAAGTAATGAATGTTTTCAGCCGACCCAAGCAAATTCAATATTTCATGGAAGGCCCAAAACATGAGACTATCATTAGTGTCTGATTATGTGTTGTTGCCGCAGTAACTACTAACTACAAGAAGCCGTCGGCATGATATGAATATCAATCATTAAAAAATATCACATAGCTTGTAGATCATATAAACCGAGTTAATTTATTCTGTTTGATCACATGATTTTATCATTTGACTCAAATTATTAATAATTTGGATGAGGATACAATAACTTTCCATCAATCACTTTTGTGATTGAATCCATAATAATCGAGATTTTTTTAACACTCTTAAGTTCAAATTAATGGAAAGTACCAACATAGTCGGTGTTTGTTGTTTATTCTTCAATTACTTCACACTCACCCCTTTCTTCTTCACCCCCTCCATTCTCTTCAACCAATTGGAACCGACAAACTTTCTCCTCATTGACTTCTTCATTTTCTTTCCTCATGTGATTTGCAAGGAAGTAAACCATGTCTCCAAGTCGCTCTTCATCAACTGCTCTACTACTTCGGCCAGAGTGACTGTAGCTGTTGTGATCGCATTCTCGATCTAGTCAAAGAGCTCGTGGTGATCGATCCCAAAATAATTAGAAGTGAGAAGCCTAAACCTACAAGCAGTGCAATAGTATATAGGAACATGCAAGTCCATGCACCCTGGGCACAAGAGGGCTGAGTCTAATTTCTCAATGTGGCTCATCGTGAAAACTATGATCTCCTCATCGCCACAACTTGATCAAAGCCCATCGATGAAGTTGAGGAATCTAGACAATGTCACATGTTCCATGAGAAAAAAATTAATTTAGTGACAAACATGAGTTAAATGTCGAGGATAGATCTCATAGTATGCAACAAATGAACTAGACCTTTTACTCAAAAAGAAAGCAAAAAGAAAAAGTAGTACTCGATCTTTTCGCCGATAACCCGTCAATGTCGAATTCATGCCCGCGGCTCATGTTTCCAACTTCCTATCTTGCAATTGAATTGTCACGACCAATTTTTCGGATGTGAACCACCTAGGGTTTGGTTAATGGATTGTTAAGCCTTGACTTAACTCGGGCTCTCCCAAGCCCATACCAATTCGCGACTTAGGTTTAAGTTCTTAACATGCAGATAGATTTTATTTAGGAGTCACCACTAATCTATTTTTGGTGGGTCGATTAGATTTGTGAGTTCGGGGACTTGGTTACGTTAAATTTTTCTAACGCCCTTTCGGTACCTTTCTCTTTTACTTTGAAAAATGTTTGGCAATCAGTTTGAATCGATTTTAATTTACTTTCCTAACATGTGAGATGATCACACAAATGCGCAAACCACCAATTTAACACCCAATAAATCAAATAAATAAAATGCAGGACTTATAGCAACGGAATCATATGCGTTGTTAGATCATAATTCATATAAGTAATCCTAGATATGATTTCTAATTAACAAGCAATCACTCAACTTTTGTTTTCACTTTTTTTTAAACGAGAACATAATCCATATGCAATGCAATGCTTCTAATCTAATATGAAATAATATGGCATGACAATATGTCCTAAACTATATGAATGAGTAAAAAAACTAATGATTTCTTAATGAAAATGCAACAATTAGATATGCAATCTAAATTAACCAAAATGACCTAATTCTAATGACGTGCAATCCAATGCAATGCAATGACGTACAAAATTATTTCAACTAAAATGACATGCAACATGCAATTTAATATGCGAGCTATATGTCACGCGACATTTATGAAATGACCTAATTTAATGACGGGTAATTTCTAATGAACCTAACAATAGTCACTAAATGACAGCATTTCATGAAGCTAATTCTAATTTTTTTTTCTTTTTTTCTTTTATGAAATTCGAAATTAAAACTACCAAATAATTAAACGTGCAATTCAAATTTAAAACTAACATCCTAAATGAATGCATTTTCTATTTTTATTTTTTAACAAATTCGAAATAAATCCCTATTCTAAATATGCAAGATAACAAGAGATATTCTAAAAATAAACTAATCCTAATTCAAATATTTTTTGAATTTTTCTTTTTACGAAAATAAAATTGATTCAAACACCACGACAGCAAATCAAGCAGGATAAGATTGATATTCAAAAATTGGCGAACCATATCTCGCGCATGAGATCGGGTTGACCAATTTTAAATTAAATCGCGAATCGAATCCCGGGCATGAGATCAGATTGACGATTATGCAAGAGATTGCGAGTCGGATTTCGGGCACGAAAATTGAATTGTCAATCACAAATTTTAGAGGCAATTTCATGTCGTGAATTCTCATCCTTACACTAAAGAATAATTCTACTAAAAAAATAATAAAAAACAAAATAAAATAAATAGAAAGAAAAATTACCTACTTTGCTTTCCATTTTTTTTTAGGGCTTGGCACGGCTAAGGACGGTACGATGGTGACTCGGAACTAGGGGCTCGTCGCAATAGTTGAACGTCGGTCAAAGAGCAGTTTGGCACAGAGACGATAACCTGCGATGATATCGACCTTGCTGATCTGGGCGTGACTGGAGCATATGGCAAGGTGTCACCGCAAGGCTTGCTGGAGATTCTGATTTTACTGCGAGAACTAAGCAGACCAAGCCAAAAATCTCCGCTTTGCTTCCTCTCTTTGGGTATCAAGCTCCTTTGCGCATGTCCTTTGTTGACCTGCAGAGAAAGAAGATAAGAACTCTCTCCATGTTTTCTTTTACCGAAAGATTGTGTGCCCTTCTCTTGCCCTGGATTTTTCCTTCAAACAAAACAAGCAATATTAGACAATATATGTGAGAAAATTTGTGCTCGTCAATATTGCTCCATGCGGTGGTGTTTGCTTGCGATGACTCAGGGCCAAGAAACTCCGGGATTCGCTTGGGACGTTGAATCGTAATAGTGGGCAAAGTGGCAACGCGTGGCAGCAAAACCCAAACATGAACAAGGGCGGGCGGGCGTGCGTGCAAGGCATGAATTTTGATGGATGCCTAAAGTTTCAAGAGATGGGGTTGGTTCAGGAAGACTCCTGGACTCCAAACTGACGTGGTGCTTTTGACCAAGTTCACGTGTTCTTCCTTTGCCAAGAATTCTTCAATTTGTAGCCGTAAAAATGTGAATTTCGTGGCTTCCGGCATGGTGATCGACAGGTGAGACTAGGGCAGCAGCATCATCTAGGTCGAGGACAGCGATGCTCGGCACAGCAAGGACTAAGAAGCGCTGGGGATCACTAGAAACCTGCAAATAAGGAACAAACGACTGGACCGCAACGTGATCGGACTGAGGCTTGTCTTTTAGCTATTCGTGTGGGGTTCCCGCAATGCTTTTGACGCTGGGCAGAATTTGGAACGATGAAAGACGACGAACGGCGGCCAGATCCGAGGTCGCGGCCACCTCCAATGACCAACGCAGATTATTTTCCTTCCAGCCAATTCCTCTTTTTTTCGAAGCACCCTCACGTCGCTGGCTTTTCTTCTGCCGATCCCCCCTAAAAAGTGACAACCCCTCTTGTGCGGCCGTATATTCAATGTTTGTGGCCTCTTTTTTTTTTACCGACAGAAAAGACCCTCTTTTCCCCACCATACGCGACTCTTTTATACACCAAAAAAATGTATTTCCGTGGTATATTTCATTGCCAATTTTGCTCGTGTAAAATTCCATTGAATATATCATTTCAGCAATATTTTTTGCATATTCGATCAAAAAATTCCCCTTTTGCGCAAAACTGCATCTCTCAGTGTATATTACCTAAATCTATAAAAAAAAATATTAACAAAATATAAAATTTTCCTAAACTATATGCCATGTGGTTATGATTTTTTATTTTTTTATTTAGCAAAAAAATATATATCCCCAAAAATTTAGGTGTCAACATGAATGATGCAATCGATGTCCTCAACCACCAATATGGACTGATTCATGGTGGCGATGAGTAGCCTCCTAAGCTCCGCATTGCTATGGAGCCCACTCAGTTCTAGGCCGAATATGTCGAAGTTCAAGTAATTAGCCATTGCGGCGACCAGGCTCGGTTTCCCTGTTCCAGGGGTCCATACGATAAGTACCCTCTTTTCCACGCCTTGCCAACTCTTCTGTAGTACTCCTTCCTCCTTACAAACCTGTCGAGATCGCCGATGATCTTCTTCTTGAGCTCTAGGTCCATGGCTAGTGTTTGGAATGTCGCCGGGTGGTCAAGGTTCACCGGGGACCGCGTGCCTGGGAAAGGGCCTCTAGAGGAAACAAATTGTGATGGAGACACAAAATTCAGTCTCCTGCTGAAGAAATTGAGCGCATAATCATAGATGAGAAGGTGCAAGCTGGTTCGAGTGAATTTTGAGATTTTCCTGATTAACTTTTGTGTAGCAAGTACTTATTTTTTGGCTGGACTTTATATGATACTTCCGACTTAGTCCGATTGAACGAAGTTTTTGTGAATTTAGCATCACAAGCATCACAGCTTTTCACTCCTAAATTCTAATAGTAGAATTGAACATAGTTAAAGATAATTGCCGTTGGAGCCCGGAGTGCATAGCTTCAGCGTCTTCTTCCCCTGCTTTATGAACTTGGCCTTGTAGATGAGCAAATGCACATAGGATTTGACCACGATCTCCCTGTGTTTCTTGTGAAAACTAAGCTCGAAGTACTGAACTTCGTGCTGAACCGTGGAGCCTTGATGGACTTGGTGGCCCAAGTCGACCTGTCTCGACACGAAAACCCACTTGAGTTTGACCCCGTGAAACGTATCCACCAGCATTTGATTCCGGTCCATAGCCAGATTGAAGTGGTTCTCCTTTGGGGACTTGGTCAGTCGCACGCGCTGCATCGAAAGGGATTGCTTGGTGGCCAGGAGAATCTGGGCCGTCCCAAAGAGGTCGTTTTGTCCGTACCCATCGTACTGTTCGATGACCATGGTCATTTCGTTGCAGAAGCGAGACAAGAAGCCATGGATCTTAGAGAAGAGGAAGCCCTGGAACTCGGGAGAGACGAAGGTCGAACCACCGACTGCACCACCATCACGGAGGCCGTGGCAGACAGCACAGCGTTGGCCACCGCGATGTTGGAGTCGTTTGGAGCAGGGGTCCCGCTCTAATCAGTTCAATCTATGGGGGACAGACGGTATATGACCAGAGGAAATCAGGAGATGAAAGAGGCGATGAATAAGAGAATTGGAGATCGACCCGTTATTGTAGAATTTTTTGGGATGTGAATGGGAGATCAACAATGAACTCTCTACAAATGCATGGATTCCTTGTTGACTGAGCTGGTTCCTGGCCCGGAGTGTTCCTAGTCCAAGCCTTGGTAGGCTTTCGTTCTTGCCCCGACGGGGCGCCGGTCTTGGCCTTTTTCTTTTGCGGAGTGGCGGCAAATATTCAAATCAGATCGACCGATCCCGTGCATTTATCTTATTCAATGGTCGCATCTCGAAGTAAGTTAGCTCCATTTTAGGATGATCTACTTAAAGCTCTCTCCTTAAATCCCACAGCACGATGCGAATACGACCGATGCTAGTAGGGAACCTTTCCTAGCTCGTTTTGCTTTTGCGAAACTTGTCATGTTCCTAGGAAAAGAAGCATGTACCCATGAGATGACTCTTGCAACGGATGACTAGGAACCCATCGAGAATTAGGTTGAGTCCAATTGAATTAGAATCCAAGCTCAGACAAATAATGCTTTCAGCCAACCCAAGCATATTCGAGATTCCGTGGAAGGTCCAAACCATGAGAAAACTAATGTGCCACATTATGTGTCCTTGACGTGATATAACTATATAAAGCAAATTATACTATTAGCATGATTTGAATATTCGATCATGAAAAGATCGCATGGTTGACAAACCATGTAAATCAAGTTCGTCTAGACCGTTGACCATCTGATTTTACCGTTTGACTCACATAATTAATAATTTGGATGACCAAGCACTGACTTCATACAATTACTTTATATTCAATGATCACTTTCTTTATAATAATCTAAATTAAAATCGATCAAAACATACCAACATAGTCGATATTTATTGGTTATTCTTCAATTATTCGCACTTATCGCTTTCCTCTTCAGTTCCTCCATTTTCTTCAACCAACTGGCACTGGCAAACTTTCTCCTTTATGACTTCTTCATTTTCTTTCCTCTTGTGATCAGCGAGGAAGGAAACCAAGTCCTTGAGAGCAACCTCTGGTTCGTCGCTTTTTATCAATTGCTCTGCTACTTCGGCTGGAGTGACTCTCGCTGCCGTGATCGAACTCTCGATTTGATTGAAGAGCTCGTGGTGATCAATCCCGAGATAATTAGAAGCAAGAAGCCTGAATCCACAGGGGGTGCAATAGGACATGTGAACGTGCACGTCCATGCGCCCTGGGCGCAGTAGGGCTGCGTCCAGTTTCTCCTTGTGGTTGGTAGTGAAGATTATGATCCGCTCATCGCCACAGCTCGACCAAAGCCCATCAATGAAGTTGAGGAATCCAGACAGCGTCAGCTGTTCCACGATACAAAAATTAATGTCGTAGTGATAAACAAGTTAAATGTCAAGAACAAATCATAAGCATAGCATGCAACAAACTGAAGTAAACCTTGTACCAAAAATGAAAGCCAAAAAAAAAAAAAAAAAAAAAAATTGTACATCTTCTCGTGGATAATCGGTGGACATCATATTCATGCGCGCGGCTCGGGTTTTGGACTTCCTATCTTGCAACTCAATGGTGCAATCGATGTCCTCAACCACCAATATGGAGTGATTCGCGGTGGCAACAAGCAGTTTCCTGAGCTCCGCATTGCTCTGGAGCCCGCTTAGCTCTAGGTCGTATATGTCGAAGTTCAAGTAATTGGCCATTGCCGCAATCAGGCTCGATTTCCCTGTGCCAGGGGGTCCATACAATAAGTACCCTCTCTTCCACGCCTTGCCTACTCTCCTATAGTACTCCTTCCTCCTCACGAACCTCTCGAGATCGTCCATGATTGTCTTCTTGAGCTCTAGGTCCATGGCCAGTGTCCCGAATGTTGCCGGGTGGTCGAGGTTCACCGAGGCCCATGCATCTGAGAGAGGACCTGTAAAGGAAAAAAATATGTGATGCAGATGTAAAATTCAGTTTTCTGATGAAGAAATTGAGAGCAGAATAATATTAGGTAAGAAGGGCCAAGACTGGTTCTGGTAAATTTTGACCTTAATGTTCTTTAGGCTGTCGCATATGAACTTTTCTGTAGCAAATGGTTATTTTTGGAAAGGACCATTTAATTGCATATTTACGATGTCTATGGTACTTCTGACTTGTCCATTTGAATAAAAACGTAATGTCAATTTAGTATATTTACGTCTTCCCACTTTTCTAACGGCAGAATTAAACATGTTTACAGATAATTTCGTCAATTCGAACTTTATTTTCGACGATACTTACCACCGTAGACACGGTCGAAGCTCGGAGTGTGTAGCTTCAGCGTCTTCTTCCCCTGCTTCATGGACTTGGCCTCGCTGACGACGAAAGGCAGGTAGGAATTGAGCACGATCTCCTTGTGTTTCTTGTGAAAAGTGAGCTCGAAGTACTGAACTTCGTACTGAACTGTCGTGTTCCGGCCATGATGAACTCGGTGGCCCGAGTCGAGCTGTCTTGACGCGGATACCCACTTGAGTTCAACCCCTTGAAACGTATCCACCAGCGCTTGATTTCGGTCCATGGCCACGGTGAAGTGGTTCTCCTTGGTAGGCTTGGACACTCGGATGCGTGTCGTCGAAGGGGATTGCTTGGCAGCCAAGAAAACCTGAGCTGCCTCAAAGAGCTCGTTTTGGACGAACCCGTCGTACTCGTCGACAACCATGGTCATTTCATTGGAGAAACAGGAGAAGAAGCCGCGGATCCTGGAGAAGAGGAGGCCCTGGAGCTCACGGGGGACGATTGTGTGAACCATGGACTGCACCACCATGGCCGTGGCTGTCACGGAGGCCGCAGCAGACAAGACTGCCTTGGCCACCGCAACAGCGTTCTTGAAGTCGGCCGGAGCAGGGGTCGTCATCTAAGCAGCTCGGCAGTAGACAGTAATCGGCCGGAGAAAACCGCGAGATGGAATCGTTGATTGTACAAACCTTTTGGGGTGAATGAGAGAGCAAGGAAGCGAGGGTTGGATCTCTGGAGTTTATAGAGTGGGCTTAGTAACACTTTTTCTTTTTGTGGAGTAAAAATCTCTATGTTTAAGTCAGTCTTTGACAAAACGACGCCAAAGTACAAATTACTTGAAAATTGGGGTGTTGCCTTCTTGACCGAGCTGGTTCATGAACCCGTTCAAAGTCAAAGTCTTCGCAAAGACTTTGACTTTGCCCTTTCGAATGCCGTGATATTTCGTCCTTCTTGCACCTTCCTTTACGCTTTCCTCGTCTCCTTTTTCTTTTCAGAGTGGTGACAAATGTCAAAGCAACATCAACGGGGCGCATTGAACTTAGGTTTGTCTCGATTGCATTTGTATAAAGAACATATGCACTGATACTGTGAAATGTCTAATTTAATGGTCGTGTTTCGATGTAAGGCGAAACCACATGTACATCACACGTTCTTGTTTCGACATATTTTGAATGTATTGGTGTTGAGGACGTCCGTTCGCATGTAACTTTTGAGTCGGAATATTTTCTAACTATGGAGGTTGTGGGATCCTTATGAGCCATCGATTTCATAAATTTGGTAATATTTAGAATGGCCTATCTCTAATGATGGTTTTGCTCTTAATTCTCGCGGTAATCTTTGAATATCCGGGGACATCTGGGAGTAATCATCACGCTCTGCATTACGTGTAGAAGTTGGAGGAGTGTTTGACTTCTAGACTTTTTTTTATTATTTTAGTCGAAGACTTCTAGATTTTGATCCGAGCTCTATTTATTTTAGAAATGGTTCTTTTGTCTAGTTAGGAAGTGGGAACCTTTTCTTTAGTGCGTTTTTTTTTTTTTTGTCAGTTTTCTTTAGTGCGTTTTGCTTTCGCACAGATTGTTCGTGTTCTTTAAAAGAAACCCTAGAAAAATTTAAGCAAATAATAACCTCATCCGTCCTTATCGCTAGTCAATTGAATTAGGACCACTGTACGTGCTCGCTTTCTCAAGGCCATCCCCGGAGCGCCGCATGTCTCGAGTAATTAATCGGTATATGTCTGAGGGGGTGGGACACAGATCATGCAAACCGAGTTCATTGTTGATCATGTGGAATTTATCATATGACCCATATAATTAATCATGCAAGTGGCATGTATCGCATGGTACATAGATTATGCAGGCTGATCGTGAGAGATTTATTATATGACCCGCATAATTAATGATTCAAATCATATCATCCCACTTGATTTGTGGATCATATAATAATAATAAAATAAAAAAGATCGTAATTTCTCATCGATCATTTTTATGCCGAAATCCTCAATAATCACTATCTTTATAGTTGCTTCACTTCCTGATGTATCCTCGTCAAGTTGTATAATTACTGTACAAAATAAGATTTCATGTGCAAGATAAGTGCGAAAGAGATACTGCGGTAATTCCTTGTGTTGTGTCCAAAAAGAATGTAATGGAAAAGAATTCGTTTTGGAATGTCGAAAACGTCCTCAAAATAGATAACACCATAACGACAATGCCATGAAGAAAAAGGGTAGGGATATCAGTAAATACAAGCTAAAACACCAGTTTATCTTACCGTAAGTTTCTCACTTTGCCATCATCTTCACGTTCTTTTAATATTATAATGCAATTAAGTGTTAAAGAGAGAGAGAGAGAGAAAAGTGAAATTTGGCCAAAGAAAAAAGATAAAATTGTAGAAAGCAAGAAGTTACCTACCCACACTCTCCACTGAAAAATGCACGATATTCCTTGATTATCTCTGCCGTACAACCACCAATTTCATCTTCTTCCTTATATCCGTTTTTTTTTTTTGGTTGTGTTATTGAAAGAATTGCAATAGGAACTTTAAGAATATGGCTCAACCTATTATGTACGTCAAGATTCAGCCTGTTGATAAGGGTAGGACTGGTTCATTGTCCAGGTGAAATAGTCTCTCTGGAAGAGGTGTCTCCAGGTACAGATGGCTGAGAATCTGTTATAGATTCAGTTAATCGAGAATTTGCAGAGGAAGCGGAGATTACATTCTCCACTGATGATGATGGTTTCTCTCACTCTTCTGGGACTGCTTCTGCCTTCCTCTGGACTATAGTGATTGGTTCAGCGCATCTGAGTGCAGCTGATAGTCATCTGTGTCTTCGCCTTCATCCTTCTCCTTCCATAGCCATCTTTTTCTGATTATGTCATACGGTTGCAGTGAACTTTTCGTTCTGTTTGACAATCTAGAGGTGCTACAGGTCCCTCTTTGCTAATACTGATTGTGATGGGCATTCTAATGGGGATGCGCTGTACATACGTTTGCCCGTAAGATTAGGCATGCGCCAGGAGAATCATCTACATATAGATGGTAGGCCCGGAATTACCTCTGGATGAACTAATGGATAATGCATGTGAATAGAAGGCATAAGCAAAGTCCGGAGAAATCTTGACGGAAAATTCATTCTGTCATTGGCTTTTCTTGTAGAAAACTACTTACACAATCACCTCATCAGATATAAATTAGTGGGCATCTTGAATCTTCCATGTATGTTTTTGTTGATTTCTGTGCTGTGGATTAACGATGGCATCAGAATTAAGGCAAGAGTCTTAAGGTACGTTTCTACATGCTACAACAGTACTAATGAACGATAATATACCTTGATCGCCAGAGTGGATTGAGGGCTACGGATTATAACTTAGAAAGCAGTGGAAAGGAGCATATCTTAGCTTCAGAAGCTGAGCTTAAAAGATTGAACATGATGCCAAGCATCGCTGCACATGGTAAGTTCTCTCGACGGCCCTCATTATCAACGTCGGTTGACTTGTCCCTTGAGCTGGGGAGGCCAGAAAATGGTTTTTCTAGGTACTGATAGAGCAGCAGTAGATTCCATCCGAAGAACTGGGAAAGGATTTGAGTGTCTGCTGGCAGCGAGGCCAACCACGAGAGGAAATTAACTTCTGGAACTGCTGCCAACTTACCTGGATGAGAATGCTACTGTAGACTGGCTCAATGGATCTGAAAAAGATTACTCGCACGGAAGATTCATCCCTTTCAAAGGCGAAACCATATCATGGGAAGCAGTTTATTCTAGCGAACCTGGAACGAGAGGGAGACTCTTTACATTCTTGACAAACAATGTAGCTTACTTTTCCCTGACAAAAGAAATCAAATCCTCTTGATCCAATTTCTTGCGAAGCTATTGTATTCGAGAGATTCGATGATTTAGGGCAGATGAATTAAGTACTTTCTTTATGAGACATTAGCTGTAAATTATTTACTTTTTTCTGTGAAACATCGACACATCTTGTCAATTTCGTTTCATGTTGTAATTCAAACTCTAGTATGTGAAAAATCAGTAGTTCTCATAAAATTTGCCAATGTTTAAGATCTATTGGATCTTCAAAAGACGGTGCAACCTTTCAACAGGCGGCCAAGCTTGATTTCAATCAAGGAAAAATCTTAAGGCAAGTAAATCAATTAGTTCACAACTTCTGCTTTCCTTCTCAATTCCCCCATTTTCTTCAGCCAATTGGCCGTCTCAAAAGAGCTCTCAGTACAGTCGAAGAGCTTGTGGCCATCGATCCTGATATAATTGAAAGCAAGAAGCCTAAACCCGCACAGGGTGCAATAAGACATGGGAATGTGCAAGTCGATGCGCCCTGGATGCATCAGAGCCGGGTCCAATTTCTCCACATGGTTTGTCATGAAGACTGTGATCCGCTCATCACCACAGTTCGACCAAAGCCCATCGATAAAGTACAAATGATTGGAAAATTTGGTGGGGTTGCCTTCTTGACCAAGCTGCTTCATCGGCTGTTCAGAGTCCAAGTCTCCGTAGATTTTGACTTAGCCCTTCCTAATGCCGTGATGTTTTCGGTCTCCCCGCACCGACCTTTACGCTTTTGTCGTCTCCTTGGGTGGTGGCAAATGTCAACACAACATTAAGACAAGGCGCATCGACCTTAGGTTTATCTTTCGAATCAGAAAAAAAAAAAAAAAACAAAAAAACAAAACAAAACCTTTAGATTTATCTCGATCGCATTTGTATAAAGAGCATATGCACCGATCTCGTGAAATTGTCTAATATGAGGATCATGTTTCAATGTAAGGTGAAACCACATGTACATGGCACATTATATTTCGATAGGGCGTCTGTTTGCAAATAACTTTCGAGTTAGATTTTTTTGTTTTTTTTTTAATCCGTAGTTTGTAACTATAGAGATTGTGGGATCCTTACAAGCAATCAATTGGTAATATTTAGAATGACCTATATCTCTACCTACCTACTCCTGGAATAAACTGGGTTATTCCACTATAACAATTCATCACCACAAAATGCTCCAAGAGTTAATTCTTTTCACGCTCGGCGATAAAGTCATACACCGACGGCCAATCAAGTGAAACTCTAGTTAGTGATCCCTTTCTTACAACCTTAACATACAATTGAAATTCCACAATTGTAATCCCAACACTCTGAGGCATTATTCGATAAGAATCACCTCAAAACATTCTTCCATTAATCAAAGCATGGTCAATTTCGTTTCTGTTCTTCTCACCATACCCGGACACTGAATTCATCCATGTTTTCCTTCACAATTTCGACACATATCTTGTGAGTCTTCTACCTCTTGTCAAGTGCTAGGATGCACTATTACTTGTACCGGAGACCTATCCCAGAAATTCCACAGTGCGTTCTATGGTGCACTTCTTCTGAACTATCTTATCGACGATGACATTAGTAACCATTGTCGAGATTCAATCTACTAATGCGGACAACCCATAAATCACTGTCCGTACTTGCGACACTTACCACAATTTCCTGTCCTCAAAATACACGAGACTGATTTATACCATCTTCCATAGAACAACATGTTCCGTTAATCTGAATACTGACCTGACTATGCCGCCCTTCCTATTAAGTGGAACAAAATTCTCTTCCCTCAACATCAGTCTTTTCCCTTGTCGACTTCCAAAT
This sequence comes from Eucalyptus decipiens, assembly GCA_014182575.1. Taxonomy (NCBI): domain Eukaryota; kingdom Viridiplantae; phylum Streptophyta; class Magnoliopsida; order Myrtales; family Myrtaceae; genus Eucalyptus; species Eucalyptus decipiens. Next base: position 29,233,292 of record CM024618.1, on the reverse strand, counting down.
CTGCTTCGTTGAATCTGGACTCAGATATTGAATTCTATTCTCTGATTATCCTTCCAGGTTGGACCTCAGCAAAGGTAGCAACAACAACAACTTGATTATGATCTTACTGGCTCATCCAGACCCCAAGAAACACTTGCATCAGAACGATCTTATCGGACTTAGGATCAATCAACGCTGATACACCAGTACCAACCTACGGTGGCACTCTTATGCTCAAGCTGGCCAGAGTCAACACTCTGCCTTCCGAATCCACAATAATTAAAAGCAAGCAATTCACACCCGACAAACAATTCTACCAATCAGCTATCAAAGACATGCACCGCCATGAATTTAAAGGCCTTTCCTACCGCTATCCCATAGATCATCGCACCTTATCACTCCAATACCTAACAATTGCTCTGATACCACAAAAAGAGGATGTCACGCTGTGACATCCCGATTTTCCAATTCTATTTTCAATAAATTGAGACGGGCATTTCATTGGCACGCATATGGTTCTTTTCCTTGAGTCGGCCACTCATATGAAAACTAATTTATCGGGTGAAGCTGTTAAGAGTTTCTAATGCATCAGACTCGAGAATTTGACCAGGAAGCGACCTTTCGACCGAGCTAATCTGCAAGGGTCATTACGGCACGATTAAAATCGATTAGAGATCGGAGATAGGTCGGCTCGACAGAGGCATGTTATCAGGTGTGGGTGATTCCACCAGATCGCACAATTCTTGTCGATCGGCACTGAACCGACTTTTCTATCGATTGGGTACCCTGTGTTCGTATTTGAAATCTTGAGATTACCTCAACAACCGAAAGTCGCCAATGTTTCAAAGATGTACATTGTGGCTTGAGATGATCAACCACAGGTCAAATGCGTGAAAATTTCTAAAGGCTACCCGGTAGGTTGGGCCACGCTAGTATCGTGCCAAAGTGAAATTAACCGTGGAATTGAGATCGAATCGAAATTGGAAGTCTGGGTGTGTCACAAATCATTTTGGGATCATTAACTTATCTTTGGAAGATTTTTCTTGCAATCGAGTTTTTCGGCAATTAAATCGAAAATGGCTAATTTGGCTCGAGAAATTAGTAAGCCGCTTTTTTGGTCGTATTTTGGGACTTAAGTTGGTTCTATGGACAAGTGAGGATGTGAATTGAAGTGTGGTGACATTGAATTTATTCTATGGACTTCAATTTGATTCAATTGGAAGAGAATTGATGGGAATTGAAGAAATGGGACATACAAGAATTGGACCCCGGCGGAAATTGCAAGTGAACCCATTGGAAAGGTTGTGGGAGATAGTGGAGTGTGATGTCATGCATGATGTCATGGTGGTGGGCCATTTTTGTGGGTTAAAGAAAAAGAAAAAAAGAAAAGAAAAGTGGTCCCATCTCTCTCTCTCTCCTCCCTCTCTCTCCTCCTTCCTTCTCTCCCGTCGGCTCCCTCTCTCTCCTCCATCTTCTGCGTCTTCTTCTTCGGATGCCCAGCAGCAAGGGAGATCGTCGAGCAGTCGCCCGGAGTCGCCCGTCGTCGCCTCACGCCGCCGTCGCTGCACCGCCTTCGCTGCTCGCCTTCCTGCCTCTCTTCTCTCCCTCCGTTTGCTGCTCGAAAATTCCAGATCTGGTAGGGCCGGCAAAGCGGCTAGCGGCCGCCAGCCGTCGCCGTCGCCGCCCGCTCGCCGCCGAGCCGCCCGGTCGTCGTCGTCGCCGCGTCCCGCGCGAAGCCGCGACCGCGCACCGCTCCGCCGCTTCGCCCGCTCATCGTCCCCGAGCTGTTCGGCTAGCGCAAGAGCTGCCGGAGCTCGTCCCCGCCGCCGTGAGGCCTCGCCGGAGCTCCGCCCGGCCCGTCCAAGCCCCGCCGGTCCTCCTTCGCCCGAACCGCCACGAATCGCCCCATCTCCGCCCCTTCCAGCGCCACCGGAAGTTGCGAAAAATGGGTATGGCAGCCCCCTTCGTGGGCCGTTTTGGCCGCCTTCCCGAGCCCGGATGCTCGGCCCGCTTTGAGGAAAGTCGATCCTCGCGTCGTCCCCGTCGTTTTGGTCCGCTCGGCTCACTAATCCGGTGAGTTTAACTCACTAAACCTCGCTTAGAGGGCTAATTACGCTTTAGGTGTGCTTAGTTTATGTTAATTGTGATTAGGTGGTTAGTTTAATTTATTTAAGTGTGGATTATATTAATGTGTTTAATTAGCTTAAAGTGTGATTAAATTAAAGGTTAAGAGAGTTTATTTAATATAAAGCCTTGATGTGACATAATGGGATTTTATTTTTGAATTATTTAAATGATTTCGAATTCTGGAATTTATAATATTATATTATATTCCGGAATTATTAAAATATTATTAAAAAAAAATGAAAAAATTATTTTTGACTCCGGTTGCTCAGAATTTCGTGCCGATCGCTGTCGTGTAGTCGGATTTTGAAATTGATAATTGTATATCATAAATTTAGCGTGGATGGTGAAAAATATGGATATTATTATTATATTAAATTTCGGAATAAATTTAATTACTTAATAAATTCGAAAAATTATTTTGGGACCCTAAATTCACAGAATTTCGTGCTTTGATCGTCGCTTTGTGCTTTTAGAATTTGAATTTGATGAATGTATGTGGCAAATTGAGTGTTGATTGTGGTAAATAAGGATTTTATTCATAAAAACCCAAGTGTTGGGTTTTGATGCAAAAATTGGATTTTAATGATTATATTAAATAGTGGGGTTTGAAAAAGTGAGATATTGGCTTTTTGATTCGAAATTAGCGTGTCCCCACACACATGAGTAATTTTTGGAATATTTTTAATATGGAGAAAAATGGCCGGGATCACTATTTTAAGTGAAGCATTGAGTGAAAGATAAAGTGTCATGGGGCCGAGTATGCTTTGGCTGTGTGATAAGTAAGAGGAACCGTCCTGGGCTGTTGAGCCGGACTTGCCCCTATATGGGATGCCCACGCGGTGGATGCGGGTCGCAGTTGATTCTGGGCCCATGCTCCTTCGGGAATGCCGTCGATGTACTGACGAAGCCGCGCTCCAAGGTGGGGAGGCGATGCTTGGCTATATGCCAGTAGATAGCCGAACAGCGAGTAGGCTATGCCCTTGTGTGGCAGTGAATAATAATCGGAATGAGTACTAAGTGCGATTGTAATTTATATGAAAGTGATGATGTTCCAATTGTTTGAATTATTATTCTACCTGTGATTGAGTGATTTGAATTGTGCTAACTTGCAGAAAGGAATTGAGGCGAGGTAAGTTCTCTGTGTGATGTGGCTAGGCCACCCGGGGTGTATTTTCTTTCTAATAGGGGTTTAGGGGGATGAACTTGCTGAGACATCGTCTCATCCCGGTTGTGGGATTAAAATTTCAGGTCCCTAAATGGCGGTCGTGGAGGACCCGAAGCCCTAAGGCTGGAAAGGAGGAGACTGAAGTATTGGTGAACGTGACCTGCTAGTTGGTTTTAGGATTGTCCCCCTTTTGTCGAGCCGGTCTATTTTGCAGACAGTTCAGAGTTGTATTTAAACCTATGTGTTTGTAAATGAGTGTTTGGTATTGTGATTGATTGCCTGCTTTTCTATCCCGTATTTAATGGTCAGGGGTTTTTATAATACGTTCCGCTTGCGCAATAATAAATGAATGGGGTCGGCGACACTACCTGGGAATGTCGCAATTGCATGACCAAGGTGGGATGTTGGCGCGCTCGAAGTTCGGGGCGTGACACACGCCCCGACTCTCAGTCACGTGACCATCCTTCAAGCTTGGTCGATTTTATTAAGCGATATCCCAAGACTACATATCGCCGACCCTTTTCATTTTAATAGCACATGCGGAAGCAGTTATAAAAATCCCCAGACAATAAAGTAATGGGATATACAAGTAGGACTAGGAAATTGAACCTGAAAACCAACACCCTTATGATCATATACAAGCCATACTAAAACGATTGGTTTCTACTCAAATTGATTCTATAGCAAACATCATCAGGATCCTACTCTGGATCATCCTCGGGGTTCTTCTTCAGATACTCCTCTTCGGGTTCCTCAACAGGGATCTCCTCATCAGATCCACGCTCCTTAGGCTCCTTATCCAGGTCCTGAAATGGTTATTCAATAACCTTTGAGACAACGTCTCAGCAAGTTCTACCTCCTAAGACCCGATTAGTAAACTAATACACCTTAGGGCTGCCTATGCACAACATGAGTCAGAGGACTTACCTTGGTCTGAGATTCCATCTGCATATTAGCACAAATCAAATAGGTACACCCAAGCAATAACATCACAGATCGAAGCATCGATCTAAACGACTTAATCAATTACACGACAACAAGACCACTCATGGTCATTTCCATTCAATCAATCAATTCGCAACATCAAATCAAGGCAATGATCAATCACACTGAATCACACTCAGATCGAATTATCGATCAATCGACCTAGTCGATTACAAGCCAGTCAAATCATTTCTAGGTCATTCACTCCATCCCACATAACCTCCAATAGTACACGTAGTCACAGAGCTCCATCAATGCTCTCGGGCGTCGTTTTTGCCAAAGTGACATAAGTAACAAACAATCTACGTGCGTTCTTTAAGGCGCCATTTTCGCACAGTGATATTCCTCATCACCGAACCACGCCCGTCTCAGGTCACAAATCACTGACAGTCTACGTGCATTCTTTAAGGCGCCGTTTTCGCACAGTGATGTCCTTCATCACCGAACCACGCCTGTCATGATTCATAGGTAGTCTACGTGCATTCTTTAAGGCGTCGTTTTCGCACAGTGATATCCTTAATCACCGAACCACGCCTACCATAAGTCATAGACAGTCTACGTGCGTTCTTTAATGCGCCGTTTTCGCACAGTGATATCTTTAATCACCGAACCACGCCTGTCTATACTTCGTACTTGATCGGTCTCAGCCAATAGAATTCTCAGTTAGTTGTCATCACTCTCTCCACTTATAGCTCAACAAGGCATTACAATTGCTAACTAGCCATACTCGACCATCTACCAATCAATAATTCAATTTCACTCAATTTCAATCAATTTAGGGTAAATCCCTACAATATCACCATTTATTTAATTTCACACAACGTAGAGCTCAAATAAATAAACAAACTGCGCCACGAAAATCAGCACGAAATTTGGTCGTCGATTACCTCGGATTAATTTCCGAAAAATAATTAAATAATTAATTAATTTCGAAAATTAATTAATAAATATTAAAATTCAATTTAGCTCAAGATAAAGCCCAATTAAATAAATGGACTTCACCACTGGCCATTCAAGTTGAATTTTCGGAAAATAATTAATTAATTAATTTAATTCCGAAAAATAAATAAATAAACACAATAATTCCAATTTAGCACAATATGAAGCTCAATTAAATAAACGGTCCGCACCACCATCATCAGCATAAAATCCCGGTCACTGGCCATCCCAGTTGAATTTCCGGAAAATAAATAATTAAATAATTAATTTCGAAAATTAACATTTAATTCCTAAAAATTCCAATTAGGCCCGAATCGCTTAATTAACACCCGATAAGGGACGGGAAAAATCCCAAGAAGCATCCAATAAATACTACAGGCAATTCTCTATCTAATTACACTAATCACCCAACTAATATGCAAAGCAATTAACTAATAATCACTAATCAATTCTAATCGAACAACCTAATTACACTTAATTAACACTAATCAATATTTAACCATAATTAGCAAACTAAGAAGGTATTAGTGAGTCAAACTCACTCAAAACGACCGGCTCGACGCGAGGATCGACTTTCCCCAAAGCGGGCCGAGCATCCGGGCTCAGGAAAATGGCCAAAACGGGCCAAAACCCTCTGCGATACCCATTTTTTGCTTTCTCGATCGCTCTTTGGGAGGGGTGGATTAGGGGCTGAGATGGTAGAGCAAGGCCGGTGGAGGGCGAAGGGAGCTTCGGCGGGTCGAGGTGGCGGCGCATGGTGGCCGAAGGTGGGTTGAACGGCTCGGCGGAGCTCCACCACGTCCCGAAACGGCCGCCGAACGGAAGGTTGAGCGAGGGGAAGGTCGAGGCAGACGGAGCACGGGACGGCGAACGGCGAGGCGACGCGGGCCGAGAACGGCGTGTGGCGAGCGACGGCGACGAGAGAGCTACTGTCTTCACTGGTCTTCAACTTGCGGGGGCGTCGCATAGCTCAGTCTTCGGCTTCCCAGATCTACTGGGTTTTGAACAACCCAAAGAAGAAGAAACCGAGGGCAGCCGAAGGGAGAGAGGGAGGCGGAAGGCGTATGGTGAGCAGCGGTGTGCGTGGATGACGGGCAGTGACGACAGTGAGCTGCTCCTGTCTTCGTGTAGCTTCCGCTTCTGTCTTCTCCCTTTGTTGGAACCAGAGGGAGAGAGAGTCGGTCACGAGAGAGGAGAAGAGAAGGGGGAAGAAACTGGTTCTCTCACTCTCTCTCATGGCCCACCACCAGCTGTCCACCACCCACCTTTTCTAGACAAAAATGCCCCTTCTAGAAGCCTTTAGGTAGTTCAAAATGCATGGTCCATTAGGCATTCGAATTTTTGCTAGGTTTTCTTCCTAATTGGACCTTAATCCCACTTGAATCAAATCAATTTGACCCCCATAATTTCATTCAATATTTCATCGATCAAATTGGTACTTTTTCTTATTAGTAAAGCCCACTTGTATCCCGAATTCACAATCCCTGGCTTCAACTGAACAAAAACGGCCCTATTTATCCAGTCGAATTTAGCACTAGAAAATTTGGATGTCACACGCCAAGCCCCTATGTCAAAGATAACACGCATATCTACTAAACAAGCTAGGCGTCTTGGACATCTATAAGCCACCAGCTTGAGGGGGAGTGTTGGAAGATATGTGGATTGCTCAAGATGTTTTGATCTTAATTGATCATGATTTGTGTGTATGTGTCAATTAAATATTAGATTTAGATCTAGATTGATTTTTCAGATCATTTACTTCCTTACACAGAATAGAGCTTGTATTATATCTTAGGAGATTTGTACATTCAGAATTACAATGAGAGAATACAACAAAGTCTTCCTACGTCGTTCTCTATCATTCTCTCTGGACTCCGTCCATCCTTCCTTCTCCTTTTTGCCTTCTTTCAGTGCTCACTTTCTTGAGGCCATCCCCAAAGGCCGCGTGTCTTGAGTAATTAATCAATATATGTCCCACAAGGGACATAAATTATGCAGACCAAGTTCATTTAGATTGTTGATAGTATGAAATTTATAACATGATCTGATTCGAGTGACATTTATTGCAGGTACATAAACTATGTAGGCCGAATTCATTTAGATTGTTGATCATGCAAAATTTATCATATGACCTGTATATTTAATGATTTGGATAATATTGTCACGCCCCAACCCTCAGGCACGCACACATCCCTTACTTTTGGTCGATTTTAAAATGCGATATCCCAAGACTATGTATCGCCGACCATTTCTTTTATATATGCACATGCAGAAGCAGTTATAATTCCCCAGACAATAAAACAATGGGATAGAAAAGCAGGCCATATATTTTTCATACTGAAAATTCACAACGACAACTTTTTACATGCAAAAAAGGACTGACAAGACAGGACGGGATCTTAATCCTCATCCAGGTCGTACTCGGGGTTATCCTAGGGGTCCTCCTCCACGTACTCCTCTTCGGGTTCCTCATCAGGGACCTCCTCATCAGATTCATGCTCCTTAGGCTCCTCATCTAGGTCCTGAAATGGTTATTCAATAACCACTAAGACAACGTCTCAGCAAGTTCTACCTCTTAAGACCCGATTAGTAAACTAATACACCTTAGGGCTGCGTACGCACAACATGAGTCAGAGGACGTACCTTAGCCTCAGATTCCACCTGCATATTAGTACAGATCGAATAGGCACGCAAGTAAGCACATCACAGATCGAAGCATCGATCTAATCGACTTAGTCAATTTCACATCAGGAAGACCACTCACGATCATCTGCATTCAATCATTCAATTCACAACATCAAACCAAAGCAACGAATCACATCAAGACACTCTCAGATCGAATCATCGATCAATCGACCTAGTCGAATCATTTCTAGGTCATTCATCCAACACCAAGCAATTCCTTAGATTTAGTGGCTTTACGGTCCCATCCGACCCTCTCAAGAACTAGTGGCTTTACGGTCCCACCCGACCCTCTTGAGAACTAGTGGCTTTACGGTCCCACCCGACCCTCTCTAGATTTAGTGGCTTTACGGTCCCACCCGACCCTCTCGAGAACTAGTGGCTTTACGGTCCCACCCGACCCTCTCGAGAACTAGTGGCTTTACGGTCCCACCCGACCCTCTCAAGATGTCATACTATGTCACCGAGTCACGTGCATTCTCCAGGAAGACATACCGAGTCTCCGAGCCACGTGCATTCTCTAAGGCTACCTTTTCACCAAGATGACATATCAAATCACCGAGCCACATGTCTTTCCCAAGTGATATTCCAATTCACTAGGCCACGTGCATCCTCAAGGTGATTTGCCAACTCACTTTCGATACTAACAACCGATATCCGACCAATTCTCAATCACAAGGCCAAAATTGCATTATTTAATAACATACTTAAAAATGCACCATTAAATCAATTCGACACGAATTAAAGCTCAAATAAATAAACGGACTGCTCCACGACAATCAGCACGAAATTCCGGTCACCGGCCATCCGGGTTGAATTTCTGGAAAATAAATAATTAAATAATTAATTTCGAAATTTAAATAAATAAATACAATAAATTCAATTTAGCACAATATAAAGCTCAATTAAATAAACGGACTGCGCCATGATCATCAGCATAAAATCCCGGTCACTGGCCATCCCAGTTGAATTTCCAGGAAATAAATAATTAAATAATTAATTTCGAAAATTAATATTTAATTCCTAAAAATACCACTTAGGCCCGAATCGCTTAATTAACACCCGATAAGGGACGGGAAAAATGCCAAGAAGCATCCAATAAATACTACAGGCAATTCTCTATCTAATTACACTAATCATACAACTAATATACAAAGCAATTAACTAATATTCACTAATCAATTCTAATCTAACAACCTAATTATACTTAATTAACACTAATCAACCTTTAAGTATAATTAGCGCACTAAGAAGGCATTAGTGTGTAAAACTCACTTGATAAACGCGAAGACCGGATCACCACACGGTGACGTGACGGCGGCCGAATTCCAAAATTTCGGTGACGTCGATGCACCCTCGCGCCAGGTCAAGAAACTTTGCAAGCCCGCATAAATTCTGGGCTTAGATTGAACTTGGGTCGATTAACTTCGCGGGCTGAGTTGCTGAAACTTCTTGGGCTTCAAAACTGGGCCTGAGTTACTAGATCTTTGGGCTGAATTGAAACTGAACTGGATTGAGCTTTCACAGAAATGGGCTGCTGAAGCTGAAGCCCACGGCTTCAAATGGGCTGAGAATGGACTGGACTGCAGCTTGTTGGACTAAATTTTTCTTGGACTGATGGGTTGAATAAGAAGCAACAAAGGCTGCTGTTGGGCTCGAGGAAACGAAGACCAACGCTATTGGGCTGCTTCGTTCGGTGCTGATGGCTTCAACGCGGCAGCTGCAGCATCTTTGTTGATCTTCAGAGCTGGACAATGTGCGAAGGAGCTGCGGTCAACAAGATGGAAGTTGGGACGCTTGGTGGAGACAAACGTGGCAGAGATGGGCTTCGGTGGACGCTGGGTTGAAGTCGTGAGGGGCTGTTGAAGGTAATTCGGTGTATGATGCTGTTGACCGAAGGAGCTGGCTTCGGAGGAGGACTTCGGGCGTTGAAGATGGAAGCTCGGTGGACAGCAGTTCTCGGTGGAGCATGCGGCTTCCTTTGGCTGTCTTCAACTCCGCTTGTTGACCAAACCAAACGCAGGTGCTGCCAAGTGGCAACGAGACGAGCTTCTGGGTCAATTGAGAAGCCTCGGTGGCTCGCTTGTTGACCGAAGCAGCAGAGTTTGGACGCGTGTGCGAGGCTGGCGGACGAAGGGAATTTCGGAGGGAAGCAGCTTGGTCTTCTTCAGCTGCTGGCGTCGCACAATTCGGAGGATGGAGGAGAAACGATCCGCTGCAGCTTGAAGGAGAAGATGAGTGAGAGAGAGATGGATAGAGATGAGGGGTGAGGGGCTCCACTTGGCTTGATATTCTACAACAAATATCTCTTTTGTTCCCTAATCTTGGACCAAAGCCATAGCTGTCTTCCACCAGCTCTTTGCAGCCCAAAATGCCCTCATCTAGAAGGTTTAAAAGGTCCAAAGGTTAGGTCCTATGGGGTTCTATGAATTTCTTAGCCAATGCTTCAATTGTACATCAAATCTCCCTCAATTGTTCTCAATCGGCTCTCATAACAATCAATTGATGTCTCAAAGTCTCAATTGCTATTTTTCCTCATCCAAGAATTCCCTCATGCTTCTCAATTTCACAATCTCTAGCTTCAACTGAACGAAAACGGCTCCATTTATCCAGTCAAAATTAGAACCTGAAAATCTGGATGTCACAACTCTTCCCCTCTTATAAAAATTTCGTCCTCGAAATTTAAACCTTTACCAATGCTTGTACAAAAGGTGGGGGTATTGTCGTCTCATCGAGTCTCACTATTCCATGCTAATCCTTCGGTCTCGTGATGTTGTCCGACCATTTTGACCAAGGAGACCATCTTGGTATACAAAATCTGCTCTTTCTGAACCAACAACTGAACTGCACTTCTCACATAAGACACTTTGTCATCCACATCTGATCTCTTTTTCTCGCCTCCCTAATAAACTTTCGAACCTCAACGATTCAAAATTTCTGACAGTTCTGAGCAGTCTTTACTCTGACGCTGATCTGACAAAAGCAAACACTGATTTCTGAGCTGACTCTGGAGTTGCGATTTTCTGATTTCCGATCTCATCTCAACCGATTGAAATCCTGTACACTCTGCTCTACACTGATTAAAGAGAAACTATTTGACTAATCTGTTGAAACTGGAAATCTCTGGTCAAGATTTAATATAACTCGCACCGATCTTGGCAATCGCAATAATCGACTACTTGTCTTGACTTTGGCCTGAAATCTTCTTCATTTTCTTTTCACCACTGAAATTCTGTACCCTCTGTTAAATACTGCTTAAGAAAGAACCCTCTGAAAACTCTGCCAAACTTATAATCTCTTAATTAGATTCGAAATATAATCCATCACTGGCACTCCATGCCGGCGAGTTATCTGATGCACACACACTTCAATATACCCACTCTGATAAGATAGAATCTTCAATTTCTGAAATCGAACTTAGATTGGCGGTTAATTTCACTTCGACACGCTTTTAGTGTGACCTAGGCTACTGGGTAGTGTTCAGAGCTTTTTAGGACAAATGACCCGTGGTTGATTTTCTTCGAGCCACAATAAACCCATTCGACCCATTGGCGACTTTCGATTGTCGTGAAAATCTCAAAGATTCAAATACGGACGCAGGGCGCCAAAACGATAGAAACATCAAATTAGTGTCGGTCGATGAGAATTTCCCAATTTAGTGGAGTCACCCATGATCGGTCATTCATCTCAGTCGAACCGATCTATCTTTGATTTCAAATTGGGTTTTATACTGTGCCGTAATGATCTCTAAAGATGAGCACGATCGAGAAGTCGATCATTGGTCGAATTCTCAAGTCTATTTGCCTTAAGGTCCTTAATAACTCACCCAAATTAGTCTAGTTATCTCTTGAGTGGCCAACTCGTAGAAAAACACTGTAATCGCGTCGATGAAATGCCCAATTTATCTAATCGAAATCAGAGCCCGAAATCTGGATGTTACTCACTCAAAACAAGATCTATTCGTACTGTACCAAAGTGGACCGACTCCATCTATCGATCGACTACTATCCTAAAATGGTATCAATACTCCCCCGAATCCTCAGTAAGCCTGCCACAATGTTCCATTGTGATATATTTCCATTCTCACTTGGGACTCTCAAGTGATGGTAAAATCTTCCAGGTTTGCATTACTGAACTTCCACTTACTAACAACTCTGACACTTGCAACCTGCTTGACGATATCTATCTTTATATCGGTCTACCAATCTAGCTGACGTCGATTCTGACTTACTTGCACCATCTAATCAAAACTGCAATACTTTAGTGAACTTCTGATAAGATCTTTTCCCTGAGTGCTGCACTGTCAAGTGCACTCAATTCCCCATGGAACCCGAACGTTCCATCCTCAGAAGTCTTAAAGTCAGATTCTTTCTTGCCGGTATCCTCTTATAAGATCTTCTGAACATCTTTGTCTATCAACTAGGCGCCGATTCTAACTTGAACATTTGGTTCAATCTTGAGGGAGGCTATAAAATTCAAAAGGTAGCCTGCCTCAATTTTGAAAACCAAAATTGCGAACCATTTTCAAGTAAAGTCTATACTTTAGCCAGTCTATGCACAATAGAAGACTCTCGACTCAATACATTAATGACTCTTTCGTTTCTCCAAGGTGATATCCGATATCACTATTATAGTCCTGCTAAAATTCTGATTCACGACACTGTTTCATGTTCAACTTGTTGGGTCTCAACTGGTGGAACGGTGATACAACAATCTTCTCATGTTGTATCAATGCATACCCCGTCCTCTGCAAGACACATCACTAAGGATTCCGTGCTTCCCAGAGCCAAATGAAAAGTTTAGCACAAGTACGATAGTCAGTTCTTATTTAAGCTTTGGAAACTATCCTCGTACTTGTCTATGCTGATGAATTTCTCTTCTTTCTTAAGAGATCAAGCCCACGATGGTACTGATGCTGAAAATTCTTTCACAAACCTTCTGTAGTAATCTGTCCAATCCCCACAACTTCTGATCTCTGACATTGATGTCGGTCTCGGTCCATAAACAACTTATTCAATCTTGGATGGGTCCATGAAGATTCCTTAACCTGTAATCACATGACCATTCTTAAGGGCTCTCGTGATCTTCATCACTTAATGAACACCCTAGAACGTCGCTACATCACACGATCACCATTGATCTAGATATTCTTTGAATACTCAGCTTGTCAAGTCTATGACAACGGCTAGAGCGTTCGTTATATCAAATGGCTTTACATTATTCTCACAAGGGCTAAATCAAGTGCGAAGTGTTGTCTTCAGTATAACCTCCTTTCTGGTTCTCAACTGACGATAATCTGTCCTCAAGTCGATCCTTGAAGACATCAACACTCTTTATAACAAGTCACCCAATTAAGTTGACAATGGTTGATGCATGATTGCAATGAACCATCTTTATTTCTCTTTCCACAAAACTGATGTTCCTTAAAGCGATGTACTAATATGTATGAATTCCTTATTCATCAATCTTCACGTCCGTACATTCGATTCTATCAATTCAAACAACAATAACTAGAGATTCCCCTTTCTTCCACTTATTTCAATAAACTGAAGTTCCCCAAACTTCATCCAAACTCTGCTACGATACTCTAATAGAATTTTCCCCCAAAACATTCTTCCTCTGTCTAATGCCAAGTCGGTTCCATTTCTGTTCTTCTCACCATACCTGGACACTGAATTCATCCAGGTTTTCTTCCACAATTTCGACACCTATCTGGTGAGTCTTCTACCTCTTGTCAAGTGCTAGGATGCACTATTTCTTATACCAGAGACCTATCCCAGAAATTCCACGGTGCGTTCTATGGCGCAATTCTCCTGAACTGTCCTACCAACAGTGACAGCAGTAACCGTTGTCAAGATTCCATCTTCTTATGCGGATACATCATAAATCACTGTCTGTACTGGCGACACTTACCACAATTTCCTGTCCTCAAAATACACGAGACTGATTCATACCATCTTCCATAGAACAACATGTTCCATTAATCTGAAGCCTGACCTGCCTATGCCACCCCTCCTATTGGGTGGAATAGAATATTCTTCCCTCAACATCAATCTTTTCCCCTGACCGAATTCCCAGTCTACTTGCGCTGAATCTTGACTCAAAAATTGAAATTTGTTCCCTGACTATCCTTCCAGGTTGGACTTCATCAAAGGTAGCAACAACAACAACTTGATCCTGATCTTACCAGCTCATACAGATCCCAAGAAACACTTGCATCAAATCAATCTTATCGGGCTTAGGATCAATCACTGCTGCTACACTAGTACCAACCTGCGATGGCACTCTTACGCTCAAGCTGGCCAGAGTCAACACTCTGCCTTCCGAATCCACAATGATTAAAAGCAATCGATTCACACATGACAAACAATTCTACCAATCAACTATCAAACACATGCACCACTCATGAATTTAAAGGCCTTTCCTATTACTATCCCATAGGTCATCGCACTTTATCACTCCAATACCTAACCATTGCTCTGATACCACAAAAAGGGGATGTCACGCCCCAACCCTCAGGCACCCACACATCCCTTACTTTTGGTCGATTTTAAAATGCGATATCCTAGGACTATGTATCGCCGACCCTTTCTTTTATATATGCACATGTGGAAGCAGTTATAATTCCCCAGACAATAAAATAATGGGATAGAAAAGCAGGCCATACATTTTTCATACTGAAAATTCACAACTACAACTTTTTACATGCAAACAAGGACTAACAAGACAGGACGGGATCTTAATCCTCATCCGGGTCGTACTCGGGGTTATCCTCGGGGTCCTCCTCCACGTACTCCTCTTCGGGTTCCTCATCGTGACCTCCTCATCAGATTCATGCTCCTTAGGCTCCTCATCCAGGTCCTGAAATGGTTATTCAATAACCACTGAGACAACGTCTCAGCAAGTTCTACCTCATAAGACCCGATTAGTAAACTAATACACCTTAGGGCTGCCTACGCACAACATGAGTCAGAGGAAGTACCTTAGCCTCAGATTCCACCTGCATATTAGTACAGATCGAATAGGCACGCAAGTAAGCACATCACAGATCGAAGCATCGATCTAATCGACTTAGTCGATTATACATCAGGAAGACCACTCACGATCATCTGCCTTCAATCATTCAATTCACAACATCAAACCAAAGCAACGAATCACATCAAGACACTCTTAGATCGAATCATCGATCAATCGACCTAGTCGAATCATTTCTAGGTCATTCATCCAACACCAAGCAATTCCTTAGATTTAGTGGCTTTACGGTCCCACCCGACCCTCTCAAGAACTAGTGGCTTTACGGTCCCACCCGACTCTCTCGAGAACTAGTGGCTTTACGGTCCCACCCGACCCTCTCGAGAACTAGTGGCTTTACGGTCCCACCCGACCCTCTGGAGAACTAGTGGCTTTACGGTCCCACCCGACCCTCTCTAGATTTAGTGGCTTTACGGTCCCACCTGACCCTCTCGAGAACTAGTGGCTTTACGGTCCCACCCGACCCTCTCAAGAACTAGTGGCTTTACGGTCCCACCCGACCCTCTCCAGAACTAGTGGCTTTACGGTCCCACCTGACCCTCTCAAGATGTCATACTATGTCACCGAGCCACGTGCATTCTCCAGGAAGACATACCGAGTCTTCGAGCCACGTGCATTCTCTAAGGCTACCTTTTCGCCAAGATGACATATCAAATCACCGAGCCACGTGTCTTTCCCAAGTGATATTCCAATTCACTAGGCCACGTGCATCCTCAAGGTGATTTACCAACTCACTTTCGATACTAACAACCGATATCCGACCAATTCTCAATCACAAGGCCAAAATTGCATTATTTAATAACATACTTAAAAATGCACCATTAAATCAATTCGACACGAATTAAAGCTCAAATAAATAAACGGACTGCTCCACGACAATCAGCACGAAATTCCGGTCACCGCCATCCGGTTGAATTTCCGGAAAATAAATAATTAAATAATTAATTTCGAAATTTAAATAAATAAATACAATAAATTCAATTTAGCACAATATAAAGCTCAATTAAATAAACAGACTGCGCCATGATCATCAGCATAAAATCCCGGTCACTGGCCATCCCAGTTGAATTTCCGGGAAATAAATAATTAAATAATTAATTTCGAAAATTAATATTTAATTCCTAAAAATTCCACCTAGGCCCGAATCACTTAATTAACACCCGATAAGGGACGGGAAAAATCCCAAGAAGCATCCAATAAATACTACAGGCAATTCTCTATCTAATTACACTAATCATACAACTAATATACAAAGCAATTAACTAATAATCACTAATCAATTCTAATCTAACAACCTAATTATACTTAATTAACACTAATAAACCTTTAAGTATAATTAGCGCACTAAGAAGGCATTAGTGAGTAAAACTCACTTGATAAACGCGAAGACCGGATCACCACACGGTGACGCGACGGCAGCCGGATTCAAAAAATTTCGGCGACGTTGATGCACCCTCGCGCCGGGCCAAGAAACTTTGCAAGCCCACATAAATTCTGGGCTTAGATCGAACTTGGGTCGATTAACTTCACGGGCTGAGTTGCTGAAACTTCTTGGGCTTCAAAACTGGGCCTGAGTTACTAGATCTTTGGGCTTAATTGAAACTGAACTGGACTGAGCTTTGACAGAAATGGGCTGCTGAAGCTGAAGCCCACGACATTTAGATTGTTGATCATGCAAAATTTATCATATGACCTGCATATTTAATGATTTGGATAATATCATCTTGCATAGTGTGTAAACCATATAATAACTTCTTGTCGATCATTTTTTGTGCTGGAATCGTCAATAATCATCATCTTCATGGTTGGCTCACTTCTCGATGTATCACGGTCAAGTTGCATAATTAATGCACGAAATGAGATTTCATAGGCAAGATAAGTGCAAAAGAAATGATGCGGTAATTTCTTCTATCGTGCTAAGAAACAATGGAAATAGAAAGTTTAGAATGTCAAAAATGTCCTCAAAATAAATTATAGTATAATGGGTAAATATCCCATTCTTTTGTACAGCGTTTATTTTCATATCAAAAAATTTTCCAAATCAAACAAATAAAAAATATATATATAACATTTGGCTAAATAAAAAATATAATATTGTAAAAAGCAAGAAGTTAACTACTCAACCCTCCACTAGGAAAGGCAAGAAATTTCTTAACCATCTCTACAGTACAACAACCGATTCATTTCTTTCTTAAATTTGTGAACATGCGTTCTTTTTTCTTTTTTTTTTTTTTTTTTTTTTTGTTATTGAAAGAATATCAAAAGGTTCATTTGGTGTCTGCTTTCTCTAAAAGAATTCGTACGGGGTAAAAGAAAAGAACTTGACAAGTATTTTATTTCGTTGCCCAGTTAAAATTATTAATTGTATCATTAATTCTAACAGGTACAAACCTTGAATAGATGATATCATCAAAGAGAGCCAGCTGATTTTTTTTTTTTTTTTTTTTTGTCGGTCCTACTTCATTCCTACTTTAACATTCACTCTCAGAATTTTACTGTGTCTCCTTGTAGAGCGTGAAAGTCGAAACCCACTCTTAAAACTAAATCGTCCCCACCCCAACCTACTGAAAAGATGGGATTCGAACCCCCCACCTCTCATTTCTAAGTTGGAAGGGTGGCCCCAAACCCCAGTGGTTGGGCCAGCTGATTGGCATCGCCATGATGTGAACTTGGCAGACGACAGCGCATGTGGTTGAGGAGCCGCCAAGCGGAATTGCTGCTATAAATTACAAACGGAACTTCGGGAGTATAAATGCTGCCATTGATTCTGTTAATCGAGAATCTGCAGAGGAAGCAGAGATTACGAATCTCCACTTATGATGGTGGCTCATCTCGCTCTCCTCCGCCTGCTTCTCCTCCTCCTCCTCCTGAGCACAACAATGGTTCAGCGTGTCGAAGACAGTGGGGAGTCCTCTGCGTCTTCGCCTTCATCCTTCCCCCTTCCATAGCCATCTTTTTTCCTGATTATCATACGGTGACGGTGAAAGTTGTTGTTTGGTCGACATTCTAAAGATACCACACGTCCCCTTATTTGTTCATATTGATTGCGATGTGCAAACCAATAGATGCAATATGCCCACTTTTCGCAAATGAAATGAGCCGTGGGTCGGGGAATTCATCTAGACATAGATAGATGGCGGGCTTAAGTTTTCTTCTGGATGAACTATTAAATAAAGCATGTGAACGGAAGACGCGTGCAAAGGGCGGGCAAATCATCATAGAAAATCCATTATGTCATTGGCTTTTCTCTTAGAAAACTAATTACGAGCTCTGTGGATTAATGACGGCATCGGAATTAAGGCCAAAGTTTACAGCCCGTTTCCACGTGCTGTGACAGTCCTAAGCGACAATGATGTACCTTGATTGCCAGAGTGGATTGAGTACTGCAAAGAATAACTTAGAAAGCTTTGGAAAACAGCATATCTGAGCTTCGGAAGCTGAGCTAAAAAGATTGATGACATGATGCCAAGCATCATTGCACACGTTGAGTTCTCTCCATGGCCCCCACTTTCATCGTCAGTTGACTTGTCACTGTCATCACTTTCATCGTGATTCAGCCTCTTGTGACTCCCCTCAGACTGGTTTAATGCCCTTCCTGTGAACAGTTTCCATCATCCGAATTCGTTCTATTTATCCCTAGATACCAACAGGCAACACAGTAGCGGCGGATCCAAACCGAGGAACAGGGAAGTAGGTTCTGTGTAGGAAGTTCCTCAGAAAGTTTCCTATGAAAGAACTGAAATTAGAAGCGATGACACAACGGATGCGGAAAATGGCGTGTTGCGTCATTATTTTCTGCCATTGAAGTATCATCCGACAAGATGCAGGGATTTGATGATCATGCTGGCTGTGAGGCCAACGACGAGAAGACATTAACTCCTGAAACTGCTGCAAACATCCTGGAGGAGAACGCTACTGCAGAGATATTCTTGCATGGAAGATTCATCCACTTCAAAGGCGAAACCACATTATGGGAAGCAATCTATTCTAGCAAAAGCAAACCCTGGAACGAGAAGAAGACATATTCTTCTTGACAGTGACAGATCAAGGCATGTGAGTTCTGTGCTGTCTCCCTCAAATGCTGCTAGGATCCAAAGGGAACGGGAATGATTGTTGCTATACCAGAGGAAGAAAATGAAAGAGGTCCCCTGCTATGCTATTTATGAAAAATCATCATTCGTTGGTTGATACTGAATGACTTAGTTACTGTCTCTGGGAAACGTCGATGCATCTTGGAGTTCAAGCTCTAGCACGTCAAAAATCGATAATTCTAGTCAATATTGCCTTATGTGTAAGATCTATTAAATCTTCAAAGCACGTTGCAACCTTTCAACCAGGTGGAATTGGCCAAACTTAGATAACAATCAAAAGAAATTATTAAGCAAATCAAATTAAAATATATACAAAGCTGGCGCATATCGTCTTTCTTAGTACATGAGTCTGAATAAAATTGAAAGGAAAATACCAACACATTCGTTACTTACTATTTATTTTTCAATTAGTTCGCAACTTCCGTTCTCCTCTCCACTCCCTCCATTTTCTTGAACAAATCGACACTGACAAATTTTCACCTCAACGACTTCTTCATTTTCTTTTCTCTTGTGATTAACGAGGAAGGAAACCATGTCTCGAAGGGCAACCTCCGGTTCATCACTCTTCATCAATTGCTCCGCTACTTCGGCCGGAGTGACTCTAGCCGTAGCGATCAAACTCTCAATTTGGTCAAATAGCTCATGGCTGTTGATCCCTAGATAATTAGAAGCAAGAAGCTTGAATACGCAGGGGGTGCAATAGGACATGTGAACATGCACGTCCATTCGCCCCGGGCGCAATAAGGCTGAGTCTAACTTCTCCTTGTGGTTCGTCGCGAAAATTATGATCCGCCCATCACCACAGCTCGACCGAAGCCCATCGATGAAGTTGGGGAATCCAGACAATGTCAGCTATTCCAAGAGACAAAAATTAATGTCGTTGCAACCAAACATAAGTTAGATGTCAAGGACAGATCATACGCATAGTATGCAACAAACCGAAGTTAACCTTCTACCAAAAGAAGAAACCCATAAAGAAAAGAAATCGTACATCTTCTCGCGGATAATCGGTTGACATCGTATTCTTGCGTGCAGCTCGCGATTTGGACTTCCTCTCTTGCAACTCAATGGTGCAATCGATGTCCTCGACCACCAATATGGACTGATTCGTGGTGGCAACAAGCAACCTTCTGAGCTCGGCGTTGCTCTGGAGCCCGCTGAGCTGTATGTGATATATGTCGAAGTTCAAGTAATTGGCCATCGCCGCGATCAGGCTCGATTTCCCTGTGCCGGGGGGTCCATACAATAAGTACCCTCTTTTCCACGCCTTACCATCTCTCCTGTAGTACTCCTTCCTCCTCACAAATCTCTCGAGATCGTCCATGATCACCTTCTTGAGCTCTAGGTCTATGGCCAGCGTCTCGAATGTCGCCGGGTGGTCGAGGTTCACCGAGGCCCACGCATCCGAGTGAAAACCTGTAGAGGAAAAAACTTTTGATGCAGATGCCAAATTCAGTTTTCTGATGAAGAAATTGAGAGCAGAATAATAGTACGTAAGAAGAGGCAAGACTAGTTCTAGTGAATTTTGACCTTAATGTTCCTTAGGATATCGCATATGAACTTTTCTGTAGAAAGTGCTTATCTTTGGAAATGACAATGTCCATGGTACCTTCTGACTTGGCCGGTTGAACTAAAAGGTTTTGTCAATTAATATCTTTACTCCTTTTTCACACCTTTAATAGCACAATTAAACATCTTTACAGATAATTCCTTTGATTCGAACTTGACGTTCAACAATACTTACCGCCATAGACACGGTCGAAGCTCGGAGTGTGTAGCTTGAGCTTCTTCTTCCCCTGCTTCATGGACTTGGCCTCGCTGACGACAAAAGGTAGGTAGGAACCGAGCACGATCTCCTTGTGTTTCTTGTGAAAGCGAGCTCGAAGTACTGAACTTCGTACTGAACTCTCGAGCTATGGCCGTGATGAACTTGGTAGCCCGACTTGACCTGTCTCGACGCGCAAACCCACTTGAGTTCGACCCCACGAAATGTATCCACCAGCGTTTGATTTCGGTCCATAGCCAGAGTGAAGTGGTTTTGTAGAAAATTATTCTCATAAATAATTAATCAATTAAGAACAAACGGATCTATACATGATTGTAAAACACCGAGATCAATAAATACAACGGAATTAAAGCGTACCTGTTTGAGCCATCGCTTCAGAAGAAAACTAGATCACTCTGATAATCAGGGATCTATCAGAATACCAGATCTTCCTCTCTATGACCTATTTCGATATAGCAGCTTTCAATGGGATTAAAGCAACCGATAGGTATAACCTATGCTTTTATAGGCTAGAGAGGGGACCTAGCAAACCCTAATCAACTGCGTGTCAACTGGGCCCTTCCCATTACGGGCTTCAGTCAAACACAATTGCCTACACTTTGTTGCTCAACTAGGCCCGTTATCACTAAATGCCAATACCCAATTTAATCAGATCACTTTAGGTTCAACAAATATTGGATATCCATTAACCCGATTATTTAAAATAGAAAATCAATTAATTAATGTAAGCCCATATTATAGGAAATTTCCAACAGGTTCTGCTTGGCGGGCTTGGACACTCGGATACGCCTGATCAAAGGGGATTGCTTGGCAGCCAAGAACACATGAGCCGCCTTGAAGAGCTTCCATGTGCAAGATAAGTGCAAAAGAAATAATGCGGTAATTCCTTTTGTTATGTTCAGAAAACAGGGTAACGAAAAACAATCGGTTTAGATTGTCCAAAACATTCTCAAAAAAAAGTGACAGCATAACGATAATGTTATGAGAACAGGGGTAAGAAAATCTATTAAGTACAGGCTAAAACGTCATTTTATTTCACTGCAAGTTTCTCATTTTGCCATAACCTTCGAGTTTTTTTAATACTATAATGCAATTAAGTGTTAAAGAGAAGGGAGAAAACTGTGAAATTGGCTAAAGAAAAAAGATAAAATTCTAAATAGCAAGAACTTAACTGCCCTCTCTCCACTAATAAAAAATGCACGCAATTCCTTAATTGTCTCTACAGTACAACAACCGATTTCATCTTCTTCCTTAATTTGTGAATTTGTTTTGTGGGTGTGTGTTATTGAAAGAATAGTAAAAGGAACCTCAAGATTATGGCTCAACCTATTTTGTATGTCAAGATTCACCCGGACGAAAAGGGTAGGATTAGTTCGTTGTCCAGGGGAATAGTCTATCGGAAGAGGTGTCCCTAGGTACAAATGGCTGTGAATCTGCCGTAGATTCTGTCAGTTACGAATCTGCAGAAGGAAGCAGAGATTACATTCTCCACTGATGTCTGTGACCTCTTGTTCCTTCCCCTCTGGAACAGAGTGATCGGTTCAGCGCATCGAGTGCAGCTGATAGTCATCTGTGTCTTCGCCTTCTCCTTCTCCTTCCGTAGCCATCCTTTTCTGATTATGTCATACGGTTACAGTGGACTTCTCGTTTTGTTTGACATTCTAGAGGTGCTACAGGTCCCTCTTTTCTAATACTGATTGTGATGGGCCTTCTGATGGGGATGCGCTATGCGTAACTTTGCGCATGAAATTAGGCATGCGCCAGGGGAATTCATATATATATATATAGATGGTGGGCCTAGACTGTCCTCTGGATGAACCAACGGATGATGCATGCGAATAGAAGGCTCATGCAAAGGCCGGAGAAATCATGATGGAAAATTGATTCTATCATTGGCTTTTCTCATAGAAAACTACTTTACGCAATCGCCTCATCAGATACAAGACAACGGGTATCTTGAATCTTCCATGTATGTTTTGGCTGATTTCTGTACTGTGGATTTATGATGGCATCAGAATTAAGGCAAGAGTTTACCTTATGCTTCTAACATGCAACGACAGTACCAAGCGATGATGATTTACCTCGATCGCCAGAGTGGATTGAGCGCTACGGATTATAACTAAGGAAGCAGTGGGCGGGAGCGCATCTTGGGTTCGGAAGCTGAGCTTAAAAGATTGAACATGATGCCAAGCATCACTGCCCATGATGAGAAAAAGGATTTTGTTTATCCCTAGGAAATGACAGAGCAGCAGTAGATTCCATCTGAAGAACTGGGAAAGAATTAGAGACCATGCCGGCAGCGAGGTCAACGACGAGAGGAGATTAACTCCCGAAACTGCTGCCGACATCCTGTAGGAGGATGCTACTGTGGACTGGTCGATCCTGATATAATTGAAAGCAAGAAGCCTAAACCCGCACAGGGTGCAATAAGACATGGGAATGTGCAAGTCGATGCGCCCTGGATGCATCAGAGCCGGGTCCAATTTCTCCACATGGTTTGTCATGAAGACTGTGATCCGCTCATCACCACACTTCGACCAAAGCCCATCGATAAAGTACAAATTATTGGAAAATTTGGTGGGGTTGCCTTCTTGACCAAGCTGCTTCATCGGCTGTTCAGAGTCCAAGTCTCCGTAGATTTTGACTTAGCCCTTCCTAATGCCGTGATGTTTTCGGTCTCCCCGCACCGACCTTTACGCTTTTGTCGTCTCCTTGGGTGGTGGCAAATGTCAACACAACATTAAGACAAGGCGCATCGACCTTAGGTTTATCTTTCGAATCAGAAAAAAAAAAAAAAACAAAAAAACAAAACAAAACCTTTAGATTTATATCGATCGCATTTGTGTAAAGAGCATATGCACCGATCTCGTGAAATTGTCTAATATGAGGATCATGTTTCAATGTAAGGTGAAACCACATGTACATGGCACATTATATTTCGATAGGGCGTTTGTTTGCAAATAACTTTCGAGTTAGATTTTTTTGTTTTTTTTTTTTATCCGTAGTTTGTAACTATAGAGATTGTGGGATCCTTACAAGCAATCAATTGGTAATATTTAGAATGACCTATATCTCTACCTACTCCTGGAATAAACTGGGTTATTCCACTATAACAATTCATCACCACAAAATGCTCCAAGAGTTAATTCTTTTCACGCTCGGCGATAAAGTCATACACCGACGGCCAATCAAGTGCAACTCTAGTTAGTGATCCCTTTCTTACAACCTTAACATACAATTGAAATTCCACAATTGTAATCCCAACACTCTGAGGCATTATTTTGATAAGAATCACCTCAAAACATTCTTCCATTAATCAAAGCATGGTCAATTTCGTTTCTGTTCTTCTCACCATACCCGGACACTGAATTCATCCATGTTTTCCTTCACAATTTCGACACATATCTTGTGAGTCTTCTACCTCTTGTCAAGTGCTAGGATGCACTATTACTTGTACCGGAGACCTATCCCAGAAATTCCACAGTGCGTTCTATGGTGCACTTCTTCTTAACTATCTTATCGACGATGACAGTAGTAACCATTGTCGAGATTCAATCTACTAATGCGGACAACCCATAAATCACTGTCCGTACTTGCGACACTTACCACAATTTCCTGTCCTCAAAATACACGAGACTGATTTATACCATCTTCCATAGAACAACATGTTCCGTTAATCTGAATACTGACCTGACTATGCCGCCCTTCCTATTAAGTGGAACAAAATACTCTTCCCTCAACATCAGTCTTTTCCCCTGATCGACTTCCAAATCTGCTTCGTTGAATCTGGACTCAGATATCGAATTCTATTCTCTGATTATCCTTCCAGGTTGGACCTCAGCAAAGGTAGCAACAACAACAACTTGATTCTGATCTTAATGGCTCATCCAGACCCCAAGAAACACTTGCATCAGAACGATCTTATTGGACTTAGGATCAATCAACGCTGATACACCAGTACCAACCTGCGGTGGCACTCTTACGCTCAAGCCGGTCAGAGTCAACACTCTGCCTTCCGAATCCACAATAATTAAAAGCAAGCAATTCACACTCGACAAACAATTCTACCAATCAGCTATCAAAGACATGCACCAGTCATGAATTTAAAGGCCTTTCCTACTGCTATCCCATAGATCATCGCACCTTATCACTCCAATACCTAACAATCGCTCTGATACCACAAAAAGAGGATGTCACGCCCCGACTCTCAGTCACGTGACGATCCTTCAAGCTTGGTCGATTTTATTAAGCGATATCCCAGGACTACATATCGCCGACCCTTTTCATTTTAATAGCACATGCGGAAGCGGTTATAAAAATCCCCAGACAATAAAGCAATGGGATATACAAGTAGGACTAGGAAATTGAACCTGAAAACCAACACCCTTATGATCATATACAAGCCATACTAAAACGATTGGTTTCTACTCAAATTGATTCTATAGCAAACATCATCAGGATCCTACTCTGGATCATCCTCGGGGTTCTTCTTAAGATACTCCTCTTCGGGTTCCTCAACAGGGATCTCCTCATCAGATCCATGCTCCTTAGGCTCCTTATCCAGGTCCTGAAATGGTTATTCAATAACCATTGAGACAACGTCTCAGCAAGTTCTACCTCCTAAGACCCGATTAGTAAAATAGTACACCTTAGGGCTGCCTATGCACAACATGAGTCAGATGACTTACCTTGGTCTCAGATTTCACCTGCATATTAGCACAAATCAAATAGGTACACCCAAGCAATAACATCACAGATCGAAGCATCGATCCAAAAGACTTAATCAATTACACGACAACAAGACCACTCACGGTCATTTCCATTCAATCAATCAATTCGCAACATCAAATCAAGGCAATGATCAATCACACTGAATCACACTCAGATCGAATCATCGATCAATCGACCTAGTCGATTACAAGCCAGTCAAATCATTTCTAGGTCATTCACTCCATCCCACATAACCTCCAATAGTACACGTAGTCACAGAGCTCCATCAATACTCTCGGGCGTCGTTTTCGCCAAAGTGACATAAGTAACAGACGGTCTACGTGCGTTCTTTAAGGCGCCATTTTCGCACAGTGATATTCCTCATCACCGAACCATGCCCGTCTCAGGTCACAAATCACTGACACTACGTGCGTTCTTTAAGGCGCCGTTTTCGCACAGTGATGTCCTTCATCACCGAACCACGCCTGTCATGATTCATAGGTAGTCTACGTGCGTTCTTTAAGGCGCCGTTTTTGCACAGTGATATCCTTAATCACCGATCCACGCCTACCATAAGTCATAGACAGTCTACGTGCGTTCTTTAAGGCGCCGTTTTCGCACAGTGATATCCTTAATCACCGAACCACGCCTGTCTATACTTCGTACTTGATCGGTCTCAGCCAATAGAATTCTCAGTTAGTTCTCATCACTCTCTCCACTTATAGCTCAACAAGGCATTACAATTGCTAACTAGCCATACTCGGCCATCTACCAATCAATAATTCAATTTCACTCAATTTCAATCAATTTAGGGTAAATCCCTAAAATATCACCACTTATTTAATTTCACACAACGTAGAGGTCAAATAAATAAACAGACTGCGCCACGACAATCAGCACGAAATTTGGTCGTCGATTACCTCAGCATTAATTTCCGAAAAATAATGAAATAATTAATTAATTTCGAAAATTAATTAATAAATATTAAAATTCAATTTAGCTCAAGATAAAGCCCAATTAAATAAATGGACAAAACCACGGTCATCGGCATAATATTCAGGTCACTGGCCATTCAAGTTGAATTTTCGGAAAATAATTAATTAATTAATTTAATTCCGAAAAATAAATAAATAAACACAATAATTCCAATTTAGCACAATATGAAGCTCAATTAAATAAACGGTATGCACCACCATCATCAGCATAAAATCCCGGTCACTGGCCATCCCAGTTGAATTTCTGGAAAATAAATAATTAAATAATTAATTTCGAAAATTAACATTTAATTCCTAAAAATTCCAATTAGGCCCGAATCGCTTAATTAACGCCCGATAAGGGACGGGAAAAATCCCAAGAAGCATCCAATAAATACTACAGGCAATTCTCTATCTAATTACACTAATCACACAACTAATATGCAAAGCAATTAACTAATAATCACTAATCAATTCTAATCGAACAACCTAATTACACTTAATTAACACTAATCAATCTTTAAGCATAATTAGCAAACTAAGAAGGTATTAGTGAGTAAAACTCACTCAAAACGACGGGCTCGACGCGAGGATCGACTTTCCCCAAAGCGGGCCGAGCATTCGGGCTCGGGAAAATGGCCAAAACGGGCCAAAACCCTCTGCAATACCCATTTTTTGCTTTCTCTGATCGCTGCTGGGAGGGGTGGATTAGGGGCTGAGATGGTAGAGCAAGGCCGGTGGAGGGCGAAGGGAGCTTCGGCGGGTCGAGGTGGCGGCGCATGGTGGCCGAAGGTGGGCTGAACAGCTCCGGCGGAGCTCCACCACGTCTGAAACGGCTGCTAGAACGGAAGGTTGAGCGAGGGGAAGGTCGAGGCAGGCGGAGCACGGGACGGCGAACGGCGAGGCGACGCGGGCCGAGAACGGCGTGTGGCGAGCGACGGCGAGGAGAGAGCTGCTGTCTTCGCTGGTCTTCAACTTGCGGGGGCGCCGCACAGCTCAGTCTTCGGCTTCCCAGATCTACTGGGTTTTGAACAACCCAAAGAAGAAGAAACCGATGGCAGCCGAAGGGAGAGAGGGAGGCGGAAGGCGTACGGTGAGCAGCGGTGCGCGTGGATGACGCGCAGCGACGACAGTGAGCTGCTCCTGTCTTCGTGTAGCTTCCGCTTCTGTCTTCTGCCTTTTTTCGAACCAGAGGGAGAGAGAGTCGGTCACGAGAGAGGAGAAGAGAAGGGGCAATAAACCGGTTCTCTCACTCTCTCTCATGGCCCACCACCAGCTATCCACCACCCACCTTTTCTAGACAAAAATGCCCCTTCTAGAAGCCTTTAGGTAGTTCAAAATGCATGGTCCATTAGGCATTCGAATTTTTGCTAGGTTTTCTTCCTAATTGGACCTTAATCCCACTTGAATCAAATCAATTTGACCCCCATAATTTCATTCAATATTTCATCGATCAAATTGGTACTTTTTCTTATTAGTAAAGCCCACTTGTATCCCGAATTCACAATCCCTGGCTTCAACTGAACAAAAACGGCCCTATTTATCCAGTCGAATTTAGAACTAGAAAATCTGGATGTCACACGCCAAGCCCCTATGTCAAAGATAACACGCATATCTACTAGACAAGCTAGGCGTCTTGGACATCTATAAGCCACCAGCTTGAGGGGGAGTGTTGGAAGATATGCGGATTGCCCAAGATGTTTTGATCTTAATTGATCATGATTTGTGTGTATGTGTCAATTAAATATTAGATTTAGATCTAGATTGATTTTTTAGATCATTTACTTCCTTACACAGAATAGAGCTTGTATTATATCTTAGGAGATTTGTACATTTAGAATTACAATGAGAGAATACAACAAAGCCTTCCTACGTCGTTCTCTATCATTCTCTCTGGACTCCGTCCATCCTTCCTTCTCCTTTTTGCCTTCTTTCAGTGCTCACTTTCTTGAGGCCATCCCCAAAGGCCGCGTGTCTTGAGTAATTAATCAATATATGTCCCACAAGGGACATAAATTATGCAGACCAAGTTCATTTAGATTGTCGATAGTATGAAATTTATCACATGATCTGATTCGAGTGACATTTATTGCAGGTACATAAAATATGTAGGCCGAATTCATTTAGATTGTTGATCATGCAAAATTTATCATATGACCTGCATATTTAATGATTTGGATAATATCATCTTGCATAGTGTGTAAACCATAACTTCTTGTCGATCATTTTTTGTGCTGGAATCGTCAATAATCATCATCTTCATGGTTGGCTCACTTCTCGATGTATCACGGTCAAGTTGCATAATTAATGCACGAAATGAGATTTCATAGGCAAGATAAGTGCAAAAGAAATGATGCGGTAATTTCTTCTATCGTGCTAAGAAACAATGGAAATAGAAAGTTTAGAATGTCAAAAATGTCCTCAAAATAAATTATAGTATAATGGGTAAATATCCCATTCTTTTGTACAGCGTTTATTTTCATATCAAAAAATTTTCCAAATCAAACAAATAAAAAATATATATATAACATTTGGCTAAATAAAAAATATAATATTGTAAAAAGCAAGAAGTTAACTACTCAACCCTCCACTAGGAAAGGCAAGAAATTTCTTAACCATCTCTACAGTACAACAACCGATTCATTTCTTTCTTAAATTTGTGAACATGCGTTCTTTTTTTTTTTTTTTTTTTGTTATTGAAAGAATATCAAAAGGTTCATTTGGTGTCTGCTTTCTCTAAAAGAATTCGTACGGGGTAAAAGAAAAGAACTTGACAAGTATTTTATTTCGTTGCCCGGTTAAAATTATTAATTGTATCATTAATTCTAACAGGTACAAACCTTGAATAGATGATATCATCAAAGAGAGCCAGCTGATTTTTTTTTTTTTTTTTTTTGTCGGTCCTACTTCATTCCTACTTTAACATTCACTCTCAGAATTTTACTGTGTCTCCTTGTAGAGCGTGAAAGTCGAAACCCACTCTTAAAACTAAATCGTCCCCACCCCAACCTACTGAAAAGATGGGATTCGAACCCCCCACCTCTCATTTCTAAGTTGGAAGGGTGGCCCCAAACCCCAGTGGTTGGGCCAGCTGATTGGCATCGCCATGATGTGAACTTGGCAGACGACAGCGCATGTGGTTGAGGAGCCGCCAAGCGGAATTGCTGCTATAAATTACAAACGGAACTTCGGGAGTATAAATGCTGCCATTG